>BSBM01000120.1:6777500-7430000 GCA_027924585.1 Larix kaempferi | reverse complement strand
CACAAAAAGAACTTGGTCAAGGCAAAGAGAATCATTGCTGATTCTATCAAAGACCATCTCATACCCCATGTGTCTTCTCTCAAGACACCCAAGGAGATGTTTGAATCTTTGACCAAGCTATTTGAAGGAAAGAACATAAATCGGAAGATGACCCTGCGGAACCAATTGAAAGCAGTAAAGTTTCAGAATGGAGAAACCATTCAATCCTATTTTTCAAGGGTCTCTCAGATCAAGGAACAATTGGAAGCAGTAGAGGAAATGGTGGAGAATGGTGAAGTGGTGATGACCACTCTAAATGGCCTACCCAGGTCATGGGATTCCTTTATCCAAGGAATTTGTGCAAGGAAGAAGTTGATCTCCTTCAGTAGACTTCGGGAAGAATGTTCTCAAGAAGAAGCTAGACTTATAGCTCGTGAGGAAAAGATGGGAGGAGAAGATCAAGCTCTTGCAGCTCACACTAAAAGAAGTAAATCCAAGAAGGAATCATCTCATAATAGAAGATTCTCTCACCATCATCATTATCATAAAGATAAGAAAGAACTCAGATGCTTCACTTGCAATGAGAAGGGACATTTTGCTTCAGATTGTCCCAAGAAGAAGAAAGACAACAACAGCTTCAGTAAGAAGAAGAAGGGCAGCAAAAGAAGATTTCATGCTCATGCTGCCGAAGATGATGAACCCCCAAAGAAGAAGGCTAAGGCAGAAAGCAGTAGTGATGATGACTCATCAAGTGAAGAAGAGTATGTTTTAATCTCTGCACTCACTGGTACCATCTCCCATGGTTGTAATGATTGGTTGATTGATAGTGGGGCTTCCAAACACATGACTGGGTTCAAGGAATCTTTTATGAACCTTTCTGAACATGAATCACCCCATAAGGTGAAACTTGGGGATGATTATCAATATCCAATCAAAGGAAGTGGTGAAGCTTCTTACAACCTAGATTCTGGAAAATCTCTGAAGATGAAGGAAGTCCTCTATGTACCTGGACTCAAGAAAAACTTACTCTCCATCTCTGCTTTAGATGCAAAAGGTATGAGGGTTGCATTTGTTGATGGCCAAGTACTAATGTGGCCAAAGGGAAAGACCATGGATGATGCAGTAGTGATTGGAGAGCAAGAGGGAGGCTTGTATAAATTGAAGGGACAACCTGAACATGCCATGGTACATGAATCCATGGAGCCAAGTGAACTTTGGCACAGAAGACTTGCTCACATGCACTATAGGGCACTTCCAATTGCAAGCAAGGCAGTAGAAGGTCTTCCTGAAATCAAGACCAAACATGAAGGTGTTTGCAAAGGATGTGCAAAAGGAAAGAACACTAAGAAGGCTTTCCCAAGCAGTGAAAGCAAGGCAAAAGACATTCTGGAAATCATCCACTCAGATGTATGTGGTCCTATGTCATCTAGCTCCCTGAGTGGGTATGTTTACTATGTATCATTTATTGATGACTTCTCTAGGAAGACTTGGGTATACTTCTTGAAGGGCAAAGATGAGGTGTTTGATAAATTCAAGGAATTCAAAAACTTGATGGAGAATCAAACTGACAAGAAAATCAAAACATTCAGATCGGACAATGGTGGAGAATTCACCTCAAATGACTTCAAGAAGCTTTGCAGTGATTCAGGGATTAAGAGGGAGTTGACTGCTCCATATAATCCTCAACAGAATGGAGTTGCAGAAAGGAAGAACAGAACTATCATGGAAGCAGCAAGGGCAATGTTGCATGACCAGGATCTTCCTATGCATCTTTGGGCAGAAGCAGCTAGAACAGCTGTATATGTGCAGAATAGAACACCTCACAAGATATTGGACAACAAGACACCAGAAGAAGTCTTTTCTGGTAAGAAACCTGAAGTCAGCCATCTCAGAATATTTGGTTGTCCAGTATACACTCATGTCCCAAAGGAGAAGAGGACTAAACTAGATCCTTCAGGAAAGAAGGGCATCTTCGTGGGTTATAGTGAAAGCTCGAAGGCTTACAGAATATATTTTCCAGGGTTCAAGAAGATTGATGTCAGCAGGGATGTAACATTTGATGAGAATTCAGCATTCATCAAATCAAGAAAGGCACCTATCGAAGTGTATGAAGAACCTAAGGAAACAAGATTTCAGGACACTACGATGACTGATGCAGTTCCAGAAACTGCTCGTGAGTTTGAAGATCCACAAGAACCTGTAGATCCACCCCGTGAGGATAACTCTCACAAGAGGAAACCTGTATGGGCCAGAGAGCTCATTCATGATGCAGAAAGATTTGGCATTCCAGAAGAAGAACACAGAGCAAAGAAGAGAACCAGATCACACACCAGTTATGTTGCTTTACTCTGTGACATCATGAACAAAGAACCTTCCAGTTATGAAGAGGCAGCAGAAAAGAAAGAATGGAAGGATGCTATGGTTGAGGAATACCAATCAATTATGAAGAATGATGTTTGGGATGTTGTCCCAAGACCTAAAGGGAAGTCTTTTGTGACTTCCAAGTGGATCTACAAAATCAAGCATGCTGCAGATGGCAGTGTGGAAAAATATAAAGCAAGATTCGTAGCTCGTGGTTTCTCTCAGAAGGAAGGAATAGACTATGAAGAAACCTTTGCACCTGTAGCCAGATATACTTCCATCAGAACAGTACTTGCCCTGGCTGCAGCAATGAAATGGAAGATACACCAGATGGATGTCAAGACTGCTTTCCTGAACGGTGTAGTAGAAGAGGAAGTATATGTGGAACAGCCACTCGGCTTTGAAATACATGATAGGGATTCTCATGTATGCAGATTGAAGAAAGCCTTGTATGGCTTGAAGCAAGCTCCCAGAACCTGGTATGGTAGGATGGACAGTTTCCTATCTAGTTTGGGCTTTACCAAGAGTAAAGCGGATTCCAACCTTTACTACAAGGTTGAGGAAGGGAATCCTGTGATTCTACTACTATATGTGGATGACCTATTTGTGACAGGAGATGACAGAATGATTGCAGATACCAAGAGGAAGCTTGCAGCAGAATTCGATATGAAAGATTTGGGAAAGATGCACTATTTCCTAGGTATGGAGGTGTGGCAGAATGTAGGTGGGATCTTCCTTGGTCAAGGGAAGTACACAGTAGATATCCTGAAGAGATTTGGGATGATGGATTGCAAAGCCATGGCCACACCTATGGCATCGAATCTGAAGCTTCTCTGTGATGCTTCATCTGAGCCAGTTGATGTTTCTATGTATCGTCAGATGATTGGGTCCTTGATGTATCTGACGAACACGAGACCAGATATTTGCTTTGCTGTGAACACATTGAGCCAGTTCCTGACGGATCCGAGGAGTGTTCACCTGGTTGCTGTAAAGCATGTTCTGAGGTACCTGAAGGGTACAGTGGATTATGGGCTCAGATATGAGGCGAATCAAAAGTTTAACCTGCTGGGTTATGTTGATTCAGATTGGGCAGGCAGTGCTGCAGATAGCAAGAGCACATCTGGGTGTTGCTTCAGTATGGGATCAGGAGTGATCTCTTGGTTTAGCAGGAAGCAGTCCTGCGTAGCACTGAGTACAGCTGAGGCAGAGTATGTTGCAGCCTGTTCAGCTAGTTGTGAGGCAGTATGGCTACGAAAGCTACTGTCTGAGTTATTTGATCTCCCGTTGGAGGCTACTGGTATCTTCTGTGATAACCAGAGTTGTGTGAAGCTGTCCGAGAACCCAGTGTTTCATGACAGGTCGAAACACATAGAGATCAAATATCACTATATCAGGGATATGGTGCAGAGAGGAGCTGTGAAGCTCCTGTATGTTGCGACGGACGAGCAGATTGCAGATGTGTTGACGAAGCCACTAGCCAGGGTGAAGTTCGAGTACTTCAGAGAGAGGCTTGGCGTTCTTCAGATCGAGGACACTTCGAGGAAGAAGTGATGGACACATTTGCTGAAGCCATTCCAAGCATGTTGGAAGGAGGATCCTTCACATGGCTGTGGATGTAAGCGCTGGATGATGAGCATCAGGATGATGTTCTAGTTTCTGCTTGATATGATCAGTTGGATCATTTTATGTATGTATGTACGCATCATGTTGGATGCTGGATATGATCAGTTGGATCATGTGTATGTATTGTTTATGCATCATGTTGGATGCTTGGACCATGTATCTGTATATGTATCAGGTGGATACATTGTATGATCAGGTGGATCATGTATGGTGATATGTATCATGTATTTGTATTTGTATCAGGTGGATACATTGATGATCAGGAGGATCATGTATGATGATATGTATCAGGTAGATACTTGGTATGCATCAGGTAGATGCATTGATGATCAGGATGATCATAGATGACGAGCTTCAGGATGTTGCTCCAGATGACATGCAGCAGGATGTTGCAGTAATGATCAGGATGATCATAGATGACGAGCTTCAGGATGTTGCTCCAGATGACATGCAGCAGGACGTTGCAGTGATGATGATCAGGATGATCATGGATACATCAGGATGATGTATGGTGAGTATCAGGATGATACTCTGTGGCCGTGGATCAGGTTGTGCAGATAAGCATGTAATTTGTGCCCTGGGAGATTTGCAGATGGTCTTTCGAGGTTTTGCCTATGGCATGTAATTTGTGCCCTGGGACATCTGGCAAATGCTCTTTCGAGGTTTTGCTTGGGAGGACATATAATTTGTGCCCTGGGAGATCTGCAGATAAGTCTTTCGAGGTTTTGCCTATGGCATGTAATTTGTGCCCTGGGATATCTGGCAGATGCTCTTTCGAGGTTTTGTCCTATGGCATGTAATTTGTGCCCTGGGAGATCCGATAGGTTGAGCTGTGTGCTCGTAATCAGTCCTGGGATGCTCTTGCGAGGTTTTGCCATGACCACATGTAATTTGTGCCCTCGGAGATCCGATAGGTTGAGCTGTGTGCTCGTAATCAGTCCTGGGATGCTCTTGCGAGGTTTTGTGGTGAGGTCACATATAATTTGTGCCCTGGGAGATTTGCAGATGGTCTTTCGAGGTTTTGCCTACGGCATGTAATCTGTACCCTGGGACATCTGGCAAATGCTCTTTCGAGGTTTTGTGACGCACGTAAAAGTCCTGAGGATTCCACAGTATGGCCAGTGATGACGAAGACCTGCAGGTGGTGGGCCTACATCCAGTATGAAAAAGGACTGGCTCTGTAGAACTTCCTATGACGAGTAGAGACAGAGATTGGATGAGATAGCAGCAGCAGTGACGATGATGATGACGATGCATCGATGACGATGATCCAGAGAAGAAGACTTGTCTAGCAGATCTGTGTCGAGAAATACCTTCCTTGTTAAGAGGGAGTGTTGATGTATATGTAACTTCGGAATGTATTTCATCAGTATATTATATGTATATTTATTGTACCCTTATAAGAGATGTGTTATTCCTCTATAAGGAAGTGTCGTCATGTGGATTGACAAGTGTCGCAAGTGTGTGTACTTGCCGATGGGTTATTAGACCACCTTATGGGGTCGGCCCTAATTAATATATAATATAATGTGGATGTACTCAAGTAGACAAGTCGGCCCCAGTAGGTCACTGGGCAAAAAGGTGAGTATAAATAGAGATAGGAGATCTCTATTTTACTCACTCGGAAAAAGCATCTATCTCTCTCTCTGGAAAGTGGTGCACTAGTGAGGAGGAGGAGGATCATCTGCTAGGAGACTATCTCTGTATTATTTGGTTGTATTTTGGTTGAGCCATTGCTCTCTCTATCTCTGAGGAAGTTTGTGGGGTTTTTCACCTTAGGGTTTTCCCCACGGAAACTCTGTGTCTCTTGTCTCTATGCTTTTGATTCTTGTGATGCTTGTGATGCTTGTCATATTATGATTGTCATGCATTGATATACTGTAGATGTTATTCTCTCAGCAAAGATCCTATAGTATTGTGATTTAATACTGAAAATTTAACATCATCATCTTCTTCATCAACATCATCATCATCTTCTTCATCTCCGTCATCATCATCTTCATGACCATGACCATGACCATCATCATCACCATCATCATCATCATCAACATCTTCATCATCATCAACATCTTCATCATCATTGTCATATGTAGGTTCCTCATCAACATCTTCTTCATCATTATCTTCATCATCATCATCATCTTCTTCTTCTTCATCACCATCACCATCACCATCACCATCACCATCATCATCAACATCTCCATCATCATCACAACCATCATCATCACCATCACCATCATCATCAAAATTATCATCATCATCCTCATCATCATCATCTCATCATCATCGTCATCATCATTATCTCCATCGTCATCATCATCTTCTTCATCATCATCATCATTATCATCTTCATCACCATCTCCATCATCATCATCATCAACATATTCATCATCATCACCATCATCATCATCAACAACATCTTCATCATCATTGTCATCTTCCCCCTTCCTCATCAACATCTCCATCATCATCATTTTCATCGGCATCATCATCATCATTGTCATCTCCCCCTTCTTCAACAACATCTCCATCATCATCATCTTCTTCATCATCATCATCATCATCATCATCTTCATCACCATCACCATTATCATCATCATCCTCTCCATCTTCATCATCATTGTCATCTCTAGGTTCCTCATCAACATCTACATCATCATCTTCTTCTTTATTATCATCATCTTCATCACCATCACCATCACCATCACCATCACCATCAACATCTTCATCATCACCATCATCATCACCATCATCATCATCATCACCATCATCATCATCATCAACATCTCCACCATCATCATCATCTTATATCCTCCTCTTCATCATCACTAACATCTCCCCCTTCCCCATCAACATCTCCATCATCGTCATCTTCTTCATCACCATCACCATCATCCTCATCACCCTCATCATCATATTCAACATCTTCATCGTCATCACCATCATCTTCATCAACATCATCATCTTTATCATCTTCATCTGCATCATGATCATCTTCATTGTCATCACCCTCCTCCTCATCATCATCTTGTGCACTTATGCACTTAGGGATTAATGTTTAGAAGAGGGTCTAAAGGCCTTTATGGGGGAGGGGCTCTAGGAACAAGGTAAGAGAGAGAGGGCAGGGGGAGGGATAAAGGCATAGAGGGTTAGTGATTAAGGGAGAAGAAGGGAGAGAGTGCTATAGGGAGGGATAATGACGAAGATAAAGAGAAG
The DNA here is from genome assembly GCA_027924585.1 of Larix kaempferi. Lineage (NCBI taxonomy): Eukaryota > Viridiplantae > Streptophyta > Pinopsida > Pinales > Pinaceae > Larix > Larix kaempferi. The sequence goes on along the minus strand of BSBM01000120.1, from coordinate 7,422,821 downwards.
GTGGAGAGACGGAGAGTGGGGTGGTAGGGACATGGTTGGAGTAAGGGAGAGAAAGACACATGAAAGAAACATGTAGGGAGGGATGTAGAGAGAATGAGGGATAGATATTTAGAAAGAGATAGGGGGTATCTAGGGATTATTGGGAGAGAGCTAGGGGGGTATTGAACCATACAAAACATTTGTCCCACACTAAAAACATTTGTTTTCTTTTGATTTTATTCGTTGCCCTAGCCGTGCACCTAGCCTATTTATTGTGCTTAACCATATCGCGTACGTGTTTTTATTCTTCATATCACGTGCGCATTTTATCTTTATATAACACGTGCGCATTTTGTAACTCTATAAACAGTGGACTGTCCCTGTCCGAGAGCAACTTTACTCTGTCCAAGCAAAAACAACAAATCCTGCGAGTTTTTTGAACAACACGAGCCCACCATTGGAAATACCTACAATTTACACCATCTCCATCATTATTTTTGCTATGCAGGTGCAGCATTGAGGAAATCTTTCATGGTTTCTTAGTGTGGTGTTGGGTTATATGGCCGTATTTGAAGAAGATAATCAACAAGCTTGAAGAATATCCAATTGAATAACACCAAAGATAAGGCCTTTGAAAGATTCATTTTGCCTATATTTGAGGAGAACACAAGATAATATATCAAGCTTCAAGACCATTTCATGGTGATGGTGGATATACACAATTGTACAAGAGAATCAAAGAGCCTAAACAATTTATGATATAACTTTCATTTGCTTATTATTGAAGAGTACCAAAGGTAAATTTTCTCATTCATAATTGTTTTGATGGGAAAGCTGAACATTTGAGAAGGAAGTTTGAAGCACCTTGAAGGATCTATAGTTCTAGAAAGCACTAAAGGTTTGAAAGCTTGTAATTGAGGAGCAACAAAAACAAACTATATTGAATTGATCGTTGTGGTGATGGGGAATCCATGTAATCGAGGAAGAAAATCAGCAAGGAAGAAGAGACCTCAAGAAGTCATTGAAGAAGAGAAAGAAAAGAAAATAATACACATGATGAATCGGAGGCTTTCTTTGGAAACTAATCCAAATCCAATTGTAGAGGATACCACGGTTCATCCTATTAATCCACGACAAGAAAAAAGGAAGCATTCACTAGAGGGACCTTCAATTTCCACAATAGTTGTTGAACAAGCACCCCATGGAAGTAATCAAGAAGCAAAACGTAGGTGTTCATTAGGGGATGTTTCAATTCCCACTTCAAGTCAAAGTGATAAGTTACCATCTCAAGATGAAGCTCATGAAGAAACACAAAATTTGTTATTTGGATGTGGTTGTACAAGTGATGAAGTCAGAAGGCATTGGACATGTTGCTTACTGTTGAAGAAGAAAATGTTATCTAGACCATCGATGAGGATGTTGGACTTCCACAGACCATCGATGAGGATGTTGGACTTCCACCATCCAACTACCAGGAAGAGAATGAAGGACACCAAGCTACTACTGAAACAACAGAGCATCTTGGTGATGCGCTACATGGTAGAATTCCAACCCCGTTACCTCCATTAGCAAGCACACGTCGAAGAAATACGAAGCGTATACATGTTGATGAAAGTATCCTCAATTCTATTGAAGGTACACTATCTAAACGTAGTATTGCTTATCAAACTCAACAGATACTTGATAAATATTTTGTTTCTAAATGTGATGGAGATAAATGTAGATTATTTTTATCATTGTTAAAATCTAGGAGCATGAATGTTGTTAGGAAAAAGTTAGGGATAAAGATAATAAAGAATTCTGAACCAAGTTCTCATATAGTTAAAAGCTTAGTAGATGCATTTGGTAAAATTGGTAAGAACACACGTTTAAAGGATCGCAATGCAGCTCGTCGTGTGTTGTCACAAGCAATTGTAAATAAGAACACTAGGGTCCTTCGTATTCTTAGGCCTACATACAAACTAGTTAATTTGAATGTAAAAACCCTCTGTAGGTATTCTATTATAAGAGAACATCTTGACACAATAGATTAGACATATTTTTGGGCCTTTATTGGTCGGTTGCCATGTTGTGACATGAAGCTAGTTGATGCAGTAAAGGGACTAGTGCAAAGTTTTTGGCATGATCACACAAGGCCTTCTTCAAACTTAAAGGATGTACTAAAACTGAGAAGGGGTTGAAAGGATCGTGAACCACATACTAAGCATCTTCTTGATATAACACAGACATAACTATACAAGAAATTTAGGAATGAACATAGACAATTGAACTTGGGGCAAAGATCTTTTGAGAAATGTAATCCATGGTATGTTATAATAAATACTCTTCGTAACACTTGTTGTTGTAGATACCATGTAGAATATGAATATTACTATGAAACATTTTTGTACATTTGTCATGTGTTGCATACTAACCATGTGCAGGATTGCTCCCTGACAATACCACCGACTTCATCAAAAGAATTCATTCATAGCATCATGTGCAATAGGCCCGAGGGGAAAACATACTATGCAAAATCTTGTTTGGATGGAACATGCTCCAGCTGTGCTAGAATAACATTATTGAGCCAATGCATGCACGAGAGTGGAGATAGTGAATTTGGGAAAATGGTTGTAGACATGAAAAGTTTCAAATATATCAGATATGAAATAGTCCCAGGGAAAGAAAGCAAATAACTACAATTGGTGACATCTCAGGTGTGCATTCGTATCTATAAAATTATGTTTGAATAGTTACATTTCAATCCTTGCTTACAAAAAAAACTAACATTGAGATCATTTTTTGTCACCAGGTACCAGTTAATGACTTCGTCAAGGAATTTATTGAAAAGACACATGATTATGTTCATCATGTCCACTTGGCACGATGGCAGGATGAACACTTTAGAATATGCAGAGATACATTTCCCCGTGGTACTATACTTTCAGTTGTTGATTTTGTCGAGAACTACAATCTTCAACCTCAAATTAGATCCAAAGTCAGTATTATCACTCTGAGCAGGTTTCCTTGATGGTCCATATCACATATAGGCATGGCCCAAATAGCACTAAAGAGCAACGAGAAATTCTGAAGGAATATCACTTCTACATAAGTGATGATAGGTGCCACGACTTCCACTATGTACATCATTGCTTCATCATGTTCTATGATCACTTGAAGGGAAGGAACATACATATGGATCGACATTGAATTTTGTCTAATGGATGTGCTGGTCAATTAAAAAATGCATGCATATTTCAATGGTTGTGTTCATTGCATAAAAACTACAAAGTGCCACATATGTGGAACTATTTTGAGACTGGGTATGGTAAAGGAGAGCATGATGGAGCCGGAGCATGTATAAAAAAAGCCCTACGAAGAGAGGAATTGAAAGTATCTACAGAATCTACTATTCAAAATGATCAATCTATAGTCAGGTGGTGCACGTCAGTAATGGGAGAGGAATCAACTATTCGAGTAGAATCCACAAGAAAGAGACATGTGGAGATATTTTTTTGGGAGGTGGTAGACATAGATAGTTCACATGCATGGGAATGAAAGAATGTGCTTGGGACTCATGGCTTTCATTCGGTTCGAAGCTCTGATAACCTAGTATTTGAAATTTGGACCAGAAAACTCGCTTGTTTTTTCCCTCCTTGTTGTGATGGTGACTGGGATGGGTGTGAATCATTGGATTGGGTTGATGGATGGGATCGCATATCACTTCCACTTGATCAATGTGTAATTGTTGAGTTAACTTCGTTGGAAGAAGACCAATCATCTATTTCTATAGATTTTGATCATGTCTCGGACCTTGTACAGCCTGGTATGATGCATTTCCTTAACATTTTTTTGTTTATTTATGTAGTCTTCAAATGCTCATTAATGGCCTTGTATCGCATGAAAAATATTTTGATCATATGTACCTACAATAATATTATGCAGGGCACATATACACAGTGGTTTCCTCAAAATATAGTGAATGGGGTGGTGATTATTGGATGGCACACTGTATAAATGGAAAGCAAACCCTCATTGTGTCCATGACTGACGATGAAAAAAACCACTTCCCAATAGGGTCTATGGTTTTTAAAGGTGAATACTTGACACAGGACAACAATGCAAGAAAGAAGGGTGGATATGTTTACAGGGATTACAAACTAGGTGCAAGTGTGTATCACTTTACCAACTTAATCATTGGTACAAACCTCCAGGTACGAACAATGCCTAGCCGAAATTCATCGAAGGTACACTACTTCTTACTGAATACAGAGCACGAGAGACTAATGGACACCATCAGTATAAGAGATGATCTAGAGGGCTTGGTTGTATGATAATAGGTGGGATCTAGCATGATGAGGTATGTTACATACTTTTAATACTATACTATTTATACTATTTGTAATTGAATATTGATATATGCTCGATTTTCTCATGTATGTTGTTTATGAATATGTCAATTTTGTGCTCTTGATATGCCAAATTTACGTTTACATTGTTTATAAATATGCCAAAAGTTCTCTTGTATGTCAATTTTATGAATATGCCATTTTTTACATATGATCAATAAACCCTAAGATTATGGGATTGGGTAGAGTTAGATGAAACTTTCCTTGGGTGCTCTAACGCTAATTTGTTTGATTGAATACACATGCATTTTGTAATGGGATCATTACATAGCTAATCTAGATTGTTTATGTGGATGGAGACACCCATCAACGATTGATGCCTAGAGCTCTACACACACGTTGATTATCCCCAACCCAAACAACTCTTATATTATGTTGATTATGTTGGTTATTGGATTCACCCAACAAAATTATATTTAACAATACACATATTCATATATTTGGTTCCCCATACTTAATGCTCACCCAAATCTAGCTAGATTTTGGGTCTTTTCCCTTATCTAAGCATCGTGTCATCAACGTAGGGTTTCCACTAATATATTCTAACTAGATACTAGAATCACCTTGAGCAAATTTGATGGACAAATGCATAGAGATCTTCTAAACTCTTAGATATGTATCCTAACAATTTATTTTAAAACATGATCATTTATGGTTGAAGATTGAGGCTTGATTCCTATAGATAACCACTTAGATACATCATCTTCATCATCATCATCATCTTCTTCTTCATCATCATCATCATCTTCATCACCCTCACCATCATAATCAATGTCTTCATCATCATCACCATCCCCATCATCATTGTCATCTCTAGGTTCCTCATCAACATCTCCTCATCAACGTTAGCCATAAGTGCCCGGTGGAGGATTTTGCAAAGTTGACCCCATGTGCAAAAATTTCACACTCCCTCATTGAGCAAAACCCTAATTTCCAAGATGGACTTGCAAGGTGACACCTGGGCCATAGGACCGGAGGGGAGGGGCACCCCTAGCACTATCCGGACATCCTGAATCCAATGGAGTCGACGGTTCGTTGATCGGAGCCACTGTTGTCATTCTATGGCTCGTTCTGTCTCGCATCCAAAAGGCCTTCAGGGACACCTGCTGGATACTTGTCGGGGGAATAGGATTCCAACCGTGCAACAAAACCGGGTTCTGGGGAGTCCTGCAAGTGTGTTTAAGAAGGTTCCAGCCGGGAACGCTAGCCATAAGTGCCTGGTGGATGATTTTGCACATTTGACCCCATGTGCAAAAATTGCACACTCCCTTATTGAGCAAAACCCTAGTTTCCAAGATGGACCTATAAGGTGACACCTGGGCCATGGGATTGGAGGAGAGGGGCACCCCTAGCACTATCCCAATGTCCTGAATCCAACGAAGTTGATGGTTTGTGGATCCGAGCCACGATCATCATTCTATGGTGAGTTCTGTCTCACATCCAAAAGGTCTTCAGGGACTACTGTTGGATACCTACCGGGGGCATAGAATTCCAACCCTACAACAAAACCGGGTTTCGGGGAGTCCTGCAAGTGTGTCTAGAAAGGTTCCAGTTGGGAACGCTAGCCATAAGTGCCCAGTGGATGGTTTTGCAAATTTGATCCCTGTGTGCAAAAATTGCACACTCCCTTACTGAGCAAAACCCTAGTTTCGTAGATTAACCGACAACTATTGCATTAGATAGCTTCACTGACTCCATTAAAATTCAATTGGACATGACATGAATGATTTAAATTCAACACCTTAGCTAGCTTCATTTCATTCAATGATGGGCCTAATTTGACAGGAGAATGGGAACCCGAACTCCATTAAAATTCAATTGGACATGACATGAATAATTAAAATTCCAGTCGGGAACGCTAGCCAAAAGTGCCTAGTGGATGATTTTGCAAAGGTGACCGCCGTATGCAAAAACTACACACTCCCTTACTGAGCATCCGGTACATTGATGCTTTAAATGATGAACTCTTTCCTTTATGGAATTATAGGGATGCTTACCCTGCATTTAATGGTGACATTAATTAGTTAATAGCTTCCTTGTTCGGAGCGTAGAGAAAAACCTTGTCACATTACAAAATCCTTCCAACATCATATAAATTAATAGGGGAGGCTTCCAATATGATCTCAATTTATGAGAAGCTTCCACGTAGCAATAATTTGCATAGCTGGGCATTTTTCTATGATATTAGTTATTATTTTTATCTGATATCAGAGAAAAATGCCCAGCTGTGCAAATACAAACGAGTTCCCCCTCTTCACCTTTTTCTCTTGGAGTTTATGTTAGGTTCTCTCAGTTTGCACCTGCCACTTAGTCTGACATGAATTCTGGTCACTGGATAATACGCTGCAAGTAAGAGTTATACCTAAACTGCTTACTTTGGTTTTAGAACCGGTGCATGGTTTTAGAACTGGATCAACCTTTTATCGCCTACCCACCTGAAATTTTTAACCGTCGAAACTAGCTTGATAGAGTCACAGGGGTATTATTTCTCAAATTCATTTAAGCTAGTTGAGTGGAGTATTTCGGTATTTTTGGGACCCGGACCAACCAGTTGGTCAAGCCTGCTTGCACATCATCGATATCTCGGTCCAAAATTTAGGTGATTTTAAATAGAGGAGCTTGAGTGCCTTTGAACTAGGAAGAGGTAAAATGAGCTAGGTTGATGACAATAAATGCTGTATTTTTTCACACAATCTAATGGAAAATGGCCACGAAATTGGGTGGGATAACTCCCTCCAAACAATGGCCAGCACAGATCTACAAAATGGGGTTAAGGGAGGGAAACAAATTTTAAAACAAGCAATAATATTCACTTTATACAGAGTATAAATTATTGCTACGTGGAAGCTTCTCATAAATTGAGATCATATTGGCAGCCTCAAAGCGGGAGGACAGGTTCATCAAAGCAACTTCATTCATCTATATTCTTGTAATGTACACATAGTCCATCCTTATCTTGATAAACAAGAGTTTTATGATAGCTAGAGTTTTTTGGGCGTGGTTATATCCTTGTATTTGGTTGTCTGATTGGTTGACAAGCTTGCCTGAAAATCTATACATTGAACTTCTTTGTTTTATTGTTGAAAATTGGAAGGGATTTTCAAGTCACCTGCAAAATGATCCATTGTTGAAACATGTAAGTTCTTTCAACAACATAGATTTGGCTAGTGTATCAAATGCTTCCATAACCCGAAGAGCTTACCAGTCTTTGCAAGAATATTCCCCTAGTAGATGAAGGTGGGAAAATAATTACAGTATGAGGCTCTCTAAAGTTTCTCCATCTTGCATCCATGAGTAATTGGGCCAAGTTAATGGGAAGGAATCCTTGGAATACCCTGGGATTTTCAACCCTTTTTGAAGGTTACCTTACACTACCATCTTGTGCAGGAGCTTTGATGTATTCAGTTAATGATTTAGTTTCATTCTTTCGAAGACACCTTGATGTAGTAGATATTCTAGAGCTATTTCCTCTGAATGCCAATGTTTCTGCTATTTCCCATGCTTTGAAAAAAGAGAATGCATTTCTTCTGCTACAGTGGATCCAATATTTGAAAATAAAGTGGAAGATGCTGGATGCTTTTATACATAGTATATCGGAAGGAAAATGGCTAAAACCATCCAAAGGATTTGAATCTCCAAATAGAACTTTCTTGTTGATTTCATTGGGGGATCTTCTCTTCTTCGAGACGGTGACATTCCCTTTATCGATCAGGCGTTTTATGGAAAACCTATGCATGAACAGAGCCACGGTTTGGGTGCTACGGGCATTCTAGTCGGGCACCCCGGGGCCATTTAGAGACACTTGGAGGATTTGCTTCGGGGCCATGAAACCCAAACCGGCGAGCGTAATTGGATTCCGTCGGATCCCATAGGTCCACGTGGCCATTGTGGACTTGTCCACAGTGGTCAGGCATGCCCAGGGGCCTTCGGACGAGAAATGGACCCCTTAAGCGAAATTGGAATGGCCCTCACTGAGCAAAACCCTAGCTCTGGAGATGGCTCGCTGTCACCACTTTCGGGTCTCTGAGGGACTCTGTGGGGGGTCCCCTAGCTGAAACCCAACACCTCGGACCCACCGAAATTGATGGATTCATGAACGGAGCCACAATTTGGGTGCTACAAGCATTCTAGTCGGGTTGCAAGTCGCATGAAAATGTTGTTCAAGGACACTTGGTGACTTTTCGTCTGGGAGCAAAAAAACAAATGGAGTAGCAAGCTTGCATGTCGTTGGCTCCTGCAAGTGTGTATGGGCAATGCCAACGTGGGAACACTGCCAACACTGGCTCAGTGGAGGGTTTTGCAGAGTTGACCCACCAATGCGAGATTGCATTGAAGGAAACTGAGCAAAACCCTAGTTTACAAAATGAATGCACAATGAAGTCACTAGGCCATGAGAACATGAGGGAGAAGGCCCCCTAGAGGTAATCACATGCCAGGAGACCAATAGAGTCAATGGTTCATTGGTCCAACCTCCACTTTTCGAGTTATGTTGAGCTGCAAGTCGCATGAAAATGTCGTTCAGGGACACTTGGTGACTTTCTGTCCGGGAGCAAAAAAACAAATCGAGTAGCAACATTGCGTGCCGTTGGCTCCTGCAAGTGTGTATGGAAAATGTCGATATGGAAACACTGCCAACACTGGCTCGGTGGAGGGTTTTGTAGAGTTGGCCCACCAATGCGAGATTGCATTGAAGGAATCTGAGCAAAACCCTAGTTTACGAAATGAATGCACAATGAAATCACTGGGCCATGAGAACATGAGGGAGAGGCTCCCCTAGAGGTAATCGAATGCCAGGAGACCAATGGAGTTGACGGTTCATTGATCTGACCTCCGATTTCCGAGCTATGTCGAGCTGCAAGTCGCATGAAAATGTCATTCAGGGACACTTGGTGACTTTCCGTCCGGGACACTTGGTGACTTTCCGTCTAGGACACTTGGTGACTTTCGGTCCTCCTAGGGTTTATGTTTTTTAAGGCTTGTATAATTTCCTTCTTGACATCTCACCTCTTATACCATGTTAAATTTTTGATATTTGATCTAGATAAATGCTTTATACCAATTATAACCATTAGTTCAATGCATAAATTTAACCATAAAACATTTACATAAAGAATTTAACATGTAGGATCTAGTTAAGAATAACAATGCACAAGAGACACAACATTTTATCCCGGGAAACCCTCATGGGGAAGAAAACCTAGCAACCTTTCTTAGAATAATTATATGTTTAGAAAACAAGTACAATGAAACCATGAACAAACCCTAACCCTGAAGGGTTTTACCACATGAAAAAACCTTAATGACACATGACAACAAGAGTACTTATCTACATGAAGATGACCTCCAATCCATAAGGATATCCAAGCATATCCTTCCCAACCAACAATAGAAGGCACTTTATTTCTCGAATCCGATGGTAACGTTTGTTCCTTTCACCAATGTTGCTTTGAGCACTTGTATGTAGTTACTCATATGTAGTGTTGAATCTAATTGTACAATCAAATATTGGGCATTGATGAAATGTGTAGCATGTATTGCACTTAGTTTTATTAAATTACACTTGAACATTGACTTAACTTGTAATTTAATCATCCAAACTCATAAATTTTAATTAGACCTATCCAATTAGTGTGCATGAGTGAATTCGTTGAAACCTTAAAAAACATTGTATTGCACTTAGTTTGATTAAATTACACGAGCAAGAACTTTGACTTAACTTGTAATGATCTTTCAAAATCACAATTTTTAATTAGATATCCAATTAGTGCACGCATATAGTGAGTTCGTTGAAACCTTTAAATATAATAGTTTGTTCTTTTGACATAGCGCATTCATGAGTAATAGATAATCCACACAAATCAACACAATAGATTGACACAAGAACATGTGGAAACCAAAGAACAAATACAAAATGAAATGTATCATTCATTTATAAGTGAAATGTCAATGTACATGTCTGTAATACCCCATTTTGACTCTTAGGTTATATTGGATTTTAATGTAAATATTGTATACATACGATGTATGCTTTGCTAGCGTGGAGCTCAAAGCCAAGGCCCCGCTAGTGTATATTTGGATTTTATTTAAAATGGACAAGCATTTGACATTTTGTTTCCCATGTGCTATTAAGCCATGTGATATTGTAAATTGATGTAAATATTAATATTGCAATAAAATACCAAAGTTGGCTATGGGAGCAACGAATGAAAATGGGCCATGTGTATCCACTAGGGAGTGGTGAGGGCACTGTGGGGATGAACCATATGCTACCAAATGTCATTGTGAGAACCCATTTGAATTTTCTTGATGACATTTATTTATGTTGTAAGGAAGTTGTTGAAGATCTCAGTCCATGTCTTCAATGGAGCATGGGCAGCCCAGAAATTCGTATGGTAGAGTATGAGCTCTGTTTTCTTGTACCACAAGTCACTCTACCTCATGGGAATGGATTTTTCCTCATTCCCATTCCATTGGAGAAGAACCCAGCATCAATTTTCATCCATTACGAATTGCCAGTAGTGAGAAAAACTAGAAATCGCAACTTTGCAAGAACCCATGTTTTGAAGAGCCAAAAACGTCTATATTTGGTATTTGACAGTAAAATCCAATGGGGGATCCATAGATATGAATGTTGGGGCAAATTTGAGAGTATTAGAGACCCCAAAATCCATTGGAAAACCCATTTTTTATAGCCTAGAAAACCAGTGACGAGATTGAGTTATTTGATGAACATAATTGTGAGAAATCCAATTGTGAATGACTGAGCAGAGGTTGGGATTGCTTGATAAACCCAATAAAGGATAGAATCTGAAGAATTAGCAGATGGACCTTTCTATACCCATCTTGAAGAGAACTGGAGGGAAGGGATGCTTGAGGGACTGTGTAGCAGAGAAGGAGACCTTCCTTGTGTTGGGTGTGGTAGGTAATGTGGGTTCATTGAATGTTGAATTCATTTGAGATGCCTATAGCTCTGTGGATGAGCTCACTGGATTAGCATTTCCCTCCTTTGTCTTTTGTATGCTTGAGAAACCCAACTATGAGTTGGCTTAACATAGATATTGAGTGAAACCATGGCTGTGAGTGAGCCTATTTAGTTCCTCCTTAGTGGATACACAACCCAGCTCGGGGGTGATCTCTCAGCTGAAAGAATATAGGCTGGGAAGAGATCTATGGTTGGGTGGAATGTTGCTCTCACATAGCCAGTTTTTTGGACAACTTCATCTCAAAGATAAGTGTTCTCTGTGTTTTAAATTATATGCATTTTGTGTTATGTAATGTGTTAATTCAGAATGGTAATTATTCATGTTAATGGAATTTATATGAAACGTGTGCATAGCATCGGAATGGAATTGAATCCATGGGTATTGAATCATCCTCTGTTGGTGATAGATGTGTTGAAGCATTATTTTTTGTGTGTGTGCAATTGTGTTTTAATTCCGCTGTGTTTATATTGTGTATGAGCTTACACACATAAGTTTTAAATTGTTTGGAATTGTTGAGTAATGTATGGGTTGAGCCTTCCAAGTAAGCCCAGAAGATTGGTCATGTTTTTTTCCTTGCACTGGATTGATGGAAGGGGACGTTTCAATGTCTCCAAAAGTACATATATATCCGAAAGTATCCAAAAGTACATGTATCCAATGAAGTCAATGTACATATCTCCAAAAGTACATGCACAATGAAGTCAATGTACATGTCTCCGAAAGTGAATGTATCGAAAAGTACATATATATCCAAAAGTATCCAAAAGCACATGTGTCCAAAACTATCCAAAACTATCAAAGCCACATGTACATGTATCCAAATGTACATATATCCCATAAGATACATCAAAACTCAAGCTTCCTCTTGTTCTTTCCTGACGTTGATCCTATAGGCACATCTCTAGGATTAGTGTGCATCTCGAGATTTTGCAAATTAAATATCAATTGTTAAATTCAACTAACTATGTACTAATACATTAGATCAACAATTAAATCAACAATGATCAACTTGTGCATGGAAAGTGCATGAAACACTGGAAATTGGATGAAACAGTTGGTCACTAAAGGACATCTCATCTCATCTGACAAATGGGATTGCTTTCCTTGTGTAGCAAATGGAGCTGTTGGTTGAACATCCAGATGATCGCAACCATGTAGAACTAGGGGGGCCAGGAACTGCTCCTGTTGGTGGTGGCTACAATCACAAAATGTTGAAATAGTTAGACATGCATGAATAAACAATAGACAACAATAATAAACTATGTAAAGATCATGTTGAAATAGTTACATACCTGTGTGTGATTAGTTTCCATTACAGATGTAGCACTGACTGCTGCATTAACCATTGATGCGAGGTTTTGAGTAGACAACTCGGGTTCCTGATGTAGTAAACATGCAATTCAAACATTAACAAAAATGATTTATGCACTGGATTTCAAGTTATCCAACAAATATCATCGAAGGATATACATTACCATGGTATGAGTAATCCCATGGTCGTGGGAACCTGGAATCTTTCTAGGAGTAGGCCGCCTCACATACACACGACCCTTATTCACGAATGGCCTAGCGGGAGATACAAATCCAGGAAATGGTCCATATGTCTTGGTTGGTGCCTACAGTCAGCAAGTGTTCATGTAGTTAGACATGCATGATTCAACAAACAAACATGTATTTAAAAAATGACATTTTTAATTGTTTACCTGGAGCCCAGATGTTTCCTCGGACAATACAACCATGGGTTCTACCTCCACATTAGCTTGCCCTAGTGAAGTATCTGCCATCTGCAAGTTTAATAATTGTAAATATTAGACCGTAGATAGCATTAGTGAACTAAAATGTAAAGTATGTGGAAATTAACAAATTAACAAGTATTAAAAAACTGAAATTTTAAAATGTTTACCTCGGTGTGAGATACGGCAATGGGTGCTATCTAAGATGGGCCTTCCAAATGGGTAGCATCATGAATCCCTCCACCTATGATGGGATCAGTGGATGGAATTTCAGGCCCCCCTGTAGAGTCTGGAACATCTGACTTTGGGGCGTCACTGCCGGTATAAAGCATCAACTGCAAGTTCACAAAATTAATATATTATCTCAAACTATATATATGTGTACAAAGACGAAAATAAATGAAGAATTTATTACAATTAACCATCTACATACCTCACTCAAAAACCCACTGAAGGCAACATCTGAGGCAAGACCATAGGAGGGATGACCACACGATGTGCACTCGTGAGGTTCAATACTGGGCTGGGGATGTGCCGATGGTCCTGCACTAGTGGATGGTCCTACACTAGACGCTGGTCCTACATGGTGATGACCTGGTGTATGTACCACACCAGGGACAAATGTCCCTTCCTCACCCATATGCTGAACCATAGTTCCATGGCGAACAACCGCCCATGCCAAATTCAAAAACGCATCACGTGTCTGTGGAATAACAGGATGTGTAGGTGGGACATTTGGCCCAAGAAACTTCCTGTGAGGTCCAGGGATAGGGCGATCCTAGTCTCGAAGCCTTGCATTGGGTCGGTTTTTGGGCATCCCCCCACCGATCCCCTGAAACTACAAGATATCAAAATAGTTTACGTGTTTATGTAACACGAACTCTGCATACATCTTTCGAAGGAAATACAAGGGAATTTCCCTGTTGTTATGTGGTGGCATATCAAAAACCATGTACCATCTGTCCATCCAGTTATCAACAAATGGTTGAAACATGCACCACTCCATGGATATATGAGGCCTGTTTGCATTTGGGATTTTCCCCGATCGATGGTCCATAAACAATGCAAATATGAGCTCTTTGGATATTTTCAACTTTTTTATTGCATTGTAGTCTAGCCCATCAGCATATTCTTGTCTTTTTCTTTCTCTATATGATGTAATATCATATAGTACATTGCTAGACTCTGAAATGGTGTGAACAATTGCATCCAAGGTTGATGCAAGCGAGCGACGAATCCTGTCACCACCACTAAAAGCTGCACTAATGCCCCTCAAGCGGGCAAGCTCAATCAGTATCTCAAAATTTGTGTCCATAGCCGCAACTGCAATAAAAACATCAATACGAAAATCATTAGAAACATATACATGGTATATAATGACGTCTCTTCAAAATTGAAAATGTATTAAATCAAACTCAAGTAAGCAATTTAATGGCATTCACTTACATACATTTAAAACTTAAAATAAACATTTAACAATTAAAAAGTAAGTTTCGTTCAACTTCTTTCTAGAAGTTAAGGCACTTCTTAACCCTCATTGGTGACTTTTCCATGCAAACTTGGGTTTAAACTTCTTAGAATTTAGGAGTGTTATTTTGACATGTTTTGGCCTTTAGGTCCCTTGCAGAAAACAATATTTCCATCAACTTCATAAGCTAACATTAAATTTATTGATTTCAACATATTACGCCTTGTGGTTGGAGGGGAGGACAAAGTGGCATGGAATTTAATGGATATTTATGAGTTTGTCTTGCCAATATGATTACATATGTACTTGAGATGACTATCAATGATTGAGATGTTGAATAATCAACTAGAGATTGTGACTAGAATGACAATAACAACAATGTCAACTTAATAAAATATCACAAGTGGAATATGATAGTGTTATCTCAGAATTATCACATGTATATTTATTAATTTGATCCAAGTATTATGATATGTGATTGATATGAAAAGATGGTTGATTAGGAGGATGAAGATTAAGTTTAGATAGAACAACTAAATTGAAATGTCACAGTCCTAAGACTGTGACTACATTCAGTTAATGAATAAGTAAGAATAGGATATGACTTGTTAGGCTTAGAAAGATGGTTAAGGTAACATGCCCGGGGGTATGTCAGGTGGTAAAACTCAGACCCGTGTCTTAAACACAGTATTTAAGAGGGATGGAAGTTTAGGATAGATGCAGGGTTAGGACAACATCCAAGGGAAGAAGGTCCGAGATAGGTAAGAATGTTAGAGGGGTTTTAGGATAGGTTTCTAGGAGTAGTTACTAGGTCAGGGCCATAGGTCTTTCTGAGTGTAGATTAGGATTGTTGGATATGTAAACGACAGGGGAGAGGGACTATTAGGATATGTGAGGCAATAAAAGGGGTGAAAATTAACTCGATCATGGTTCGAAACACTCTCACGACACACTCTAGGAAGTTCATGGGTGTTCACCATTTCCATTGTTCTAAAAACATGGAACCAACCAAAAGTGACAATTCCTTGGAGCAAAACAAAGACAATTTCTCTCTACAAAATCGATCTTTACATTGTATGGCAAGTTCAAAAAATTAAATAAAAAACATAATGATTTTCTATATGAAGTCTTTGAGTTGAATTGATGGTTCCTGAGCGTTGAGTAGATTGATCAAGGGTGTGGATAGGGCAGGCCCGAGAGGCACTTTGTTAATGTGTTTTGGCATTTAGTTAAGGGTGCTTAACTAAGAGGCAATGTATAGCCACATACACTTATGATGAAATTTTGATTATGTTCATGGACAAATGATTGTGATGAAATTTTGAGAAACCAAGATACTATTTTTTTATGCATTTTTTCTATTCACGCTTGTGCATGCATTTCATCTTGTTATGGCCATTTACGAGGAAAATTATTTAATTAGTATCATGGGAAATGGCCTTTGAGGGTTGGAAATTTGGGTTTCATGTGACTGGATACATTGTAGAAAGGGAGGAGTTCTATTTTTTTCGATTTTTGGTTGGATTAGGAATTTTTGAGTTTTTGAAAAGGGATTCATTGTAATTATTCACTCATTTTGGATGAGGGAGATGTGAATTTAATTAGAAATTGGGTTATTTCCAATTTTATAAATATTACAAAATTAGGTTGTTTTAAACTATAAAAAAATGGTAATTTAGGTTAAGAAATGACAAAAAAATGGCATGGGTGAATGAATTACCTGATTAGATGACAATCCATCGGTGAATTTTCCTCCCCTCCAATAAAATCGAGCTCCTCCGATACTCCAGGGCACACAAACCGTCCTCGTCCAAGCTCGAATTCGCATTTCTGATGCATGAAATGCGTAGCGGGTGGTCGGGACTGTGTATTTAAATTGATTTTAGATTTACAAAATGCGTATGCATTTTGTAACTACATAATGCATACTCGTTTTGTAACTACATAATGCGTACGTGTTTTGTAGTTCTATAATGCGTATGCGTTGTGGTTACCTAACCTACAAGTCTAATGACATGTCAGGCTCGGGTTTTACCATACCAAGTGCTAAGTATAAAAAACGCATTATATTTTTATGTAACGTGAATGAGTTTTCAAAAACTAGGATTGCATCTAAAGTGACCCTCATCTTCTTGCACACACCCTTCATCAATAGCTCACATTCATTTACAAAATTATTCACCATTCTTTTTGTTCTGGTAGCTAACTGAACTAACCAAGGCTTTTCAAATTTCTCAAAATGCAATTTACATTTTTCTACTATGGTAGGTGAAACATAACTTAAATTGGCACCCAGATCAATTAGAATAGAGATAGGTTTATCTGAGATCATACCTTCTACTTCGAACATAGATGTTTGATGATCTGCCTGTCGGTTATCCAATGTTGCGTTGATCCTGTGCACTTCATTTGCCAAATCTCCAATGGTTGGTTCCGCTTGAACTATGTGCACATTGCTGAGGTTTCTCCTTATGTTGGGACAGTTGTTTGCATAATGTGGTTCTTGGCATTCCCAACTCTTTACTGGTGCTTTTTGTTCAACAGATTTTATTGGTACATTAGTAACTTCTTTGTTCTTTATTATTGGTGCATTTGACTGAACATTAGACCTGGTATTAGATAAATTTGGTTGTGCAAAAGGCCTTGCTATTGAAAATTTTTGTGATGCATTTCCTTTAAAATTTGGCTTAGAAAAATTTCATGAATTACCAAACTTACGGTTATTATTAAAATTATTTCTTCGCTGTTCATAATAGTTTGTATTTTTATCTTTCCAATTCAATATTTTATCTTTCCTCTTCTCTTGTTCATAACAAAAGATAGCTTTTCTCATCGCTTCCTTGAGAGTTTTAGGATTATCGTATTCAATTCGGTCCTTAATATGGTATGGAAAACACGTTAGAAACCTATGTATTTTAGGCTTCTCCTCAACTATATACGGCACATACCTTAATAGACTTAGAAATTTACTACTCAGTTCCTTCATGCTCATTGAGCCCAGTTTTAAGTCATAAAATTCTTTAGCCTTTTCTTCAAAATATTGTTCAGATATAAACTTATTTTTGAAATATCTTTTAAAGGTATTCCAGGTTACATTCTTCTCTTTGATACTTTTTACTCTTTTAATATCCTGCCACCATATGTCTGTTTTTCCAATTAAGTTGTAGATAGCCATTTTAGCTTTTAGTTTGTCGAAATAATTGTAAATCTGGAAATACTTCTTCATTCCAGATAGCCATGCTTCGGCTTCTTCACCCTTCTCAACTTCTCCATCGAATGTTGGAGGTTTTATCTTTTTAAATTCTCAAGAAATTCCCTCATAAGGTTTATTTCTTTTCTGTTTACGTTGGTAATCAGTATCACTAATATTGCTAGAGATTTTATATTTTCTCCTTCGTGGCTTAAACTCATTATCGAAAGAAGAAAAACTTCCTTCATCTGATGATGCCATCTGGCTGTTCTTATCTGTAGAGATTTTATCTTCTGTTTCAGTTTTAAGTTTCCTTCTTTGTTTTTTTTCTTTGTTACTAGTCTTGCTTAATAGTTTATGGTTTAGTTCCTCTTGTGCTCTTAATATTCTTTCATTTGCTTCCTTTACTAGTTGTAGTTTTGTTCTCAAATCTCTTACATAATTTAGTAATTCATCTAGATTATCATTTTCTAATTGCACCCAGATGTTATCAGCATTTAGAAACCAATTCCATGACCACGATGTGGCCTAGTCTCAGTAGATCCTTCTGCCCCTTCCATTTCCTATCAAGAAAAATCTTTGATATGCTAAACAACAAAAACAAATCAACATAAGTTAGAATTCTATTTTTTTGTTCTGAGTTGGATGCGTGAGTTGAGCCTTCTTCCAGGCCTAGAGTTGAACCTATGCTATGATACCACTTGGAACATCTCCAAAAAAGGAACTAGAATTTCAAATAATAAATTTTTTTTTGGGATGCATAATTGAAAGGTAAATTATAACTTGAATGTCCTAGATACACATGTTAATGTATTTTGATGTCAACTGTCGTACTTGTTTCTTTTGATATAGGGGTTCTTTGTGAAGAGATTCCAGGGCTTACTTAGCTTGCAAAGCTAATGCTGCACTTGGTACTTTGAACAGATCTGTCGTCGAAGGAGGGCTTTCGTCAACAATGGTATGATCACTTATCGACCTTCATGGTTTAGTTACTCGTGCTAAGAAGACGCTATGACTATCATGTCTCAGTATAGGCATCTTAAAGGTACTAAACCCTGTTTAAAATCTATAGGTTCTATGAGATAAATTAAGCATCTTTGAAAACATGAATTTGATACTAAGTGTATGTTGAAATATGTTCTTCAAAATTAGTGTATAGGTCAATACATTTTTTAATCTTTTTATGAGTTCCCTATCCTAGAATATGAATGTCGATGGGAAAAACTATTGCAATAATCCTATCCTATGGTCCACACCCTAAACATTTAAATGATTTTTTGCAGCAGGCTAAGGTATTAAGCTAAGTCCATGTATCGGGCTCTAGCTAGGGTTTGCAAAGCCCAACAAAGCTTATGAGGGGGAAAGAAGGACAAAGTATTTTCAATTTCAATGCACGGGTCTTGGCATTTATGATGACTAGAGAACTTGATTTTGGTGATCTTCCAAATGGATTCGAATTGGTTGTCGTGTGAGAAGAATCTCGATGTCTTTATTTCAACTGTCTGGACTGTTGGAATCACCATAATGCTTTTAGTCAAAACCCAAAAATTTTTGAAAAATTTAAAATTTTCAAGATAGCAATAAATGTTGTTAATGCAGTCAATTAACTGTCTGTTTAACTTACGTAATTGTAAGTGTGTCTGAATGGTCTTTGTTATGCTTCCAGATTATTATGAGTTTCTTAATTGTTGCTGATTGTTTTTCTATTTTTCAACCGCAAGGGGGAATTGCCATGATGGACTGGCTTACTTAGCTTTCGAGCTAATGCAACAGATTTTTCTTCTCTTACAGATACACAGGTAATGTTGGTCGCCACAGTAATTTTTAAAGCATCATAAGTCAATTTAGCTGTGCCAACTCATTCAGTGAAAAATTCTAATCATGCTAACCAAGTTTATCAAGCCTTTAAGGTAGAATACTTTTGCATCATGCCCAGTTCAAAATTCAGATCATGCTTTGTTTACAAGTTAATTGTACAGCTGGGGAGTTAAAGATAATTGCTATGTTTTGTCGATACCTATCTTTTATTGTTTAAAATTTAAAGAGTTGCTTATTTGAAATCTGCTCTTTGTTTCCATTATCATATTTGATTGAACACATTGTGTAATAGGGATAACACAGGTCTATTATTTCTTACGCCAATAATTATGAGTTACATAATTTAAAGTTCCATCATGAAGCAATAACAAGTTTTTACTCATCCTTGCAATGCTATCTCAATATAGAGACGTCATTGATTTATGCTCTACATCTCTACAGTAACTTAGAGAATGATAGAGATATTGTATCTCTTATTCTTTCACATTAGTCTAGGCTTATGAATTTTGGTGACAAGTTGCAAAGAGTATTGATTTACTTGATAACTACCCCTTTGGTACTTTTTATAATAATTTAACATATGATCTTTGTTTGAAACAGACTCCAAGTCTCAATCTTGAATGCTATTGACCAAGCAAGTTTGTTGAATGATAAACAAGGTATTAAAGACATCATTCTAGGGTTTTTAATTATTAGAAGAATGATACAAGGATTAGACATTATGAAAAATCATACACAATTCCTTCTATATATAATAGGAGTTCTTATTTAGCATCAATGATAAGAATATCATCTATTGTAATGTTTGTAATGATTGTTGATCCGAGTATTATGGTTTTCCAAAACAATAATTGAAAGCATAGATTAATATGGCATTTTGACAAGTTTGAACTATGGATTAACATCGTAAATGGGATATCCTTATGATGATTTAATCGATTAACAATTATTGGGAGTCCTCGTGGGACTATAGAGTCTTGACCCACCGTATGGAAATATTAATCTGCTACGTGGTTCATCGAGGGCCAAGTGCCTAGTGATATAAAACCTTGGACCGAACCCTACCTTGTCATTTCCTTCGCCTTTGGGCTCGGGTCCTTCTCTGTAGGCTCTCCAGGTCTGAGCTATGTGGTGGCGCTCGTTGTTACAGTTATCAGACTATTACCAATCCTTTGCTAAATGTTATCGTTTGCGAGTCTTTATCATTTGACTGTTGGTATTTATGAGTGTTCGAAAATTCCCAGGGTTTATCCCTTGCCTTCCTTTGCTAACCTGGCTCTGTCATAGAGTATTGTTCAACTTGTTTCGTTATGGCTTCCATCACAGAATTGAATCTGTTGCTTCTGTCAGTTTCTCAATCGTCTCTGCCCTTGGTTGACGGGATAAGTGCTACGTTGGAACCCCATTCGAGTTCGTTGGTAAGCTATTAATATTTCATCATTTTTCAGTTTTAAACGCAAAGGGTTTTAACAAAATTTGTAGCTGATATCACAATGTTGTTGCAGGTGCTGGAAAAATCGTGAAGATGTGAGAGACGCAACCCTCGACGCTTGGCTAATACCGGGTAAGCCTGGTTTCACCATGGCTTTTCCTCCTTACTGGTTGTTGAGTGGTTAGGGTTTGGTTTGGATAGAGAAACTCTGTGATGTATTTGGATACTACGGCTTCTGTCGGTGTTGTAACTATTTACCCTCCTTTCGGTACTTAGGATTCTATATAGAAGATAGGTATTGTAAATTTTGAGGAAAACCAGGCTTATGAACCTGTTCTGCAAATAATGTTACGGCCTCGGGTGTTTAGGTCTTGATACGACCCTTCTTCAAAAGATTTTATGGGTTAACTCCCAGGGTTTTGAAAATATATCTTAATATAAGTGTTGTTTGTAAGATGGCTTGTATAATATCTGCGTTTCCTTTTGGTATTCGATACTGTGTATAGTAATAGGAATGGTTAAGTTTCTAAAACTCTTATTGAGTGAAAAGGTGACGCGGATGTAAGTGAAAGCATGGTCTTGCTTCTCAGCGTTTTTGTTTTTATGTTTTTAAGTGGTAATGATAGGGTTATGTGTTAATAACTCTGTCAAGTTGGGGTTTTCACCCAGGTTTTGATATTGTAAATCTTGCTCCTTTGGTTGTTGTAACACATACCTGGATAGAATCTATTCGATTAAGTAGTGAAATATGAGCTACGGCTGTGGGTGAGTCGTTGAAATACTTTCAATGTTTTAAATACCTGTAACGTCTGGCATAAAAGGGTTTAATCCGATAGTACAGTAGTGATTATATTTATTTGTTGGTTCTTTAGTTACGATTTCCTCCTAATAGTAGTTTGGGAAATAGGTGGAAGACTTGATAGTATTAACGAAGCTCGATAATGAGCTGTAACACTGTTCTGTCTTTTTCGTTTAGTACATGTTTTCTCTGCTATTAAATTCTTATTGTCAAAAACTTGGAATGATAGGGTTTCATGCAAACTACTCGGTTGTGAAATCACTTAACTGTTCAATCTATTGTTATGTTTTAAGATTTTGTTGCAATAAGAAGTTTTAGGGTATGATAATATGGTGATGTTTATACTCGCCAACAGAGTTCTGTTAGTACAAGAAAGTCTTGTAGGAAGGAAAATACCAAATTCTTAAGCTTGAGAATTGAGCTAGCTATGGTTCTATTAATTCTATGGTTCCTATAACAATACTAGTTTATTATTCTTATCAATAATTCCTGTATAATGTACTTCTGTTAGAGTTTTTGTATATGGTTTTATTTGATAAGTAAATTTTGAATAAACTTTAGCTAATACTGAAGTTTGATTTATATATAGATTTTAAACTAGACATACCTTAACTAGGGTTTGTACTCTAATAAAAGTAACCTAACTGTGACTACAAAAGTTCTTGCAACAACCCTGAAATGTCATTGATACTATAATATATATATATATAACTGGTTGTACTTACTCTTGTTCCTATGATTATTAAACAAGTTATGTTTCAGAAAATAATTACTGTACACATAATCCTACCTATCTATTTAATTATTACAATTAAACTAGACAAAAACCAGATTACAATAAGAAACTATTGCTTGCGATACTACTGTTGTATAGCATGCATTGAAATATCTTATTAGTAAGATGATAAGGGTATTTAAGAAATACTGAAACACAATAATTCTCCATAATTCTACTACTGATAATTCAAAACTGCTAAATTTTTACTGAACTAAATACTATTAGGACATATAGAAGATAAATATAACATACATTCATTTGTACCTAATACACAACAGGAGTAGATAGCTGAACCTATATCAACTGTGGACAACAACAGCAATGGGAGGCTGTTCCTCCCTACCAACTCCTGGAGAGTGCCCAGACAACACTTCTCAGGACCCCCGAGCTTGCTCTGGTCTTCCTGGCTGGAACTAGGTGCAGCAAAACAATTCACTCAGCCAAAGTAGCTAAACTGGAACCAAGTTACTGCAGCATCCCACTCAAACAAATTTCCTTACTGTATTTTCCTCTTCCTCAATGGGACTCCTGAATAGCATTCACCTGAATGTATTCTCCCTTCAGAACAATGTTGAACCCTTAGCTCAGTTCATTGAGTACTATTTAAAAGATTGCCTAGGTCTTTGTTGGGTTAACTGTCATTAATGAGCCACCTGCTCAGATTCCACTTTCTTGGGGAATCATGACCCCAAAATATAGGGAAGTTGCCACCTGCAACTTAGGAAGTGTTTGAGGATGTTGCCACTTGTCTTTTGCCTTTCCACCTAGTTCCATCCACCAGTTAGACCAGTAACCTCTTTTAACAGCTCTCCCATGCTGTTGTCTCCATAATTTATTTATTAATAATAAAATATTCAGAATTACATTCCATTTCTGGTGACTCTGTTGAGTCATCAATTCCTACTTAGCATTAAATTTAACATAATGTCTTAGGAATATAATAAAATAATTACATTATTTTTGCAAAATTGGGGTATGTGACACTTTTGGCCACCTGGCTCCTTCAAACCCTAACTCCTTTATTGATGTGTTTTCTTGTCATTTTTTATGTTTGGAAAGTTGAGGTCTGTCTCCTCTGGATCTCTAGTTCTTGATGGGCTCGGCCCTTGGCCTCGGCTTTGGCCTTTAGCTTTGGCCTTAGCATGTTCATGAAAGATTTGGAAAACGCCTTCTAGGTAAAGTATTCGTAACCTGTCAACACTTCGTTTTTTTTTTGTCATCGTTTGTATGCATCTAAACATGTTACTGACCAATTTTTGGTTTTCTTGTGGCAACAAGATCCAGGTATCAAGGAAGCTGAAGAGGTTTTGAAGAAAAGACGAAGGGAACTCGACCCTGGTAAGCCCCTGGTCCCCCATGGGAGATCTCGCTATTTGCAATCCGTGGTAACATGGTTAAAGGAAGACAGTCCTTACTTGACCGTTCTGTGGTGAGTTAGATGTATGGGTCTGTTTTAGCCTTTGGTAGTTATGATGGAGTCCATGTCTTTGTAAAAGTTTAACATGCATTTGGTTGGGGTTGTTAATACAAACTTGGTTGATTATTGCAGTTTTAGTCTCGGTACTTAAATGATTGGTTTCATTGTGAAAAACACTCGTACCATTCTTGGAATGTTTCTTGCATTGTTTATGATGGACATTTAAATGCCATGTTTCGATGGTTGGTTAATTTTGTTGATGGTCCCCTCGGCCTGTTTGGAAAAGCAAATGGTGAAATGCCAAGATCTTACAGTGCTTGCTTGTTGGTTTAATTGTGTAATGGTTGATTATTGCAGTTTTAGTCTCGGTACTTAAATGATTGGTTTCATTGTGAAAAACACTCGTACCATTCTTGGAATGTTTCTTGCATTGTTTATGATGGACATTTAAATGCCATGTTTCGATGGTTGGTTAATTTTGTTGATGGTCCCCTCGGCCTGTTTGGAAAAGCAAATGGTGAAATGCCAAGATCTTACAGTGCTTGCTTGTTGGTTTAATTGTGTAATTTTGGTCGTGGGAGAGTTTCTATTGCTCAACTTTCCTACATGGTAGCTGATCACTTCTAGTTTCCTATATGATGATAAATTGTATAATATGGATTGTGTTTTAAAAAAAAGGTTATATGGATGAACAAGTAGTTGCTTAGTGTTGTCGTAAGGGTTGGTAGAGACGGTTTTAGAACTTCTGATTTCCTAGGGTTACGCTTTTGAGTAGAGAAGTCATTACTTTAGATGCAAACCAATGGGGACTCGATCCCAAGCCTAAGGTGTAGGGTATCACTCTAAAATGATAGAAGTTAGGTTATTTCGACTTTTAGCCAACCTGGTTCGAATCTCCTTTTTAATAAAAACTGTGATGGTAAACTTGTTTATGGGAAAAGGATCTTTCGACAGTTATACGTTCTACCTTAGGTTGTAATACTTTTGATTTCTGGGGTTTAAAAATAAAATGCCATGCTCTAGGTTTTTAGGTTTGGATGTAAGGATATCCACCTGTAAAATGTAAAGGTTGATCTACTATCTGCAATAGTGTATATGCTTACCTGTCACGAATTGTATGTGATGGATCTGCTTGTTTTTGCTGTTATCAGAAATATACTTATTCTTTTTAAAAGAATTTGGTTGTGTTTAAAGCATCGGCATTTTGGAGATGCCGAAATAGAAATTTGTTTGTCCTTTAATGTTAAAAATGCAAGAAAAGCCGACCTGTCCTAGAGCACAGAAAGGTCCTCTGAATGGCTATCATAGGGGTTAGGGAAATGGAGAAACTGAAAACATAACCTGTACTGTATATTTCATTTCATCGATATTTAACAAATTCCAAGTGATCAACTGTTTTGAAAAGAATGTTTTATATAAATTTTGAAAATGAGATAATACCAATTCTTATTTGTGCATATGAAATCTATTACATCTATTCTTAAATTCTTCCCTATACTAGAGTACACCACCTTCAGGAGGAAAGAATAATACAGAGGTAATTATTTTCATTCTTAACCAGTTAATCCTAATTCAAAGATCAGTTTAAATATAACTATTTCATAAAAAATAATAACAAGTAAAGTACGAAATAGAAGAAAGATGATCAACAAAACAAGGAAAACATCCATAGGAAACCATTCCTCCCAACCTATTCCTCAAGCACTCAGCGGAATGCTTGGGATCCCCGAGCCCGTTTACTGAACCACCAGGATGAGGACAGAAAATAGGAGTAGGAGATTTTTTTTTTCAAAGACTCAACAGTCCTCAAGACCTACCATACTTCCTTACTTTGTGCTCAATTGATGGACATACTCACTCTGGAAATCATTAGTTAGCTACCCCTCATCGAATTTCCTTGTGTGCTCAAAACTATGATATGTTTTCCAACTAGCCCCAAGGATAAAGAAAAATCATTGTGAGCCTCCTGCTCAACTCGATGGCTTTCATATCTTTCCTAGGTCTTTGGTCAGTTATATCATTTATTGAGCCACTTTCTCAGCTCCTCCACCTTTGGAGAGTTATGACCATAAATATAGGGTAGTTGCCTCCTACACCAGCTAGTAAGTCATTCCAGATGCTACCAATTGTTTCCTTGTCTCCTAAGCAGTTTCATTCTTCGTGGTGGGTTAGTGAACACTCTTCAACAGTCCCCTATGGATGAGTGTCTCCACTTTTAAATTTATTAAAAATAAAAATAGCTAATTACAGTCATCCCTGACCACCTTGGTCATAAAAACTTTATAGTAAAATTAGATCAATGTTTTTCTCAAAATAAAATGTTTTTCAGTTCTAGGGTTGTTACAGAAAACTCATCCCACGTGATAGTTGAACCATGTAGGGGTGAAAGAGTGACTTATGTGAGGTATTAGAAACCATTATAGATCAGCCAAGATACCATTAAAAAAATCCCAAAGGATTGTTAGCTAGTTTTGGCTGTACATAATATCTTAAATTTGTATCTAAGAGGTGTCATACTACTTTAAGGAAAGTTGGAAGAAGGAAGTTACTTGGACCTTACCTTTTCCATACCAAAGAGCATCGAAGGGAAGGGCATGCCTAATGGACTATGAAAAAATGAAAGGATGTATTCCTATGTTGTGTGCAATAAGTGGAAGTGTTCCAAGAGTTGGGATAAATGAAAGAATGAACAAACTCTTAGTAGTGAGATTTTGAATCATTTTTGCAAAGTTCTTAGGGATTGGATAGTTTTTCCATTCCCCACTTCTCATTGGTGACCTGATAGCCATAACAATAGTGGATTTATATATTAGGAAAACCTAAGGTTGGGAGGAAATCTGTCCCCCACAGTCAGCTTCATTGGAACATATTTAACAGACAAACATGAGTTTCGTAAACTCATTTCTTTGATTGAAATTTGACATGTATGCTTGTCAATTTGTTATTCTAAGTGATGCAACAATATATTATGTCTAGAATTTAGTATGCATAAATATGATTAGGATTTAATAGCTACATTGGTATTAGGACATGGATTTAGAATCTAACTTTTTAACACAAAAATCAAGAATTGTATACTTTTTTTTGACATGTAGTTGCACTCTTGTTCTAACCCATTGTCCCTATTTATAAGGATGTATTGAATCTCTTGATTGTGTGGTTTTCCAATATATCCATGCATTTAGTTATAATGGACGAGTGTGCAATACTGTGGAATGAAGTTTCTCAACAAACTTGATTTGAATGGGTTTAAATAAGTATTATGTATGTTACAAAAAGGGTTATATATGGATAGTCACACTCAAAAATTTCTATAAGATTCCCCATTTGCTCTTCTTTAGTGAAATACATGTTTTTACATAGAAATCTATGAAACTTTTACCTGGTTTACTATGAGCATTAGCCAAGACTACGCCATATGGATTGCACTATGTTTCCATTTTTCTATCCTGCATTTTAGAGTTCAATATGAATTATTTGTCTCAATATTTTGGATTATGAGTTGCCTTCATAAACCTCTACCTAGAGGCTCAAATAATTTAGGAGGTTTCTCACCTCTTAATTTTAGAAGTGGATACTATAATCCATCTGTGGTTGTAGATACTATGCAATAAGATTGTAATAACCTCTCACACTATTTATTTGGTATCATCATGCAAATGGAAAACCATATGTGATGATTATACAACTACAACTAGTAGTTTGTAGTCGTCCAACACTTCACATGTGAAATTAGTAAACTATGAAATTGAGAATCCTCCACATGACCATCATACATCATTTAGTTTGGAATTAAAGTCGATAATGCTTGAATATTAGTGAGTGTGCCCTATAATCTTGAAGAGAAAATATATGTAGATTCAAATCTCTAGAAGACAAGTGTCAAATTGAAACTTAGAACATGATTGACTTATTTCAGTGAAGCATACCCAAACCATCCATATTGAAATGATCCATTAATTTTACCATTGTTTTTATTTTCAAAGATTCCAAGGGTATCTACTACGACATCATTGGTATGGGTAGATTTTGTTCATATTCATTTATGATTCTCTCTGAAGTTTCATTGTTCAAATTGGTTGAACTATTGAACTGTTAAGAGCGGATGCTATAGTGCCTCCAAAACCCTGTATTATATGGCCAACTTCAAATTGTTCATAATAATTTAGAATTAATAATTATTTGCATTTCCTTAAAGGATTTTTTTTTGTTTTTTTGCATAGAGTCAAATTGGTAGAGATTTGGATTAGCTAGATCTGATGGGTGACTATCATGAGTTGTTGAGGCTTATCATTCATAAAAGGCTTAAGAAAAATAATCTAAAGTACTTCTATAAGGACATGAGTCTTCCTGAGATGAGTCTCCTTGAGATGGATATATGTAATGGTAGAGATCACTGAGAGGATGATGCATTGATAGGTTTACATGTATATGCTAATGGAAACATATTTGTTGAGAGATGGTTCAATAAACCTCATTTCAAGACAATAGAAAACATTCTGGAGACATGGATTTTTCTTGTGTATAATGCAAAAGATGTTGATATGTTTCTTTCTTTAACAATTTATTAGCCATGTCCTTGACTAAGTGAAAAGTTTTCTGTTGATTCTGGATGAATTTTTGTTTAATTGGAATCCATCGGGAAATTATTTACTAGTCTATGTTTTTGTTAGTTTTTCAGAATTTACTTCAATCTAATATAGGATCTTAATTGAGAGAACCACATGACAGCATATCTACAACATATCAATCATGGAAACAATAATGCAAGCACACAAGAGACACAGAGTTTCACCGGAGAAAACCAAGAAGGTGAAAAACCCCGCAACTTCCTCAGAGATAGATAGAGCAATGATACAACCCAAGTACAAGAGATAGTCCTCCTAGCAGCAACTTCTCCTCCTCCACTATTGCGCCACTCTCCAATGAGTGTGTGAGTGAAGAATAGAATGATAAAATAGAGTGCCTCCCACACTCTATTTATACATGACTTGACTTTCCTAATAACCTTTACTAGGTCGGCCTCAACTTAACCACATAGCATAATGATGACAGGGCCGACCCCCAATAGGGTGGTCTAATAACCCTTTAACCGACATGACTTATACAGGGATGACTCCATCAAGGTGGTCTAATAACCCATCAAGTATAAGTTACGACACTTACAATATAAATGACGACACTTCTGTATAGAGGAATAATAACATCTCTATAGGAATACAATATACATATATGTGAAATACATTCCGAAGTTACAATTACATCAACACTCCCTCTTAACTAGGAAGGTATTTCTCAACACAAATCTACTAGCACAAGTCTTCTTCTTTGGATCATTTTCACTGGATCATCGACATCGAATCATCATCATCGTCACTGCTGCTGCTATCTCAATCAATCTCTGAACTACTCGTCATAGGAAGTTCTACAGAGCCAACCCTTTTTCATGCTGGATGTAGGCCCACCACCTGTAGGTCTTCATCATCACTGGCCATACTCTAGAATCTTCAGGATTGATTACATGAGTTAACAAAAACCTCGAAAGAGCATCCCAGGAATGTTACGAGTACACTGCTCAACCTATCGGATCTCCCAAGACCTTTTACATGCCAATGCACAACCTGTCCATGACCATAGAGTATCATCATGATACTCATGATCATCATTCATGAAGCACAACCCGGATGCACATCACACAACACTTACACTCACCGGCATGGGAAGACATACTTCAACCATCCATGAACGACTCAACACTTATATATGCGCCATGGGAAGACACACTTCAACCATGCGATAATGGAACAACACTTATATCGCAGCCATGGGAAGACATACTTCAACCATGCTCGAATGTTACAACACTTATATCGCAGCCATGGGAAGACACACTTCAACCATGCTCGAATGGCACAGCACTTATATCGCAGCCATGGGAAGACACACTTCAACCATGCTCGAATGGCACAACACTTATATCGCATCCATGGGAAGACACACTTCAACCATGATCGAATGGCACAACACTTATATTGCAACCATGGGAAGACACACTTCAACCATGCTCGAATGGCTCCAGCCCTTACATCTGCACCATGGGAGAACACATCTACCACCATGTGAGAATGGCTCTAGCCCTTACATATGCACCATGGGAGAACACATCTACCACCATGTGAGAATGGCTCTAGAAATTACATCATGAACATGGGAGAACACATCTGCCACCATGTCAAAAAATCCCGGCAATTACATCGCGACCATGGGAGAACACATCTACAACCATGTCCGAAAATCCCATGTGCATCTGTGTCTTCAAAAATCATCACACATAATCCCACTGGTTATGCAATGTATCCACCTAATACATATCATCACATATGATCATTCTGATCATCATCATAGCATCATCTTGATGCATATCATTTGGAGAAACATCCTAAAGCTCGTCATCCATGATCATCTTGATCATACAATGCATCCACCTGATGCATACCAAGTATCTACCTGATACATATCATCATACATGATCCACCTGATCACACAATGTCACGTCCCCTTCCATCAACCCGATGCAAGGGAGGAAACATGACCAATCTACCAGGCTTATTGGCAATCTCAACCCCGTTCATTACTAAGAAATTCATAACAATTAAAAACTTTTGTGTGCAAATACATAATCAATATATACACAGCGGAAATAAGCACAATTACACACACAAACTGAAATGCATCAGGATATTTATCTCAAGCAAATGATAAATCAACAGGCAGAGAATCCATCCCATTCTCATGCTATGCACAGACTTCATATCAATTCCATTAACATGAACAATTATCATTCTGAATTAACACATTGCAAGAAATAGAATGCATATAATTGAAATCACAGAGAACACTTATCTAGAAGATGAAGCTGTCCAAACGACTGGCTATGTGAGAGAAATGTTCCACCCAACCATAGATCTCTGTCTAGCCTGTATTCTTTCAACTGAGAAATCACCCCCGAGCTGGGTTGTGTATCCACCAAGGAGGAACTAGATGGGCTCATTCACAACCATGGTTTCACTCAACAGCTATGCTAAGCCAACACACAGTTGGGTTTATCAAGCATACAAAAGACAAATGAGGAGGATTCTAAGCCAGTGAGTGTATTGGAGAAAACTCACTATGGCTTGGAATACCACAACAGATAGATGAATGCTAGAAATCTACTCAATTCTCAAAACAATGCTATTATAAATGACAATGTTAAAATAATGGAGAAATGTAACCAACCTCGATCCAACGTTTGATGTAGATCCCCGTTGGAGCTTTCAATCCGCGTACATCCAAGCACTTGCAATCTGCAAATTAGTCTTGACAACCAATATCTAACAAGTACATGTGATATATAAATGACATTAACATTATCAATAACAATGGTCCATAATATCATAAGCAAATGTAACCCAATGTATAATAAATGACATTCACACCATGAATGGACAAGAATATGAGTATTTTTTTTAATGAACAAGAAGAAGTACAAAATGATACGACCTCTTGCCGGCAACCAATCTGAACCAAGATCTAGATCAATCCACTTGTGCCTCCACCACTTCAATCCTCCATGAAAGGCAAACTCAAACTAGCAAGTAGTTTGGAAGGTGAACATAGCTGGTTCACAACTACAAGGATCAATGAGTGCAGACTCAAGATAGGGAAAAAATCCACTAGAGTGCCTTTACTATTCTCTTCCTCCTCCCATCCATAAGCCATATGTGCTCAATATATAGTCCTCTCAAAGGTAGGTGAAAGGACTCATCGAGACGTTACTTGGGCAGATGGAGAGCCAAAGGTCACCCAATGACCGCTTTTTGGGAGTAGAAAGTAATAAAATAGTGGTTTTTACCATTTTACTTGATACCCGCAGGCTATAGTGATGCAACATGCGGGTAGGAACAAAAATAGGGTAGACTGGTATCACTGAAGGATGAAAATGGATCTGAGTCACTGAAATGGATCCTATAGGCCAAAGAATGCTGATGCTCACAGGGTGGAATATTTCTGTGTAACAGATGCCCCCTAATGTGTGAGGTCAGAGACTGAAATGTGCTACGATGGCCGAAACACATCATAAAACTCAGAAGTGGAGTGATGGAGACACAAGTGGAAAGAACCGCTCACTCATCATAGTACAATAGTATCTCTGAATACATGTCGGTATAATACAACAATATCATACAATGGCCATGAATAGGCAGTACATAAGTAAATATATGTCACAAGTGATCATAGCCATGATCCCTCTACAATAAGATATGGTCTTCTGATGAAAAGAAGACAACTGGTGCAAAACTGGAGGTACAAACTGCTGAAATCTGAGAGGTGATATTTCAGATGTAAAGTCAAAGTCATATGTAGCATACTGAATGCCACAATCGCCTGTGGTCTTCTACACAAGTCTTCGACGGTGCAAGTCTCATCAAGTGAATAAAGGAGTTGGGGTTGAACCTGATGAGACATCGTCTGATTATCAGTCATTGATGTATACCATTATCAGACATGAGATGACCCACCAATAATGAAAATGGGCCTCAAGGCACAGAGCACAATCATCAGAGTGTAAATAAATGGGTTGAAGTCGAACACTAGGATGAATCCATCGATCAGGGGACATTGATGTATTCCCAAAACTGTCGATGGCGAGAGAACCTGCCACTAATGAATGCAAGCCTCAAGGTACTCAAATGAAATCTAAGCCTCAAGTCCCAGAATAAATGAGTTGAAGTCGACGGAATGTGACTCGTTGGAAGGAGGGCATTAAGGCATCCCCCATCAACCAGTAGGAGGTACCAACAATGCTGAAAGATTTGGAAGATCTCAGGTGAAACGGACTGACTCAATAAGGATGGATGACATGCAATAGTCAAGATATCTGAGGAGTGGCCGACACTGGTTTCAAGACTTCCTTTGAACAAGAGCATGAGCAAATGGATAGACTCAGGCAGCATAGACTTGACATAAAATGTGCAATGCAGGAGGCATTACAGAGGGCTCCATAATGACTGGAAGCTTCACCAATCGGTGGAGAAAACTGAGAAACAAGTACAGCTCCTAAGGCCCAACTATAGTCCTGACTCATAATGTATGGAGTGGAATGAATGCTCTGTTCAAAGGCGACACAACAGCTGCCAACAAGAAATAGTGACCATAATCCCGTCCGGCCTTTTGGAATATTTCATTTTTTTGGTCTTTTTCATATTTGGGAAAAGCTTGAAAAAGAATAAAATTGCTTATAGTACAACAGGTGAGGGAACGAGTGTCAAATACCTAGCATACTAGTCCCAAGCAGTGGAACATACCTATGCTCAATGCAATGAGATGCGTGCAGGATGTGGACACTCGGGGGTGTGTTCCATCAGGGTCAAAGGGTCATCAAATTGTTAAGGGAAAATATATAAGCTCTGCAGGGCTCGACAGGGAAAAGTGCTCAGGCACCAGGCTATCAACTGAGTAAGCGGGAGCCGGCACAAGGCTCAAGCGGCAAGTAGGACGATGCAATGAAATCACAACATGATATAACTGAGAAGTCCTTTTTCGTAAAGTTAGTCTCCTCACCCGAAAAAGTGTAAAACAATGAAAGAAGAACTCTTCTAGTCACGTATGACTAGAGTATACCTTTTTCGTAATTAATCCACAAAGGTCCGGAAAAGGGGTAAACCTATACCTAAGTGAATGTCGCTTCAAATCCTTTAACGAGTCTGAAATGACAAGTATACTTGGCAATCTTGTTTGATTTTGAAGAAGTCTAACAAGGGCTTAAAAAAGACTTTATAAAAATATTTTCCATAAAGGTTTAACGATCCCGAAAAAGTAAACTCGTGACCTCCTTACTGTTTTTAACGAGCTCAAAGGAGATATGGAATAATGCTTGTAATGAGAGCAGATGAGTGTCAGGGATATGCAAGACTAGTTCCAAGCGCATGGGACAAATCTATGCATAATGCAAGGAACATGAGCAAGATAAGGACACTCAGGGGGTGTCTGCGAATTCAGATAGTAATAGGTTCAAATGCATCATAACAATGGGGAGGCCTAAACCTATATGCAAGGTTCCGAATATTCCTACCATGGCCGAAGCAAATGTTGAAAATGACTAGTAAACAAGTATAAGTCTAGGTAAGAATCCTGTCTCCAAGAAACATAAGTACCAAGATCATTTCTAAAACGTACGTAAAGAAAAATATGATACAAGTCACTGCGGTAGAAACATTTTCAACTTCACTATTGTTAACCTCAGACATAACGTAGGTAGAGCTAACCACTGAAGGTGCCATAGTACCAATACCTGAGGGATCAAAATGATCATCTTCGGAATGAAGAGCAAAGCTGAAGGATGTGAAAGAATCTGCAGTGGAAAATTCATCATCACAGGAGTTGGAAATTCTAGAAGTAGAATCGAACTCATCAGGATCACCAATTTGCGGATATATAGGAGAGCTCAAAGACTCATTAGACTCAAACGTCAAATCAGGGCTGGATGAGACAGTGAATGGATCCAAATTCAAATGGATGGCAGGTTGTATTATAGGCCCATCTTGTTCAATAAGATCAAGGGGAGGAGGGGAATGAGATATATGATAAAGATCCCCCCACGGCTTATCATCACCACCCATGGCGTAAAAAAGAACTCCATCTGAAGGTAGGATACCATCGAGGCAATCATGTGAACAAGATAGGTTGGCTGCCAAAACTGGCAGCGTAACGGGATCTTCTTCAATTTTCTGGGAAGAAGAGAGATCCAGATCTGCAGTGGTTTATTGGATATGATCGTAAGTGAGATCCGCTATAGATAAAGGCATAGACATCCCGATGTGCATAATGTCTCCAGACGTGGAACTCGTGGATGGTAAAGTCCATGATCATCTAAATAGGAGGTCCGAAATAACATATTATTCGAAAGAGGAGGCACATTGTCGGTAATGGTTCCAATAAAATTTACAGGTGCAGAATGGTTAAAAGTTCCCATCAATGAGGGATACATCCCAACACCTATGTTCCCAATTGTCGACTGAGAATCAGAAACTTGCGGGACTACAGATCCCATAGATGCTGTGGAAGGAATGCCAACATAATCCAACTGATCGATTGTCACAATTTTTCCTTCATTGGGAAAGCAAATCACTCTAAATATAGTAGACACGACAACCTTCATAGCGTACATCTAGTTCTGACCCAGTAAAAAGTTGTAGTCGATGGGCGCATCAACCACTTCAACTTCAATAGGCATGGAATTACCTCCCAAGGAGACAACAAGGGAAGGGATAATTCCATGTAGCGTAAAAGATCTACCATCGAATGCAGTGAATGTAGTTCTAGACGCGAGTAGAGGAGGAGAGCCAAGAGTTTTCCAACAAGCTAACGACATTACTGACACAGAAGCACCTTCATCAACCATAGTATGTTTGACAAAGATCTTAAGGAAAACCACCTGGATTTGAAAAGCCACATGGTAAGGCAAGCGAGGTTGGACATCAGTAGTATCGAACTTGATAACACTAGGAATTCCCCCATCTTGAACTCCTAACGCACTCAAAAGGGCATGCTTCTGAGAAGGAAAAGCTTGCAAAACTTCAAGAGCCGACATGGCACATGGGGTTTGGCCCAAATCTTCTACGATGGAGTAGTTCTGGGTGGCTCGAGCATTAGGATTATGCGTGGAGATCTTAAGAACACCTTTTGGTATCCGCAGCATAATAGAAGGCTTCTCGATATGCAAGGAATTATCAGGAGGAGGGGGAGGCTCATTCCCCAAATTCGGTTGTGGTGCACCATAATCACGTTGACGAGTAGCAACACAAACCTCTGACTGAACCATATTCACACATCCATATCCACTAGTAATGGAAGAATACGTTGTCGTTTCATTAGTACCATAACGAGTGGTGGGAGCATGTGAAGCCATGTTTTGGTGATGAGGTAGGGGATCCTTCAGCACAGTTGGGATTTGTGCCAAATGCTTCGATGCTTCTTCAATACGAGGACATAAGTGAGTAAGATGATCCTCCCCACAAAACTTGCAAGGGAATTTCACCTTACGCCTAGGTTTACGATCCTCGCCAGCATTACCACCTTCTCGAGGAGGGTTGGAATTCTCTTTACGAGGAGTATTACGATTGCTATTGTTGTTACTTCCATTGTTTCCACCCCTATGATTATTTATCCCCTTTTTCTTACCACCAGGCTACTGGTTACCCGATGGTTTCGTTGATTGCACATTGTGTACATCAGACGATGGAGTGGAAGTGGACAAGGTGTGAACTTGTCCAGGAGTAGACTGGTTTAGTGACAAATTTTGCATTTGATTAGCTACCAAGTCTACAGGGCGAGTGCATGCGGACCCCACGATGACATCGGCATGTGGTCCAGGAACTGACGTGGGCTCATGTCTTGTTCTCGATGCGTTAGGAATAATGTCATACAAAATGCCAGACTGAGAATAAAGTAGATCTAACTGCTGGACTTTCAAGATAGCTTGTTCCTCAGTCATAATGTCGGACATCAAAACATCCTTATCAATATATGGAAGTAAAGATTTAAGGAACCATTCCAATAGGAACTCTGGAGGAATGTTGGCTTTTACTAATCTCTTCCGCCGATGCCACTCTTGAACATGGTTAGAAATATGTGTGGTCTTATTCTGACAAAAGGTGGACAACAACTCAGTACCAGTATCATAACGAACCGGCAACTGGAAATGCTCTGAGAAAACCAAAGCAATCGCGTTGAGTCCCCTATAGTTGTTTTCGGGCAACTCCACATACCACTTCGCGGCTGCCCCCGTGAGGGTGTGTTGAAATAGTCGTAATCGAATGGAATCATGATTCAAAGAGTTGGAGGAGCACCAAAGGTGAAATGTCGTGACATGATCTCCCAGGTCCTCACTGCCTTTCCCTTCAAACTTTGGAATGTCTGAAGGGAGCTTGGTAGGGACCGGGGGCCAAGTAGGGTCGTGACACACTGGATCATTCGTGATCTTCGAAAGATCCAGGAGATTCAAGCGTGAAAGGAACGGGAGCTGCGGCTGGAAAGCTTGATTATAAGCTCCCATAAAAGGTTGGTTGAATGGAACTGTGTTGTAAGATGGACCAAAAGCTTGACCATGAGGGTTAAACGGCTGATAATGAGGACCTAACGGCTCGTAAGCTTTCCCATGGCCATAGGATGGATAACTTCCCCCTGCCTAACCCATTTGAGAGTAAGTAGGTATATGTGCATTTTGAAAACCATATTGGAGTGGTGCGTGATACTGGTGGCCAGCACCGACTGTGTTGTAGTAAGGGTTGCCACCATGGGTATGGGGTATGTATGTACTATTCATAGTGGGAACTGTGTTGTATTGACCGTAATGGTATGGTATGTTCCCACCTCTAATATTAGGATTAGCTTGAGCAATCGTGTCATGACCATAAGCATGAGAAGTATTCCTAGGTCCAATATGGGCGTGACTAGTAGTAGGGTTGGTGGTGTGATGTCCATGTGGATAGGAAATATTCCCACCCTCTACATTAGCATTACTAACAGCAGCAGTGAACGTAAAAGTATGCGGTATGTGTCCACCCCCGTGGTTGGGAGAAACGGTATCATGTGCAAAAGCAGTCCTGGGTTGATGAGTATCAACATGTGTATTAGGTGGTGGATGGCAAGTCGTGTTTCGAACAACATTCCGACTAGGTTGGGTATTCCTAGGAGGTGGTCACGTTCCAACATTAGCATGGTTAGGAATCTGACCAGTCCCCATACAATGTGAGTGGGTGGGCAATGTAGTGTCCCCAGTGGGTATAGTATGGCTAACACTTTGACTAGTGCCAGCATGAGTACCAACCATAGTGGAAGGTTCGACAGTATTGTGACTAGGCATACCAAAAGAGAGTGATGTGGGGTTGACCATAGGGCCAGAATCATCATGAGTCTTAGGCCTCCTATATCTGAAATCGCGTGGAAATGAAGGAATGAAAGGCTCGTCCTATTATTCCTCCTCGGGTAAGTCAGACATCCCGTAAAGATAATTATCTGGATTCGAAGGATCAAACGGATGTCGGTCAAGTGGATTAGGCCAAATAGAACCAGGTTGAGTCTAAGGTGGATCACCTCCCCAATCCTCATGAGGAGTCTGGGGATCGGAAGTATGTTCAACTCTACCCGAAGGAGTAGAAAGGTCTTGCCCAATATCGGGATGTGCAGCCATGTAGTCCTCAACGTAAGTCTCATAAGAATCCAAAGACTCAGAGGGAGCCCTTCGGCATCCTCTAGTAATACATGTGTAACCAAAGCTTGCTTTAAACCATCCAACCAACGCGATCGACGAAGAGTAGGGCTCCACGCCACGTTCTCTCCGGAGAGAGACACAGCATCTCCTAAAGGCCAACTATTGATAAAAAATTAGTAAATCAAAAGCACACACCTAGAGAAACTACAACCAAGAGCAGACAGACAGAGTGGCTAAATGAGCTCTCGACACTAGAGCCGGTATGTCTCGCCTAGTAGAGGCTTGAGACTCCCAAACTATAGGCAGACGTAACAGAATCAGTTATAGAGACACCCAGGTTTCACTGTGTCGACAGGGTCAAGTCCACTACATGAACACAACTGTGTTGTCCAATCCCTATCTGACTCACGACACAAATAGCATAACCACTGCAATTACCCTGTGCGATACGTAGGTAAGGCAACTATGTCTACCGCAATATAACCAATGCTCAGGGGGACATTCGCAGGTGGGACCCGTCATATGGGAAAGGTAGCTAAGCCCGAAGCACAAGAGGATGAACCTCCGGTACCCCCAGATACGAACAAATCCTGGATATCTCTCCCATGTTTAGCCGATATCAGAGGGATATCTCCTCAACCAACCTCCCGTGACCTCGTGCTTAACTCCGTATTGAGTAGAGCTTTCCTGAGAACACCAATATATACCATGGATGCCTCCACTCCCTGGTCAAACACCTAATGTTTCGTTCAATAGTCTTGGATTGTTAACTCACAATGATCTATTCCAAGACTCTAAACCGATGCTAGTTGGTGTACCCTATAAATAAAATAAGTCTAATCAATTTTATGATTAAGCGTTAATTTTAGTGGCTGTGATTACTCAAGGGATATGGTCGTGAAACTAGTGATGTGTAGACTCAATAGTATGCAACATAGTCCAATCCTAGACTCATCTATCCAATAAAACAATGTCACTAATATGAAAAATCAACCAACAATTCCGAAATAAATATGTAAACTTTTATCTTTTCAATGCACAAGCATAACCTAAAATGAAGGCAACAAGCACTCAATGCAAACCGCAGTACATGGAAATAAAATATTTTTGTATTTTCTCTTATAAACAGAAAGGAAAATGCAAAACACTAAATGAATATTTTTGTATTTTTTCAATATATATGGAATGAAAAAATGCAAGCAAAATCCTACTATTCAGTCACTGAAGTGTCGAGAAGATCACTACGACAACCCAGCATATCCTAAACAACAAGACTCAGCCAAAAGAAAGATCTCAAAAGGAAGAAACCAAGACGCTAAAACCAAAGATTGGTAAAAAACCAAGAAGGCTCATCCAAGAGAAACGAAGAGATTTGGTCACAACCAAGGCATGAAACAGTCAAGAAAGAAGCCAACAAATACTCAGGAATCAACCAAACTCACCCAACAATAATGAATAGCCATAAACCAACAAAACCCGGAGTTACACGCTACTGTCAAAGGAATACGTGTGGGTACTCGCGAGCAGTAGTGTAAATAGAGGCGGGTATACGTGGGTAGAACTAAGACAGCCCGTGGGTTAGGAAAAGAAAATGGTCAAATAAAGAGTCCATAGGCTCAGAAAAAAGCAAGTTTTCTACAGTGTATCTTAACGGCCAATCAGTGACAAAGAGCTTCGATAAACAGCAACTCTAATTATGGACTAATGCTAAATTTTTTTCCCAAACATGGATGTTTTCCTTAGCGAAGTTGCCATTTATGTCTTGGAGAAAACTCACTATGGCTTGGGAATACCACAACAGACAGATGACTACCAAAAATATACTCAATTCTCAAAACAATGCTATTATAAATGACAATGTTAAAATAATGGAGAAATGTAACCAACCTTGATCCAATGTTTGATGTAGATCCTCGTTGGAGCTTTCAATCCGCACACATCCAAGCACTTGCAATCTGCAAATTAGTCTTAACAACCAATATCTAACAAGTACATGTGATATATAAATGACATTAACATTATCAATAACAATGGTCCATAATATCATAAGCAAATGTAACCCAATGTATAATAAATGACATTCACACCATGAATGAACGAGAATATGAGTATTTCTATTAATGAACAAGAAGAAGCACAAAGTGATATGGCCTCTTGCCGGTAACCAATCTGAACCAAGATCTAGATCAATCCACTTGTGCCTCCACCACTTCAATCCTCCATGAATGGCAAACTCAAACTAGCAAGGAGTTTGGAAGGTGAACATAACTGGTTCACAACTACAAGGATCAATGAGTGCAGACTCAAGATAGGGCAAAAATCCACTAGAGTTCCTTTACTATTCTCTTCCTCCTCCCATCCATAAGCCATATGTGTTCAATATATAGTCCTCTCAAAGGTAGGAGAAAGGACTCATCGAGACGTTACTTGGGCAGATGGAGAGCCAAAGGTCACCCAATGACTGCTTTTTGGGAGTAAAAAGTAATAAAATAGTGTTTTTTACCATTTTACTTGATACCTATAGGCTAAAGGGATGCAACTCGTGGGTATGCATGCTATAGTGATGCAACATGCGGGTAGGAACAAAAATAGGGTAGACTGGTATCACTTAAGGATGAAAATGGATCTGAGTCACTGAAATGGATCCTACAGGCCAAAGAATGTTGATGCTCACAGGGTGGAATATTTCTGTGTAACAGTGAGCTCAACCATAGAGCTACGAACATCTCAAGCTAAATTCAAGCAATTCAATCCTCTGTTCAACATCCACACTTGGATATCTCACCATTCTATCAACGAATAATTCAATCCCATCACTGGTTTTCTAGGCTATCAAAAATGGGGTTTCCAATGGATTTCGGGGTAGCTAATGCTCCCAAATTGTCCCCAAGTTTCATACCTATGGATCCCCCATTGGATTTCACTGTCCAATACCAATTCTAGGCGTTTAAGGCTCTTCAAAACGTGGGTTCTTTCATAGTTGCGATTTATGGTTTTTCTCACTGTTGGGAATTCATTTTTTTTTTGGATGAAAATTGATGTTGGGTTCTTCCACAATGGACTGGGAATGAGGAAGAAGAAATCCCCATGAGGTAGATGGACTTGTGGTACAAGAAAATAGATCCCATACTCTGTCATACGAATTTCTGGGCTACCCATGGACCATTGAAGCCATGGACTGAAATCTTCAACTACTTCCTTACAATAGAAATAAATGTCATCAAGGAAGGTCAAATGGGTTCTCACAATGACATTTGGTAGCATATGGTTCATCCCCACAACCCCCTCATCACTCCCTAGTGGATACACATGGCCCCTTCTCATTTGTTTCCTCCATAGCTAGTTTTGGTATTTTATTGCATGATGTTTATTTACATCATTTTTACAATGTTCCATGGTTAAATTGCACATGGGTAACGTAATGTCTAATACTTACCTTTAAATAAAATTTGAGCTTTTACTAGCGGGACCTTGGCCTTGAGCTCCATGTTAGGAAAACATACATCACATGTATACAATATTTACATTAAAATCTAATATATCTTAAGGGTCAAAATGGGGTATTACATACAATGTATCCAGCTGATACATATACGCCAAATACATGATCCAACTGATCATATCAAGCATCTAACAAGATGCATATACAAATACATGATCCAAATAATCATACAAAGCATCCAACTGATACATATACAAAGCAGTAACTGGAGCATCATCCTGATGCTCATCATCCAGCGCTTACATCCACATCCATGGGAAGGATGCTCCTCTCACCATGCTTGGAATGGCTCCTGCAAATGTGTCCATCACTTCTTCCTCGAAGTGTCATCAATATGAAGAACACCAAGCCTTTGTTTGAAGTATTCAAACTTCACTCTGGCTAGTGGTTTTGTCAACACATTTGCAACCTGCTCATCCGGCGCAACATACAGGAGCTTCACTACTCTTCTATGCACCATATCCCTGATATAGTGATATTTGATCTTAACGTGCTTCGACTTGTCATGGAACACTAGGTTCTCAGATAACTTCACACAACTCTGGTTGTCACAAAATATACCTGTAGCATCCAACGGGAGATCAAATAACTCGGACAGTAGCTTCCTAAGCCATACTGACTCACAGCTAGCCGAACAATCTGTGACATACTCTACTTCGGTTGTACTCAGTGCTACGTAGGACTACTTCCTGCTAAACCAAGAGATCACACCTGATCCCATACTGAAGCAACACCCATTAGTGCTCTTCCTATCTGCAGCACTGCCTGCCCAATCCGAATCAACATAAACCTGCAGGTTAAGCTTTTGATTCACATCATACTTGAACCCATAATCAACTATACCCTTCAGGTACTTCAGAATATGCTTTACAACAACTAGGTGAACAGGTCTCAGATCTTTCAAGTATTGGCTCAAGGTGTTCACCGCAAAGCAGATATTTGGTCTAGTATTCATTAGGTTCATCAAGGACCCAATCAAGTTCGATGCCATAGGTGTGGCCATGGCCTTGCAGTCCATCATCCCAAACCTCTTCAGGCTCTCTACTGCATACTTCCCTTGTCCAAGGAAGATTCCATCTGCACTCTGCCACACCTCAATGCCTAGAAAGTAGTGCATCATCCCCAATTCCTTGGAGCTTGCTTCAAGCCATACAAGGATTTCTTCAACCTGCACACATATGACTCTCTGTCATGTGTCTCAAAACCAAGTGGCTGCTCCACATACACTTACTCCTTGACTACACCATTCAAGAAAGTTGTCTTGACATCTATCTAGTGTATCTTCCATTTCATCATTGCAGCCAAAGCAAGTACTGATCTGATGGAAGTGTATCTGGCTACAAGATCAAAAGTCTCTTCATAGTCTATTCCCTTTTTCTGGGAGAAGCCACGAGCTACAAATCTCGCTTTGTATTTCTCTCTGCTGCCATCTGTAGCGTGCTTGATCTTTGGAAGTCACAACAAACTTCCCATCTAGTCTTGGGACCACATCCCAAAAATATTTCTTCATGATCGACGGATCATGGTATTCTTCCATTACTTCATCCTGGATCCTGGGAACTTCAATATCTTCAATAGATAGCTTTGTTGCTGGAACCAATGTTGTAGTCCTTCTTTTGTAGGTGATGGTATACGATCTTTCTTACAAAGAATGTTAAATTGCATGATTAGAAACATCTCATAGTTTTCAGAATAAATTCTTACACATAAAGAAATATGTCATACAATCATGCATTTATTTTAGCCAATGCTTCAATACAACATTTATCCATATCCCGTAACTTTCTAGATGCCTTCCAATCTCTACCAGAACATTGTTAAGAGTGTGCACAACTCCCAACATGTCAGCAAAGAGGTTTCATTCTAGATAAGTAACAATGGAATGTTGTACAGTTCCATAGGCCACTTACCCATCACATGCATATTAGTAGTATACTGTTCATTAATGCAATTATTCTAATATGCATAATACACACCCTAAGTCTAGGAACATAAGCACATACATCATTGAACAATATTATTTAAACAAACAAGTATGCAAGAAATGACAATTCAAATACTTATCTTTGTTTGGTTGTAGGGTGGACTCCCTCTCAATATTCACTTCCTTGCAGGAACTACTGGAGTGTGCTCCCTCTTGATCTTTGTTTCCTGGATTACCTGTCCTTGAACTTATATCCATCCTTGATCACTATGCATGCTTACTAGTATCATCATTGCGTTATCCTCAAGATCTCATACATAATCATACATTCATTAGTATAATCTTAATACTATCAAAACACAATAATATTAAACATGTATAGTCATGATCATTTCAAACACAGATAATAAGCATTAGCATTCAAGGTTTATATAGGACTTTTCTGGTTAGTCATATCATTAATCAAAGTAAGGAACATAATATGCCTAAACTCATGATTGCTCAAACGTATAACTTCATGAATAATCATTATCAATCATACCAAGTATACTTATATAAGAGATCCTATCACAAGGTAGGATTCTAACTTGATATAGGAAAAACATACCTAGATTAATATGTTAGCTGGTTATGTCTAACATACCCACGTGATGTCTTCTTGTTCTCTTAAATGACTTTTGCTAGTGACCTGCATATCTCATAAGTTAACCATTGTGGAACCAAATTATACATACCTTGTAAGCAGAGCTTCTATGTGATCCATCACTATGGATGAGTCTTTTGTCTTCATGTCACCATGGTCATATGTTCTTGATCTAGAACTTGATTT
Source organism: Larix kaempferi (assembly GCA_027924585.1). Classification (NCBI taxonomy): domain Eukaryota; kingdom Viridiplantae; phylum Streptophyta; class Pinopsida; order Pinales; family Pinaceae; genus Larix; species Larix kaempferi. The sequence continues at coordinate 7,378,327 of BSBM01000120.1, read as the reverse complement.
ATCTTTCTAGATGTACCTTTCATAATAGCAGATAACATCATCCTCATACCACACCACAATGCATTAGTACAATCATAAGTGTCAAAACCCTAATCAATGAATATCTGCATTCATAATTTTATTAAGGTGATACAACAAGTCTAAAGTTAATCAAGATTGTACTAACCTTAATGAAGACAAACATACCATAAACTTAATCATGAACAGATCTCGAAACATACCTAGATAATTCATACCTGTCGAGATTGCATGTAATCTTCTTATGTAAGGTCTTAGCCTCATCTTCCTCTGAAATGGGAACTTCTTCACTTATGCAGGTGACCAATCCATTCTCTTCTAGGATTAACCCAATCCACTTTGATTTGTTGAAACTGGATCTAGAGATGGATTAGGGTTTGTTAGAGAAACCCTAAAATTTCAAACTTGTGAAAGGATAGGAAGATGCGCCTTTCTGAGCTAGTCAAGCTGGTATACTCAGAATTTGAAAACTGCAAAGTTTCACCCCTCAAAATTACCTTTTAGATTTTCGGATTCACTAGGGAGGACCCTGAATTAGGATTTGATTTTACTGTAGCTTCACCCAACCAAAAGGTTTGATCCAAATCTCTAAACTTCGATTTTCTTGAGGAGCTTCCATCCATGGTCATAGAATTAAAAAATTCCAACTTTTGTAGAAGCCCTAATTTTCCACTTTTCCGATCAAAGTCCTGAACTAGGGTTTGATCAAGCCCGACCTTCTGCCCAACCAAAAAATTTGATCTTGGTCTCTAAATTTTGATTTTGATGAGGAGAATCCATTTGTGGTCTTTGATACAAAAAATTCCAACATTCTCTGAAACCCTAGATTCCTGAAGCCATGAATGAAGGTGCTCAAAATCCAATTCTTTTTTGACAGAAATATGCACTTGATTGTTTCTAGTGTATAACTCTGAAATTTCAGATCTACAGGGTCTGAAAATTCAGCCCGTGGTAGCATGACCTATTATATTTCCAACCCCATAGGTATGACCTCAAATGGATTCTCTGAGAGATATTTATGCCAAGTGTCACGATGTCACCGGTTTATGGGATAAAACAAGAGAGCGAACTTGTACGGAGTGCCACGTGTCAATAATTCAATTTCGGCCTCTAAAAATCGGACCTGTGAAAGTAAATTTTGTGCCCTACTTGCCACTTTTTATGAAATTTCATTTGGAGCTGCCTAGCCCAACTTGTGACCTTGTTTCCTCGGTCACCTGTTTATGATTGAGATCTAGTGGAGGCAGAAACCCTAGATTGTACGGACCATAAAAAAAAAGTACAGTGAATTAGATGTTGTGATTCAGACACAAGGTACATTGGGATCTTATATTCGACATGTAAAACTTTCAGATTCATAAACTTCTCCAAAATGGATTTATAGTGAAAGTGCTACGATGATTGGTTTTTTCTATATCAAGCCCTAGCTTCGCAAGTGCAGCAAGTGTCATAAATGCCATACCATGCCTTCTATCAGGATAGCTTTGATACCATGTTAGTTTTTCAGAATTTACTTCAATCTGATATAGGATATGAATTGAGAGAACAACATGTATAACATATCAATCATGGACACAATAATGCAAGCACACATGAGACACAGAGTTTCACCGGGGAAAACCAAGAAGGTGAAAAACCCCGCAACTTCCTCAGAGATAGATAGAGAAATGATACAACCCAATTACAAGAGATAGTCCTTCTAGCAGTAGCTTCTCCTCCTCCACTAGTGCGCCACTCTCCAATGAGTGTGTGAGTGAAGAATAGAATGATCAAATAGAGTGCCTCCCGCACTCTATTTATACATGACTTGACTTGCCTAATAACCTTTACTAGGTCGGCCTCAACTTAACCACATAGCATAATGTTGGCAGGGACGAACCCCAATAGGGTGGTCTAATAACCCTTTAATCCACATGACTTATAGAGGTCCGACCCCATCAAGGCGGTCTAATAACCCATCAAGTATAAGTTACGACACTTACAATATAAATGACGACACTTCCGTATAGAGGAATAATAACATCTCTATAGGAATAAAATATACATATATGTGAAATACATTCCGAAGTTACAATTACATCAACAGTTTTCCATGGAAAAAAAAATGTAAGTACCATTTATGTTCCAACACTGCCCATATGTTCTTGTGATAGGCCGAGAGTGTCTACATTTTGATTTTCCTTCGTTGTATGGTGATGCTATATATTTATAATGGGAATGTATTCGTTATGGTAACATTGTTATAAAAACATGGGAAAAGGAGGTCAATAAAGGATATTTTCTTTCAATTTATAAAATACAAAACAATAACGACAATTTATTTAACCTATTAAAGGTGTATAAATACCTAAAAGTTTCCAAAAATGATGAGTTTGTCATAGAATCATTTTTCTTACCTATAATATGTAGTTGGTAGGGAAACCACTAGATAAGGTTGTTAACATGCATTTATTGTGCTATCTAAGAACCACAATCTAAACTAAATAGAATTATGGCATTTATTTCTCATGTCACCCTTATTTTTGGTTGTAGGATATCTTGGGTGAGTTATTAGATAGCATGTTCAATGTATGTGCTATGCTTATTTTTTTGTCCAAAACATTTGTTTTATTGATTGATGCAGTGGGCATTGTATGGTATGAATGAAAATTCATAGGATGGGTTCTATATAATATAAGTTATCTTTGTAACTTATTCATACATGAATTATTTGGCTCAAAGAATAGTTTTATTTTTTATAAAGATTGAAACAACTGATCAAAAACTTCATATGTATGAATACTTTTGGATTATTATGATGTTTATATTGTCATGAAGAAGGATATTACTGGTGGTATCAGAGCAAGTTTTACAACACTAGGGTCTGAATGGGATCAAGGATGATTTAATGACAATTTTTTTATTGTCTTGTTAAGGTAACAAGGTGTTCTTCTGCACACTAGAGACTAGTGTCCCATTAATCTTTGTAGAGAAACTATTTTAAGGAATTCAAATAGTTGTTTCCAGGGAGGATATGCATAATCTTCGATTCAATGAAGCAAATATCATAGGTAAACATTGAATGGAAATAGAATCCAATGGAAGGATAAACATAGAGACATCCCTGACATGCTAGATACTATGAAGAAGATATTGAAGGGATAACTAGAAAGTTGCAGAGTAGAAAATGAAAGGATAACCAAGGACTAGGAAGAACAAAACAAATTAAATGTTTCCCTATTGCATATATTGACAAAAATGTAGATAAAATTACATCAAAGGACATGTTTCTAGTAATATAGGAAAGAGCCATTCGAGGAAGAAGTCTAGAGAACCAAATGAAAGTCTCTAGTGATGGGACATATATCCCATTTGAGTCATCTAACCAACAAAAAACTTCCACTGAAGAATATATGGATAAAATATCATCATATTCCTCTCATAAAAAGAAAAAGAGAAAACATTCCAAATATTAGTTGATGGGGGGATTCAAAAAAATGAAACCACATACATTCAACAATGAGGTGAAATCTAGTCAAGAAGCATAGGTTTTTCTTCTTTGTATACAAAAGTACTTCTAAGTACATGATTATTTCAAGAATATGAATGAAATGGTGGCTATTTTTAACTTAAATGGAAGAGCTACTATATGGTGGGGTCATTTGAGACATGTAAAGAATATTGATGAGGGGAAAATTCATTGGAGCTGGTTCAAAAAGTACTTTCAAAAGAAGTACTTATCAGAAAAGTAATATGATAACAAGGTCAAAGAATTTCGTGACTTGAGGTTGGGATAGATGACTATGGATGAGTAGGTGAACAAATTCTTGGAGATTCTTTGATATGTCAAGTATATCAAATAAAAAAATGTAAAAATTAAATGATTTATAAGTGGCATGTGTTCGGGTACACAGGGTACTCCCAAAATACTGAACACCTAGACCAACCACTTCACACAAACAAATCACAGATCGATACACCCATGTTTTGACATGGTTTAAACCCTCGAGAGAGAAACACTTCACAACCCCGGCCAAATAGCTTCTATGGAGCAATTTATTATGCAAAGAAAGAAAGTTACAAATGAGCTTCTCATAATCGATCAACTTTCCAATGACCCTCCATGCTCTTTAAATAGAGACCATGGACTAATCGGGTGTTAAGCCACGGATCAAGGGTAGGTATGATCTAAGAGAAGTTGAGCTGTTAGATCGCTCTATGTTGACAACATATCGTGAACATCGGATTAAGTATTTACAAATGCATACTAATGCATACTAAAGAAACACACTTTTCCTAATGAATATATTACACAAGCTGATCTTGACTAACTCCTAAGTGTCTAAATATCTAAACATCCCCCCTTAAGAACAACTTGGGATAGGATTGAAGGATCTACAAAATTGACACTATTAGGAGAAGGAATGAAGCATTAGAGCCTATCCCCCCTTAATGACAAGTTCTTGAACTCCTAGAGCTAAGCTAGGGTTTTCCTGCGATCGTAGCTGCTGCAAGGGTTTGGCGAGAATGTCCTCGTCCGGAGGAGGGCCGCCTCCTCCCCCTCCTTTGTCTGTCGAGGAAGCAGGCTTTGCGCGACTGATTAATGGGAACGGGAAAAAGGAAAACACTGTTCCACCACCCAAGTTTGTCAAGAAGCTAGAATCTATACCTGAAATCGAACTACCACCAGAGAAGCCCATTCACTTGGCCATTTCCCTTGCTGATAGAGCCCTTATTGGGCAGTTTACGGGTTTGTGGCCATCTCCTCTCTCCACTGAAACCTGGATTCAGAATAACTGGCGCCCCCTGATATCTCAGGGAGTCACAAGTTATGCGATAGGATGAGGGTATTTCTTATTCGACTTCGCCTCAAAAGATGACAGGGACCTGATTTTCAGGAGTGGTCCTTATTTTATGGGTCCTCAAGGTCTATATCTGAATAGATGGACTCCTGATTTTGATCCTGCTCTGGATGTCCCCAAAGTAGTTCCAGTTTGGGTACGACTGCCGAATCTCCCAATGCATTGCTAGAGCAAAGAATATCTGCGGTTTATTGGAAATGTCCTAGGTAAGTATATTGACAAAGCCGACCCAAAGGGTCAATATTCCTTCGCTCGTGTCTGTGTGGAAGTTGACCTAGAGGCAGGTCTTCCTGAAGCAGTAAAACTTTCAATCAAAGGGTGGAAGCACTTCCAGCAACTAGACTATGAACAACTGCCTTTCAAATGCAGGCATTGCCATGAATATGGCCACTTCCAGAGGAACTGCCCAAAATTCCAAAAATTGGAATCAGAATAAAACCCAGAAGAAGACTGGCAGCAAGCCAAGAAGCATAAAGCGAATCCCAGAAGAAAGGGCACCAAGGGAATCCCTCCGACTGGACCTACGAAGGAACCCCTCAACAATGTTCAGGATCCATCGAAAGGAAATGAAAGTATTCCTAAGGCTAGATCTGGAAATAGCTTCTCTATTCTAGGAGAACAAGAACCACAGGTCAATCCAACCGAACAAGGGGATAAATACCCAACGGCCTCCTCCTCCCTGGCCAAAAGAAAGGAAGCAGAAATAGACAAAAACCTGAATGAGGAAATAGAAGTAGCTCATCATGCAAAGGAAGATCTGCAACTAGAATTGGCAACTGATGGATGCACAGAAGAAGAGGAAATGGACAAGGAAGACCCTGATTCAATGAAACCCGCTAAAAAGGACCAAAGAGGAAGAAAAACGGATAAGGAAAGAAGGGAAGCAGCCACTTATAGGGACCGGTTAGCCAGAGTTCAACCAACTCTGGAAAAACATCTTAACCCTAGAAATACCAGAAAGCAAGGTATTGCCCCAAAAGGGGCAACCAACACCCTCAAAGGTAAGTAATGCAGATAGTCTCCTGGAACTATAGGGGGTTAGGAAGCAACTCGAAAATATTTTCAATGAAAGATTTAATCAAAATATCGAAACCCTCCATCCTCCTGATCCAGGAGACAAAAATGGAAGAGCAGGCCTTCCTGCAGGCTGCCTCTTCATTCTGGAATCAAGCAGAATGCATAGCGGTAAGTTCAAGAGGAGCGTTTGGCGCCGTAGCAACGCTCTGGGACCCGTCTAAGGTTGGAATGGTAAGTCATGCTAGATCTTCTCACTGGATTTTCATAGAATTTCTTTTTAAAGAAGCAAATGTACGCCTAAGCTTTTTTAATGTGTATGCCCCAATGGCTATCTCTGAGAAACAATCTTGCTGGGCTAGTGTGAATGAACATATGATCACTTCTCAACTGGATAATTATGTCATAGCGGGGGATCTGAATCTTACCCTCATCTCTGCCGAAAAAAAAGGGGGCAATATTGTTAGGGATCCTTCCAGGGAATGGGTGGAAGACATCATCTTGGATTGGGATATGGAAGACATCAAGCCCTCCAAAGGAAAATTTACTTGGATTAATAAAAGGATTGGCCCTGGTCATATAGCGGCAAGGCTGGATAGGTTCCTGGTCCAGCAGTCTCTTCATGTTCATGGTTTTGACCTTTCCTCCTCCATTCTACCCTTTTGTGCCTCGGACCACAAACCTATCTCTCTCTCCTTTCTCAAAGACCAGAATCTAGATCCTATTCCTTTCAGGTTTAATCCATCTTGGATACCAACAGAAGGCTTTATGGACATTGTAGAAGCAGCTTGGAAAACCAATATCAGAGGGTCTCCCTTTTATGTTTGGGAAGCAAAGTTAAGGATTGTGAAAAAAGCCCTTAAAGATTGGGAGAAATCTCTCAAGTCCCCTAGGAAGCAAAGGATGGAAGCAGAGAAAGCCTTGGAGGATCACATTCTCAGTAATGAAGGAAGCCTATCTCAAGCCTCTCTTGAACAAGAAATCTCTCTTAATAATAAGCTCCATGAAGCCTGCAGGCTAGAAGAAAACTACTGGAAAATAAAATCTAGAAATACGTGGCTTCAGGAAGGGGACCAAAATACAAAGTTCTTCCACAAGAAAGCATAAATCAGAAAACACTTCAAGACTGTCAATATGATCGACCATTTGGGGAAGACGATATCCGAGTTCGATGAAATCAAAAAAGCAGCTCATGATCACTTCCAGGAGATGTACACGGAAACGAACCCTAGGATGGACTTCAACCAAACTAAGTCCCTTGATAATATTCCTCTCCTTGTCTCTGACCACTTAAACCTCCAGCTCCTTAGCCCTATCTCCCTTGAAGAAATTGAGTCAGCAGTTGACTGCATGAGTCCTGACAAGGCCCCGGGACTCGATGGTTTCACCGCCAGATTTCTATCTACCTATTGGCCCATCGTCCAGTCCGACCTGCTTCGGATGGTTAAGAATTCCCAGACGTGTTTCAAGTTAGGGGGAGCCACAAACTCTTCCTTTCTAGCCCTCATTCCCAAAGAAAAAGGAGCCACTTCCTACTCCCTCTTTCATCCTATCTCCCTCTGCAACATTGGGTACAAGTTCATCACCAAAGTTTTAGCGAATAGATTGAAAGTGGTACTCCCTCTCATTATTCCTGAGAATCAAGGAGGATTTATCAAAGGCAGGCAAATCTCAGATAACATCATCTTAGTCCAAGAAGCTATCCATTCCAGTGTGTCAAGAAAAGAAAAAGGTATGGTTATCAAATTGGATTTAACTAACGCCTTTGACAGAGTTCGCCATGGCTTTCTGTTTCAGGTAATGACCAGGTTTGGGTTTGCGCCAGGCCTGATATCACGGGTCAAAGCATGTATAAGCACTCCCTGGATTGCCCCCTTGGTTAACGGGAGAGCTGCTGATTTCTTCCAAGCTTCTAGAGGTCTCAGACAAGGATGCCCTCTCTCCCCCCTGCTTTATGCCATTCAAGCGGCTTCGCTTAGATTTCTTTTAGAAAACTACAGAGTTCAGGAAGACCTACTGGGACTAAAGATTGTGAGGGGAATTAAAGAAGTTAACCACACCCAATTTGCAAGTGATACTCTCCTTCTGAGTGGAGCAAGCCCAACTACTACAAGAAAGTTCAAAGAGGTTCTTGATATCTACCAAGATGCATCTGGAAGCAAAATCAACCACCTCAAGAGCAAAATTTATAGCTGGAACTCTTCTCCCCTTGAGCTGCAAGCTATATCTCGCACCCTAGAGATAGAAGGAAAATACCAATGGACTGAATTTAAATATCTTGGAGTCCCAATCTTCAAGGATAAACCTAAAATCTCCAGCTGGGATCCGCTGATAGAAAAACTGAATTCAAAAATCAAAGCCTGGGGAGCTTCTTGGCTAAACCTTGCACGTAAATCTATGCTCATTAAGTCTGTTCTGGCAAGTATGCCTGTTTTTCAATGTTCTCTTCTTTTAGCTCCCATTACTGTCCTAAAGAAGATTGAAGCCCTTCTTAGGAGATTCCTGTGGAAAGGAGGGAAAAATAATGAAAACAGGCTCCCCCTGGTTAAATGGGAAAAAGTAACAGCTTCGTATCTGGAAGGAGGAATGCATTTGCGTGATCTTAGAGCTCAAAATCTAGCCCTAGGTGCAAAGCTGCTATGGAATATGGTGTCCGGGAAAGCCTCCTGGAGCAAACAGGTGTTATGGAAAAAAATACTTTGCGGGAACTAGGCTCAGATGCTTGGATCAGGGTCCGAAGATGGTCAAAGGATCTCCCTTGCTAGCTCTATGTTCTAAAGCACACTCCTTCTTCGCTGAGGACCTCACCTGGATCCCTGGGAATGGGAAAAAAATCAGAATTTGGGAGGATTCCATCTCAGGTAACCCACCAATGGGAAACACAGGAGGTATGGAAGGCATTCGTAGGTACCTCTCAAACCTTGGGATTGTGAAACTCTGGGATATATCAAAATGGCATCTTGAAGATCAACATAGATGGATAGGATGGGACATCCCGGACTGTCCATCAAATCTTGAAGAAGAAAAAGCTCTCCTTCTCAGCTGCTTGAATGGGAAATCACCGATTGCTAAGACTTATAAAGATGTAAGGGGATGGGGCTCAAAATCTGGACATTACTCCGTTGCTAAAGGCTACAGACGCATTAAAGCAACACCAAATGTTCCTAGAAATCCTGCTATCTGGAAGTACATTTGGTCAAACAAATCGTTTCCCAAAATTGATCATTTTACCTGGCTGCTAGCTCATAACAGTGTCCTTACTACCGATGCTCTTCGAAGGAAAGGATGGGAAGGACTGTCGCGATGTCCTCTCTACCTTGAAGAGGAAGAAACGTCTCCTCATCTGTTTTTCTCATGCCCCTTTGCCTCAGTAGTATGGAATCTAATTACTCTCCCCTGGCATCCTCCCCCGCTCTTTGAGGATATCACCTCCCTCCTCTGTAGTTGGTCGATGTCCTCCCATGTAAAGGCCCATGCAAAAGATTCTCTGGCCACGGCATGGATGGTCCTTCTTGTTAAAATTCAATATGCTAAGACAGAAAATAGCAGCATTACATTTCATTTCACAATAATAGCATATACAGGATCACTGAAGAAACAACAAGCACAGCATAAACACAAGAGACAGAGATTTATCCTGGGAAACCCTCATGGGGTAGAAAACCCAGCAAAGCTTCCTCAATATAGATGACCAGCAATATACAAAGATGAAACCCTGAGACATGATCTCCTCCTCCACAATAGCAGACCTCTCCTCCACAAGTGCGCTATCCTCAAGTGTGTGAGTGTGTCAAATGAGGAACACACCTCCTCTATTTATACACTACTCTGATATGTATTTTACACAAGTACATGTAGGCTCATATTTAACCATTAGGTTAAATACCCCATTATAACTGACTGGGCCGACCCCCACATGGTGGGTCTAATAACCCTAGTTACCACACCCAACTCGGAGGAATAAACATATCCGGATTTATAGTATAATCACATCGGAGGTATGGAACATCTCCGGAATAAATAATATACAAATATAATATTCTTTGAAGTTACAATATTTCAACACTCCCCCTTAACGAGAAGGATATTATAACAGTATCTGCACGAGCAAGGAGTCATCAACATCATACATGATACATCTATAAATCATTGGAAGCTTTCTCAACATCATCAGTAACTCAAGCAGTTACTGGAACATCTTCAATACTGGAACATCAACATCTTCAGTACTGAGTCTTTATCTTCTGTAGCACTCGAACAACTACAACAACATCAACATCTGGATCCTCACGATCATCAGTATCGTCATCTCACGATCATCAGCATCGTCATCACACGATCATCAGCATCGTCATCACACAATCATCAGCATCGTTATCTCACGATCATCAGCATCGTCATCACACGATTATCAGCATCGTCATCTCACGATCATCAGCATCGTCATCACACGATCATCAGCATCGTCATCACACGATCATCAGCATCGTCATCTCACGATCATCAGCATCATCATCACACGATCATCAGCATCGTCATCACACGATCATCAGTATCGTCATCACACGATCGTCAGCATCGTCATCAACACAGGTATCCATAACAATACAAGTATCCACATCATTAGTACAAGTATTCATGCCAATACAAGTATACATATCATCAATACAAGTATCCATACTGATACAAGTAATCATGTCATCAATACATGTATCCTACCGATACAAGTAACCACATCATCAATACAAGTATCCATACCGATACAAGTAACCACGTCATCAATACTAGTATCCTACCGATACAAGTAACCACATCATCAATACAAGTATCCTACTGATACAAGTAACCACATCATCAATACAAGTATCCTACTGATACAAGTAACCACATCATCAATACAAGTATCCTACCGATACAAGTAACCACATCATCAATACAAGTATCCTACCGATACAAGTAACCACATCATCAATACAAGTATCCTACCGATACAAGTAACCACATCAAAAATCACTTTCTCGGAGACCATATGTCTACGGATCAATTCAGGGACCGAATTCCGGGGATGATACAATCCCCACTTCTCGGAGACCATACGTCTACGGATCAATTCAGGGACCTAAGTCTGGGGATGATACAATCCCCACTTCTCGGAGACCTCACGTCTACGGATCAATTCAGGGACCGCAGTCCGGGGATGATACAATCCCCACTTCTCGGAGACCTCACGTCTACGGATCAATTCAGGGACCTAAGTCTGGGGATGATACAATCCCCACTTCTCAGAGACCTCACGTCTACGGATCAATTCAGGGACCTAAGTCCGGGGATGATACAATCCCCATTTCTCGGAGACCTCACGTCTACGGATCAATTCAGGGACCTAAGTCTGGGGATGATACAATCCCCACATCTCGGAGACCTCACGTCTACGGATCAATTCAGGGACCTAAGTCCGGGGATGATAGAATCCCCACTTCTCGAAGACCTCACGTCTACGGATCAATTCAGGGACCTAAGTCCGGGGATGATACAATCCCCACTTCTCGGAGACCTCACGTCTACGGCTCTCTTTAGGACTGAAAGTCCAGGGATGATCCAATCCCCTCAACTGTCCACTAGGGACTTCATTTTCGGAGACCTCATGTCTACGGCTCTCTTTAGGACTGAAAGTCCAGGGATGATCCAATCCCCTCAACTGTCCACTAAGGACTTCATTCTCGGAGACCTCACGTCTACGGCTCTCTTTAGGACTGAAAGTCCAGGGATGATCCAATCCCCTCAACTGTCCACTAAGGACTTCATTCTCGGAGACCTCACGTCTACGACTCTCTTTAGGACCGAAAGTCCAGGGATGATCCAATCTCCTCAACTGTCCACTAAGGACTTCATTCTCGGAGACCTCACGTCTACGGCTCTCTTTAGGACTGAAAGTCCAGGGATGATCCAATCACCTCAAATGTCCACTAAGGACTTCATTCTCGGAGACCTCACGTCTACGGCTCTCTTTAGGACTGAAAGTCCAGGGATGATCCAATCCCTTCAACTGTCCACTAAGGACTTCATTCTCGGAGACCTCACGTCTACGGCTCTCTTTAGGACTGAAAGTCCAGGGATGATCCAATCCCCTCAACTGTCCACTAAGGACTTCATTCTCGGAGACCTCACGTCTACGGCTCTCTTTAGGACTGAAAGTCCAGGGATGATCCAATCCCCTCAACTGTCCACTAAGGACTTCATTCTCGGAGACCTCACGTCTACGGCTCTCTTTAGGACTGAAAGTCCAGGGATGATCCAATCCCCTCAACTGTCCACTAAGGACTTCATTCTCGGAGACCTCACGTCTACGGCTCTCTTTAGGACTGAAAGTCCAGGGATGATCCAATCCCCTCGACTGTCCACTAGGGACTTCATTCTCGGAGACCTCACGTCTACGGCTCTCTTTAGGACTGAAAGTCCATAGATGATCCAATCCCCATCTGTATTCTCAACTATACAGGTACAAATATCTAAGAGCATGTATTCTCACTAATACATCTAATCATCAAAACATGTATACATCACAAGTATGTAAAACAAAGTATTCTAAGCATAAGAGTCCTAAATCTAAATATTTCTAAGTATCTAGGTGTAGAGAACAGGTTAACTCATCATCGACCTTGTTGTTCGATGAGACAATCTCATCATCAGTGACCATACTACTCCCCCTTTCGAGGAGGGTCCTTTTGAGCTATACCAAGCTTGTCTCAGAAGTATTCAAATTTCACTCGAGACAGAGTTTTGGTTAGTATGTTGGTAACTTCTTCACTTGAGGTAGAGATTTGGTTAGTACATCGGTAACCTGTTACAAATTCAAACTTTCGTTCCTTCTGCATCATATCTTATTAGATCCCTATGTTCTTTGACTTATCATGGAACACTAGATTCTTTGTCATCTTGATACAACTCTATTTGTCACATAGGATCACAGTTGGTTCTATCTCTAAGTCAAGCAATCCTGAAGCCAAACTTCTTCACAACTAGTAGAGCAAGCAGCCATATATTCTGCTTGTGCTGAGAGCCACACTAGACTGCTTCCAGCTAAACCACGAGATCATGGCTAATCCCAGACAATAACATCCTCTCGATGTGTTCTTCCTGTCTGATACACTTCCTGCCCAATCAGAATCTGAATAACCATCTGAAGTCATGATCTTCAAGATAGCATAGATCAAATTCTATCGTGTCCTTTATGTGCCTCATCACATGCTTTGCAACTATCAGGTGAACACATCTAGTTTCCACTAGATACTGACTCAAGGTGTTCACAACAAAGCATATATCTAATCTAGTATATGTTAGGTACATCAATGACCCAATAATTTGACTGTACAGAGTTATATCCACTAACTCTGATGAGTTATCCCCTAACAGCTTCAAGTTGGAATCCATAAGAGTGGCCATTCCAACACCTCAAGTCATATTTCTCATCATACTTTCCCTGGTTGAGAAATATTCCTTCTGAGCCTTGCCATACTTCTAGACCTAGGAAGTAAAGCATCAATTTGAGATCTTTCATTTTCATTTCTGCATTGAATGATCTTCTGCATATCTATCTGTGCCATCTCTCATTAGATGGGTCTACTGATATGAACCTCAATATCATTCGAACTCTGTGGTGAGTTCCTTCTTGCATCCATGTCATATGTGTATAGAAATCATATTCAACCTTGTAGCAAAGGTTGAGATCCACATCACCCATGGTGATCATTAAGCTTATCAATTTATTATCGATCCTAGGTACCTATACAGAACCTGATTCACACTTCTTCTTTAATTACACCATACTTGGAGCAAACATCTTGTCATGATTCTCTTCCCCTTTCTAAGAGAATCTTCTAGCCATGAGCCTTCTATATTTTGTTTGATTTGTAAATCTTCTTGTTTGAACATCCACCACTTGTACGGTGTCCATCATTCTTCATGACCTTTCCTACAAATCAAAATTAAGTACATGATTAGTAATACTTCATAATCATCAAATCATATTGACATGATAACCTATTATGCATACAGATATCATTTACATAGTGATGCAACTATTTTGACCAATACTTTGGCACAACACTTTCCCATATCCTGTATGCATACAGTGGCTATCTAGATGCCTTCCATCTCTACTAGAACATACTATCGAGAGTGTGCACAACTCTCAGCATGTCAGCAAAGAGGTTTCATTCTAGACAAGCAACAATGGAATGTTTGTCCAACTTACCAATCATATGCATATTAGTAGTATACTGTTCAATGTTCTATGAATATTTACACTCAACATGATATATTATAGGAATACAAATATGCATACAACCTATTACAGGCAATATCATTACTATTTCAAATAACAACTCAAATACTTATCTTTTATGTTTGTGTGGCTGCCTCCCGCTTGATCTTCTGTATGTCTTTTGAACTTCTATTCATTCTGTACCACTGTGCATGCTCAAGAGTCATCCTCATGATCTCATACACAAACATACACTCATTAGTATATTCTAAATGCTATCAAAACATTATAGTACTAAATAATCTTGAAAATGTATAGTCATGATTATAGTTAATAAACATTAGTATTCAAGATTTCAGGGAAGTCTTCTTTTACTCATGCATATCATCAATCAAGATAAAAGATATAATATGCATAATCCCTTGATTACTAACTTTATGAATAAGCATAACCAATCATTCCAAGTATACTTATATAAGGGATCCTAACACAAGGTAAGATTCATGGGAAACATACCTGGATTAGTATACCTACTTGGTTATGTACAACATACCTAAACAATCTCTTCAATGATTTAGAGATCCTGAGCTAGAACCTGCATGTCTCATAGGTTAAGCATAATATAACAAAGTCATACATACCTCGTAAGTAGAACAAAGATTATGGATGAGTCTTTGTCTTCATGTTTTCATGGTCATGGAGCCTGATTTGTCTTTTGTGATGTACATGTATCTTGTTAGTAGACAACATCAACCTCACACAACATCATAATGCATTAGTACAATCATAAGTGTCAACACCCTAACCAATGAATATCTTCTATCATGCATTCATAATTTTGTTAAGGTGATACAACAAATCTAAAATCAAGATTGTACTAACCGTAATAACATGAAGACAAACATACCATAAGCTTAATCATGAACAAATCTCAAAACATACCTCGATGAGTCATACCTGTCGAGATCGCTTGTAATCTCCTTATGTAAAGCCTTAGCCTCATCTCCCTCTGAAACAGTAACTCCTTCACTTATGCAGGTGACCAATCCATCTTCTTCTAGGATTAACCCTATCCACTCGATTTGCAAAAACTGGACCTGGAGCTGGATATGGGTTTGTCAGAAAAAACCCAAAAATTCAAACTTTGAATTTCAAACTTCTGAAAGGATAGAAATATGCGCCTTGATGAGCTGATCAAACTGATATATTCAGAATTTGAAAACTGCAAAGTTTCACTCCTCAATTTTGCCTTTGAAACTTCTGGATTCACTGGATGTGACCCTGAACTAGGGTTTGGTGAATCCCACTCTTCTGCCCAATCAAAATGTTTGATCCAAAGCTCTAAGCTTCTATTTTTCTGAGGAGCTTCCAGCCATGGTCACAGATTTCAAAAATTCCCATTTTTACAGAAGCCCTAATTTTCCACTTTTCTGATCAAAGTCCCGAACTAGGGTTTGATCAAGCCCGACTTTCTGCCCAACCAAAAATTCTTATCTTGGTCTCTAAATTTCTATTTTGATGAGTAGCATCCAGCCGTGGTCTCCGATTACAAAAATTCCAACTTTCTTCAAAGCCCTAAATTCCGGAAGCCATGAATGAAGGTACCAAAAAATAATTCTGTTTTGACAGAAATATGTACCTGATTGTTTCTGGTGTAAATCCAAAATTTTTGATCCACAGGGTCTGAAAACGTTTTCTAAGATAGCCTGACCTGTTAGCTTTCCATCCTGATAGGTCTGACCTCAATTGGATGTTCTGAGAGAGAGTTATGCCAAATGTCGCAACGTGACCTGTTTTGGGAAAATACAGGAGAGCGAACTTGTACGGCGTGCCACGTGTCACTGTTTGACCTTCGGCCTCTGAAAAAGTTTTTAAGATATCTCGGACTGTTATATTTCCATCCTGATAGGTCTGACCTCAATTGGATTGTCTGAGAGATAGTTATGCCAAGTGTCGCAACGTGACCTGTTTATGGGATAATACAGGAGAGCGAACTTGTACGGCGTGCCACGTGTCACTGGTTCAACTTCGGCCTCTGAAAACGTTTTCTGAGATAGTACAGTCTGTGTACTACCTGTCACTTTTCACGAAATTTCATTTGGAGCTTCCTAGCCCAAGTTATGACCTTTTTCCCAAGGTCACCTGATTTTGACTCAGATCTGGAAGAGGCAGAAACCCTATATTGTACAGATCATAAATCACAAAGTACAACGAATTAGAGGTTTTCCTTTGGAAAGAAGGTACCTGGAGATTTTAGCTTCGTCCTATAACAATTTCAGATCCGAAAACTTCGCCAAAATGGATTTATAGCGAAAGTGCTACAATGACTGGTTTTAGCTATGTAAAACCCTAACCTTCAAATTGTCGTAAGTAAAGCAAGTGTCTTTAGTGCCATACCTTGTCTTCCTTCAGGTTAGCTCTGATACCATGTTAAAATTCAATATGCTAAGACAGAAAATAGCAGCATTACATTTCATTTCACAATAATAGCATATACAGGATCACCGAAGAAACAACAAGCACAGCATAAACACAAGAGACAGAGATTTATCCTGGGAAACCCTCATGGGGTAGAAAACCCAGCAAAGCTTCCTCAATATAGATGACCAGCAATATACAAAGATGAAACCCTGAGACATGATCTCCTCCTCCACAATAGCAGACCTCTCCTCCACAAGTGCGCTATCCTCAAGTGTGTGAGTGTGTCAAATGAGGAACACACCTCCTCTATTTATACACTACTCTGATATGTATTTTACACAAGTACATGTAGGCTCATATTTAACCATTAGGTTAAATACCCCATTATAACTGACTGGGCCGACCCCCACATGGTGGGTCTAATAACCCTAGTTACCACACCCAACTCGGAGGAATAAACATCTCCGGATTTATAGTATAATCACATCGGAGGTATGGAACATCTCTGGAATAAATAATATACAAATATAATATTCTTTGAAGTTACAATATTTCAACACTTCTAAAATTTGTCTGTTGGAAACTCTGGCTCGAGCGAAATAATCGAATCTTCAGAGGCACTCGTTCATCACCTATCCAAGTGGTGGTTAAAATTAAAGCCTTGTTAGGGGACTTCATCAGGTCTAGACCTCATCTAAGTCTCTCTTCTCCCTTGTTTAATGATGAAGCCATCTGGTTTCAAATCCTGAACTCGGGCTTCACCGCCAGCCTTCCTGTTAGCTCCCCCAAGTTGCAAAATTGGGAAATCAGAACAGAGGGAGTGGAATTTGATCTATGGTGTAAAAAGCTTGGGAAACACCTTCTGTATTTTGATGGAGCATCGAAAGGGAATCCAGGGGAGGCAGGAGGGGGAGGGGTGCTCTTAAACCCCGATGGAGAACGAATTATCACTTATTCCTGGAACCTGGGAATAGAATCCAATAATATGGCTGAAGCTCTGGCCCTGTGGAAAGGTCTAAATCAAGCTCTTCGTCAAGGCATTCAGGTCCTAACGGTTGTTGGGGATTCAAGGATGATCATTCACAGCATAAAATCTCTGAATTTTCCCTCTTCTATCCGCCTTCGTCAAATTCTCCGTAGAATCGGCCTTCTTATCCCTCTTTTCCGAGACATCGAGTTTTACCATGTCTTACGTAAGAACAATGAACATGCTGACAAGGTGGCTAATGAAGCGATACCCCTTGGGAAAGGGGTGTTAACACCCAAAAAGTGTTCACTACCTCATCTACCACATTATATGGCTCATTTGTCCATTTTCCTACCATATTTCCCTTAAAATCCCAAAAAAATCCCATTAAAAAGCCTCCAAAAGGCCTAAAATGCCTCCAAAAGGCCACAAAACCCTCAAAATAGCCTAAAAAAGGCTAAAAAACCCCCTTTTCCTCCAAAAATAGCAAAAATCCCCTAAAAAGGGGATAAAAAATATAAAATAATGAGGAAAAGGAGGAAAAAACCTTATACAGCTGCCCAAAACCATGTGTTACCCAAAACCATGGGTCAGCACTCCACCACCAAAAAACTATAAATAGGTGATGGAGATCCCTTATTCCATATCCACAATCACAAGCACCCTTACTCTGCCAAAATCTCTCTCGAAACCCTAGTTCACCATTGAACTACTTTCACCTTAAGAGCCACTTTTGGCCCATTCCCACCATTGGAGAAGGAGAAGGAGCATATTGAAGCTTGGAGCATCCTCTTGGACACTACAAAGGGCTCCATCAAACCTTCACATTGAAGGTAATTTCAATACAAAAAAGCCATTATTTAAATTTGTTGTTTATGTTTCATGCATGTTTTAGAAGTAATTTAATTTTTGTTTTAGCTTAATTATTTACACTTACTGAACTACTACTAAGGAGTCCATTCTCCTTAGTAGGTGCTCATTTGCACAAGCTAGGGGTAAAACCCTAGCTACAAGGGGTCATTAAAGTCAATAATGAATACAACTTGGTCTCCATTCCGTAATGCTGCGGGATCGTTAAAAAGTTTGAAGGGATTTCAGAGCATGGATCATAGGCCAGGTGGCTCGTGTTCCTGCTGCCAGATGGAGACCTTCTCCGATTGCTGCGTGGACCTCCCTCACGCGAAGCCAAACACATACTCTGCCATGCATTTGAACTCCCATCAGAGCGCTCGCTTGCCCACCGTCAGGATGGTGTCGCTTCTGTCCTCGCTGATGACGAACTGTACCATACGAAGTACTATGGACCAGGAGCAGTCATGCAGAAAGATCCTTCAAAATCCGGAAATTTCACATCCCTCCACCTTCAGGCGTGTGGAGTTACTTCCCTCTGAGAAAATTGGGTTAAACTCATTAATCATCAAAGCCATTGGGCTTTCAGGACCCGCGTTCTATTATGAGGACATCCAGGGTAATGATTCTCATGTGGTTTCCTCTCTTGGAAATGAGAGCAGCTATTTATTAAATTGCACGGATTCTGGTAATGTAGACTTTCAAAGGCGGATGAAAGGCTCCTCCACATGCTCCAATTCGACGGCAATTATGCTCCATTTACGCCATGGAAAAGACTTCACAACTATTATTAATACTCCTCATCGTCCCGCTTCAATAAGAAATGTTTATCTTGCGCTGAAGGTGGCCGCTCCAGGGTGGCATTTGCAGCTCTACGAATCCTTCCTCCTGTATCCTCTTGGAAACAACTGGTGTGCACTAGGTGATATGGCCGACTCTGGGGATTCTGCTGCTTCCTCCCCAAACCCACTACTGGAACTGGAAGCCGAAATCAGGGTGCTGAGACGACGGGTAAGAAGACATGGTGAGTTTATGCAGCAAATGGACGAGCATGGTGGGCGCCGGCTCGAAAGAATGGATGAGGAGATAGGAAGCACGCGAGCAAAATTTGCGGCAGCCCTGGAGGCTTTGGAGACTAAGGTCGCAGCTGCCATCGAAAGTATGGACCACAGGCTGCAAAATATGGAATCAGATCTGGCGAGACTGCGAGTTGCTGGGAATCCTAAACTAGGCAAGAAGCAAGTTGTTGCCAACCTTTCCTCAAGGGAAAAATATCACTGATTACAGTCTAACCTCTGACTTTCTCTGCTTAGTTTCTATAGTTAAGTTTTCTAAAGTCCTGATTTTGCTAAGACACAGGAATTTGTATTTAAGGTTTGGAAGACTGATAGGATTATTACAGTTTTGGAGTTGTAATCTTGCTGGTGGCTCTGCCACTGTTTTTTAATACAAAAACTAGCCGCTTCTGTAAAAAAAAAACATAGATCGATGTTTAGAAAACTTCACTTCTGTAAGAGACTTGGTGAAGATGTCTGCAACTTGATCATCTGTAGGAAAAAAGAGCACTTCAAGAACACGATCATGAACAAGATTTCTGATCAAGTCCATATGTAACTCAATGTGTTTGCTGCATTGATGTAGGACCGGATCTTTGGAAAGATTGATGGCACTTTGATTGTTGCACCAAAGTGGAGTAGGTTGCTGCTGCTCGAATCCAAACTATGAAAGGATCTGTTGAAGCCATAAAGCTTCCTGACTAGCATTAACTGTGGCTTGATATTTTGCCTATATTGAAGAAAGAGCAAGAGCTTGTTGTTTCTTACAAGCCCAAGTGATAGGTCCAGATCCTGGACTAAAAACATAACCTGCTGTAGACTTTCAATCATCAGGATCGTCGGCCCAATCTGAGTCAGTGAAACCAACCAACAAAGGTTTCCCCCCTATACTGTAATGAATCCCGAACTGAATTGTATCTCAAATATATCAAAGTATTCTTTTAGCTGCTTTCCGGTGACTTTAATGAGGTGTTTGCATATAACGGGAAAAATGACCAATGACAAAGGAAAGGTCAGGACGTGAATGGGTCAAGTATAAGATACTACCAACAAGATGACGATACAAGGTGGCATCTATTTCAGGTGAAGTACAAGTGGCAGAAAGTTAGACTCTAGATTGGAAGGGAGAAGGGGTAGATGTACAATCTTCCATGTGAAAGCGATGAAGAAGGTCACACACATACTTAGACTGAGAAAGAAAGATTCCTTCTTTGGTTTGTGGGACTTGGAGACCAAGAAAATAATGCAAATGCCCTAAGTCATACATTTCAAAATTTTGCTTAAGACTTGATTTCACATGGGTTATAAGCTTAGGGTCACTACCAGTAAGAATAAGGTCATCAACATATAGAACAAGTATGATGAGATGGTTTCCTACTTTCTTAGTACAGACATTGGGGTCAAAATGGCATCTAGAAAAACCAATGTCAAGGAGAAATCTATCCATTTTGGCATACCAAGCTCTAGGAGCTTGCTTAAGGCCATATAAAGATTTCTTAAGGCGGCAAACAAGGCTAGAGTTATTCTGAACATATCCAAGAGGTTGTTCCATGTAAATTTCCTTCTGTAAATCACCATGTAAGAAGGAAGACTTGACATCCATTTGATGCACCTCCCAGTTGTGTAAGGCTGCAAGGGAAAGAACAAGGCAGATGGAGTTCATTTTTGTGATAGGAGCAAAGGTTTCATTGTAGTCAATCCCTTCAACTTGGGAAAAACCTTTGGAAACTAACCTTTCCTTAAGTCTTTCAACACTTCCATCTGATGCGTACTTAGTTCTGTAGACCCATTTACATTTGACAAGTTTTCTTCCTTTTGGAAGAGGTACAAGATCCCAAGTATCGTTCGCCATTAAGGAACGATATTCTTCATCCATAGCTGCATCCCAATCTGGATTTCCTGAAGCTTCTGCAAAGGTTTCTGGATCATGATTCTCGAAAAATTGAGCCAAAAGAGAAGAGGCTCGCTGAAACTGAGAATGTGTCCGACGTTGATCTCTAGGATCACCGACAAGATCACCAGCTGCTTCACATGTTGAATGGACCCATTGAGGAAGCACTTGTGCTGGTGCAATAGGAGGAACATGAGTAGGCGGAGGTGGATTTTAATCCTCACTGTCATCATCAGAAAATGGAGTTGAAAACCTGTCAAGGAAGTTGGAAGAAGAAGAAGAAGGCACAATTGTCGAATCAGGCTCGCAGGCCAAAGATAGCACAATCACCGAGTTAGGCTCGCAAACCAAGAGATTTTCATCAAATTTAACATCTCTTTTGATGATTACATTATGAGAATGTGGTTGAAGAAGTTTATAACCTTTTACATCTTCAAAATATGCAACAAATATGCACTTTTCACTTTTAGGTTGCAATGCTTTCCGTTTTTCATCCTGAATGTGAGCCCATGCTTCACTACCAAACACACGAAAGTGACATACATCTGGTTTAATTTTACTCCATGCTTCTTCCGGTGTTATACCTTGTAATGCTTTAGTGGGGGTGCGATTAACTATGTAATTTGCACAATTAATGGCTTTAGCCCAAAATTGAAGACTTAGTCCCTTAGATTGGATCATACAATTAGCCATTTATTTTAAAGTACAGTTCTTCCATTCAGCTACACCATTTTGTTGTGGTGTATATGGAATAGTGTGTTGTTGTTGGATTCCTTGTTTAGTGCAGAAAGTAGTGAACTTTTTGTTAACATATTCTCCTCCATTATCAGATCTTAACTTAATAATTTGATGACCAAATTTTTTTTCAAAAAGGGCCTTGTAGGCCAAGAACATGTTAAATACTTCACTCTTAAGTTTTAGGAAATAAACCCAAGTGCGTCTGGTGTAATCATCAATGAAAGTTAAGAAATATTTGAAACCAGAAAAGGAAGCAGGTGGAAGAGGACCACACAAGTCACTATGCACAAGCTCCAAGGGAACCGAGGCATGCCAAAAGGCACTGTAACGTCCCCATTATTGACCCCATTACATTCGAATGTAATTGACGTAATATTGTTATGAAATCATGGTGAGGAGCTCAAGGCTAAGGCCCCTTCATCGATTTAGTGATGCATATGGATTGTGTGCTAGCCACGCACATTGGAATCTCAATATCATGTAAGATGCATTTTAATAAAAATACCCACAACTAGCTATGCAATGAAACAAAGAGATGGGGGCATGATTTTACAAGGAATTGGGGGGAAAACATTCAAACCCTTGATCCAATCAAGTCAAGCCAAGTGTCAATGAGAGAACCCATCAAACCCTCAACTACCCATGTTGACTTTTGTACCCAATCATTGATTTCACCCAAGAGTTGGTTGAGGTAGTGAATGCCTTGGGGAATGGGAGGTATGGCTGTCCAAATTTAGGTATGGGCAAGCCACCCTGCATGGGAAATCGGGTTTTGCTTCTTTGGCAAGAAAAGAGCCATGAATTGCTCCCCAAGCCATTATCCATCAACCAATTTGCTCTCCCTCACGAGTAGGGATCTATCTGGGCATTTTCCATCCATGTTTTTGGGTGTTCTCCTTGATCCTCAGCTGGGATAAGGGCGTTTTTGTATTGTATACCAGTGGGGAAGATGGAAAAATCGAATTGGGGTTCCATAGAGACCATTATGGCTGTAAATGATGAGATGGTTGGGGAGAAATCATTTTTCCTCCCTGTGAATGTTTTTCCTCATCCCACAATTCATTTTTTGGATGGAAACAATTTGGGAAAGCCCAAACCCATGGCCATCTTGTTGGAAAATCCATTGCTTTGGCTTGATCTTGAGTGTAATCCTCCAGGGTTCGAATGCAGCCTGATAAACCCAGTTGTGCACTGGCTTGGCTAAGAGGAAATGAGAAATGGGCTGTGAATGAGTGAATGTCCCCTTTTCCTTGTGAGAATCATGCCCAGCTCGAAGGTGGCCTTCGGACGGACTCAGTATAAGCTGTCGAAGAGCCTATGGTTGGGTGGAACGTTGCAGCGACATAGCTAGTTGCTTGGGGTAGTTGCAAAAATGGAGATAAGTGTTTTTATGCCTATATATTTACTTCTGCACTATATTAATTCAATGACGGTTGATATGCTGTATGCATGAGTAATGTGTGTGGATGTTTTAATTCCGTTGTGCATCATTTTCTTGTTTTCCATCTGCACACATCTCTTTTAATGATATGAATCTAATGAGTGGGTTGAGTTTTATGTGAAAGCCCTAGAGATTGCCATCAGGTACCCTTCCTTGCCTTGGATGGATGGGTGGGTACATTACAGGCACGCTTGTCAAAACTGTCCCGATGATGTTTTCTGAGTACACGACCAGAACAAACACCATCCCTGCAAGATACCATCGGAAGACCTGTCACCATATTGTATTTACATAGTTGTTGCAATGAGCGATAATTTAAGTGACCAAATCATTCATGCCAAAGTTTGCTCAAGTTATCACTATGAGCAACAAAAACTGAAGGAAAAGGTGATGACCCAAAGTTGTTAAACTTGTACAACCTGGTAATATCATCAACAAGTCCGGTAGCTAGGACCTGTTGAGGATCTTTAAAATCCTTGATTACAACTTGGTGAGGTGTAAACGTCACATTTTTACCTTCACCAGAATGAGTGATTTGATAGAATGATAAAAAATTGCAGGAAATTCTTGGAACACATAATACATCACTAAAATGACCATTATCTAATGGAACTGTTCCAGCTCCTACAACACTTAGAGATCTATCATTACCAACAAATATTTGTTTAGTGTTACATTCATGCATAGTAGAAAAGATGGCTTGATCCTTAGCCATATGATAAGATGCTCCAGAATCAATGAGCCATTCATTTGAAGTAGAAGAAGAAGATGCATTATAAGAATAACCAGAAGCACAAAGTGCATGTCCATGAGAGGTAGATTCTGAAGGCGAATCTAGGCTGTTGTGGTGCTTCTTCATTGCTGCTTCCAAGGCTGCCATCTTCTTGAAACACTTAGATTCATCATGATTATCTTTCTTGCAATAGTTGCAATGATGCTCATTCTTCTTTCCTTTTGGCTTGGATCCTTTGTCATTTTTTAAAGAAGGAGCTGTCTGAGAGGGTTTGGGACCCTTGTTTGACTTATTATTGCGAAAATTTTGTTTTTTGGGAGGCTTGGACTTTTCTTTCTATTGGGACAATAAGGCTTTCCCAGATGTATCTGCATTGTTAATTATTCCAAGATGGAAGAGCTTATCTTTCTCTCTAATCAAGGAATCACAAAAGGATTCAAGACTAGGCTCTTGATAGCTAGCTGCATTCAAGGATTCTTTCATGGAGTAAAATGTAGATACAAAAACAGAATATGTAGTTCCAAGTTTGGAAAGAATATGATAAATGCATTGTTTGTCTTCCCTCTTAATATTGCATTCTTCACATAAGAGTTTAATAGTTTTGTACTTAGATAAATAATCTTGTATGCATGAAAAATCACTTGTATTTAAAGAAATCAACTCATTTTTGAGTTGGTGACCTCGAATTTCATTGTGTTTACCAAACACAGATTCCAACTTGTCCCAAGCAGCATCAGGTTCATCAATTCCAAATATGTGGAATCGCAAATCAGTAGAGATTGACATCCCAATCAATCCAAGAGCTTCGTCACATCTATTTTCCCATTTTATTTTCTTGTCATCATCAGTGAGTTCTGTTTCTTTCCCTGAGGTAATTCTGAAAAATACCCCTACTTCGTAGAACATCCTCCATACGATATTTCCATGAGAAATAGTTGGAACTGATAAGTAGAATATCACAAGGGGAGGCCATACTACAAATTAATGGCTATAAAAATAGAAACCAATAGTCTAGATGCGAAGAGCTCGAAAGAATAGGTGGTTTAAAAAAAATGACAATGAAAACTGACTTTGTATGATGAAGTTATGCGTGAGTTATGCTTGAACAAAGAAAAAGTTGAAGATGTCCCCAATAGTGACGTGGCAGATAGAGAATGACCAGCTAAAAATAAGGACCCCCCTCTTCCCAAGATGAACCTTTGACAATCAATTTACAAGAAAGTTGTTTTAAGTGAGTCACTTTTGTAAAATAAGTGATTTCACTTTTACAATGATGTTACTTTAAATAGTGCAAAAAAGAACTTAAGTGACTCACTTTTTATTTTTATTTTTTATTATTTAAGTGAGATGCACTTTTACAATCAAGTAACTTGAAAATAGAAATTGCATGCACTTTTTCTTTTAAAAGTAACTTCCTAAGACTTGAACTCAAGACCTATTAAGGAATAAAGTAACTTTGAACCAAGTGAGCTAGATTAAAAGGTATATAAAATATGGGAAGGAGGAAGGGGGCTTTTTTTTTTTACTCTTCTTGCTCGGTTTTTGTGCTTTCTTTTTTTCCTGCAAATCACACCACAAATCGAAACAAAAAAAAAAATTTCCACACTTGTGGGGTTAGATCTCATTAGCTTGCCCAGAAAGTCTACGTTTTTTCTCTGTTTTTGATTTGCCGAGGTCGCACAAGGTGCACGGCAAAGAGCATATGCAACCGAGAAAAACCCATTCCCTTTCTGTTTCTGATTCGCTGAGATCGAACAAGGTGCATGGCAAAGAGCATAGGCAGGCAGGGAAAGCAACAATCCGAAACTAAAAAAAATCTAATAATAAAAACTGATAAAATATGAGATTTTTTTTTTGAAACAGAAATAAAAAAAGCGTCACTGTAACATTATACCTTCAGATTTGATGAAATACGCATCTCTGAATAAACCGGGAACCGTTTTCGATCAAATGAAAACTATTTTCCAATGGAAACGATGCTCCGGATGCAATAGAACACCTCCCACAGTCCAGAAATGCACAAAAATGCCAAAACCAGAAACCCTTTCAAGTTTCGGCAACAACAGTTCAAGATCTAGATCGTAACCGGAAGCGACTCTTCATAAAAGCTCTGATACCACATTCGGGTACACAGGGTACTCTCAAAAGACCGAACACCTAGAGCAACCACTTCACACAAACAAATCACAGATCGATACACCGATTTTTTGACGTGGTTTAAGCCATCGAGAGGGAAACACTCCACGGCCCCAGCCAAATAGCTTCTACGAAGCAATTTATTATGCAAAGAAAGAAAGTTACAAATGAGCTTCTCATAATCATTCAACTTTCCAATGATCCTCCATGCTCTTTAAATAGAGATCATGGACCAACCGGACGTTAAGACACAGATTAAGGTTAGGTATGATCTAAGAGAAGTTGAGCCGTCGGATCACTCTATGTCGGGAACATATCATGACCATCAGATTAAGTATTTACAAATGCATACTAAAGAAACACACTTTTCCTAACGGATATATTACACAAGTTGATCTTAACTAACTTCTAAGTGTCTAAATATCCTAACAGCATGCCTCATTCTTATAATTATAGGATTGGACTTGATGAGCCTAAGAACATTGATAAGGAAATCAGGAAGGCTAAGTATTGCTATGAAAAGCACAAGAACAAACTGGAGATAAACAAGGCATGTAAGGAAAAAAAGATGTAGAAGTTTGAACAAAGGAAAAGTGGATTCAAACCTCCTCCATATA
This sequence comes from Larix kaempferi, assembly GCA_027924585.1. Taxonomy (NCBI): domain Eukaryota; kingdom Viridiplantae; phylum Streptophyta; class Pinopsida; order Pinales; family Pinaceae; genus Larix; species Larix kaempferi. The sequence goes on along the minus strand of BSBM01000120.1, from coordinate 7,351,343 downwards.
CAAATATGAAAATATTTTTTCAACGAAGAAACCTTACATAGATAAGAAACAAATAAGCTTAAACAATGGGAAAGAGAATGTTGGGTATGTGGGGAAGACCATTTTCTTAGTATTTTTTAGAATAAACAAGAAGACAAGAGGGCTATCCACAACATCCAAGATGCCACTATAATGAATGACATTGGAATTACCTCCTTTAGAATTCATGCATCTTTGGAAAACCAAAAAGGAAACCACAAAGCATTAGTGGTGGAAGTTGAAGTTGAGATTGCTCAACATTCTATTTCTATTTTGATTTATCCAAGATCTAGTCATAGCTATGTCACACTTGCAATTGTTGACTCATGTGTTTCTAGAAGAAGCAAGAATACGATATCATGGTTAATGTAGTTGGGGATAGGAACAAAATGAAAAGTCAATGAGATGATAAAAGCATGTCCATTATAAATGAATGGTTTGGGTACATGGGAAAATTTGAACACACTGTCACTTGGGTCATATGATGTCTTGATTGGCATGGAAATTAGACTGCTTCAAAAAAACATTTGACTTCTTTGATGAGGATGGAAATATAAGAATAGTAAAAGGTATTCCAAAGGCTATCTCCATATGACAAATTTCATCCATGAGGTTGAAGAAGAGTTTCAAAAAAGGTTGTTTGTTTTATGTAATTTAGGTGTAGGTTCAATAGAAAGAAGTGAACAAAAATTGGAAGATTCTCCAATATTATAAGGGTTCAAAGGTGTGTTTCCTAATGAGATACCTTATCTACCACCCAAGAGTGATATTGAATTTTCCATTGACCTCATGCCTGGAGATGCACCTATATCCAAAGATGCTTACATAAAAAATATTCTTAGACTAATGGAAATGAAGATGCAACCACAATAACTATTGGAAAACTGATACAACAGACCCAGTATGTCACCTTGGGGAGATCCAATTCTATTTGTAAAAAATAAAGATGGTACTTTAGATTACTCATACATTACATAAAATTTAACAATGTTACCATAAAGAAAAAATACCCATTTCCTTGGATTGATGACTTGTTTGACTAGGTGAAAGGGGTAAGAGTGTTTTTAAAAATTGACTTGAAATCAATATATCATCAACTCAAACTCAAGGATGAAGACATACACAAGACAACATTCAACAAAAGGTATGGTCACTATGAGTTTATGGTAGTACCATTTGATCTTACCAATGGACTAGCAATGTTCATGTATCTTATAAACAATATCTTAAGTAAGTATTTGGACAATTTTGTAGTCGTCTTCATTGATTACATACTTCTCTACTCAGAAAACTAAAGAGGATAACCAAGAGAATATTGGAGTGGTTTTGCAAGTTTTAAGATAATGCTAACTATATGCAAAGCTCAACAAGTGTGAATTCTATAAAAAGAAGATCCAATACTTGTGACACATCATCTTAGAAGAAGGAATAGTGGTTTATCCAAAGAATATTGGGACCATAGTGAGGTGGAATACTCCTAAAAATATGACAAATGTGAGATCCTTTATGGGCCTTGTAGGGTACTATAGGAGGTTCACTCAAGGATTCTCCAAATTGGGTCATCCATTAATTTCATTGCAAAAGAAAGGGGTAAAGTTTGTATGGTTTGTTACACCAAAATCTCATCATCATGAATTATGTGTCCTCTATATGCCCTGATCCCTAAAGTGCCTGGGCTAAAACATCAAAAGAGAAGGTGTTTCTCATCCCTTTAACTTTATGTTGTCACCCCGACGTGCCCTGATCTCTGGCAAGGTCCATCAGACTTAAGGTGATGCACTCTGCACCTTAGAAGAGTGCATATGTAACATCCCTCTTCTACCCCTACTTTTTGTAATTGAAAATGTAAAAGGTTATGGTGAGGAGCTCAAGGCCAAGGACCCACCAGTAAACCTCGCAAGTTTTTGTTATTTATTCCTAAGTTGAAAATCTGAATTCTAGGACTTAGGAGACTGAAGGTTTTGACGCAACTAAATGATGGGCAAATGAATCCACTAGAGGGGGAGAGAAAATGACTAAGAATCCTTGATTTAAATAGTGAGGTCATTTTGGTGCCATGGGAACCGAAAGGAAGATGAACACTGGATGCTCACTTGATTAAATTAAGTTACTTAGGAGTCATCTTAAGCTATAATTAATCCTAAGTTAACGGTTGGTCCTAGATATGTCATTTGGCCGAAAAATTAAATAACCTATAATATACTACCAACCTAAAAGAGAATCTAAGTGTATTTATAGGATTATGATGAAACTATTATTGATTATCCTATCTAAGATTAAAAGATCCTAAATAAGAGCTAGTGATTAAAAGAGAATTACTATGGACAACCATTTGATGGCATGGCTGCTACTCATGGTTAAGTCTCTAAATGAAAGTAAACTAATATGTTTTCCTTTAAGATGGGAGAAATAATTAATAGTTATATCATTATTAAGAAAATGGATAACATGGAGCAAAAGAAAAGAAGTTATATTCATGTATCGATATAATGGAGTCCACTTTTATAAAAGAGGAAAAGCGCATTGATTTTGAAGGCCCTAAGTTTTACGAGAACCATAGTATATATATATATATATATATATATATATATATATATATATATATATAATACTGATTACACTTGAGAAGAAACGAATCATTTGGACTCAAGGAATAGTTATTGCTGGTCTTCATGGATCTACCACTCGCCCAATTTTGTGTTTGGTGCACGATCTACTGGAAGTTGAGATACCATTTGTCCAAAATGGTTTGCATGCATTGGGGGGGTCTCAGAAACTTTTTTGTAAGAGGGAGACGACCCCAAGGAAAAGGGGGATTTCTTTTGGGAAAAATGGTAATCTCATCATGCGGGGGTTCTAGTCTTGGAGTGTTGTAAGCTCCGCGTTAAGAGATAGTCCCTAGAGTCGAAGTGGGGAGTCTTTTCGAGGAGAGGAAGTAAGCTCGACATTAATATTTGTCCCTATGATCAAAGTAAGTAATCTATGTGACAAGGATAATATAAGAAATCTCTGCTCGCAGTAGATAACCGACTTCTTCTTTTAGCATAAGCAGTAATTTTATAGCTGATCTTTTCTAAAACGTTGTATATGTATTATTTAGATCTACGTTTGATCTCTGGATAATACTTATAGAACTGAGTTTGGTCTCTGGTTAAAACATTGTTTAGAATATGCATATCTGAGTTTAATCTCTAGTTAAAAACATTGTTAAACATATGCAAACATTAGTATCATCTCTAGCTAATTCTTATAAAACAAAGTTTGATCTCTGGTTAAAAAATTGTTAAAAATATGCAGACCTGAGTTTGATCTTTGGTTAAAACATTGTTAAAGATATGCATATCTGAGTTTGATCTCTGGCTAATTCTTATAGAACAGAGTTTGATCTCTGGTTAAAACATTGTGAAATATACACAGATATGAGTTTGATCTCTGGCTAATACTTATAGAACAGAGTTTGGTCTTTGGTTAAAACATTGTTAAATATATGCATATCTGAGTTTGATATCTGGATAATACTTATACAATAAAGTTTGGCCTATGGTTAAACCATTGTTAAATATATGCATATTTGAGTTGATCTCTGGTTAAGAACGTTGCCAAATACATACAGACCTGATTTTTTATCGCTAACTAAAAGTTAAGTGTATATTGTCATGAAATTTCCTTTGTCGGTTGATTGCTCTCATATACATTGATGTTATTAGAGTTATGATTTTTCATCGGTATCCATTTGCATATAATATTTAGTAATTACCATAATGTAGTTTATCTGACAAATAAAGGTAGTACATTGAGATGATCATTAGTATATTGAAAGTTGGGCGATAGAAAAATAAGTATGAATATGTTTAAAAATGGGTAATGCTTTGAAATGATTAATGTTACCATGAGCATGAGTATAGGATATAGTCCGTGATTAGTGTAATATTGTTTTGTGATTGAATAATAGAGGTAATCGATATTTAAGACATCAATCATGTGAGACTATAAGGGAAATTTGTAGGCGTTGTTACATATTCATGTTGATAGTAGTTAGTCCCACATGTTTAAAAGAGGGATACTTTCAAAGTTCATTGTTTGTTGATAAGAACATTATTGAACATCATCCCTGTGAATGTTGTACATGTTCTACTTATGTGAGTCCATGTAGTATGTTACCTTAATGGGATCAATTGTTATGCTAGTTTAAATTCTCAAAGAGTCATAAACCTGTGCTTTCCAGTTGGATTAAGCTTTTAATGAATTTTGGCATCCAGTTAGGGCTTTTCTCACCATGGTTTTCCTTTTGTTAAAACTATAAACAAATCATTTCATCTAAATCAGTGGAAGACAATTACTTGAATGCCTAAGGGATAGAGCAGTACTTCTTCAAATTTCCATATCCACTATATAATTGTTGGTTTCGCAACCTGCAATCTGCAATGCAGAAGTCAGGGATGTGGAATAGTTCAAACGTGAATTTTTATAAATGTTGGCTCCACAACCCGCAATCCGCAATGTGGAAGTTGGGATTCTGGAACAGTTGAAATGAAAATTTTCATAAAAGTTGGTTCCGCAACCCACAATCCACAATGGGGAAGTTGGGATTGTAGAATAGTTGAAATGCAAATATTTGTAAATGTTGGTTCCACAACCTGCAATCCGCAATACGGAAGTCGGGATTATGGAATCGTTGAACCGCAAACTTTTTAAATGTTGGTTTCATAACCCGAAATACGCAATGCGGAAGTCGAGATTGTGGAATAGCTGAAACAAAAATACTTATGAATGAAGATTTTGCAACACGCAATCTGCAATGCAGAAGTCGGGATTGTGGAATGGTTGAAACTAAAGTCTTATGAATGAATGTTCCACAACCCGCAGTCGGCAATCGCGGAAGTCGAGAAACCTATCACATGTGTTGATGGCATGCTATATTTGGTTGTAGATTATGTTTCGATGGTATAATTTTGTATTCACTAATTCATAAGATTGATGTTAACAATGATGTGGTTTATGTGGTGAAATTTGTATGTATACATGGGGCTGATTTAAGAATAAATGTGTATTGCACTCAAGGAGTAATTCCTTGAAATGATACATATTGGATAGTGGAAATATCAAATGCATACTTAGTGTTTGATGGTTTGAAAGAGATTATCATGAATATCATATGTGTGGTAAACCTACTAGAATGATTCTAAGGAACTGGTGTTGGAATAATTAAGCCTTCCTACCATTTATTTAATTACATAAGATGCATTAATTAATCACTTGTTGGTTAATTCTATGTAATAAATGAGGAAATTGCCATTGTGTGGTCCACAAGGCAACATGGGAGGATAAGATTCCATTCAAGGTGTTATCTACAAGCTACCTAGGCCACTTGGGAGCTTTCCTAAAATATTTCTGGATAAGATTTAGGAAGGAGGGCACATTTGTGAAGAAAGCTGCCGCTTTTACTGCTTTTTCCCCCAAAGGAAAGAGCTAGTCAACCTAGGAAAGTTTTTTTTACACCAAAAACTTTCCTTAACAGCATTTCCACTCAAATTTCGTATTTTGAATTGCTTTTACCTATATTTCACCTTCAGCTCACTAATTTAGCAATTCGTGAGCTTTTGAGCAAATTTGGAAAGCCAACTTGCCACCTAGGGGGGATGGGCAGTTTTAGAAAGTCTGATGGATAGAAGATTCTTTTGGAATCTTTAGCCATTCAAATTATTGCTGTAATTTTATTTAATAACAGACTACAACATTCATATGTAGGCTTATGTAATTATTGTTCATGAGAAGTAATACATAAATCTATTCTTGTGCATTATTTTTGTGCCTTTGACCAGTTGTGTGAGATTTTTCATATGAGAGAGTGTAATTTCTTGGAGAGTTCTTGGATGTGATATTATTTTCACATGGTATCAGATCCATCAATATATTCCTTTCATCTATTGATTGTCTTGTAGGATCCAACAGTCTCAGGAAGGGCGCATTGATCAATTCACCGGATGAATTCTATTCTCTGCAAGGCGCATTTAAGCATCCAAAAGTGTATCAAAATCAGTCCACAAGTTAATTTCAGGCTTCCATGGATCAGCCACATCAGATATCAGAGCTTAGGGATCTCATATCTTCATGAGATGAGCCTTCCAATATAAGTTTCAAAATTGTTTTGCAGGTACAACTTCATGTGTTCGATTTCAGTTTCTCTTCTTACACCATTCAACTATGATGAATGGAAGCCAAAGATAAGCACATATCTGAAGAGTCAAGATCTCTTTGATGTGTCTATTGGAGCTGTTGCAGATCCTGAATACTCAGAAGAGAAATATGGTTGGCTAAATGATTGTGATAGAGCGTTTGGAGCCATGTGTCTAGCTTTTTCTCCATGCATGCACTACCTTATTCGTTCTGCTGAATACCCAAAGGATAGAGTCCTTGGAAAGCACAATGAGGGTCATATAAGCAATATGGAGAGAAATTATGACACCTCCTCATATGTTCTTCCTCCTCCCGTCTTGGCCTCAACCATCTCTGAAGAAGTTGTTCTCGAAGAAAAAGAAATTGCAGAAATTTATTCACAATCAGTTCATGTTGATGATGATCTCCCTGATTCAAATGCTTCTTGCCATGAAGTAGTGATTGAAAAGACTTCTTCTATGGCTCTAGAAGTTGAGAAATCAGATCTCTCTCCTTCATATGTGGCTATTGATAATGAAGAAAGATCAACTAATAGAACTACCATTGTTGAAAATGTTTCCATCCATTCACAGTTATATTTTGATCTTGAGAATGATAAGCTAGTTTTTAATGATTTTTTTCATACATCACAAGCTAATGGTGTGCAATATGATGATATGTTGAATGATTTGGAGGCTATTTCAGATTTCAAGAGTGCTCCATTTGCACTCAACTATTGTGATCTCATGCTTTCTACCCATTCCTACAGGATGACTAGCGCATGTCCTCAAAGTCTTATTGAAGATGGAGACATTGCCATCACATTGGCATATTTTCTTGGAGCTGATTTAACTTCCTATGATTTTAAGGTTCAGTTTCGAGACAAATAATATCTGATTGGAGCTGAAAATTTTAAGTTCCAGAATGGTCTGCATATTCATGGATTTGTTCAGTTCAAGAGCAAGCTCAAAGAGCTTCTAGATTTGCTTGCATCCACTGAAGGAGAATTCAAGCACATGTTCTTGGAGCATGATCCACTTCTTCCCAAGAGGAATATACCTCCAGACATTTGACCAAGTTAACACCTACTTGATTTTGGAGCAGCAATAAGTTTTTGGTGTGCACATGTCCATTTTGAGGGAAGGTTTTTCCCATGAGGTTTTCCTTCTATCCTTGTTTTTTTTGGACCGACAATATTGTACAGAGTGACCAAGTCTTATTACTGGGCCCTTAGTATTTTATTTTTTGATATTTAGTTAATTTAAGTCAGACTTAAGAGGGGGTGTTGGAATAATTAAGCCTTCCTACCATTTATTTAATTACATAAGATGCATTAATTAATCACTTGTTGGTTAATTCTATGTAATAAATGAGGAAATTGCCATTGTGTGGTCCACAAGGCAACATGGGAGGATAAGATTCCATTCAAGGTGTGATCTACAAGCTACCTAGGCCACTTGGGAGATTTCCTAAAACATTTCTAGATAATATTTAGGAAGGAGGGCGCATTTGTGAAGAAAGTTGCCACTTTTACTGCTTTTTCCCCCAAAAGAAAGAGCTAGTCAACCTAGGAAAGTGTTTTTTACACCAAAAACTTTCCTTAACACCATTTCCACTCAAATTTCATATTTGGCATTCATTTTACCTATATTTCACCTTCAGTTCACTAATTTATCAATTCGTGAGCTTTTGAGCATATTTGGAAAGCCAACTTGCCACCTAGGGGGGATGGGCAATTTTAGAAAGTCTGATGGATAGAAGATTCTTTCGGCATCTTTAGGAATTCAAATTATTGCTGTAATGTTATTTAATAACATACTACAACATTCATATGTAGGATGATGTAATTATTGTTCATGAGAAGTAATACATAAATCTATTCTTGTGCATTATTTTTTTGCCTTTGACCAGTTGTGTGAGATTTTTCATATGAGAGAGTGTAATTTGTTGGAGAGTTCTTGGATGTGATCTGATTTTCACAACTGATGCTAAATTGGATAAAGTTAACTAACATAAGGTAATTGAATATCTCTCACAGGAGCAAATTGTTTTAAGTTATGTCTAAGGGATTTTATTAGTATATTGGACAATGGTTATGTGTCAGTTGACTTATTTTACATGATAAGATATTTTAGACATATTCCTATCAATAAGTATTCTGGTTGAATTTATTGATTGTTTATACCATGATTAACAATTATGTGTAGCGATGAGACTAATGAAATTTGCTTAATGGGTATTCAAAGGGAAAAATTTGTATACTCCTATTTTCTGAAAGTAATTCTAACTTTGAAATATGGGTATAGTGGCGCATGGTGCTCTTTCACAAGGCGCGTTGATCTCCCATTGACGCGTGTTATCCTTGTGCAAGGTGCATCGCTGTTGGTTAAAATGGATAAAGAGAAGCTTTGGGCAACTTATCGAAGCTTGGATGGTGTGGATACTTATCCCTACATATATGGAAATGCGACATTTGTTCCCCTTGTCTAGTGGGATGATACCTTAATCCTATCCCCTAAATACTCAACCTCTCCTATCCCTTTAGCCCTATATATATGAACCCCCTCTCCATTTTTAAGGGAGGAAGGATAGAGTACCTATATGTTGGTGGAATTTTGCTAGGAGATGCTCTTCATGCATTTGAGGCTAAGCATTTGATCGTGAAGCTAGGATTGTTGGAAGGAGGTTATGACGTCAAAGCATTGGTTGTAACACTTCTCTCTTTACATACTTCTTATTATTACATCTAATGAAAACGATTTCCATAAACTTGTTGAGTTAATAATGTTTAGGATTAACCTCTTTGACTGTTGATCTAGATTGATTCATAATCATGTGCTTTTATCACTTGTCTGTTTCCACATGCTATTGACTAGTTTTGCATCTTCAGATTTGAAGATTGGGACTTGGATCAACAAGGAGAAAATATATGTTTTTATAAGATAAGCCATTTCTTTCACTTATCTTGCATTTCAATCATCTAGAAAATTTGTTTGTATTATGTACTTGTTTTGTTCTAGATCCAAACCATTCAAACTAGGGAGATCCATTTGAGTCAGCCCTTACAGATTGTCCGTAAACAAAATTGGCGACCATACTGGAGAGAGTACTGGGCAGAGTAGTCCTTAGTTTTAAATTCATTGCATTTTTTGTTTCTTTGATTTCTTTACAAATTAGGCTCTAGCCTCTTCTTCTTGGATCTGACCATCAGAGAGTTTAAGGGCCATCCATACTCTGCTTAGGATATTTATTGTGCCTTCTACCTTTTTATTCTTGGAGAGTTTTTATTTTTGTTTCTTAGATCCTTCCTGATGCACCTGGGTAGTTCATTTCCCGCATCATTGTAATTCTAGCGCATTCCACTTGTTAATAACCTGCGTCGTTGACGTTGTCTGCCTGTTTACAGACTGCATTGCTGACGCGGTTTCCCAGTGTGTAGAGTGCGTCATTGGGTATTCCAATGCTCCGGTGCACCCTTGCAGGGCATGTCTCCCTTCATTATTTGGCACTCAGTGTAAAAAAATATCAAAGTTGGTTTTTGGATTGATTTTTGAGTTCTGTGGGTTTGTCCTTCAGTGTTGCAGAACCTCCTAGGCACATCATACTTCATCCTTGGCTTGTTTTCTGAAGTTTGAGTATTAATTAGAATCCTAGCTTGTTAAGTAGGTGTATCCCTCGTTGCGAGAAATTTCAATCCCCAATGAGCACACTCAATCTTGTGACTCCTTATTAGGCCATCTGATTTGTTTGATCTGACTTCTAAACCCTTCAATACTTGATTGTTGTGATTTTTTCCCAATTTTGTGTGTTTTTGATATTTTGGGTGATTTTATTTTTCGAGAGTTTCCAATCAATTAAAGTTTGCAGTAGAATGCATTCTCTAATTTTCTGAATATAGGTTTGGAAAGTGACACAATTCTCAGATCTATTGGGTATTTTGACTAGAAAATCAAACTTGTTCATTATCTTCATTTCAAGCTCTATTTCTTGGAATTGTTTTTGAGAATTTTTATGCTTTGGAATGAGTATCAAAATATCTTTGAAAAGTTTAAAAGATTATTGTTGACTTGTGTTTTCTTGGTTCTGAAAATTCATTCATGATTTCCTTGAAAAGTTAAGTGCATTTAAATTTTCTCAAGCATTTCAAAGATAGTGAAAATTCTTTCATTTTTTATTTTCTTCCCACTTTTTTATTCCTATTTCGGAATTAGAAGTTATTGCATTCAAAAAGGGAAATTCATTATTTTCATTTTTTGTAAATTTGCTTAAGTTTAAAAGAGAAAAAGAAAAAAACATTTGGATTTGGCGTGTTATTCATTTTTGTTGGATTGTTGAAAGAGTGCTTTTGAGTCTTTTTGGTTGATTTTGAAAGTATAGAGGTACTTGTTCATTTCATTATCGAAAGCGAAAAAAATTTCTCCTTACTCTAATTAGTTTTCATCGAAGAGAAAAAGGAGGATCAACCGTGCTGTTTGTTTTAATACCCGATTACCAAGGTATACAACAATATCTTCCTTAGTGATGTTATCGGTGTCACTGTAGAAACAAGATGACCGTAGGCTAGTTTTAGGTGACCTACAGAACTTCTAATATACCCTAGGTTACATGGAAGTAATTCTATTTGTAGGTGTTTTCTAATGCATCACTACTTGAAGGGGTACCAACAAGAGTTATAAAAATGTCCAACAATTGGTCCACCAAATGGGGGTACAAGGTGATTAAGTACCAATTATATTTTTTGTGTGTACTGATCTACGATCACATGTTTATCTACTAAATCACATATCTAGGTGGTTATTATTAGATGTTGGAGCATGTCTATAGCCTAGAAAAAATATATCAATTCTCAGAGGTGTGTTGTCTCAGGATCATGGCTCTAATACCACTTGTGGTGTTGCTTGCACCACAAGAGAATCATAAAATATATAGCAAAATTAGTATGCATTAAACTAGAAATAAGAAACACAAAACCATAAATATGAGACAATAACAAGATAATATGGCAGAAAAGAACTTTGATATTATGGGAACAATGTTCATAGGCCTCTTATGATAGGGTGACCATTCACTTGAGCAAATCTCTGTTACAAACTTACAACATTCTTCACAAAACATATCATAGCTTGAAGCTTCTTTAAATAGTATTCAAATGTCCAAAACCCTAGCTACATTGCATTGTCAAATACTATATCATGATTGGTCTTATATAATAAAGATACCATTTTTACATTGATTGTTGAACACTAACTAATTCGGCCTTCTTACAAATTTATGGCCTTATAATATGTATGATTACTTCTTAGAGTAGTGAAAGTTAGGGTTGGACCATAACATTACCTCAAATATTTAATCATGCCATGAATTAGTATTTGAATTGATCTCCATGAATGGAGTAATGATGCAATCCCCTACCCCTTGTAACCTCATGAAAAGGAAATGCTTGTATAAGGTTTAAATGTTTGTGTTTGAACTATTCACTATTGTGTATGATAAATTATGTAATGCTTGACTTCAATATGATTGGGATTTACCCTTAAGGTACTTGAAACCATTATACATAGTCATGAGTATGAGTTCAGGCTGGTGCAAGCTATTGAGGGTCTCTTTTCACACGTTGGATGCAATAGAAAACTGAAAAAATAGTCATCCATCAACTTACATGGATATTTTGAGATACTTACACAATGAATATTGATTTGAGTAAAAAAGATGAAATGTAGGAAATTGAATCACGTTTCCGAATATATAAATTTTATCTATTGAAATATACACAAATATCTCAAATTTGATATTTTCTAACATGTACTTTTTAGGGGTGGAAATGATAAGGTATATGTCTTTGTGGGTGCAACCTTTGAGTGCCTAAATGATGGAGTAAACCTACAAAAACTGGTAAACATGTATAGAACAAATAGTACTAGTGTGACACTATTTTTCCATTAAAATAAATTTAATAATTTTTATTTTTTTAAAATTATTTAAGTGATCAAACCTAGAAAAAATTATGCCAAGTGTAGGTGCAGCTTTTGATGGTCTTAATGCAATGATCATGAAATGATTTTTTTATAGAATGTAGAGGTCATTGTTTAGTAGTGCAACATACAATGTTTTTTTAGTGCTTGAGAAATGAAAAAGTTATGGAAAAAACACTAACAATGTGTTTTTTGAGTTGAGTAACGACACAAGAAAATAGTAGAAAGATAGAAAAAATGTGTTTTTAAAAAATTACATATTTGGAGAAAACACTGTAACAAGTGGTAAAACACTGTCCTATGGATAAATTGGGTGAGATGACTAATTAGCCATGGTTTACCATATTCCATGTCATGTCCCCTACCATCATGCCAACCCACAGAGGGATCATGAATGCAACATGAGGTGTCTAATTCTCCCCCAAAGCCATAGGACAAAATTCACAATTAAAAATCAATGCATAATTAAATTATACAACAAAATAATTAAAACATTTTAACACACAGATAAAGTAGAATGCATCAGTATGTTTCTCCCAGCTTGAAGGGTGAAACAACATGCAAATAATTAATCCCCTTCTCATGCTATGCACAGGATTTATGCAGATTAACTTAAGATGATCATTTCATCCAATTAACAAAACAATCACCAATTAACACATTGCGAAATACAAAATGGACATAATTCAAACCACAGAGAATACTTATCTTTAAGACGAAGCTTTCCAAACAACTGGCTATGTGAGAACAACATTCCACCCAACCATAGGCGCCTATCCAACCTATATTCTTTTAGCTGAGGGACCACCACCGAGCTGGGATGTGTATCCACTACGAAGGAAATAAACATGCTCACTCACAGCCATGGTTTCACATAAACAATCATGCTAAGGCAACACACAGTTGGGTTTATCAAGCATTTCCAACCTCTGTTCTATATTCTTCTCTATCATCCACGTTTGGATTTTCTCGATTTTGTCACCAAATAACTCTGTCCTGTAATTGGATTTTCAGGCTATAAAATCGAGGCTTTCCTATGGATTTCTGGGCATCTAACACTCTCGATTTCGCCCCAAGTTTCAAAAACGTGGCTTAATTCAAAGATGTGATTTCTAGTTTTTTTCTCACTGTTGGGCATGTGTAATGGATGGAAACTCCATCTTAGATGTTCAAAAATAGAATGGGAATGAGGAAGAATGAATTCCCATGAGGTAGAGTGACTTGTGGGTCAAGGAAATAGAGCTCATACCTTCCATACAAATTTTTGGGCTTCCAATGCTCCATTGAAGCCATGGACTGATTTCCTCAACTACTTCCTTACAATAGAATTAAATGTCAGCAAGGAGAGTCAAATGGGTTCAGAAGATGACACTTGGAAGCATATGATTCAACCCCACAACCCCCTCACCACTCCCTAGTGGATACACATGGCCCCCCTCTTATTAGTTGCTTCCATAGCTAGTTTTTGGTATTTTATTGCATGATGTTTATTTACATCATTTTTACAATTTCCATGGCTTAATAGCTCATGGATAACATAGTATCAAATACGTTCCCCCTTTTTTTAAAATAAAATATGAGCATCCACTAGTGGGGCCTTGGCCTTGAGCTCCACGGTAGGAAAACATACATCACATGTATACAATATTTACATTAAAAACCAATATTTCGTACGGTTCAAAATGGGGGCATTACACTCCATAGCATAGATGTTTGTAGCTAATGTTTTCTTGGAAAGAGTTTGTCAATGCAAGGCACAAGCACACAAAGTTTTGGTAATTTTTAGCCTTGAAGGAGTAAAAGAGCTTGACAAAATTCAGAAGAGTATGTAGATATGACCTATGGCTAGGAACCAGAAGACAACAAAAGAGGGATAAAGAGAAAGAGCACCCAACCATTTGATCCAGAACAAGATGGACGACTCTGAGATCAAGCACACTCATAAAAAGTGCCCGAGTTAAGTAAAAGTAGTGAACGTGCAACTTCCCCACCCTTTGATCAAGATCGAAGGATCTGATTGCTCGTGCTCCAATAAGTTACATCCACTAGAAAGGGATCTTGGGCACGTGTTGTACCTAAAACCACTCTGGACACGTGCCTTGCAGTTACTAGTTGCACGATATTGAAAGGAGCTTCTCAAATCCGCTCTACATAGATGCGTTACCATTCTAGGAAACTAGAGTGATATCCGCTTGAATCTGAAAAACAAGCATCCCACAACTCAGCGCGTCCCATTGACCTATCACCTCATGGTCAAGTCCTCGTTTTCCATATGTCCAAGTTGGCCCATCACCCCTTTTGTTCTTTCATACACTCCACAACTGCCATATGGAATATGGGACCTATCGGTATGTCTTTCCTGCCACCCCATCATTCGACATGTAAAGTGTATTTCTTTCGACGTAAAAAGGGTTTTTACCCTAATTTCATTATTTTATGCAAAAAGAGCATGCTCCTGCAACAACCATCTCACCATGCCATCATTGCATGAACAATACCGATCCATATCATCATCTTTTGATCCAGGTCATCCTCCACGTGTCGATCAAGTATTCATCTGCCACTTTTAGTCATCTTAGTTATTGTAATCTTCCTTCCTGCTACCAGTTTTCTTGTGCCATAGTTTGCAAAAAACCTAACCTAGCCGGGATTGAACACCTGTCTTCCCTAAAGCTGTAAACCAAAGAAAGATGGCACCTAAGTCCAAATTCACTCTCCCAAACCCTCGCTTCTCAGGAGAAGAGCACGTTTATAACCATCAAGCAAATATTTTTGACACCATCATTCACAACTCAGACTTGGTTGATACCCTCAATGAATCTAGAGAGCTTTCCTTCAATGACCAGGATAAACTTAACCTATGGAGTTCTAGTTTCACCCACTCTATTTTCTCTAGGTCATTTGTCTTCCCGGAATTCACCACATGGTGCTCGAAGAAGTATTTCCCCTCAACCGGAGTAGTCATGTCAGTTGATTCAACCAAAAACCTATTCTTCATTACCCCTGAATCCCTAAAAAAGATGTTCTACATACCCGAGTCTTTGGCCCCTTACAGTTTCAATGAGAAATCCTTAGCCACATATTTTAATGGCATTAGCCTGCTCGATTGTAACCTATTCCTATCCAAACACCTAGAACCTAGGATGGCTATACCAACCATCCCTCCCCCTTATTCTACAACTGTCTTCTCTGAAAACTCTAGAAAGGCCATTTCAATCATTTGCACTATTATTGGCATGGAATTTAAGAAAACAGTAGATGAAGTCATTTTGGGAGTCCTGCTGAAACTAACTACAAATCCTGCTAAGAACCCACCTTATTTTGACCTTTGCACCTTTCTGGACAA
This sequence comes from Larix kaempferi, assembly GCA_027924585.1. Taxonomy (NCBI): domain Eukaryota; kingdom Viridiplantae; phylum Streptophyta; class Pinopsida; order Pinales; family Pinaceae; genus Larix; species Larix kaempferi. Next base: position 7,335,851 of record BSBM01000120.1, on the reverse strand, counting down.
AAAGATCCATGAACAACTAATGGAATTCCGAGCTATAGAATATTTCATATTTCCTTCATACCTTTTTTTCCTCTTATTCTATCAGAATTTCAAAGAGTTTCAAGCATTTGGACATTAAAACCACGGATTATCAAGGGATGCAAAAATTAGTTCATGAATGGACTGAATTTGTGTTGAGAAGATAAGATTATTCAAAATTATCTGAGTGCACAAACAAATTCATGAGTGTGTCTTACAGTATGATACATGGTGTTTCGCCTCCTAGGATGTTTCCTAACCTCAAGCAACATCTACAATTCACATTAGAGATTCAAGTTGGAGATTGGTTTGTATTTGAAGACCACACTGTTATCAGGGTATATGGTTTTGAAGGAGAGCCATACAAGCTCCCTAGTTTCCTTACACCTGATATACTTTCCATGGGATTTGTAAAGCAGAAGATGGCTTCATATGATTTTCATTTTAAGCATTTCAAATAGCATGGTACTTTTCATTCGCCAAAAGACGTATTTCCTCTCATTATCATAGGTTTGAATGCTTTTTAGTATGTAGAAGCATATCTTAGTCAATTGAACCTCCCAAAGGAAAAAAAGGCTTCATATGACCCTCGCCAAGTGATTTCCAAGTAGAGGGTAGAGAATAAGAATTTTGGATATGTATGCACACCCAAGCCTCTATGGGAAATAATAGAAAACAATGAGACTTGGGAAGAGGTCCATGAAGCTATAAAATTCTTTGAAGAGGAGAAAAAGAAGCAACGGCTTATTGGAGAGAAAAGGATAGCTGAAGAGCCCTGGGATATGGACATATATCTAGATCAACAAGGTCCTAACCCAAAAAGAGCTAGATTAGTGACCGAGGGAGATGAACAATCTTTAGTAGAGGTTGGAGAATAATTAGTAGAGATTCCTTATGAAATCATAGAGCTAATAATCAAGCCATATATCCCTAGCAGTCTCCCAATACAATATGCAAGCTATCCTTCCATAGAGTTGACTATTCCTCATAAATTCCAAGGTTCCTCATCTGCAGAATCAGTCCCTCTAAAAATAGACCTACATAATCGAGGCAGAAATATCAAAGAAAGGGGAATGAAAATGATGGAATAATTGAGACAAGACATACCAACAATAGGTAAGAGGTTAATTTTAGTGGTAGACCACCAACAGGATGCCTTGACATTTTATGTTTTGGAACCCAAGGTACCCAGGACAACGAAACACAGTGATTGGATGGGAGAGGAGCATATTGTCAATTTCAAAGAGTTTATCAAGCTAGACAAGATGTATTTTTATAAACAGACAAGTGACATGATGTGCACATAAATTGTCAAATCTGAAAAGGAAGATAGATGGTCTCCATTGGAAGATTGAAAATTTGAAGTTGGAATATACTAATATTTCTATTGAGGGGAGCAATAATGATGAGATTTCCTTGATTCAGATAACCATTCAATCAACATTGTTAAGCCCACAGGGTACAATAGAGAGTCATCCCACTCCAGGAGAAGTAGAAGAAGCTGAAATTCATCCTATAGCAGCAGAAGTTACAGGTGATCCCTAGGCCAATCCACCAGAAACTATTGATGTAGAAGCAATGGAAGAGGACCGGGAATATTTGAGATCTAGTCCTAAACCTAGACAATGACTTAGGTGCTAGGATGGATAAAGAAAAAAGGGAGATTGAAAACAAATATGATAGAGTCCTTGAATTAGAAAATGAAGTTAGCAAGAAAGAGGAGGAAATATTAGGATTGGAGAAAGAAGTAGGAGACCTAAAAAATCAAGTAACTTCTCTCCAAATAGATGTTCAGGGAGAACAACTATTAAGAAGAATTACTCAAACTGTCTGGGAGAATATTCTAGATTGGTTCAAGAACAAGTGGGTTTATTTTGAAGTTATCCATGATGAGTTAGATTTGTCTACTCAGGCTGTGGAAAAAATAAAATCAATTGAAAGGAAATTAGGAGATATGCCAAAGCAGGATGTAGATTTCATAGGATATCTAAACAACATAACTAAGAGGAAGCTAGCTGAAAAGGGCATAACAGTCAGGAATCAAATAATTAATATTTCTAGGTCTGTAATTATGAAGAAAACGTATGTCTCAAGGATGAGAGATAATTTTAAAGAGTTGAATGATGAAATAGTTGTCTCTAAAGCACTCTTCAAATATGTATTAAAATTAGGAATTCCTTCTCCATGGGATGGGAATGATGATGCTTATCCTAGAGAAACTTATCAAGAACATCTTTAGCAAAAGAAGGATGATCTCCCCTCAAAGTCACTGGAAGGAGATATAGAAGGAAAATAATTAGTTGATAGGATAAAGAGTTGTTTTGAAATTTGGATAGGCTTGAGGAATATTACCAAAAGGTTGTGGCTCATTTCATATGATAAACACACCAATGTTGAAATTTCTTTAGAAACTCTAAATCATTACAGACATACTTTGGGAAAGGAATGGAAAATCATGGTCCAATGCTACAAAAATGTCTTCTCCCCTAGATAAATAGCTAATGAATCATAGGTACAATCATCCATTCAAGCATCAAGGCTACATTTTGGTCAATCAGCAGCTTCTCCAACAACTCAGGGATCTGCTACATTCATAAGTGAGTGGCCTCCTATCTCATTTATTCCATCTGCAGGTCTTGTCAACATTCAGATGATGCACCAAATGAATCAAGCTGGTATCCCTCAAGTGGGACCTATAGGGAAACCTCCTGGGAAAACAAATGTCTATATGAGAGGGAGGGTGAAGAAGACCCCCAACAAAATAAATTAAATGTTAAGATTAGCATTATTTGCTGGGAAATAAGACTTGTAAAATTGTCTTTGTAAAAAGAAATTTTGGCTTTAATTTACTTTTCTATTAAAATGTAAGAAACTGAATAAGGTTACTTCCAAACTCTACATAAGGGAGAGGGTAACCCATGATAAAGGGCTGGCAATTTTAGTGGAGAGGTTCTCATGATAGTTTTTGTAGAGTCGAGTTGTAGTCTGAGCTTTGTAATTCTGATGTTGTAAGAGATTAAAGACACACATGTATTTTAGAGAGATGTTTTTCCTCTCTTGAGTGAATCCATTGTTATTTGATTCTGTCTTTAGTGTAAATATTCACAAGATTAATAGAAAGATTGATGCAGGTTTTTTATCTCATTTTGAGATCATTAATATTCATGATGTTTCAGAATTGAAAGATCTGTCAGCGATTCATCATTGTATGCCTCTGTAATATCTTATAAATATGGTTCATGTATGATGCAAGATATTCACGATTTTCCTACTTGTATTATGTATGCTAAATTTAACTACATTTACTTTCATTCCCTGAATTTACTTTACAGATGTGTACGAATTGCTGAAAATATTCATTCAGAAGCTTCAGTACATTCCAATATTTCCTTGATGTAAGAAATTTGATGTTATCCGTCACTTCTTGTACATATATAGCCTCCATTCATTAATTCCACTTCCATTAATCCATGTATTCTTAAATGAGCTATGAATTTACTCTGCAAGTACACCTTTCATTTATTAAATATTGTGCATGACCTAATCCAGTTAATGTCTAGAAATGAATACTTCAAATACTGTGCATAAAGATATAGGTCTCATATCTATAAACAAATGAGATTCTATCATGCCCGGGAGTGAGTCAATTCAGCCTAGTTCACCTCTGGGACTAACATTGAAAAATGGAGACCATACTGGGCATGCAGTAAGAAGAATCCCCCCCCCACTGCAATTTTAAGACAGTCTAAGCTCTATGTGGTGAAGCAGGATAGACATCGTGGTTGAATCTTCACCTAGCAACGCCATTAGATTTGTGAAATATTAGTCACAGTAGGATCTATTAGCTAAATATTACCTCACAATCAATGAATTTGGCTTAGTGTGCAAGAAAATAGTGTAAAAAGAATTGTGGAAAACAAATGATAAAAACAATCACAAATGATAAAAACCAGTAAAAAATGATCAAAAACCAGTGACACAAATGATCAAATAGAAGGCTTATTATAACTGTCCAACCTAGAAATGAGTTGTGAATACATTTATATAGAATTTGGAAGAATTCGTTTTCCTTTGGAGGAAGCTACAAGTGGCTAGCTTAAATTGGACCTCAATCCCCTCTAGGTTGACCAATAGGCTCCCAAATCACCCCAAACAAGTATGAATTATCCATGTGAACATTGGGTTGGCATGGGAAGACATAAATGAGGGTCACACATGTGGTGGATAATATTTGGTGGAGGTTAGTCGACCAAGGATAGGAAAAAAAAACCAAGAAAGGAGGAAAATGTCAACATACATTGCATGGGTGCCTTAAGTCAAAGATGACTTCATTAAAACAGGGAAACATGGTGCCTTTTCTTCAGAGTTGGTAATAAATGTTGGAGGTGGCCATTAATACGTCTCTTAACAACTATTTTTACCATATTTTGGCCCAAAAGTGGTGGATTGGTCATAATTAGACCCAACTAACTTCTAACAACCTTGTACTATCATCATTAACCTTATTTTGGACCAATTAATCAACAAATTGATGTATGAGTAAGGTCCTAAGGTGTAATAATATTCTAACAACCCCCATAAGATAGACTTATGTAGCCAAAACAAAATATAAGACTTGGAAACTAAGGCTCAAGTCACCTTTTACAACAACAATTTTATTAGTCCATGTAACCAAGGTAAGGAGGAAATCCACATGGGAAATAAAACCTCCCCTCTAAAATGGATATGAAACATATCTGGAAAATGTACCAGTATTCACCACGCATCACTCACCCCAAGGAGTGATCTAAGTTAAGTGAAGGTCTTCTCAGTTAAACTCTTAGTGAAGATATCAACAGTTTTCTCATCAAAAGGGAAATATTGCAAGGCAATAATATGGTCATGCACTAAGCCTCGAATGTAGTGCATGTGGATCTCTATGTGCTTGGTCCTCTACCTCTTAACTAGATCAGTGGAGATCTTGATTGTACTTTTATTATCACACCAAATGACTGTGCGTGAATTAGACACAAACCCAAACTCTCCAATAATGCATTGCAACCACACACATTTTGTAGCTGCATTCACTGCTCCCCTGTATTCTGCCTCAGCTGAATATAAGGAGATGGTGTACTGCTTCTTACTAGACCAGAAAATGGGACCATGTGCAAGCATAAACACATAACCAGAAGTATACTTCCGATCAGAACTATCTACAACCCAATCAGAATCAGTAAAACCAACTAGTTCAATTGATGAACCAGCTGCATGTATCCCAAACTTCTTGGTACCTTGCACATAATGCAGGATCCTCTTGGAAACATTCCAATGGACCTCACAATACCCTTGCATTTTCCTTGCAATAGCTCCAACAGCATAAGAAAAATCCGGTCGAGAGTGGGTGAGATACATCAAGTTCCCAACTAGTTGTCAATACAGTGAACTGTCAACCAATGGTGAAGACCCCAATCAATGAGCTTAAATCCTGAAAGGATCGGAGATTTTGCAGCCTTTCATTTAGTAATTTTGAACTTCTGCAGCAAATACAAAGCATATCTTGATTGAGAAATAGTGATCCCATCAACAGTTTGATGAATCTCCAAACCCAGAAATTGTTTCAATAGTCCTAGATCTGACATGGCAAATGCACTGTGCAATGCAGCTTTAACTGAACCTAGTTCTTTGGTGCAACTACCAGTGATCAATAGATCATCAACATACAATACAATAATAAAAATCAGATCACTAACATGCTGCATGTAAACATTTGGATCATATTTACATCTCTCAAACCTTTGTGATAGTAGAAAATTGTTCATCTTGGCATACCAAGGTATAGGAGCTTACTTGAGACCATAAATGGACTTCTTCAACCTGAAAACAAGTGTGGGATATGAAATGAAGCCTTCAAGATGCTACATATATATCTACTCATCAATATTCCCATAAATAAATTCACTCTTCACATGCATGTGATGAACCTCGCATCGCCTGGAAGCTGTAATGGCCAAACCTAGCCTAATTGAGTCCATTTTTTCCATAGGTGTAAATGTCTATGTATAGTCTACTCCATGGACTTGAGAGAATCCTTTAGCCACCAAAATTTCCTTATAATTCATATTAGAACCATCAGAGTCCATTTTGGTCCTATATATCAACTTGCATTGCACTAGTTTCCTCTTGGAAGGGAGAGGGACCAAATCCCAAATTTCATTGTCATGGAGGGATTTCATCTCTTATTGCATGGATATTTTCCATATTGGATATTTTGATGATTCTTCATGTGATTTTGGATCATATCCAAACATAAGAAAACATCTCTCATGAATATTTGGATCACAAGAAGACAATGCATTGTGAAATGTGATCTAGTCTTCCTAGGATCTTGTGGATCACCTGCAAGCTCACCAGCAGCTTGTATGGTTTTCTCAGCCCACTTGGGCCTTGTAGGAGGGTCATGATATACATGAATGTCATCATCTTCATCCTCAATATAAGAATCAGAAATATCAGAGAAATAACCATCACTTACATCCTATTCAAGCAGGGGGTTTGAGCATCCCCCTTCACCTTGTTCTGTTGCATGCATGGGCTCTTCTTCGAATTGAACACTCCTCTCAATGAAATTTTTATGATATTAAGGGTCAAAGATATTGTATCCCTTTTCATATTATGCATATCCAACCATTCTAGACTCATTTCTGTTGATGTATATGTAACTTCGGAATGTATTTCACATATATGTATATTGTATTCCTATAGAGACATTAGTATTCCTCTATACGGAAGTGGTTGTATTCCTATAGAGATGTTATTATTCCTCTATACGGAAGTGTCATCATTTATATTGTAAGTGTCGTAACTTATACTTGATGGGTTATTAGACCACCTTTTTGGGGTCGGCCCTGTATAAGTCATGTGGGTCAAAGGGTTATTAGACCACCCTATTGGGGGTCGGCCATGTGGGTCAAAGGGTTATTAGACAACCCTAGTGGGGGTCGGCCCAGTCAACATTATGTTAAGTGGTTAAGTTGAGGCCGACCTAGTTGAGTAATTGTCAAGTCAAGTTAGTGTATAAATAGAGAGTGTGTCTCTCTCATTTGACACATTCTATTCTCTCACTCACACTTGGGAGAGTGGCGCACTTGAGGAGGAGGAGGATCTGCTGCTAGGAGAAGACTATCTCTTGTATTCTGGTTGTATCATTGCTCTATCTATCTCTGAGGAAGTTATTGGGGTTTTTCACCTTTATGGTTTTCCCCAAGTAAACTCGGTGTCTCTTCTGTGCTTGCATTATTGTGTCCATGAATGATATGTTGTAGATTTGCTATACATATTGTTCTCTTAGTTAAGATCCTAGATCAGATTGAAGTAAATTCTGAAAATTTAACATGGTATCAGAGCTAGCCTGAAAGAAGGCATGATATGGCATGTATGACACTTGTTGCACTTACAATGCTAGGGCTTGATATAGAAAAAACCAGTCATCGTAGAACTTTCACTATAAATCCATCTTGGAAAAGGTTTCGGATCTAAAACCTTTACAGGTCGAAGATTAAATCCCCATGTACCTTGTGTCCAAAGGAAAACCTCTAATTCATTGTACTTTATGATTTATGATCTGTACAATATAGGGTTTTTGCCTCTTCCAGATCTGAGTCAAAATCAGGTGACCTTGGGAAAAAGGTCATAACCTGGGCTAGGAAAATCCGAATGAAATTTCGTAAAAAGTGACAAGTAGTACACAGAATGTACTATCGTAAGAAAATTGTTCAGAGGACGAAGTTGAACCAGTGACACGTGGAATGCCGTACAAGTTCGCTCTCCTGTATTATCCCATAAATAGGTCACGTTACGACACTTGGAATAACTCTGTCTCAGTGAATCCAATTGAGGTCAGACCTGTTGTGATGGAAAGATAATAGTTCGGGCTATCTCATTAAAGTTTTTCAGAGGCCGAAGTTGAAACAGTCACACGTGGCACGCCGTACAAGTTCACTATCCTATATTATCCCATAAACTGGTCTCGTTGCGACACTTGGCATAACTCTCTCTCAGAGAATCCAATTGAGGTCAGACCTATCAGGATTGAAAGATAACAGGTTGGGCTATCTCAGGAAACGTTTTTAGACCCTATCGATTGAAAAGTTTGGAGTTACACCAGAAACAATCAGGTACATTTTTCTGTCAAAACATAATTATTTTTTAGTACCTTCATTCATGGCTTCTGGAATTTAGGGCTTTGGAGAAAGTTGGAATTTTTGTAATCGGAGACCACGGCTGAATGCTACTCATCAAAATAAAAATTTAGAGACCAAGATCAGAATTTTTGGTTGGGAAGAAGTTCGGGCTTGATCAGACCCTAGTTCGGGACTTTGATCAGAAAAGTGGAAAATTAGGGCTTCTGTAAAAATGGAAATTTTTGAAATCTGTGACCACGGCTGGACGCTCCTCAGAAAAATAGAAGCTTAGAGATTTGGATCAAACCTTTTGATTGGGAAGAAGAGTGGGCTTCATCAAACCCCAGTTCAGGGTCACGTCCAGTGAATCCGGAAGTTTCAAATTCTGAATATACCAACTTGATTAGCTCATCAAGGCGCATATTTCTATCCTTTCAGAAGTTTGAAATTCAAAGTTTGAATTTTTGGGGTTTCTCTGACAAATCCATATACAGCTCCAAGTCCAGTTCTTGCAAATCAAGTGGATTGGGTTAATCCTAGAAGAAGATGGATTGGTCACTTGCATAAGTGAAGAAGTTCCTATTTCAGAGGGAGATGAGGCTAAGGCCTTACATAAGAATATTACAAGCGATCTCGACAGGTATGACTCATCGAGGTATGTTTCGATATTTGTTCACGATTAAGTTTATGGTATGTTTGTCTTCATGTTATTACAGTTAGTACAATCTTGATTTTAGATTTGTCGTATCATTATGAATGCATGATAGAAGATATTCATTGGTTAGGGTGTTGACACTTATGATTGTACTAATGCATTATGGTGTTGTATGAGGTTTATGTTGTTTGATAACACAAAAGGTACACCAAGAAAGTCAAATCATGTTCTACTTCAAGAACATATGCTCATGGTGACATGAAGACAAAGATTCATCCATTGTCATGGATCACATAGAAGATCTACTTTCGAGGTATGTATAACTTGGTTCTACAATGGTTAACTTATGAGACATGTAGGTTACTAGCACAAGTCACTGAAGAGAACCAGAAGACATTATGCGAGTATGTTAGACATAACTAGCTAGCATGCTAATCCATGTATGTTTTTCCTATATCTAGCTAGAATCCTACCTTGTGTTAGGATCTTATACTGTTGTGTTGTTGATAATGATTATTCATGAAGTCATAGGTTTGAATAATCATGGTTGTATGCATATTATGTTTCTTACCATAATTGATGATATGACTAACCAGAAGAATCATGAAGGTATAGGTTTGAATAATCACGGGTTTTATGCATATTATATCTCTTATCTTGATTGATGATTCAACTAACCAGAAGAGTCCTATGATCAAATAAGAATATGTATGAGTAAAAGAAGACTTCCCTGAAACCTTGAATACTAATGTTTATTATCTGTGAATGATCATGAATATACATGTTAAAGATTATTGTGTTTTGATAGTATTAAGATTATACTAATAAATGTGTGATTATATATGAGACCTCAAGGATAACACAATGATGATACTAATAAGCATGCATAGTGATTAATGATGGATGTAAGTTCAAGGACAGGTAATCCAGGAAGCAAAGATCAAGAGGGAGCACACTCTAATTGTTCCTGCAAGAAAGCAAAGGAGCACACTTCAGTAGTTTCTGCAAGGATGCAGATATTCAGAGGGAGTTGACCACTTCTCACAATCCACATAAGAATGGAGTTGCAGAAAAGAAGTAAAGACTGAGAGGGAGTCAACCCAACAAACAAACAAAGATAAGTATTTGAAGTGTCATTACTTGCATATTTTATTGTTTAAATAATACTGTTCAATAATGTATATACTGATGTTCCTAGAATTCGGTTGTGTATTATGCATATTAGAATAATTGCATTGATGAACATTATACTACTAATATGCATGGGTAAGTGGCCTATGGCACTGTACAACATTCCATTGCTACTTATCTAGAATGAAACCTCTTTGTTGACATGTTGGGAGTTGTGCACACTCTTAACAATGTTCTGGTAGAGATTGGAAGGCATCTAGAAAGTTAGGGGATATGGATAAATGTTGTATTGAAGCATTGGCTAAGATAATTGCATGACTGTATGACATATTTCTTTATGTGTAAGAATTTTTTCTGAAAACTATGAGATGTTTTCTAATCATGCAATTTAACTTGTTGTGTAGGAAAGATTGTATGCCATCACCTACAAAAGAAGAACTACAACATTTGTTCAGCAACAAAATTATCTATTGAAGATATTGAAGTTCCCAGGATATGGGAAGAATGCCATGATCCGTCGATCATGAAGAATGATGTTTGGGATGTAGTCCCAAGACCTGAAGGGAAGTCTGTTGTGACTTCCAAATGGAACTATCAGATCAAGCATGTTGCAGATGGCAGCATTGAGAAATATAAAAGTGATGAAATAGAAGATGCACCAGATGGATTTCAAGACAGCATGGTGTGCAGAACTTGGAATGGTAGGATAGACAGCTTTCTACCCAGTTTGGGATTTACCAAGAATAAAGCGGCTTCCAACCTTTTCTACAATTTGAGGAAGGCAATCCAGTGATACTACTTTTGTATACGGATAACCTGTTTTTTACAGGTGAAGATAGATTGATTGCCGACACGCAGCGGAAGCTTGCTGCCGACTTCGAGATGAAGAACTTGGGGATGATGCACTATTTGTTTTTGGCATGGAGGTGTGGCAGAGTGCAGATGGAATCTTCCTTGGATAAGGGAAGTACATAGTAGATATCCTGAAGAGATTTGGGATGATGGATTGCAAGGCCATGGCCACACCTATGGCATTGAATATGAAGCTTCTGTGTGATGCTTCATTTGAACCGGTTGATGTCTCTATGTATCGTCAGATGATTGGGTGCTTGATGTACCTGACGAACATGAGACCAGATACTTGCTTTGCGGTGAACACATTGAGTCAGTTCCTGACAGATCTGAGGAGTGTTCACCTGGTTGCTGTAAAGCATATTCTGAGGTACCTGAAAGGTACAGTGGATTATGGGCTCAAGTATGAAGCGAATCAAAATTCTAACCTGCAGGGTTATGTTGATTCAGATTGAGCAGGCAGTGCTGCAGATAGGAAGAGCACATATGGGTGCTGCTTCAGTATGGGATCAGGTGTGATCTCTTGGTTCAGTAGGAAGCAGTCCTAGGTAGCACTGAGTACAGCTGGGGCAGAGTATGTTGTAGCCTGTTCAGCTAGTTGTGAGGCAGTATGGCTAGAGAAGCTACTGTCTGAGTTATTTGATCTCCCGTTGGATGCTACTGGTATCTTCTATTATAACTAGAGTTGTGTGAAGCTGTTCGAGAATCCAGTATTTCATGACAGGTCAAAACACATAGAGATCAAATATCACTATATTAGGGATATGGTGCAGAGAGGAGCCTTGAAGCTCCTGTATGTTGCGACGGACGAGTAGATTGCAGATGTGTTGACGAAGCCACTAGCCAGGGTGAAGTTTGAGTACTTCAGAGAGAGGCTTGGCATTCTTCAGATCGAGGACACTTCGAGGAAGAAGTGATGGACACATTTGTTGAAGCCATTCTAAGCATGTTGGAAGGAGGATCCTTCACATGGCTGTGGATGTAAGCGCTGGATAATGAGCATCAGGATGATGTTCTGGTTTCTGCTTTGTATGATAAGTTGGATCATTTTTATATGTATGTATTTTGTATATGCATCATGTTGGATGCTTGAACCATGTATCTATATATGTATCAGGTCGATACATTGTATGATCAGGTGGATCATGTATGGTGATATGTATCATGTATTTGTATTTGTATCAGGTGGATACACTGTATGATCAGGTGGATCATGTATGATGATATGTATCAGGTAGATACTTGGTATGCATCAGGTAGATGCATTGTATGATCAAGATGATCGTGGATGACGAGCTTCAGGATGTTGCTCCAGATGACATGCAGCAGGATGTTGCAGTGATGATGATCAAGATGATGTATGGTGAGTATCAGGTTGATACTCTATGGCCGTGGATCAGGTTGTGCAGATGAGCATATAATTTGGCCTTGGGAGATTTGCAGATAGTCTTTCGAGGTTTTGCCTATGGCATGTAATTAGTGCCCTGGGATATCTGGCAAATGCTCTTTCGAGGTTTTGCTCTGGGAGGACATATAATTCGGCCCTGGGAGATCTGCAGATAGTCTTTCAAGGTTTTTCCTATGGCATGTAATTCGTGCCCTGGGATATCTAGCAGATGCTCTTTCGAGGTTTTGTCCTATGGCATATAATCTATCCCTGGGAGATCCGATAGGTTGGGCTGTGTGCCCGTAATAAGTCCTAGGATGCTCTTGCGAGGTTTTTCCATGGCCACATATAATTTGTCCCTGGGAGATCCTATAGGTAGAGTTGCATGCTCGTAACAGCCTGGGATGCTCTTGCAAGGTTTTGTGGTGACCACATATAATCTGTCCCTGGGAGATCCTATAGGTAGAGCTGTGTGCTCGTAACATCCTGGGATTCTCTTGCGAGGTTTTGTGGTGAGGTCACATATAATATGGCCCTGGTATATCCTATAGGTAGATCCGTGTGCTTGTAACAGCCTGGGATGCTCTTTCGAGGTTTTGTGACGCACGTAATAAGTCCTGAGGATTCCACAGTATGGCCAGTGATGACGAAGACCTGTAGGTGGTGGGCCTACATCCATTATGAAAAAGGACTGGCTATGTAGAACTTCCTATGACGAGTATATTCAAAGATTGATTGAGATAGCAGCAACAGTGACGATGATGATGACTCGATGATGATTATCCAGTGACGATGATCCAGAGAAGATGACTTGTGCTAGAAGACCTGTGTCGAGAAATACCTTCCTAGTTAAGAGGGAGTGTTGATGTATATGTAACTTCAGAATGTATTTCACATATATGTATATTGTATTCCTATAGAGATGTTATTATTCCTCTATACGGAAGTGGTTGTATTCCTATAGAGATGTTATTATTCCTCTATACAGAAGTGTCGTCATTTATATTATAAGTGTTGTAACTTATACTTGATGGGTTATTACACCACCCTAGTGGGGGTCGGCCCAGTCATCATTATGTTAAGTGGTTAATTTGAGGCCGACCTAGTTGATTAAAGGTCAAGTCAAGTTAGTGTATAAATAGAGAGTGTGTCTCTCTCATTTTACACATTCTATTCTCTCACTCACACTTGGGAGAGTGGCGCACTTGTGGAGGAGGAGGCTCTACTACTAGGAGAAGACTATCTCTTGTATTCTGGTTGTATCATTGCTCTATCTATCTCTGAGGAAGTTATTGGGGTTTTTCACCTTTATGGTTTTCTCCAAGTAAAATCGGTGTCTCTTCTGTGCTTGCATTATTATGTCCATGAATGATATGCTGTAGATTTGCTGTACATGTTGTTCTCTCAGTTAAGATCCTAGATCAGATTGAAGTAAATTCTGAAAATTTAACAATTTCTTTGGGGTTTCAAGGCCTTTCTCTTTTCTAGGGTATTCTAGCCCATTCTCTTGAGCCAAACACCCTGAAATGAGACACATTTGGCTTATGTCCCATCCAAGCCTCAAATGGAGTCATTACTTCCAAGGATTTGTGTGCTGCTCTATTATAAACACATGCAACACAATTTATGGATTCATCCCATAGTTTAGGAGACAAATACTTAGCCTACATCATGCATGTAGCCATCTTCTTCAATGCTCTATTCTTATGCTTTGCAACACCATTCTGCTAGGGTGTGTAAGGAAAATAATGTTGCATTTGAATTCCATATAATTCACATAGATGCTGCAGGTACTTGTTCACATATTCTTTTCCATTATAATTCCTTAATACCTTCATCTTTATCCCACTGAATTTCTCACAGAATCTTTGAAAACCTTGAAAGATTGGAAGACTTCATATTTTTGCTTGAGAAAGAACACCCAACAATATCTTGTGAAATCATCAATGAATGTAAGGACATACTTTGAGTTTCCATAGGAGGGTGTAGGAATAGTTCCTATCACATATGAATGGACCAAACCAAGAGGTTGGTCATCTCTTATTTCCTTCCCCTTCTCATACTTGCGCTCTACATGCTTCCCAACAATACACCCTTTGCAAGTGCCTTTGGAAAATATGATGGTTAGAAGACCTTCAACCATGTCTTCTTTGCTGAATGCTTGAAGATATCTATAGTTGAGGTGTCCAAACCTCTCATGCCAAAGTTTTTTGACTTCATTAGCATGTGACATAGTTGCATTTGGATAGGAATACTCAAGAAAGGGAGAGAACTTATGCATTATTGAATCATGATATGCAACACCAACTATTACCACTTTGCCAATAGAAATTTCAGAAATTTCCACATCATCTTGAGTCAAGATAACTCTCTTGGCTGAACCCGTGTGGGTCATTTGGTAAACAGAGAGGATATTTGCTGCAAGATCTGGCACATATAGTACATTACTAAAGTACCCATTTTCTAGATTGATCTTCCTAATGCCTCTAGTTGGTATTTCTGAATGATCTCCCATGAGAATGGAAGAACCACTATAAGGTGAAAGAGTAGGGGAATAATCTCTTGAAGAATCCATGTGCCTTGAGGTACTTGAATCTATGATGAAAGAACAATATTCTGACGTACTAGCCATCAATGCATGGCACCTCTCCTTGTCTTCAGAAACACCCTCCTTCTTCTTTGAACTTTCTGGAAGAGGAATGTTTTTCTTCTAGAGGAGATGTGTCATCATATCAATAGTTTTATTCATGCATGCACTTTCAGGGTGCCAACCCTTTTGATAGTAAGTTCATTTGGTATTTTCTTTCTTCTTTCCCTTGTATTTGACAGGATTCGAACCCCCATCAGAAAATTTGGGCCTCTCCTTGTCTTTCTTCTTCTCTTGGTGTTTCGAACCCTTGGGATTTTGCTTTCCTCTTTCTTGCTTCAAATATCTAGCTGCAATAACTTGTTCCTTTTGCTTAATGGGACCCATTAGAACCAGTTTATCTTGTTCTTGAGTGAGCATCTCCATAAAGTCTTCCAGATAAGGCGTCTTCCAGTTTCGAACTATAAGCTTTGTGGAGTGAAATGTAGAAACAAACAATGAGTATTCTGGACCCAGCTTCGAAAGAATGGAAAAAACCAACTGTTCTTCCTTCTTATCAATTCCACACTAATTGATCTGCAAGACTAAGGATTTGAACTTGGGGAAGAAGTCCTAGATGGATTTGAAATTGCTTGGACTCAATGAGATCAACTCATTCTCAAGTTGGTGGCCCCTCATCTCATCAATATTCCCAAAAAAAGACTCAAGCTTGAGGCATACTTCATTTGGAGTAGTAAGACTATTAATATAAAACAAGAGGTCTCTTGAAATGCTGAGACAAAGCATGCCAAAAGCTTCATCCATTCTGTTGAAGAACTTGGACTTCTCTACTACAGATTTTTGCTCAACCTTAGTTCCCATGGTAATTCTGAAGAGACCCTTGGATCTCAGTTGGATAACCATTTTGGCCTTCCACTCAAAATAGTTGAATGGAGTGAGCAAGTTAACATGAGATCTTATGTAGCTTGCGCACTTGGTGACAATGGACACTTTGATCCTGCAATGCAAACTCTCAACACTCAGGAGTGGATCCTAACTAGATAATTTGAACCATGCATTGATAGAATGAACATCCGGGATAGCATCACACCCTGGGTAGACTCCAAAGGATTTCTCCATTGTATTCAAGGCAATGGCCCTGGGATCTTTTGTGGTTTCTCCACTGCTTCTGGTGCACTTTTGAAGTAGTCTTGGTTTGAATAGAAGCTCCAAAAGCTCTTATACCATGTGAAATATTAGTCACAGTAGGATCTAGTAGCTAAATATTACCTCACAATCAATAAATTTTCCTTAGTATGGAATAAAATAGTGTAAAAAGAATTCTGGAAAAAATGATAAAAAACCAATCACGAATGATAAAAACCTAGTAAAAAATGATCAATAACCAATGACACAAATGATCAAATAGCAGGTTTATTATAATTGTACAACCCATAAATGAGTTTTGAATACATTTATATATCATTTGGAAGACTTTTTTTTCCTATGGAGGTAGCTACAAGTGGATAGCTTACATTGGACCTCAATCCCCCCTAGGTTGACCAATAGGCTCCCAAATCAACCCAAATAGGTCTGAATTGTCCATGTGAACATTGTGTTGGCATGGGAAGATATAAATGAGGGTCACAGATGTGGTGGGTAATATTTGGTGGAGGTTAGGTGGCCAAGGATAGGCCAAAACAACCAAGAAAAGGGGAAAATGTCCACATACATTGCATGGGCGCCTTAAGTCAAAGACAACTTCCTTAAAACAGGAAAACAAGGAACCTTTGCTCAAGAGGTAGTAATAAATTTTGGAGGTGGCCTTTAATATTGGGCCCAACAACTATTTTGACCATAATTTGGCCTAGAAGTGGTGGATTGGTCATAATTAGCCCCAACTAACTTCTAACAACCTTGAATTGTCATCATTAACGTTATTTTGGACTAGTTAATCAATAAATTGATGTATGAATAAGGTACTAAGGTGTAATAATGTTCTAACAGGATCAAGTTGGATATTGGTAAGAGACACACAATATCTAATCATCAGTCAAAGGAATTTTGGAGCCTACCAGACTCTTGAACGCATTGGAGGAACATTCGTACTACTCAAGGAAAAGGTATTCCTTAGTTTAATTCAAATATGATATTTTTTGCAGTAGGAAATCAATAAATACCTGAAGATTTAAATAATTTTATTAATTTGCACAACATTCCTGAAACTCCTTTAAATCCATTTCTTCAACCTCTATTCACCTCTCCAATATCATCTACAAGTATATCTAAACCTGATCATTCTTTTGCTCCACCTCAAAGAAATTCACTAACTCCCGAGGCTCATAATATTATCCTAGAACATTTAAATATTGATGGTATAGGATAAGTAAATCCACCCTTTGCAGTAAATCCATGGCTAGCCAATAGGTTTGGTGCTTTAAATCTGCCAAAGAATCTTCATGATATGCCTGAGAAATACCTCAATATTTTACCTAAATTATGATGGAGAAAAGGATATTATAGCTTAATATCACATTTCTAATTTTCAATATTTCACAGATGAACTTCCCATTGAAGAAGATGATGTATACGTGAGATTGTTTGTTCAATCCTTAGGAGGAGAAGTCAAAAAATGGTTTAGATCCCTACTTGCAAATTATATAAATTCTTGGCCTACCCTAGAGCAAGCATTCATGAGACAATGGGATGAAAAAAGAGATCATCTATATTATCTGACTGAATTTGTGGCTTTAAAGAAAAATAATGGAGAAAATGTCAGTGAATTTAATAAGAGGTTTAATAAGGTTTACAACAAGATCCCTCAAGACATTAAACCTTCCAAAGATGCAGCTAAAGTGACATATGCAGGGGCATATGATTCATATTTTTCTATGATCTTGAGGGAAAGAAGATCCACTACTCTTCTAAATATGCAAGATGAATCTTTAGATGTGGAAGAAAACATGATAGCCTCGGGTAAAATGAAACATAGACAAGATGTAGAAAAAAAGAAACCCAGAGAGGAGGCAGGTACATTAGATATGAATAGGGAGAATCAAGATGAAAAAATTGAAAAGATGTCAAAATTTTTGAAAGGTATATCAAACAAACTCAGTAGGCTAGAGGTAGAAGGACAAAATCAACACATAAATCCTCAAGGGATGGGACATAGAAATAAAAATCAGTATAGGAGGCCTTTTAACCCTCAAATTATGAATAGAGATAGGATAAATGAAGATCCTCCCATGCAACCACCAGTAAGGATGAATGATGCTAAACATGTAATAGAAACACCCCCTGCTGAGGAGTATGTTGAACCTCCTGAAGACATCCTCTGGGTGAATGATGATGATGATATGGTTAACCTCACTTAGGAAGAGTATGAAATATCATTGCAAGATGATGTTTACCAAAATAAACCCGAGGAAAAGAGAAGATATAATCTAAGGTCTAAGAATACACTAGAGAATCAACCTAAGGTAGATGATACTAAGGTTAAAATTACAAAAGAAATGAAACATGTTGTTAATCCTTCCTCTATGCATAATCCTCCTATTGACAAGGTGAGACCTTGTACTTCACGATCTCCTGAAATCCAAATTGCTCCTTTTCCTACCGATAAAAAATTGTGTTCCCCACTAAAGCAAAAGAGATATATAAACCCTCTCATCATTTTGATTTCCAGTTTGAGCTTTCTAAAATTAAGATTTCAATTCCACTATCTAAATTGGCCCAACACCCGGTTTATGCCAAGCAAATTGAAAGATTCCTCAGGTTAAATAATTCAAATCCTCTATCAGATAGTTTGAACATTGTTGACGAAACTCCTACTATTGAAGTTGGACCAGCTGTTGAAGAAGAGAACAATGAAAACACACATTCTTTTTATATAACTTTGAGCCTACATGGAAATATGTTACACAATTGTATGCTATATTCAGGTTCCTCTCACAATCTGATGACTAAAGTAATCATGGAGGAATTGGGATTGGAAATTACCAAGCCTTATCATGATCTTTACAGCTTTGATTCAAAACCTGTAAAACGTGCGGGAATGATAAAAGATTTGGTGGAGACCTTGGATCAATTAACTTCCAAAAGTATTATGCTTGATGTGGTGGTAGCTGATGTGCCACCAAGGTATGGCATGTTACTGCCCATGACTTGTGCAAAAAATATGGGAGGGACAATGCAAATGGATATGAAATATGCTACTGTTACACTGTTTACAGGAGAAACAATAATACTATATAGGGAAACTATATATGCATACATACTCAGTGAAGGGAATAGTCCCATAAAATACCCTTTATATACCATAGAAGAAGATAAAGGTTGTTGCATGTTGAGTGCAGGTGATGGATACAAAGGAGAACCTCATAAATTAATGGAAATGGAGAATAATGTCCCACATAATCCTGTTTGGGACATGTATTTCGATGGATCCTCTTCCAAAGAAGAAGATAGAGCTAGGGTATTTCTTATTTATCCAACTAAAGAAGAGATTATGTTGTCCTTCAAATTAAATTTTGAAACTACAAACAACATGGCTGAATATGAAGCATTGGTTTTAGGTCTTGAAACAAAAAGAAAGATGGGAATAAATTTTTTTTATGTTTTTGGAGACTCGGGATTAATAGTTCAACAGATAAAAGGAAAATATCAAACTAAGAATCCAAAAATGAGAGACTATAGAAATCATGTATGACATTTGATTGATAATTTTTTTGAAACATTTAACATCATAGCTATTCCTAGGGAAGTAAATCAAAGAGTTAATTCATTGGCCTTAACATCAAGTTTTTTAAGCCTCCCACATAAATTAAGTTGAGACATGAAGTTGAAATGATATATAGGCCATCCATCCCTGACAATACGAAACATTAGCAAGTGTTTAAAGATGATGAACATATTAAGATATTTCTAGAAGTTGTTGATTAATTTTCCATTACTTGCATTGATCAAGACCCAGAGATAGAGGACGATACAGAATGTCAAGGAGGAAAGGAAACAAATGATAAGTTGAATTTCAAAATATAAAACCATGAGATTGTCCAATTGAAAAGTAACTTCATCCATAAAGGTTTAGTCCCTTTAGAAATATTGTTTGGCAAAAATGATGTTCCTCATAATCCTAAAATTCAACCAAAAGAAGAGGATGTTGAAGAGGTGAATATTGGTACTAAAGAAGCACCCAAAAATATAAAGCTTTCAAAATTGCTGCCTGCTGAAGTAAAAAAGAAGTACATAAATATTTTCAAAGAACACATAGATGTTTTTTGATGGAGGTATGAAGATCTCAGAACCTATGATACATCCATAAATGGTCATAAGAGTCCTTTAAAGCCTAGAACAAAGCCTTTCAGATAGAAACTCAGGAAAACAAATCCTATTTTGTTGCCCATTATTGAAAGGGAAGTGAGGAAGTTGTTAGATGATAAAATAATAATTCCTCTGAGATACTCTGAATGGGTTGCTAATTTGGTTCCTTTTAGAAAGAAAAGTGGATAAATCATATTGTGTGTTGACTTCAGGAATCTCAACAAATGCTCACGCAAAGACAACTATCCTCTGACCAAAATGGATCAAATATTGCAGAAGGTTGTTGGAGAAGATAGAATATCTATGATGGATGGGTTTTCAGGGTACAACCAAGTGGCCATGAGTAAAGAAGATAGGGAGAAAATAATGAATGCAGGGGCCACTTTTCAATGTGCCATGGACATAACATTCGTTAGAAAAAGAGATAAATTCATAGTCATATACCTTGATGATATGACAATATTCTACAAAACTAGTGATGAACATCTATCACATTTGAAGCAGACTTTTGGAAAGTGAAAAAAGTATGGCCTCTCTTTGAATCCGAAGAAGTCTAGTTTTGATTTAAAGGAGGGTAAGCTGTTAGGGCATATAGTATCCAAAGATGGAGTGAGAATAGATCATGAAAGAGTAGCATCTATACAAGTACTTGAAACCGCAAGAAATACGAAAGAAGTACAGTCATTTATAGGAAGAATAAATTTCTTGAGATGATTCATTCCTAATCGTGTTGAACTAATCAAAATCATTACCAACATGCTCAAAATAGTTAAAGATTTAAAATGGAATAAAGAGGCAAAAGAAGTAATTGAAACATTGAAGAAATCCATTGGGGAGACACCAGTGATGATTAGCCCTGATTATATGAAGCCTTTCTTGATATTTTCTTTTGCTTCATATCATACAATTGCAGCTGTACTTCTACAAAAGAATTGTGATGGACACGGACAACCCATAGCCTTTTTCAGTAAATATCTTAGAGATGTTGAATTAAAATACAATCTCATGGAGAATCAAGCATATGCCATGGTTAAAGCTCTAAAATATTTTAGATGTTATGTTTTACATTCTCAGGTAATTGCATATGTTCTACATAGAACTGTCAAATATATCTTGTGTCAAACTGACAGTGAAGGTAGAAGAGGTAAATGGATTTCTAAAATCCTAGAATATTATATAGAAATCAAACCTGCCAAGATAGTTGAGGGTCAGGGATTGGCTAACCTACTGGTTGAGTCAAATTGTGAAGCATTAGACTTGAATTTGATTTTTGTATTGACATAAGAAGAGAATTTGAGAGAAATTCAGGATTCCCAAGATGACACAATGAAGGTAAACAAGACATTTGAAGATTCTGAATGGTATAGAGACATTGTTTACTTTTTGATAAATTTGAATTGTCCTGATTGTCTAACAAAATCACAAGCAAGGTCACTAAAATTACAGGCAGTTAAATATTGCATACTGGATGAATATTTGTATTGGAAATATCGCCAAGGGATACTATTGAATTGTATGATTGAGGAAGAAACATAAGGCATAATCACAAAATTGCATAAAGGTGTTTGTAGTGGTCATCATGCTTGGAGAGCTACAACATACAAAGTTAGGAGATATGGGTATTATTGGCCAAAACTATTTTCTGATACTAATCATATTGTGAGAGAATGTGTGGATTACAAAATTTTTGCAAGTAAGAAGAATTTAAGACCTTTTCCCCTAAAGCTTGTTTTCACAACAACCCCTTTTCAACAATGGCTTTTGGATTTCATTGGAGAGATAAATCCTAATTCTAGAAATCAACACAGATGGATCTTGATTGCTACATATTATTTCACAAAATGGGTAGAAGCTATTCCCAATAGGTTGGCTAATGAGAATGTGATAGTGAAATGTTTGGAAGAAAAAATATTCTCAAGATTTGGATTCCCAAGAAATATCATCACAGATGCTAAAATATAATGTTGAATTAAGCCACAACTTCCTAATATACTCAACGAAATGGCTTGGTTGAGTCATCTAATTTTTTTTTTACTGATAATTATTAAGAATATGTTGATAGAGAATAAAGAAGCTTGGGATGTGAACCTTAGGTATGCTTTGTGGGATGATAGGATAAGTGTCAAAAGATAAATTGGCGCATACCCTTTTCAATCAGTATATGGGAGAGAAACAGTCTTGCCAATTCAGTTGGGATTATCAATGCTCAAACTTGTCTAACATGAAGCAAAAGAACCAAATAACATGGTAAGAAGGATATATGAATTAATAGAGCTTCAACAAGAAAGAGAACAAGTATGTCTAAAGCTACAAGAACATCAGAGAAAGATGAAGAAAACTTTTGATAAGAAGGCCTTGGAAAGAGATCTCCACCCTGGATATTTAGTCCTAAAGTGGAATGAAAGAAGGGAAGACAATGGAAAACATGGCAAGTTTGAAATCTCTAGATAGGCCCATATGCCATTGCTGAAGTTATGGAAAACAACATCTACAAGCTTCATGAATTGGAGGGAGAAATGATAGAAGTTGTTGTCAATGGAAGGCTTCTAATAAGGTTTTTTCTATACTAAAGCCACAATTCAAAAGGGCTTTTGTACATATTAGAATAGTGGTATTTTTGCAATTTAGAGCATTTCATTTCTGTCATTTTCAGGTCAATGTAAATAAATAATTGTGTAGTTTATATATGTTCCAATGTAATCAATGATTTTTCAAAGGGAAAGACTCCATAGCCCAATGGAAGAAGGCACTAGTCTACATTCCTCAGAATCCTATAGAGTAGCTGTACTAGTAAATCTATCCTACAGATAGTTGAATATACTCATAGATCAAACAAGATTCGAGCAAGCCTAATCTAAGACATCTAAGTAACAAGTGGGACCTTAAAATCCTAGATCTAGTTCAATGTATGAATATTAGATAATTGAGACAGAGAGAGAAGAAGAAGGCATAACTTACTTCAAACCAATCGGTTTTCCAAGTTCTAGCTCCAAGCTTCATGTCCAATATGTGAACCTGCATGAGCAAGCCAAGCATAATATCTACAAATACCAAATACAAAGATCAAGATCTAACTTCTTGGGAAAACATATCATGAATCTAAATCAAGAAACATCATATGGGAGAATAAGCCAAGTTGTATTAAGGTATCTCAAAGAAGAATAGTACAATGTTACCTTGATGACCAAGCAGTAGTGTCTCCTTCCAAGCCTTCCTCCTTTCTATCTCTGCAAAAGCTCCAAGACCATAAGTTTGATGCCTCCAATATTCTCCCTTTATCTCATGGATGGCCTCCTTCTTATATGATTTGGGAGGCCAACCACCAAGAGAGGAAGGTGTATCTAGATGAGTGAATGGTGGATCAAGAGGTTGAACCAGGCCAAAGAGGGAGGGTGAATTAGGATCAAAAGGAGCTCCAATCCCAAGAATATATCTCAAAGGTACGATCCAATTTCCAAGATAAGATATGGTCAAGGTAATTTTTGCGCCCCAGACATTGAACAAGGCACGAAAATGATGTAATTTTTGTGCCCCTACAAGAATACAGAGCGCGAAAATGAGTAATTTTTGCTCTTTGCACCACTATCATGGTGCAAGGACTTCAAGGAAGGCCTAGGAGGGGACCAACTAGGTAGGAGTAAGGTCCAACACTCATTGGGAGGTAGCTCCATTAGGTTCCACATGGTGTTATGAAACGAAGATGTGAAATGGCACTCAAAGTGGGACTTTGAGGTATAACAGATTCCCCTAAAGTGTGAGGTCAGAAGAAACTAATGGTTGAAACAATTTACAAATAAATGAGTCCGTAGAGATAGTAGGAAGGAGGTTGGAGTGGAGCTGCAAGGAAACATAAACAATATGTCAAACGCCGAGGTAGGCATACCCATGCTCGGAACAATTGACTCAAAGCATGGATGTCAACCAATACATTGTAGATCCATGAAAGAATTGACATGATATAGACTAGAGACAAATCATGGCTACTAAGAACAAGCGTAGATCCATGAGACGACAATGAAACAAGCACAACCAATACAATAGTGGATCTATGTGACAGCACATCAATGAGGTCATTAGCATGATGTCTATGTGGAGACCTACTCAATAATTTCCATCGCATCCTCGATGTGAGGGAAACATCGGTACCATCCAGGGTATTCTACCCAATCCCAGAGCGATACGAATCTGACCATGTGATTACAATGTGTTGAAGTCGAACATGGAAGAGACTAATTGATTAGAATCCAATGATGTAAGATGTTAAAAAATATGATGGAAATCACCAATGATGACAATGATCTCCCAGGTATATCTAGTACATCCCCAAAAATGTGAATAAAGAGTTTTTGAGTGTTGGGCATGGCCCAAATGGCACAATTTTGGTGAAGCACAGTCTGAGTAAAGCGTAGTGGAAAAGTGAAGTCCGAACATAGCGCAGTTTTGCTGATGTGTAGTGACAAAGCAACAACTATTTTTGGAAATAAAGTACAAAGTGAGGCAAGATCGAACAACGACCTATTTTGGGTAAGCCACTCAACAGAATCCTAGGAGCAAGGTAAGGGGCGGTGCGAAAGTGGAGGAAAGTGACTTGTTGCCTTAGTACAAACTAAGGATCAATGCAGCATGGGAGGCAGAAGAACGTTAGAAGAAGAGTGGTCGATTGATGGTGACAAAAGGGGTAAAGCGACTAAAAGGAACCTATCAGTAGGCAGTCAAAGCCGTTCTTCTAGAGCTGCGGCCGTTAGAAGAAGTGTCAAATCTAGAGGCGGTGCAGAAAGGTGGCCGAAGGAAAGTGAAGCAACTATCGACTATGACAGGCCTGGTTAGTTGGATAACTACGCCAATTTTGGGGGAATTTTGGGGGTAGCATGGGTTTTTGGCCCACAATCATTGTATAGACGTGACCCTCGGGCATGATATATAAATAGGGAAATTTTGTAAGGGAAGGATTGATTTTTGTTGATATTTGAGAGGACTTATTGATTAGATAGAAGATATTACATTGATCAAAGCGAGGAGAAAGGCTCTATAGCTGTGTGCGCAGAGACCTATTGTAGAGAGAAGAGTCTATAGCTGAGTGCGCATACTGGAACTGTTGAAACCTTCTCATTAATATAAACAATAGTTCTCGTGGATGTAGCTCCCATCCTGGGGGTGAACCATGTAAATACTTGTGTTATGCGATTGAATGTGTGATTGTGTATGTTTATGCTTATGTTTACATTTATACTTATAGTTATATGTGTTCGCACTTTCATATGTATGTTCAACTATATGGTGGATGAGATTAAAATGCTATGTCCCAAACTTGTATGAATGAATAAGCAAGTGATTCTGAATATGTTGAATGCATGAGTTATTTGGGTAAACACTAAGTCAGCGAAGTCTGTGTTAAGTGCGATTCCCTAGAAGTGCAGTACTGAAGTTGCACTGTTGCATTGTATTTCACCATATTGTATGATTTTGCGGAGTGCACAGTCCCGTATGTGCAACGTAATCACTAACTATATGTGAAGTCAAGAGGGATCCTCCCACACCAGTTTCATAACCGCGCATCACCTGATTACATAAACCTGCTTATGTAATCCCCCATAACTCCGCCTCGGGTGAGACCTCAGTTTATTCACATACTGTTGTCGAAAGGGCTGGTGAAGAAGGGTTTTTTTAGACCACAACTGGGCATAACCTTGGTTTGTAAGAGAAAGTTAAAGAATGAGGTTCATAACCAACAAATGGTTCTGTTGCTGTGCTTGAACTGGTGATGTGTTCCGAATATTGGAATCCCGAGAGAACAGAAATACAGAGCTCGGTGGATAATACAGAATGAGAGTTTGCAAAGAGAGAAAACAAACATCCACATCTCTCCGACGTATAATGGTTGCAAAAGTACCTATGGTATGACATTTATGAAATTTTCTTTGCATTCTTCAATAACGATCTATATGAGTGGCTAACAAGACTAGCGAAACAAAATAATTGTTATCAGAGTGGAGAAACTATGGTGAGCACTCCAGAACTGATTCAGAGACTTAAAGTGGTGGATAGCCCAATCTCAAGAGCAGTAGACTTCTAGATAGACACCATACTAGAAGACTACATTACAGAATTTGATGTGGACACTCTGAAGTCTTATAGCGCATCAAAAGAAGAATTTTTCAAAGGATTCAGAGGTAAGTACCTGAACAATCTCAGTCTATACATTAAAATGCTGTTAGCAGAGAAAGGTCTCTTAAGAATGCAATAAGATTCCTAGAAATTTAAATCTGTAATGTTTAGTAGCATAGACAATGACATTGAGGAAAATATCTATACATTATGCAGTGGTAAAAGATAGAATTATAGTACCGAGAATAGGTCGAATGAACATGAACGTCACACCTCTAGAGAAACTGAGTTAGGAAGTAATAGGGACTCATATTAGGTTGAGGATGATAGTGAAGTAGAACCTAGAGTAACTACCTATCAGCCTATTACTCCTAATAAACCTCCAATTGACGACAGGAATACTACTAACCCACAGAAAAACAGTTGTAGTAACACCGCAGGAGCAAGTACTTAGAACGTTCCAAGTAGTAGTATACCTAACACATCATAGAACACTATGCCTCCTAGAAGAAGAATGAAAGACGACATTAAGCTGCCTATATTCAAAGGAACAGGTCTAGAAGACCCTGAGCAACACTAGTTTCTTTGTGAAGCCGTGTGGAATGTTAAACAAGTACATGATGATGTTGTTAAGCAAGCATAACTAGTCACCACATTTAGGGACAAAGCCTTACATGGTTTATGAAGTACCCTATTGGAAAGAATAGGACCCTAGTGGATATTAGGACTGCACTCATTAGAGAATTTAAAAAACCAAAGGCAGAATCATAGTGTATCACAGAGCTCAACGAAATTAAACAAAAACTGAGTGAGTCAGTGTGGGAATTTGATCAGAAGTTCAAAGCACTGTTAGATCAAGTGAGCTTTGACATATCACCACAACAACACCATGAATGGTTCATATCTGGGTTGTTGCCACATATCAGGTTACCATTGATGCAGCAAAAGGTTACTTCGTAGACAGAGGCCCTAAAGATTGCGATGAAACTAGAGGCTTTGCCTATAGGAGAGACTAGCATAGGTATGGTTCAGATACAAGCCCAGCTAGCAAATTTGAGATTAAAACTGCAGGATATGAAGAAAGGAAAAGAAACCTGAGAAGAGGTTTGGTGTACAAAGTGTAAGGGAGAAGGTCACTCCAAAGAACACTATCTAGTATTTAAATATTACATCGCTAGTGGAGCTCCAAACACATTAAATCAACAGCAAGGACCATGGTGTGAGATTTGTCGATGTAGAGAACATCGGCTAGAAGATTGTTATTTAATTCAGAAGTATGTGCAAACACCTAAGAACCTATATTGTACATTGTTGGCTTAAACTGACCCAAAGGTTTCCAATTAGACCTAGGTTCTTTGCAGTTCTCCCTTTGACCAACAAAACCCCTTCGCACTGGACCTTTCGGCAACAACCTGCGAGCAGGTTGAGGTCTCACCTGAGGTGTATCTTTATGGGGTACTGCAGAATCAGGTTTCCACAGTAAATGATGAGTTGTTTATAAGAACAAGCTACGCAGCGCAGGACAGAAGGAGTGCGTTGCGGGGCAAAGTGATGCGGTGCGTAGCAGGATCTATGTTGTGAGCAGTACTGCGCGGTGGAGGCAACATTGTGGGCCACACCAAGGGTTTCTTACTGCTGTGAATCTTCTACTGGAATTGTGAATCACCCACAATTATCCTCTACTTGGAAAATCTCAGAAACATTAAGGCACTGAAATGAATATCACTCATCCATTCATTCAAGCACTTACTGTCTATCTTTCTAGCATTTGTCAAGAACTTGGATTATTACAACATGAACTAAAATGATAAACATGATTAACTGTGTTGCGTTCCTTCACTGTGTTAAGAAAGTAATTATACTTAAATGACTAACTCACGGCCTTAACATAGAATTAAAGTGTTCACCATTCATCTACTTCCGCGGAACCTAGCATATTCCCAAACTTCTCCTATTGGTAAATGCATATCAAAGTTCTCATATTACAACATGCAAGGAAACATTCAAACATTCATTCTACAGAAAATACAGACAGTTATTCATTCATAAACATCATCACATAACACAGGATTTAACGTGGTTCACTTCCCCGGATGGAAAGCTGCATCCACAAGAACGGTTGGTAATATATTTCTTTCAAAAGGGATGGGGCAATCGTTCTTAGTCTGCGCACTCAGCTACATAATCTTCTTTATCTCGGCTAGGTCTCTGCGCACACAACTGTAGAGCCTTTTCAATATTCTCAGCTCGGAGAGATTTTACAATACAAAAAGGTTATCTCCTTAAGTTCTTAGCAACAAAAAAGACTAAGAATAATCCAAAAAGAGAATAAATCTGAGAACCCCCATCCCATACAAAATGTTTTCTTAAATAGATCATGCCCGAAGGTCATGTCTGTACAATGCTGAAGACCTAAAACCCCAAAACCCTAAGGGTTTCAAAAACTGTGCCGATTTTCCAAACCGGCCTGCTGCCTCCTGGTAGTGTCTGCTTGATCATGGCGGATCTCCACGTCCTCATTCTGTCGCTATCAGCCTTCCTGTCACATGCATGCCTACAGGCTGCTTCTGCCGAACCATTTCTCTCTAATGGTTTTACCTTCTACGCGTGCCAAACGTCGCTTTCCTGAACAGCCCGTGCATGGTTGCCTTCCTGTTTTGCCTACGTCCATTGTTCGGCAATCCTGAAGTATCTTTCCAAAAATGGTTGCTACCGGTCGAGCTGGTAACTACACTTGATACCTGTCCAGCACACCACTTTGTTGGCTCCACGTGGCTTCCTAACTACACAGCATTGCTTCAGCGCAGTACTGGTCTTCGCATCACGACCAAAAATTCGACGCTGCGCACAACTCTGCAGTCTCGTCAAAAGTTGGATGCTGCGCGCAACTTTGCAGCATCCTCAATACTTAGCCAAAATTGTGTTTCTTTCCCTGCGCTCAGCTCAGCTTTCCCTGCTTGCCTCGAAAAGGTGCTTCCCAAAACTTCATCTCAATCTGGGCCCAAGGCCCAACATGCCCCTAACACTTACATGTGGCTTGTCCCCGAGCCAATGATTGTTTCAGCTGTCTCACTCTATGCTGCGACCGGTGGGACGAACTTGGCCATGAACTCGTCATATGTACTACACAACTACACCATTACTTCTCTTGTATCCTCCTCAACCTGTTTAATTGTCTCAAGCAGTGTTGGAGTTATTTCTTGTCCAATTTGATCTTGTACCTGCTCCTGGTTATCGTGCAGTTCTACTAACTTATCTTCAATCTACTGCGATACCGCCATGGCATTCTCCAGGAGCTGCTGCGACTGATTATCCATCTCAGTCTCTTTTTGTTGTAATTCTTGTACTTCTTTCTTTAAGCTGGATATCTCCTTATATCTCGGCAGCCTTTCTCTAGGTGGCAAAGCTTTCACCTCCGCATTCAACTTGTCCAACGCGGTCTGTTTTTCTTCCATCGCGGTCTTGACCTGCAGCAACCCTTCATCCTCATCAAGGGTCGTGATTTCCTGCGAAACCTTATCCAGGAGAGATTGGCACTTAGCCATCTCACTTGTGATGCTTTTCGAGGCGACACTCACTGCTCGCTCTCTGACCTGCTGTTCAGTTAATGGTGCCTACTTATTCAACTTATCCTTCAATGTAGCAATATCGGCCTCATAGTAAATCTCTTTATCTTGCATCTCCGACAGCAAGGATCTCACCTTATCTCCGATCCTCAGAACTGTGTCTACAGGATCATCTTGGATTTCTATGTCTTTAATATCCTTCTCCACATTGGATATGGTGGTCTCCAAATTTTGTCGGCAGTCCTGTTCATTGCGTAACTGTACTTCTGCATTCTGCTGAATTTGTCTGTATGCTACGGTGAGCTCTTCTTGTAAATTCATCACTTCAACCGTCCGTTCATGCATCTCCTCCACGATCTATGTGTGGATGAAGTGCAATCCTGGTAACGGGATTTTGGCTAAGTCGAGTTCTACTCTCTCGACTCCCTTTGTGTCCAAGGCCACTTGCTTTGCTATTGGAAACACAACCGCCATTGGGTCCACATGGACAATCCTAGTCTTTGATGGTAGCATTATTGCTAGCTGCTGGCTTCCTTGCTGCAAGGTTCCTACTATCCTCCTTTCAGCCCCTGCTTCCTTTGGCACAATAAGGATTTTTTGGACATCATCCATTTTCTTCATTAGGCCTTGCATTGCGAGCCTTGTCTGGTGCAGGTCATCATGGATGACCTTGTCCTTCTTTTCTTTAGCCACCATAATCTCCTTCATCTGCTCTGAGACTGTTTCGGCTATCATCTCGTAGTCATCATCATTGAGGACTGCCTACGATTGAATCTTTGTAGCCTTCACCTTTTTACTTGACTTTGGCTTCTCCGAAGTCTTAGCTTCTTTTCTCTTCCCTGTTTCTTCAATAATTGGGCATGAGAGCGGGACCGGATCATCTTCTGCTGAATCCGTCTCCACGTCCATGAACTGTACGCGAAACTCTGCTGGCCAATCTTTCATGAGGTCCTCAATATCCTGCTCATACATGATGTACTTTCCTGGGAACCACTCTGGTTTCCTCGTTTGTGCTTTCGACGATATGAATATACATTTCATATCTGCCTCAAAGTCGATGATGCGAATATACTTCGCCGTGACCTGCTTTGTAATGCGGGGTGTCTTCGTGATTGCATCGTGCAACTGGATATAGTATTGGTAAAATACTTCTGTTGTTGCATGATGGCGGTCTGCATTTTTGTTTTCCCAGAGGTTGACGAACTTAAACCCCCTAGGATCCTTGGCATCCATAACGACACCCACATAATCTTGCGGCTCCTTCCATTCGCACAAAGCAATGAGGACGATGAGCCAGGTGAAATCGAACTGGCTACCATTCACCTAGGTGTCATTGAGTTCTTCAAGGAACTCATTCAACAGAAACTGACACCAACTGAAGCTGTGGCCTTTGACGCTGCGACGCTAAGGAGTATTGTGCCCGCAGGCACCTCCGAAGGTCTAGCAGTTTTGAGCATCTTGCCTGCAAGCAACTGCATTACAAATCTTGTTGCTCGGTCCTATATATCCTGTGTCGGGAATCTTCTTTTGTACTTCACCACCAAGTGGGTCTTCTTCATCTTCTCAATAGCCTCTTTTTCTTTGCTCTTCCTCTGGAAGAATTTCTTCGGATCCTTACCGCGCTTGCTTAGCCCGGTGATGCAGTGGATCAAACCAATATTAATATCAATGTTTCTCTCCAACCACAGATAACCTTGATGGATTCGCACCATGAGTGCGCGAACCGCAATATTCAATTCTAGGGAATGGTCAAAATGTGGTAATATCAACAAGTTCAGTAGCCCTGACTAAACGACAGGTGCTAACCAACTGTTAGCTACCAAGTTCAGAGTTCCCTTAGTGTCCTTTTTCCAGCACATATACTGGTCTAGTTGAAAATCCAGGTATTTGGGAACATCTGGCTCGCCTTTCTTCATTCCCAAGAGGTCATAATCCTCCCATTTACAATCTGCTATCTTTCCCAGCAGATTCTTACCAACGTTTACATGCTTTGACATAGGCAATAGTGGTATGTCATATCTCGCATTCTTGAGCAATTTAAACACAGGGGCATTCAGTGCCCACGGGGAAATATATTCAGGTGTCATATTCAAAGGTTCTGTTTGAAAGGCTGGTGCTTTCTGTGCCAAGGATCCCAATTTTATGATGTTGGATCAAGGTGCAGTTACAACTTTTCCCTTATCTTTTGTTTTTTCCTGCATTGTGGGATTAATTCTTGGTGATCTGCGGGATCCTTCACCTTGTTCTACGGCAACCTTCTTAACTAGGGTTTTCATTAACTGCTGAATCCCTCCTTGCTGAAAGATCCTTAGGGATTATTCAAGGGTCAGTTCTTCTTCTCTAAAGGAAGGTTTGGACATTCATAGATGAGGTAGCGGCTAAGGCAGACAGAATACAGATGGCTACTAGCTCAGAGAGGTTAATCACAAGAAAATTCTAAGTGCTTGGTAACGTCCGCGAGTCTCCCAACGGTGTTATTTATAGGCGCAGTAGACCCTCTCCCGTGCCCTTCAATGGCTAGACAAGCATTTAATATGGTGTCCGTTGGTGAATTTGAGCCGATCCTTCATTCTTTTCTATCATTGGCGTGCTCAGAACGGCTATCTTTGCTTTAAATGTTGAAGTGGTTGCTGCAACGGTCATCTAATGGCTATTTTTCTGAAAAGCCATGCAACGGCTATTTTTCTCTGAGTGTTGTGCCGAAATGCACGGCAAGCCATCTACAACCTTGCGTGGCTACTTCACAATGCCAAAAATTTCCAACTGCATGGCTACTTCGCAGTGCTGAAAATTTCCAACTGCTTGGCTACTTCATAGTGCCAAAAATTTCCAACCGCGCGGCTTCCACTCTACGTATTTTTATTCTTCTTTTTCTTTCTTTCTTTTTTTTTTGTTTTTTTTCCTTCCGCACAACTTCAACAGTGCTACGCGGTACATAGATCATTCCTCTTATCATACCTTTTTCCTTTTATCATACATGTACAGACTCCTTTACATTTCTAGTGTCCACTTTCAACTGTACTTGACACTTAGAACTTCCTTCCTTGGTTCATTATTCGGGGTTCTGCGAAGCAGTGCTATCATGGTATAGCTTTAGCTTGCTTCCATTTATCAAAGTTGGCAAGGTGTCACCAGCTAAATTGGCTAACTGGACTGCACCAGTGTTAGTAACATGTATGACAGTATATGGGCCAAGCCAATGCATATTAAATTTACCAAGGAATTTCATGAATTTGCTATCATATAGGAGGACTAGATCACCTACCTGAAAACACTTGTTCTTTATATGGTGATCATGCCATGCTTTCTCGTGGTCCTTCTAAGCTTGCTGGGAGAAGCCTGCGATGAAGTGATCTTTCTCCAAGCCCAGTAAATGTAGTAATCTTTCTTCTAGAGCTTCGCAGTCTTCCATCCCTATAAATGCAGCGATTCTCAAACTAGGGACAATATATTCCATAGGCATTATGGCCTCCTGCCCATAAACCAACCGAAAGGGTGTCTATCCTATGAATTTCTTGCATGTTGTCCTATATTCCCATAGCACAGATGAGACGCGTAGGTCCCAATCGTCTCTATTTACATTGCACACCTTAGTGAGTGCGTTCTCCAATATTTTATTGAAAGCCTCTAAAGTACCATTCACCTGTGGATGATATGGAGTACTGTGCTGATGATGAATGTGGAATTCCTCTGTAAGTGCCTCAATAGTCTTGTTCAGAAAGTGAGTACCTTGGTCACTCATTAAAATCTTCGGACAACCAAATCTAGTGAGTATTTCTTCAAAAATAAACTGCGCAACAGTACTGGCGCTACAGTCCTTAACTGGTTTTGCTTCCGCCCATCTGGTGAGGTAATCTGTAGCAGTAATAATATACCTTGCACCCATTCTTTTTCCTGGTGGGTTTATAGGACCCACAAAATCTATTGCCCATTTTTCAAATGGATGCAGTGTTAATTGTCGATTCAATGGCATCTCATCCCAGCGTGATGGTTTTCTTGTCCTCTGACAGACATCACAGTTCCTGCAATGTTCTTTGGCATCTTTATGGATTGTAGGCCACCATAGCCCTGTGCGTAATATCTTCTGCGCAGTAGCCCTTCTTGCATAGTGACCTCCTGCGATTCCTGAGTGTGCATCAGCTAGAATAAATGGCTTCTCATAATTGAGTACGCACCTGCACAGGACTTCATCCGGCCCAAGTTTGTATAACTGACCTGCAATTATAATGAAGTCTGTGGAGTGCACCACTAACTATTTTTTCTGCTGGACTGAGAATTCCTGGGGTGTCAGCCTTGTGGTTAGGAAGTCAATGATGTCCTTGTAATAATCATCGGCAACCTGTATACTAAATAATTGTGCATTAGGCAGACTGTGTTCAATATTCGTTGGCTCCTCTCCTGACTCGATCCTTGACAGATGATCAGGTCCCAAGTTCAGTCTACCTGGCTTGACAATAATTTCGAAGTCATATTCCTGGAATAGCAGTAGCCATCGGCATATGCGTCCCCCTAACACTGGCTTGTTGACCAAATATTTCAACGCGGAATGGTCAGTAAACATAAGAAAGTGTGATCCCAGCAAGTAGTGTCTAAGTTTCTGTAGGGCATATAGCATCGCAAGGCCTTCCCTCTCAGTAGTAGTATAGTTCTTCTTTGCTGTTGAAATCTTTCTGCTAGAGAATGCAATAGGGTGGTCAATACCTCCCTCTCCTGGCTGAGATAACACGATCCCCAGGGAAATACATGATGCATCAACATGGACATGGAATGGCTTCGTCCAGTCTGGAAATACTAGAATCGGTGCAGTGACCATCTTTTCTTTTAATGTGTCAAAACCCTATTCGCATTCCGCATTCCAAATGAATGGTGCATCTTTCTTTAGCAGCTTTTCCATTGCTGTGGTTATCTGTGCATAACCCTTTATAAATTTCCTGTAATATCCAGTATGGCCTAATGTAGATCGCAACATCTTGACTGAATTTGGTGTTGGTAAGTTTGCAATAACTGCAATCTTCGCAGGGTCTACCATCAATCCTTGCTTACAGACAATGTGGCCAAGTAAAATTCCATAAGGCACACAGAAAATACACTTTTTCAAATTCAAGGATATTTGATGCTGTCGACACTTCTTGAGCATCATGCGGAGATTCGCGCAATGATTTTTCAATAGACCAAATATAGTCCAATCATCAAAATATGCTTCTAAAAACTTGTGCATAAAATCTTTAAATGCTGCGACGACGACTCTAGAGAATATGGCAGGTGCGTTCTTCAGCCCAAAAGGCATGACGGTGTACTGGAATGACCCCCATTATGTAGCAAATGTCGTCTTATGCCTATCCACGGGATCAATCCTGATCTTATGATCACCAGAGAAACCATCAGTGAAAGAATATGCCTCATTTCCTCCAACGTTATCAAGCACTTCGTCTGTGAATGGAGTAGGAAATGGGTCGTGCATGGAAGCATCATTCAGCTTTCTGAGATCCACACAAATCCTGATCTCGCCTTTTGCTTTCTTTTCTTGAACAATCATGGGGCTAATCCATTCGGATTCTTCAATTGGTTCAATGATTCCTAATTCTAGCATCTTATCTAGCTCTGTGCGGACTTTTTCCTTATAGCATGGATTCAATCTGTATGGCCTCTGCTTGACAAGCTTAGCACTTGTCTTTAAAGGTATTTTCATGACACCTAGGTCTCCCAAAATTCCTTTCATCTCTGTAGAATTTGTTGGAAATAGTTCCTGATACTCATGTAAGGTATCTGCGATCTCTACAATAGTCTGATCGTCCTAATAATCTCCTATTGATGCAAACTTTGGCTCTTTGTCTGTGCCAATGTTCACTTTTTGTGTTTTTACTAGTCTAGTCATATCTGGGTTTTCCAACGGAGCTCCTTCTACCTCACGTGCTCCTTCTGAATTTGGTATATCTATGTTGCGTGGGTCGTCCTCATCATCTTCATTTGTATCATTGGTATCTTCAGCTAAGTTATAACACTCGATCAGGTGCTCTTCATGTTCCTTCCATTCTCACTATAGGTGCGTGGGAATGCACTCTGTCCCAAAAAACTCCTGCATTGTTATGTTTTGACGATGAAATTCATTCTGGAATATGCACTTCTTGATTAGCTATAGTGCTTCATGGATTAATGGGTTCTCGTCTTCAAAACTGAAGTCCTTCCAGAAGTTCGCAGTGAGCAGCTCCCAATCAGTGAGTTCACTACGTAACTCCAGGTCGAGGTACCATTTCTCTGGGATACCCGCATCCAATGTATGTACAAATAAATGTACCCATTCTGTAAGTGGTCTCTCCACCCATGCCTTTGAAAACATTTTAATGTGCTAACTAGGGTGTGTCTGTCCATTATACTTTTCAAAGGGTAAAGTAACCTTTTCGGTGAATCGGATCTGCATCTTAGTTCTGCATTGATCCCAAATGGTCAATGTTTTCTTATATGCATTCCACCATCTAGCAAGTGTATTGTGCAATGCTATATCTAAAGCTGGTAGTTTATGCTCATCTAGTATAACTGCAGTATATTCCCTTATGAAACTATAAACATTAGTAGAACCATCATATGTGGGAATAGGACTCACCTCTTTTCCGATCCAGCGCAGTGATTTTGTAACCTGCACACATCTTCTTACTGATACTTCATGCATGTGGCTTTTCCAATTCTCTAGTATTGTATCCGAGTTAGAGATACAAGAAGTGTCACATCGCCAGCTGAGCGTACCATCCACAGTAGGATTAATGTAGTCTTCCTTGTTCACAGTCAGCTGGTATAGTTGGTCTAAATCTTGAGCTTGGGATTCCTCCTGAATTGGTTCACTGTATCTATCACCATCTTTAGGATCCAATGATGCGATGACCCTAAGATTCTTCCCTTCAAAGATCATCTTCTTTGTCTTCAATTTTATGATAGCCAAGTTATCCATAGCCCAATTAATTCCCAATATTGCTGGAAAAGGTTGACTATCATCCACAATTTCAATAACCTCAAAGTCTGCATGACTCTGTACTCCATCAATGTCAACTACTACATTAGCTAAGAGGCCAAAAGGTATGACCTTCTCTTGATTAGCCATTTGTAATTGGATAGGTGACCAGAGCAACTTTGGTCGACCCATCTGCTTCCATGTCTGCTTAGTCAAGACATTCACTTCTGATCCTAGATCAAGGACGACTTCATCCATTTCAAAATCTCCTATATGTGCAGTAATCCTCATCTCTCGGCCTGTTCTTTTGTGCTTCCTTATATGATGTAAAGCGCTATCTGGAGTCTCTGTTGCAATCTGAGGTTCATACTGGCTGATAAGCTTCTGGAGCTCTACAATGGCTATTCTGCTTTTTGGTAACAACAGAAGTACGGACATCTGTCGCAGTACTTGTTTTGTCATATGGAGCTGGCATGTCTTCAACATGCAGTGTTTCACTGCGCAGCAAGATCCTTGATGACTGTTAAATTTTCTGAATTTACTTCAATATGATCTAGGATCTTAACTGAGAGAACAACATGTACAGCATATCTACAGCATATCAATCATGGAGACAATAATGCAAGCACACAAGAGACACAAAGATTTACTTGGGGAAAACCATAAAGGTGAAAAACCCCAATAACTTCCTCAGAGATAGATAGAGCAATGATACAACCAACCAAGAGATAGACATAACCTAGCAGCAGATCCTCCTCCTCCATAAGTGCGCCTCTCCTCCTTGAGAGCATGTGTGAGAAGTGAGTGAGTAAATAGAGTGCCTCCCGCACTCTATTTATACTTGACTTGACTTGCCTTTTTACCTAACTCATGTAGGCTCGAACTTTACCACATAACATAATGCTGAGTGGGCCGACCCCCAATAGGGTGGTCTAATAACCCTTTGACCCACATGGCCGACCCCCAATAGAGTGGTCTAATAACCCTTTGACCCACATGACTTATACAGGGCCGACCCCAAATAAGGTGGTCTAATAACCCATCAAGTATAAGTTACGACACTTACAATATAAATGACGACGCTTCCTTATAGAGGAATAATACCATCTCTAT
The DNA here is from genome assembly GCA_027924585.1 of Larix kaempferi. Lineage (NCBI taxonomy): Eukaryota > Viridiplantae > Streptophyta > Pinopsida > Pinales > Pinaceae > Larix > Larix kaempferi. The sequence goes on along the minus strand of BSBM01000120.1, from coordinate 7,298,034 downwards.
AGGAATACAATATACATATATGTGAAATACATTCCGAAGTTACATATACATCAACACTCCCTCTTAACTAGGAAGGTATTTCTCAGCACAGTTCTTCTAGCACAAGTCATCTTCTCTGGATCATCGTCACTGGATAATCGTCATCGAGTCATCATCCTCGTCCTTGCTGCTGCTATCTCAATCAATCTTTGAATCTACTCGTCATAGGAAGTTCTACAGAGCCAGTCCTTTTTCATACTGGATGTAGGCCCACCACCTGCAGGTCTTCGTCATCACTGGCCATACCGTGGAATCCTCAGGACTTTTACGTGCGTCACAAAACCTCGAAAGAGCATCCCAGGCTGTTACGAGCACACAGCTCTACCTATAGGATCTCCCAGGGCAACGAATTACATGTGACCTCACCACAAAACCTCGAAAGAGCATCTCAGGATGTTACGGGTACACAACTCTGACCTGAAATCTCCCAGGTCACAAATTATATGTGGTCCACCACAAAACCTAGCAAGAGCATCTCAGGATGTTACGGGTACACAACTCCGACCTGAAATCTCCCAGGGCACAAATTACATGTGGTCATGGCAAAACCTCGCAAGAGCATCTCAGGATGTTACGGGTACACAACTCCGACCTGAAATCTCCCAGGGCCCAAATTACATGCCATAGGACAAAACCTCGCAAGAGCATCTCAGGATGTTACGGGTACACAACTCCGACCTGAAATCTCCCAGGGCACAAATTACATGTCCTCCCAGAGCAATGTCTCGAAAGAGCATCCCAGGCTGTTACGGGTACACAACTCCGACCTATAGGATCTCCCAGACATGCTCATCTGCACAACCTGATCCACGGCCACAGAGTATCAACCTGATACTCACCATACATCATCCTGATGTACTCATGATCGTCCTGATCATCATCACTGCAACGTCCTGCTGCATGTCATCTGGAGCAACATCCTGAAGCTCGTCATCTATGATCATCCTGATCATCAATGCAACATCCTGCTGCATGTCATCTAGAGAAACATCCTGAAGCTCGTCATCTATGATCATCCTGATCATCACTGCAACATCCTGCTGCATGTCATCATACATGATCCACCTGATCATCAATGCATCTACCTGATGCACACCAAGTATCTACCTGATACATATCATCATACATGATCCTCCTGATCATACAATGTATCCACCTGATACAAATACAAGTACATGATACATATCACCATACATGATCTACCTGATCATACAATGTATCCACCTGATACATATACAGATACATGGTCCAAGCATCCAACATGATGCATATACAAAAATACATACACATGATCCAACTGATCATATCCAGCATCCAACATGATGCGTACATAAAAATGATCCAACTGATCATATCCAGCATCCAGCATGATGCGTACATACATACATAAAATGATCCAACTGATCATATCAAGCAGAAACTAGAACATCATCCTGATGCTCATCATCCAGCGCTTACATCCACAGCCATCTGAAGGATCCTCCTTCCAACATGCTTGGAATGGCTTCAGCAAATGTGTCCATCACTTCTTCCTCGAAGTGTCCTCGATCTGAAGAACGCCAAGCCTCTCTCTGAAGTACTCGAACTTCACCCTGGCTAGTGGCTTTGTCAGCACATCTGCAATCTGCTCGTCCGTCGCAACATACAGGAGCTTCACAGCTCCTCTCTGTACCATATCCCTGATATAGTGGTATTTGATCTCTATGTGTTTCGACCTGTCATGAAACACTGGGTTCTCGGACAGCTTCACACAACTCTGGTTATCACAGAAGATACCAGTGGCTTCCAACGGGAGATCAAATAACTCAGACAGTAGCTTCCGTAGCCATACTGCCTCACAACTAGCTGAACAGGCTGCAACATACTCTGCCTCAGCTGTACTCAGTGCTACGCAGGACTGCTTCCTGCTAAACCAAGAGATCACACCTGATCCCATACTGAAGCAACACCCAGATGTGCTCTTCCTATCTGTAGCACTGCCAGCCCAATCTGAATCAACATAACCCAGCAGGTTAAACTTTTGATTCGCCTCATATCTGAGCCCATAATCCACTGTACCCTTCAGGTACCTCAGAACATGCTTTACAGCAACCAGGTGAACACTCCTCGGATCCGTCAGGAACTGGCTCAATGTGTTCACAGCAAAGCAAATATCTGGTCTCATGTTCGTCAGGTACATCAAGGACCCAATCATCTGACGATACATAGAAACATCAATCAGCTCAGATGAAGCATCACATAGAAGCTTCAGATTCGATGCCATAGGTGTGGCCATGGCCTTGCAATCCGTCATCCCGAACCTCTTTGGGATCTCTACTGCATACTTCCCTTGTCCAAGGAATATTCTGTCTGCACTCTGCCACACCTCCATGCCAAAAACAAATAGTGCATCATCCCCAAGTTCTTCATCTCGAACTCGGTAGTAAGCTTCCGCTGCGTGTCGGCAATCAATATATCTTCACCATACCAAGTTCTGCACATATATGATTTCCTATCATGTGTCTCAGAACCAAGTGGCTGCTCTACATGCACTTCTTCTTCAATTACACCATTCAAGGAAGCTGTCTTGAATCCATCTGGTGTATCTTCTATTTCATCACTTTTATATTTCTCAATGCTGCCATCTGCAACATGCTTGATCTGATAGTTCCATTTGGAAGTCATAGCAAACTTCCCTTCATGTCTTGGGATTATATCCCAAACATCATTCTTCATGATCGACGGATCAAGGCATTTCATTTCTTCATCCCAGATCCTGGGAACTTCAATATCTTCAATAGATATCTTTGTTGCTGGAACAAAATGTTGTAGTTCTTCTTTTGTAGGAGATGGCATACGATCTTTCCTACACAACAAGTTAAATTGCATGATTAGAAAACATCTCATAGTTTTCAGAGCAAATTCTTACACATAAAGAAATATGCCATACAGTCATGCAATTATCTTAGCCAATGCTTCAATACAACATTTATCCATATTTCGTAACTTTCTAGATGCCTTCCAATCTCTACCAGAACATTGTTAAGAGTGTGCACAACTCCCAATATGTCAGCAAAGAGGTTTCATTCTAGATAAGTAGCAATGGAATGTTGTACAGTGCCATAGGCCACTTACCCATGCATATTAGGAGTATACTGTTCATCAATGCAATTATTCTAATATGCATAATACACAACCTAATTCTAGGAACATCAGTATATACATTATTGAACAATTTTATTTAAACAAACAAATATGCAAGAAATGATGATTAAAATACTTATCTTTCTTTGTTCGTTGGGTGGACTCCCTCTGAGTCTTTTCTTCCTTGCAAGAGCTGCTGGAGTCCTAATCTGAGGTAGCTTCTTCTACACCTTTCTGTTGTGAAATGTAGAGAGATGATCAACTCCCTCTGAATATCTGCATCCTTTCATAAACCACTGGAGTGTACTCCCTCTTGATCTTTGCTCCCTGGATTACCTGTCCTTGAACTTATATTCATTCTTGATCCCTATGCATGCTTGTTAGTATCATCATTGTGTTATCCTCTAGGTCTAATATAAAATCATACATTCATTAGTATACTATTAAAACACAATAATCTCAAGCATATATAGTCATGATCATTTCAAATAGAAATAATAAGCATTATCATTCAAGGTTTATGTAGGATTCTTATGGTTAGTCAAATCATAAGAAGCATAGCATGTCTAAACCTATAATTACTCAAACCTATGACTCTTCGGATTAGTTGAATCATCAAACAAGATAAGAGATATAATATGCATAAAACCTATGATTCTTCTGGTTAGTCATATCATCAATTATGGTAAGAAACATAATATGCATACAATCATGATTATTCAAACCTATGACTTCATGAATAATCATTATCAACAACGCGATAGTATAAGATCCTAACCCAAGGTAGGAATCTAGCTTGATATAGGAAAAACATACCTGGATTATCATGTTAGCTAGTTATGTCTAACATACTCGTATAATGTCTTTTGGTTCTCTTTAGTGACTTGTGCTAGTAACCTGCATGTCTCATAAGTTAACCATTATAAAACCAAGTTATACATACCTCGTGAATGGATCTTGTATGAGATCCATGACAATGGATGAATCTTTGTCCTCATGTTATCATGATCATATGTTCTTGGACCAGAACATGATCTGTCTTTCTTGGTGTACCTTTCATGTTAGTAGACAACATAAACCTCATACAACACCATAATGCATTAGTACAATCATAAGTGTCAACACCCTAACCAATGAATATCTTCTATCATGCATTCATAATTTTGTTAAGGTGATACAACAAATCTAAAATCAAAATTGTACTAACTGTAATAACATGAAGACAAACATACCATAAACTTAATCATGGACAAATATCGAAACATACCTCGATGAGTCATACCTGTCGAGATCGCTTGTAATCTTCTTATGTAAGGCCTTAGCCTCATCTCCCTCTGAGACAAGAACTTCTTTACTCATGCAGATGATCAATCCATCTTCTTCTAGGATTAACCCAATCCACTTGATTTGCAAGAACTGGACCTGGAGCTGGATATGGGTTTGTCAGAGAAACCCCAAAAATTCAAACTTTGAATTTCAAACTTTCGAAAGGATAGAAATATGCGCCTTGATGAGCTGATCAAACTGGTATATTCAGAATTTGAAAACTACAAAGTTTCACTCCTCAATTTTGCCTTTGAGACTTCTGGATTCACTGGACGTGACCCTGAACTGGGGTTTGATGAAGCCCACTCTTCTGCCCCATCAAAAGGTTTGATTCAAATCTTTAAGCTTCTATTTTTCTGAGGAGCTTCCAGCCATGGTCACAGATTTCAAAAATTCCCATTTTTACAGAAGCCCTAATTTTCCACTTTTCTGATCAAAGTCCCGAACTAGGGTCTAATCAAGCCCGGCCTTCTGCCCAACCAAAAATTTTGATCTTGGTCTCTAAATTTCTATTTTGATGAGTAGCATCCAGCCGTGGTCTCCGATTACAAAAATTCCAACTTTCTTCAAAGCCCTAAATTCCGGAAGCCATGAATGAAGGTACAAAAAATAATTCTGTTTTGACAGAAATATGTACCTGATTGTTTCTGGTGTAATTCCTAAATTTTTGATCCACAGGGTCTGAAAAAGTTTTCTGAGATAGCCTGACCTGTTAGCTTTCCATCCTGATAGGTCTGACCTCAATTGGATGTTCTGAGAGAGAGTTATGCCAAATGTCGCAACGTGACCTGTTTTGGGAAAATACAGGAGAGCGAACTTGTACGGCGTGCCACGTGTCACTGTTTGACCTTCGGCCTCTGAAAAAGTTTTCTGAGATATCTCGACCTGTTATATTTCCATATTGACAGGTCTGACCTCAATTGGATTTTCTGAGAGAGATTTATGCCAAGTGTCGCAACGTGACCTGTTTATGGGATAAAACAGTAGAGCGAACTTGTACGGCGTGCCACGTGTCACTGGTTCAACTTCGGCCTCTGAAAACGTTTTCTGATATAGTACATTCTGTGTACTACCTGTCACTTTTCACAAAATTTCATTTGGAGCTTCCTAGCCCAAGTTATGACCTTTTTCCCAAGGTCACCTGATTTTGACTCAGATCTGGAAGAGGCAGAAACCCTATATTGCACAGATCATAAATCACAAAGTACAACGAATTAGAGGTTTTCCTTTGGACACAAGATACCTGGAGATCTTAGCTTCGTCCTGTAACAATTTCAGATCCGAAAACTTCGCCAAAATGGATTTATAGCGAAAGTGCTACGATGACTGGTTTTTGCTATATCAAGCCCTAGCATCGTAAGTGCAACAAGTGTCATACATGCCATATCATGCCTTCTTTCAGGCTAGCTCTGATACCATGTTAAATTTTCTGAATTTACTTCAATATGATCTAGGATCTTAACTGAGAGAACAACATGTACAGCATATCTACAGCATATCAATCATGGAGACAATAATGCAAGCACACAAGAGACACAAAGATTTACTTGGGGAAAACCATAAAGGTGAAAAACCCCAATAACTTCCTCAGAGATAGATAGAGCAATGATACAACCAACCAAGAGATAGACATAACCTAGCAGCAGATCCTCCTCCTCCATAAGTGCGCCTCTCCTCCTTGAGAGCATGTGTGAGAAGTGAGTGAGTAAATAGAGTGCCTCCCGCACTCTATTTATACTTGACTTGACTTGCCTTTTTACCTAACTCATGTAGGCTCGAACTTTACCACATAACATAATGCTGAGTGGGCCGACCCCCAATAGGGTGGTCTAATAACCCTTTGACCCACATGGCCGACCCCCAATAGAGTGGTCTAATAACCCTTTGACCCACATGACTTATACAGGGCCGACCCCAAATAAGGTGGTCTAATAACCCATCAAGTATAAGTTACGACACTTACAATATAAATGACGACGCTTCCTTATAGAGGAATAATACCATCTCTATAGGAATACAATATACATATATGTGAAATACATTCCGAAGTTACATATACATCAACAATGACTTATCTGCATGTTGTCTAAAGGTATCCCGCGCGTCAATGAAGATCTCCTTGTTCTTCTGTAGGTTAAGAGGGGGTGATTTTCCTGGAGCTTTCCTTATCCATATTGTTTCAAGGGGATCCTTCTTTGTATGTGCCTCCCCTGATGTTGAAGCTTCTGCTCCTCTGTCGCGGCCTGTCTCAGCGCCACTGCGCGTGACCACGTTAATGTTCGGATCCACTGGTCTATTCTCTACTGCGATCCACTGGACATTTGGATTCAGAGCCTCTATTCGTCTTCTCTTTTGCATTTCCACCTCTAATACTAGGAAATATTCAATGACATGCTCAAATGATTTACAATAATTGCACGTAGTGCATGGGTTAACACAATCTCTAGACACATGCCCAGGTTGGCCACAGTTATAACAAATGACTTGGTTGTGGCCTCTTCCTTGTGCCGGACCAACATTTCTTCCTCTTCCGCGGTATCCACCACCACGACCTTTGTATCCTCCTTGGTCATATTGTGCATTTTCTTGTTTTGGCTGGGTCTCTTCTTGTACGCGGTACAAGCCAGCGCCTCACATTGAGTCCATATCCCTTTTTCTTTCATTCATTAATTCATATGTGTGGCAGTTGGATTCATCATGTCCAACTAATTTACAAAAATTGCAGTATAAATTCTTAGGAGTTTTCACATATTTCTGGATTAGGTAACAGTCTTCAGGTCTATGTCCTGTGGTTCTACAAATTTCACACCATGGGGTCTGATTCGGATTTAATGGGTTAGGCGCACCACTATTAATATAGTCATGGAATAGAGGGCAATGTTCGCGATCATGACCTTCTCCTTTACAACTTGTACACCAGAGCTCCTATCTAGGTTCACATCTTTGTTCTTTACCATTTTTCATACTTTACAGTTCAAGTGTCAGGGTGGTCAGCTGGTTCTGGATCTGAGACATCCCAGAACTAGTATCACCAATCGGCGAAGCTTCCAACTTCATTGCAATTTCCAAGCCCTCTGCCTAGGATAGAACCTTTTGCTGCATCAATGGTAATCTGATATGGGGTAACAGCGCAGCAATGAACCATTCCTTATGTTGTTCTGGTGGTATAACAAAACTTACTTGGTCTAGTAAGGTCTTAAATTTCTGATCAAATTCCCAGACCATTTCAGTTGGTCTCTGTTTTATTTCCTTCAGCTCAGTTATACACTGAGACTCAGACTTAGGTTTCTTGAACTCCGCCACTAGCGCGACTTTAATTTCTGCCAGGGTTCTTGGCTGTACGGTAGAGTATTTCATAAACCAATGTAGCGCTCTATCCCTGAAGGTGGTGATGAGATGTGCTTTCTTCATGGCATCGTCCTGGATTTGTCTTACACTCCATACGTCTTCACAAATGAACCAATGCTAATCAGGGTCTTCTAGGCCAGTTCCTCTGAATATTGGCAGTTTCATATCAGTGTTTGCCATTGTGCTACTAGGTGGTGGAGTGGCAGAATTAGTGCGCGGCTGCTGTAAAGGGATCTGCGCAGTAAATACAAATGGGACTATTGGGAGAGATGGGCTAGGCTGATTCTTCTGCGGGGTGGGCTACGTAGTGGGTGGGTTCTACGATAAAGGTGGCGCGGTTTGTGCAGCCGGTGGATTCTCAGGGGTAAATGGTTGTGTAACTTCACTATCAAGATCTCAGGGGATCTCAGTATCTATATGAAGTTTAGGGCCTTCTGGATTCTTATTAATTTTATATCTCTTACCACTTCTAAGAGTATGTGTCTCTTCGTCAGAGTCAATATATGTATTGTTTATCATGACAAACTTCAAGCATACTATTGCATTCTTAGAACACCTTTCTCAGCTAACAACATCTTAATGTATAGACTGAGATTGTTCAGAAACTTACCTTGGAATCCTCCGAAAAAATGTGCTTCTGCTTGGCTATAGGATTTGAGTGTGTCTACAACAAATTTTGTTACAAAGCCTTCTAGCATATGATCGACCCAATAATCAACTGCGCATGACAACGGGCTGTATAACGCTTTAAGCTGCGTTGTGAGCTCGGGAGTCCACTCCGTAGGAACTATCCCTTGGAAACAGTTTTTCTTCTCTGCGAGCCGCGAGATTCACGCATGCAGCTCGTTTGGAAACGATGCCCAAAAGATCTCGTGAATGTTGTCCAACAGATATATATCCGACCACTGTGTGTCACTTAGACGTGGATGTCTATTTTCTTGTCTGTAAAAATCGCTTATGGTCTTATCCCACCAAGCTTGGATTTCTGTCTTTTCAGGATGCCAATAGTCAGATCCTTCAGGGAACTGATATTCTTCTTCACACATCGTGAGTGCAACTCAATGAAACCATTTCAACTCATCATGGATTCTAGTCCCGGCAACGGAACAATTTGTTGGCTTAAACTGAACCAAAGGTTTCTAATTAGACCCAAGTTCTTTGCGGTTCTCCCTTTCACCAACAAAACCACTTCACACCGTCCCTTTCGGCAACAACCTGCGAGCAGGTTGAGGTCTCACCCGAGGTGTATCTTTATGGGGTACTGCGGAATCAGGTTTCCACAGTAAATGATAAGTTGTTTATAAGAACAAGCTGCGCAGCGAGGGACAGAAAGAGTGTGCTGCGGGGCAAAGTGATGCAGTGCGCAGCAGGACCTATGCTGCGAGCAGTACTGCGCGGTGGAGGCAAAACTGTGGGCCTCACCAAGGGTTTCTTACTGCTGTGAATCTTCTACTAGAACTGCGAATCACCCACAATTATCCTCTACTTGGAAAATCTCGGAAACGTTAAGGCACTGAAATGAATATCACTCATCCATTCATTCAGGCACTTACTGTCTATCTTTCTAGCATTTTTCAAGAACTTGGATTATTACAACATGAACTAAAATGATAAACATGATTAACTGTGTTGCGTTCCTTCACTATGTTAAGAAAGTAATTATACTTAAATGACTGACTCACGGCCTTAACATAGAATTGAAGTGTTCACCATTCATCTTCTTCCGCGGAACCTAGCATATCATTCCCAAAATTCTCCTATTGGTAAATGCATATCAAAGTTCTCATATTACAGCATGCAAGGAAACATTCAAACATTCATTCTACAGAAAATACAGACAGTCATTCATTCATAAACATCATCACATAACACGGGATTTAACGTGGTTCACTTCCCCGGATGGAAAGCTACATCCACAAGAACGGTTGGTAATATATTTCTTTCAAAATGGATGGGGCAACCGTTCTTAGTCTACGCACTTAGCTGCAGACTCTTCTTTCTCTCGGCTAGGTCTCTGCACACACAGTTGCATAGCCTTTTCAATATTCTCAGCTCAGAGATATTTTACAATACAAAAAGGTTATCTCCTTAAGTTCTTAGAAACAACAAAAGAATAACAATAATCCAAAAAGAGAATAACTCTGAGAACCCCCATCCCATACAAAATGTCTTCTTAAATAGATCATGCCCGAAGGTCATGTCTGTACAATGCCGAAGACCTACAACCCCAAAACCCTAAGGCTTTCCAAAACTGCACTAGTTTTCCAAACTGGCTTGCTAGCTCCTGGTAGCGTCTGCTTGATCATGGCGGATCTCCATGTCCTCATTTTGTCGCTATCGGCCTTCCTGTCACACGCGTGCCTACAAGCTGCTTCTGCTGAACCGTTTCTCTCTAATGGTTTTACCTTCTACACGTGCCAAACGTCACTTTCCTTAATAACCCACGCATGGTCACCTTCTTGTTTTGCCTACGTCTACCGCTTGGCAATCCTGAAGTATCTTTCCAAAAATGGCTGCTAACGGTCGAGCTGGTAACTGCACTTGATAATTGTCCAGCACACTGCTTTGCTGGCTCCACGTGGCCTCCTAACTCCATAGCACTGCTTTAGCACAGTACTGGTCTTTGCATCACGGCCAAAACTTTGACGTTGTATGCAACTCCGCAGTCTCGTCAAAAGTTGGATGATGTGCGCAACTTCGGAGCATCCTCAATACTCAGCCAAAATTGTGTTTCTGAGCTGCGCTCAACTTAGCTTTCCCTGCTTGCCTCAAAAAGGTGCTTCCCAAAACTTCATTTCAATCTGGGCCCAAAATACATTCTTTAAATCAGTTGGTCATGATGATTCCAACTGTAAATCCTATGAACTCATGATAGAAAGAAAACATGATGTCTACCAAGTACAAGAAGAAACACCGCATAACAATAAAACCGCACAGTATGATCAAGGCACATACAAAGGTTGTGGAGGAAATTCAAGACAGAGGCCTTGCTTCCCATGATCAAATTGTCCAGCTACAGAAGAGCTACGACGAGCTGAAACTTGAATCATACCAAAGAAAAAGAGAACTATCTAATGTTTAGGAGAGGAACCACAGGCTGAAGGAAACAGTATCAAGAGTTTGTGCCAAAATTGCCGAGTGCAAGGAAGAGCCGGAGGTCAAGGAAACTATAATTAAGATTGGGGCTAGAGTAGAAACTCTTACGACTGAGATGATGGACATGGAAATTAACTATAAGGAAAAAATTGTAGACTTAGAATCTTAGCGACCTAGCACCCTTCCAGATCACCATGCAGCTCGAAGCGAATAAGTTCAGGCCATAATAGAAAGCATTTCTGCTGAAGTAGCGAGATGTCAAGATCTGCTAGACGAAGTCACTATGGTGCTGGATGCATTACAGGAAGATCTAGACCTTCAGAAGTTGCAAAACAATCTGGAGCAAAGGTAGCAAGAGCTCGATGTCATGAATGCAAAAATGAATAATTTTTCAGCAAGGCAAAGGATACAAAATTTTGCAAAGTAAAAAGAGCTGCAGAAAGAATTGAAAGCGTTAAGGGAGAGAGAGGATGTCGCTTCTGTGAAGTTGCATCCCATAAAGGAAGAAGTGCTCGCACTGATGGAGCACATTGATGGAAAGTTCGTAGAAATTCATACCAAAGAGGGCACAGTGAAAGAATAAGCCCAAGGCTAAGTCTCGCAGGTGATGTTGGAGACCATTAAAGGATTTGAGCATGAGGCGAAGGAAACAGTTGCAAATCTCACCACTACTTTGTAATACTTCACTGCAAAATTGAGTACCTCCGAAGGTACGTAGTCGAAGTCACCCAGCATAAGTGGATCAGGGATGATCCACAAGTAAGTTGAGGGGATTGTTGGGCATGGCCCAAATGACACAATTTTGGCGAAGCACAGTCTGAGTAAAGCGTAGTGGAAAAGCGAAGTCCAAACATAGCGTAGTTTTGCTGATGCATAGTGACAGAGCCTTAGCTATTTTTGGTAATAAAGTACAAAGTGAGGCAAGGTCGAACAATGACCTATTTTGGGTAATCCACTCAGCAGAATCCCAGGTGCAGGGTAAGGGGTAGCACGAAAGTGGAGGAAAGTGACTTGTCGCCTGACTAAAGACTAAGGATCAAGGCAGCATGGGTGATGAAAGACCATTAGAAGAACAAAAGGGGTAGAGCGGCTGAAAGGCACCTGTCAGTAGGAAGTTAGAGTCGTTCTGCTAGAGCCGTGGCCTTCATAAGAAGTGTCATATCCAGAGGCGATGCAGAAATGTGGCTGAAGGAAAGTGAAGCAACTGTCGAATACGACAAGCGAGGTTAGTGGGATAACAACGCCAATTTTGGGTAGGATGGGTTTTTGTCCCATAATCATTGTACAGACATGACCCTTGGGAAGGATATATAAATAGGGCAATTTTGTAAGGGAAGGGTTTATTTTTGTTGATATTTGAGAGGAATTATTGATCAAATATAATATCTTACATTGATCTAAGAGAGGAGAAAGGCTCTGCAGCTATGTGCGCAGAGACCTATTGTAGAGAGAAGAGTCTATAGCTGAGTGTACAGACTGGAAATGTTGAACCCTTCCAATTAATATAAAAAACAGTTCCCATGGACGTAGCTCCCATCCTAGGGGTGAACCACGTAAATACCTGTGTTATGCAATTGAATGTGTGATTGTGTATGTTTATGTTTATGCTTACATTTATACTTATAGTTATATGTGTTCTCACTTTCATATGTATGTTCAAGTGTATGGTGGATGAGATTAATATGTTAAGTCCCAAACTTGTATGACTGAATGAGAAAGTGATGCATGGACCCACTACCAGTGAGCTTGTTCAGTACCTCGGCAGGTTTGCTTTGTATAATGATTTTTGTATGTGGAAGCTAGTTGGTACTAGAGTGTATTAAGCTTGCTAAGCACATAACTCCAATTTTTAGATTTAACCTTATGAGTAACTTTATTTATAATAGCCTGTATTATAGCTCATGCCTAAAGAGAATAACCTAAAGCTGTCCTCTAACCTCTCAGTCTATCTTCTTCATAAAAATATCAGTAATGTTCCTCGTAAGTAGAAATATCACTTACTCTTGTGCTACCTTTTAATAAAAAATGCTTAAGAGACAAGTTTTGATAATGAGTCTGGGATGAACTAGTATTCCATAGGTGTTGGATAGATCTTTGAAATTTATGATGGTTATGATAGGTATCTGAGCAACTGTTCTAATGATAGATTAGGAATGTGCATATATGAATCAAATACAAACATATAGAAGTATGAATCAAATACAAACATATAGAAGCATAAAAATGAAACTAACAAAAATAATCATAGAAGAGAAGTGGTTAAAAATCAAGAATTTTCATTTTGCAAACTAATCAAGGGAAAATAAATCACAAGAAATACTTCCCCTTTTAATTGATGAAGCTATATGAGCTGACCAAAATTCCTGTGTAAATATAAACCAATTGTCAGAAATGATTCTCATTTATTCCAAGAAACGGAAATATATGTACATATTATCCGATTCTACTTAGGGAGAAAGAAAACAATTATATTCACGTATATGAATTCTTCCAATGTAACCAAGTGTGAAGCAAGATTAAAAATATACCTTTATCCACACACGAAAAAATTATTACAGTGATTACCTGGATATGAAGAACTGTAACATCCCGATAATTTCATAAAAATTTAAAATTTTTAAATCAGCCTAGAATGTTAATAATTGTAAAATGCGGAAATAAATAATGTTTATTCGGCAGTAATAATGATTACGTCATAATAGAAGGAACATCTTAACTATAGTGATCTTTGACTAAAGAGGGTTAGTGTCAGTGATACGTCAAAAATCCAAGATAGTTGATTATGATATTAGTTTGATTTTTTTTTTAATTTAACTGAATTTTCAAAACACATATGAGATAGAGTTATCTGTGACAAGGTGCTGACAGTTTTAATTTCTGGATGGTGATGAAAGGGGTCACTCGAGGTGCCCCGAGGCTTACTTAGATATGAAGCTAAAGCATTGTACCTGTCCTTCATGGATAGATTCACAGGTAAGAGAAAAGTGATAGAACATATATTAAGAGTATTTAAGAATTTTCAATGGTCGTCAATGTCTTGGAAGAAAATTCTATGTGACTCCTTGTTGTAGGTATGGATCCTTGTCTATCCTAGTTATGATGTTTGAATATATATTTATCGGGAAAGGGTCATAAAATTCAATCAATACTTCTTTCAGGAATGAAATGGTTAAGGAGATACTTTTACCTATGATTTTCTATGATACAGGCTAAGTTACAAAAACTAAGTATTACAACGATGCTCTTACTATCTATTCAAACCATTATTGTAAAATGCATAGATCGGTGGATATTTGTTTTGTGCAAGCTTTTAAACTATGCATATATACCATATGAATTTTATGATGCAATTGTACCTTTAATTTAATTCTACTATAGTTTTGTAACAAAATAAACTATGTACAAACAATATAAAAATTCTAACTATAGACTAATAATTGTATTAACGTATAAATTATATATATATATACTATATATGTTTCCTTTGAGAATTATGCGAATTAAACGCTGGTGCAAACTATATAAAAGAAATTGATGGAACATATCACATATTCCATAGTCGACCTATATACAACCAAATCATTCAACACAACTTTGATATGTTAAACTATGGACGATATGAAATGCATTTAATGTCGATACGTTGACCTGGTAGATGAAATGATGGAGTAACAAAAGCTTATGGTATGATACCGATTCCATCATTCCCATGGTTGGATCAACATTTACGTTATCTAACTAAGTCATTGAATGTGGTGATGCGTGGATGCCTTCGTGGAGGAGGACACGTGAAAGTTTTCACACTTTAACTAGATCTATCGAGCTATAGCAGGCTTGATCTGTAGTCTTTCGAATTGACAATGTTGATAAAACGTTTCTCCTCCCATATGGATGCAGTGTTGTCCCTTGGTAACAGTGTTGACATCGTCGTGGTTGTAATAATTAATGGAGTATTAAATGTGGTAGTTGTCCACCCTCCAACACAGCCGGTTGGAAACAATCTTCACCGTTGATTTGTGAATCTTGAGATTGTAATGGAAACCCTAAACATAACCTACAAGGAGTTGAAAACATTTTCTTGGCAACGTTTCGATGGTAGTGGCTTGGAGGGGGGGCAAGCCGACTGACCGAATGGTCCTAGTGTTTGATGTTTTTACCCTTCATCAGGCTTGATCTTGAGACCTGTGTGTGACATTCTTGCAAGTGAAAGTGATAGTCAGCTTTGGTAATCGGTGGGGGGTTTACAGGATCGAACTTGTGATCTAGGAACCTGTAACCTACAAGTGTTTGTTTTTAATCATGCTGCCGAGTCTTGCTGGAAGCAACAACAGTTGGTTGTGGGTAGATTGAGTCTTAAGCTAGAATGCTACATAGGTTGAAAGGGTGTTTTTTCAGGGTCTTAGTGAACTAATGGAAACGTTTTCGAATGTTAAGTTGTAGTTACTTAATGTTCTCAAGGTTGGAACTTTCTTCTCCTGAGCTGGATGGTGGCTTGTCAACTTCATTTTGCGAACAAGTCTTTTCACACGAAGGCAAGGAATTCTTCTAACTAAACACTATTATTTCAAAAGCCTTCATACTTGTATCCAGTAACTTGTTTTAATCACGGCCGTTGTTGTGACAAGTTGGCCTTCGTCGGGGAATCATTCACTTGAAGATAGAGGAGGGCCCTGCTTGTCTACCGGTAAGCCTCAACATTATCCTTACCTTATTGGTCATCCTACGAAAGGTGTTTGACACGGTTCTAAGTGTTTGGATTTCTGGCATGGTTTTTGTCCAAGGGATTTGTGGACAACAACACTATGTGCTCAGTTATTATGGTGCGTCTGTTATGAACGTTAGTGGAAATGGTTCTCTTTTTTTTTATGTAAACCCTATGGGGATAAACCCTCATCATTTTGGTTGCTACTTAAAGTTTTGAACTTGAAGGTTTACTGTGTGTGTTTGGAATTCCAGTCATCGATAATGTCGTTTGATGACAAATGTTGTTTATTGAAAATGTATCAGTGAGTTGAAAAGATGGACTGTGCGATCTAAGTGTTGAATGAAGAACTAGAAACTTTCAATTTCATGTTGTATCATGTCTTCGTCTTTTTCTAAAATGAATGGCACTGTTTCAGTTCGAATATTTCCATTCGTTTGGTTGTCTTCTAGTCTAGGAAAATATTGATGATACAGAGATACGAATGGAAATGTGGATCTGCAGAAAGTAGAAAAGGTAGTAATAGTTTTCATCCAACTAAATGGTTTAGTCAATAATTTCTTTATGCTAAGGGTTTTCGATGGCTATCTAGCATTCACATCTAGGTTTTAATCTTTTATCAGAATGAGGCCGAGAGTCGAGACTTTATGTTTTCAGTTTGGAATTTTGAAAAAAGAAAAGATAGAAGAATACAGTATTTTGTTTGAAAAAAATGATAACAAGATAGAACGTTTGGATTTTAGCTATGATGTGAGCTTGGAAAAAGAAACCCTAGTGCTAGTTTTAAGAGAACAGGAGATATATTGACTGCAATAAAGTTCTGATATGAAAAACAAGTATCTATTTGTCATTTGAATAAATAACTTTGATTTTAAGAGTTCTTACAGTTGTTGAAATTCTAAAATAAATAAATTCTGATACAAAGTGCTTGAAACTTCTGATATTCAAAACATCTTTGCAAAGAATACATGGTAATAATTTTGCAGCGATGGTTTGTGATACATAGAATCTATAATTGTTTTTATTTTACAACTAAGTACAGTAGAATGCTTCCTGTAACTACTTATTATATACTATTATGTTTTTATTTATTTTAAAACATGTAAGTGATAGAATTTAAAAGAACGCTATAGTCTGAATCTATTTATTCACTTGGCATTTTCCCCATCAATTATCTAATGTTAATTCTACTTCCTGTACTAGAGTACAATGCAGAAACCAACATGGGGAAAAATACAGTGAAGTAATTTCGTCAATCATTTCATCTATTCATCAATGTAATACAGAATCAACCTAAGTAGCCTGTTCCTCCCAACCTACTCCTGAAAACAACCAATAAGCATGCCTTAGGAACCCCGAGCCTGTTCACTGAACCACCAGGAGGAAGAAACTTAGAAGCTTAGGTCCTCAATCTTGCAGCAACAAGTAGTTTATCCAGTCTTACAGACTGAACAGTCAAAGAGACCTGCACCAGCACCTCTAGTTTCCCTTCTCAGAAATATTTTGTAGACTTACATTTGCACTCTCCACAGCCTCCCTATTCGAATCTCTTAGTCATCACTTGATGCACATGAGGAAATATTTCTGCAGAAAATATTGTAAGAGCTCCCTGCTCAATTCAAATTGCTTTATATAGGCTGCTTAGGCCTTTTTGCAGTTAACTGGTCATTAGTGAGCTACCTACTCACCTCTCTCCACCTGGAAGGGGAATGCCACAGTTTTAGGGGTAGTTGTCCCATACCAACAGCTAGTGGTAGAGTGCAATTGCTTCCATCTGTCCCATGCCTTCTAGAAGCTTCCATTGCTCCTAGTCGGTCAGTGAACACTCTTGTAACAACTTTCTTGAGTGTTTGTCTCCTATTTTAATTTATTAAATAATAATAATGAGTCATTACAGTCATCTTTGACCTGATTTAGTCATAATTATGAAACTCTGTAATTATTATTTAACATAAAGTATTTTGCAAAATTTAAAATAAATATCCCCCAAATTTGGGTAGGTGACATACACCCCCCCTTAAGTCTCAACATCGTACTCAATGTTTCTTTATTCACTCTCTGAGTGTTCCTGGAACAGAGTTGGGTATGCTTCCTGCATACTGCTTTCCAACTCCCAAGTTGCCTCTGCTGGGCTAAGGTGCTTCGATTGCACCTTTACTTGTCCAATGGTGCGATTCCGGAGCAGGGTGTCCTTCCTTGCAAGGATACAATCCGGTTCCACCAGAAAATCCCTGTCTTGTTCCACTTGAACATCATTCCAATTTACAATATGAGTAGCATCGTGCACATATTTCTTTAACAATGAAACATGAAAAAAATTATGTATTTTTAGGTTTGAGGGCAAGGCCAATTGATATGCCACGGGTCCAACCCTTGACAAAATTTTGAAAGGGACACAATACCTGGGTGCCAGTTTGGCACAGTTTCCCAACTTCAGTGAACTCTTTTTCGGCCTTACCTTAAGAAAAACATGCTCCCCAACCTGGAACTCTTTATGATTTCTTTTAACGTCTGCTTGACTTTTCTGTCTATCTTACAGAGCTTTAAGATTTCCTTGTACCTGCTTCACAATTAGTTCTATCTCCTGCAACAATTCAGGCCCTAAAAAGACTCTGTTAAATGGATCACTCCATGAAATAGGTGTGCTACATTTCCTACCATAAAGGATTTCAAACGGGCTAAGCTTGGGTGATGCATGGTAGTGATTGTTATATGCAAACTCTTCTAGATGCAAGTAGTCCTCCCACTTACCAGGTTGATCCTTAACATACATTCTAATCATGTCTTCCGATATCTGATTCACCCTTTCAGTCTGTCCATCTGTTTGCAGATGAAACACGATGCTGAAATTTAAAGTTGTATTTAACCCTTTAAACAAGGACCTCCAAAAATTTCCTGTAAATTTGAATCACGGTCTGAAATTATTACCTTTGGTATCCCATGCAGGAGAAAAATCTACTTCATGAAGATTTCTGCAATGTTCGAATCCTTATGGGTAGTCTTTATATGAATAAAATGCATTGCTTTGCTAAGTTTATCCACTACGGCCATGATGGAATCATTATGTTTCTGATTCTTTGGTAACCCAGTGATAAAATCTATACTTACGAATTCCCATTTCCAGCTAGGTATAGGAAATGGGTGTATTAAACTTGTAGGATGTTGATGTTCTACCTTCACTTTCTGACAGTCAAAACACTTAGCTATGTATTATGCTACTTCATCCTTCGTTCTGGGCCAATAGTACTCTTTCCGTAGCATTGTGATGGTTTTCTGATAACTTGGATGGCAAGAGTAGTGGCTTTTGTGCATCTCATCCAAAATCAGAATTTTTACTGCTGGTATGTTTGGTACATACAGTCTGTTTTTGTACAGCAGTAAGCCATTTTCCTTCAAACTGTAATTTGCCATAGAATTTTCAGAATTTTTTTCTGCTGTCCTTTCATGTAATTTTCTATATTCTTCATCATTTTTTATTCCTTCAAAAATCTTTTTCCCAAGTCTGTGGCGTACGTGCTGATAGCTGAAATAAAATGTATCCTTGCATTACGACTTAATGCATCAACAACCTTATCCTCCTTCCCTTTAATGTGCTGAATTTCAAAATCATATTCATTCAAAAAATTTAGCCATCTAGCTTGTCTAACATTCAGATTTGTTTGATCTAATAAATATTTCAGCCCCATAGATCATAAGTAGAGTAATTTTTCTCATATATTTTCAGATTTCTAGATTCGTATGCAACAACATGTCCCTCATGTGTTAGGACTCCTCCTAGCCATCATTACAGGCGTCTTTACAAACTATAAAATCCTTATTAGGGTCTGCAATTCTGAAAATAGGTGTTGTAGTCAGTAATTCTTTCAACCTTTTAAAATTGTCCGCACACTTTTGATCCCATACAAACTTCTTTCCCTTCTGTAAGGACATTATGGGGTTTGCAATCATTGAAAACCCTTCAATGAACTTTCTGTAGTACCCAGTAATACCCATGAATGATCGTACATCTATCACATCTTTAGGAACCAACCATTCATTAATGGCCTTTATCTTAGCAGGATCAACAAAAATCCCTTCCTTAGAGACTATGTGTCCTAAGTACTGAATCTTATCTTTGTAAAAATCACACTTACTGAACTTAGCATACAACTGGTTCTCTCTCAGAACTTGCAGAATGATATGCAGATGTTCATCATGCTCTTCCTTGCTCTTAGAATATACTAAAATGTCATCGATAAACACAACAATAAACTTATCCAAATATTTGCGCAGAATTTTGTTCATCAAACACATAAATACAGTAGCAACATTAGTCAACCCAAATGGCATGACCACAAACTCATAATGTCCATATCGAGTTCTAAAGGCTGCTTTGAAAATGTCTTCATCCTTCACGCCAACCTGATGATATCCTGACCGTAAATCAATCTTTGATAATATCATTGCTCCGCGTAGCTGGTCAAATAGGTCATCAAAGCGGGGAAACGGATACCTATTTTTGATCGTCATTTTATTCAGTTGACGATAATCTATGCAAAGTCTTAGGGTGCCATCCTTCTTTTTAACAAAAATGACTGGTGCTCCCCAAGGAGACACGCTGGGCCTTATATATTTTTTATCAATTAGTTCTTTCAACTAAGATTTTAACTCATTCAAGTCTAGTATATTCATTCGGTATGGAGCTTTAGAATTTGGGACCGCACCAGGTATTAACTCAATAGTAAAGTCTAGATCTCTTTTAGGAGGTAATCCTGGAATCTCTTCAGGAAAAACATCTTGGAAATAATTTAAGATAGGTATGTCTTCAATTTTCAGTTTGTCTTCTGTAGTACTTAACTCCTCATTTACCACATTTACTGCAAACATTTGACATCCCTTTCTAATGACTTTCTTTACCTACATTGCTGAAATCTGTCTAAGGGATGTCCTTCTAGGAATACCCCTTACCTGGACTGTTGTTCCTTCATCATTTAAGCACGTGAAACTCTTCTCATAACAATTCAGAATAACATGATGGGCTTCCAGGCAATCCATTCCAATTAATATGTCATAAGATCCTAAAGGTAAAACATTTGACTTGATCTGTGTTTTTAGTTGATTCATATCTAAAACAAAACTTTTCACAAAATCAAAAACCTTTCTTTTCGTTCTCGTTGCTAGTCTGACCAACCATGATTTATTGAATTTTTTTGTTTTCAACTTAAAATTTTTGACAATAACTGGTGATACGTAACTCAGACTAGCACTTGGATCAATTAAAATAGAAACTGGATGGTTTTGTAACATACCTTCAACCTCTACCATTGAGACTTGGTGTTCTGCTTGCAGATTGTCAAATGCTGCATTAATTCTGGGTGTCCCTCTTGCCAAATCCCCTATAGTAGCTTCAAACTATATGGAGTGAATATGGTTAGCTGTCCTCTTCTTAACGGGGCAATCTGAAGCATAATGAGGTCCTTGGCACTCAAAGCATTTTATAGGTGGCTTCTCCTCATTAGTCCTGGAAACATTGGGAACATTTATGTGAGCTGTAAATTTTTGTTGCTGATTATTTCTGGAACTGTTCCCTTGAAAATTTTGATTCTGGAAATTTTTCTTTTGGAAACCAGAATTTCCACCATATCTTAAATTTTTATTTTTCTGTTCAAAGTTACTGGGTTTTGGATTTTTACAATTAGGCACATCTTCTCTTTTCCTGTTTTGGTCAAAGTTAAAAGTCGCTTTCCTCATGGCTTCTTCCAACGTCTTACAGTTATCGTACTCTATTCTGTCCTTGATGTTGAAGGGTAGAAAACTCAGGTACCTCTGAACCTTCGGTTTTTCTTCCACCATGTATGGCACATTGTTGGCTCTAACTGACCAAGAGGTTTTCTTATAAGACCCAGGTTCTTTGCAGTTTCCCTTTGACCAACAAAACCCCTTCGCACCGGCCCTTTTGGAAACAACCTGCGAGAAGGTTGAGGTCTCACCTGAGGTGTATCTATGGGGTACTGCGGAATTAGGTTTCCACAGTAAGTGATAAGTTGCTTGGATGGACGAACTACGCAACACAACAGAGGATATGTGCTACAAGGTGAGACTGCGCAGTGATGGGCAACACTGCGGTCTGCACCACTATACTCTTCTACCGTGGGACTTCTCCTGAAGCTGCGCACAATGCAGCTTCACTCTAGACTTGGGATAACTAGAAGACACTCAAGGCACTGAAATGAATATCACTCATCCACTCATTCAAGTGCTTAACTGACTATTCTCTTGACATTCATTCATTGGCTCAAGATGTTAAGATTTGAACACAGATGAATGATCTAATCCACTATTATACGTTCCTTTACTATATATAAGAAAATACTTAACCAAATGAATGAATTACTGCCTTCATACACAAGACTAAATGTTCACCATTCAACTATCCATGCGAAACTTAACATATCATTTCCATACCTCTCTAATGGAAAATGCATATAAAATCTCTCTCATACAGTATGCAAGGAAACATCTAGACATTCATTTGACAGAAAACATAAGTAATCATTCATTCACCAACACAATCACACAATGAAAGAATTAACGTGGTTCACTCCCCCGGGTGGGAAGCTACGTCCACAAGAATGGTTGCTAATATATTTCTTTAAAAAAGGGATGGGGACAACCATTCTTAGCCTGTGCACTTAGTTGCAGACTCTCCTTCCTCTCTGATAGGT
The DNA here is from genome assembly GCA_027924585.1 of Larix kaempferi. Taxonomy (NCBI): domain Eukaryota; kingdom Viridiplantae; phylum Streptophyta; class Pinopsida; order Pinales; family Pinaceae; genus Larix; species Larix kaempferi. Next base: position 7,275,696 of record BSBM01000120.1, on the reverse strand, counting down.
CTCTGCGCACACAGCTGCAAAGCCTTTACAATCTTCTTAGCTCAGAGAGATTTTACAATACATCAACCCAGAGTGTAATCAACACCCAAAACAATAAGGAGAAACCCCATCCCATACAAAATTTTCTTCTTAAATAGATCATGCCTCTAAGGTCATGTCTTTACAATGCCGAAGACCTAACCCAAAAAACCTTACGGTTTACAAAACTGTGCCAGTTTCCCTAAACCGGCTTGCTGGCATCTGGTAGCATCTGCTTCACCATGGCAGTTCTCCACGTCTTCATTCCATCGCTACCGACCTTCCTGTCGCACGTGTGCCAACAGGTCTTCTTTTACTGAACCGTTCATCTCTAACCGTTTCTCCCACCAAGCATGCCAAGGCGTCGCTTTCCTCAACAAATTCATGCATTGGCCGCCTAATTGATTTGCTCATGCCCGCCGCTCGACACTCCTGGAGCATCTTTCCAAAATTAGACCATTACTGGTCCATCCGATACCTGCACCTGATTCTTGTCCAGCACTCCGCTTTGCTGGCTCCACGTGTCCTGATTGCTTCATAGCACTACTTCCTCGCAGCACTAGTATTCGTGGTGCTTCCAAAATTTGGATGCTATGCACAGCTTTGCAACCTGATCAAAACTTGGATGCTGCGCACAGCTCCGCAGCATCTTCAACACTTAGACAAAATTATATTTCTGAGCTATGCTCAGCTCAGCTTTCCCTGCTTATAAAAAAATGGTGTTTCCAAAACCTTGTCACAACTTGGGCCCAACATTCCCCTAACACTTACATGTGGCTCATTCCCGAGCCACTTGCTGCTTCGGTCGTCTCACTCTGCTCCGCGACTGGTGGAACTAGTTTGGCCGCGAACTCATTATATGCACCGAGCAACTACTCCACTGCTTCTATGGTATCCTGTTCAACTTGCTGTACTGTTTCAAGCAGTGCTAGAGTTATCTCTTGTCCAATCTGTCCCTATACCTGCCCCTGGTTGTCGCACAGTTCCTTTAGCTTGTCTTCTATCTGTTTTGGTACTACTGTAGCATCCTCCAGGAGTTTTTGTTACTTATTATCCATCTCAGTCTCTTTCTCTCTTAATGCCTGGACTTGCTTCTTCAAGCATGATACTTCCTTATACCTGGCCAGCCTCTCCCTGAGTGGCAGAGTCTTGAGCTCTACGTCCAACTTGTCTAGCGCAGTCTGCTTTTCCTTTATAGTGGTCTTTACCTGCAATAGCCCCTGATCCTCTTCAAGGGCAGTGAACTCCTTTGAAACTTTTCCCAAGAGATCTTGGCACTGGGTCATGCCACTTGTTATGTTCTTCACGGTGGTACTGACGTCTTGCTCTCTTAACTGATGCTCAGTTAATGGCGTCTTCTTATTCAGTTTATCCTTCAACATGGAAATATCGGCCTCATAATAAATCTCTTTATCCTGAATATCCAACTTCAATGATCTCACCTTATCTCTGATCCTCAGAACTGTTTCTGTAGGATCATCCTCAAGTTCTATACCTTCAATATCCTTCGCAACATTAGATATGGTAGTCTCCAAGTTTTGTCGGTGGTCTTGTTCATTTTGTAGCTGCATTTCTGCACGCAAATCGAGCTGTCTATTTGCTGCGGTGAGCTCCGCTTGTGATTTCATCGACTCTACTATACATTCATGAATCTCCTCGATGATCTGCATGTGGATGAAGTGTAATCTCGGTAAGGTGATTTTCGCCAAGTCGAGCTCTACGCGCTCGACACCCTTCGTGTCGAGGACGGTCTGTTATGCCATTGGCAATGCAATAGCCAGTGGGTCCACATGGACAATCCTTGTCTTAGACGGCAGCGTTATTGCTAGCTTCGGTGGCATTTGTTGCGAGGTTCCTACCGACCTCCCTTTAGCTCCTGTGTCGTGCGACAAGGTTAGGCTTTTCTGGACGTCGTCCATTTTCTTCATAAGGCCTTGCAGTGTGAGCCGAGTCTTCTGTAGGTCATCCTAGATGACGTTATCCTTTTTATCTTTATCAACCATGATCTCCTTCATCTATTCTGAGACTATTTCTGCTATCATCTCGTAGTCATCTTCATTCAAGACTGCGTCAGATTGAGTCTTTGTGGCCTTCATCTTCGTCCATGCCTTCAGCTTCTGCGAAGTCTCCAGCTCTTTTTGCTTCCCTGTTTCTTCAACAATCGGGCATGAAAGCAGGATTGGCTCATCTTCTTCAGAGTCTGTCTCAACATCCATGACTTCAACACGAAAGTCGACAGGCCAGTCCTTCATGAGGGCTTCAATGTCCTCCTCATACATATGGTAGTTACCAGGGAACCATTCTAGCTTCTTCATCCTCGCCTTAGGTGAAATGAAGATACATTGCATGTCTGCGCTGAAATCAAGAATGCGAATGTACTTCGCTGTTACCTGCTTCGTGATGCAGGATGTATGGATAATCGCATCACACAACTGAGTGTAATATTGATAGAAAACCTCATCTATCACATGTTGTCGCTCTGCATTGATATTTTCCCAGAGGTTGGCATACTGGAATCCTCTGGGATCATTGCTTTCTATATTGACACCCACATAGTCCCTTGGCTCCTTCCATCCGAAAAAGGTGATGAGGATGATCAGCCATGTGAAGTGGAACTATCCACCATTTTCCTGGGTATCATTGAGCTCATCCAAGAACTCATTCAGAAGATATTGACACCAATTGAACTCAGTGCCTTCAGCCACTATGGCACCAAGTAATACTGCACCCGTAGGCACCTCTGTAGGCCTAGCTGTTCTGAGGACTTTCCCTGCGAGTAACTTTGTGATGAATTTTGTCGTTCTGTCCTTAATTTCTTCTGTGGGAAAACCTCTTTTCCCCTTCACCAATGCATGGCTTTTCTTCATTTTCTCGACAGCTTCTTTTTCCTTGCTCTTCCCTTGGAAGAACTGCTTGGGATCCATACCGCGCTTGCTGAGATATGTTATGCGGTGGATCAAGGCAATGTTGACATCAATATTTTTGTCTAGCCACAAGTATCCCTAGTGGATTTGCACCATCATCATGCTAACCACAACATTAACTTCCGGTGAGCGATCAAAATGTGGCAATCTGAGGAGGTTCAACAATCCTAACTGAACTACCAGTTTTAGCCAGCTTTCGGCAACCAATTTAAATGTGCCCTTGGCATCCTTTTTCTAGCACATGTACTGGTTAGGCTGGAACTGTGGGTACTTAGGCACGTGGGGCTCTTCCTTTTGCATGCCTAGGAGGTCAAAATCTTCCCACTTGGAGTCTGGAATCTTTCCAAGGAGGTTCTTGGCAACCTCTATGTGTTTTGAGATCAGCGATAATGGGATTTCATATTTAGCGTTCTTGGCCAATTGAAAGACTGGGGTGTCCAACGCCCACGGTGATATATACTATGGTGTCAGCTTCAATGGTTCTTTCTGAAAGACTGGTGATTCTTGTGCTGATTGGCCTATCTTTAGGATCTTGCTTCATGGTGTAGTTACGTCTTTCCCTTTATGTTTCCCTTTGTCCTGCATGACTGGATTATGGCGAGGTGATCTATGGGATCCTTGGGCTTGTTCTGTTACAACCTTCTTAGCAGGGGTTCTCATTAACTCTGCAATTCCCCTGTGCTGAAAGACTCAGATTGCTTCTTCAATGGTCAGCTCTTCTTCTCTATAGGAGGGTTCAAACATTCACTGGTTAGCTAATGGCTCTGATAGTAAGATGATAGAAGGATATTAGCTCAAGGAATGATAGCAAGAAAATTCTAAGTGCTGAGTAATTCCTGCGAGTCCTGGAGTGGTGTTATTTATAGGCATGGCTGGGTCCTCCCCGCGCCTCCCAACCACTATATGAGCATTTAATGAGCTGTCCATTGGCCAATTTGAGAAAATCCTTCTGTCTCTTCCATCGTCAGCATGTTCAGAATGGCTATCTTTCCTTTAAATGCTCGAGCGGTTCATTGCAACGGTCATATAACAACTATTTTTCCAACAACAATATAATGGCTATATTTTCTGAGTGTTGGGCCGAGCTGCATGGCAAGTCATCTGCAATCCTGCGCAGCTACTTCGCAGTGTGAAAAATTTTCAACTGTGCAGTGCCTTTTTATTTATTTTTTCTTCTGCGCAGCTTCAGCAATGCTGCGTGGTACACACATTGTTCTACTTAACATTCATGTATAGACTTCTTTACATTTCCAGTGTCCCATTTCAATTGTACCTGACACTTGGAAATCTCTTTTTCTTCTTATCATTCAGGATTCTGCGAAGCAAGGATGTCATGATACAGCTTCAGCCTGTTTCCATTTATCAAAGTTGGTAAAGTATCCCCAGCTAAATTGGCTAACTAGACTGCTCCAGTGTTAGTAACATGTATTACAGTATATGGACCAAGCCAATGCATCTTAAATTTACCAGAAAATTTCATGAATTTGCTATCATATAGGAGGACTAGGTCACCTACCTAAAAGCACTTGTTCTTTATATGGCGATCAAGCCAAGCTTTCTCGCGGTCTTCCTGAACTTGTTGATGGAATCCGACAATGAAGCGATCTTCCTCCAACCCAACAAGGTGTAGCAACCTTTCTTCTAATGTTGCGTGGTCTGCCATCCCCGTGAACGCAACGATCCTTAGACTAGGGACAATGTACTCCATTGGCATTATAGCTTCTTTCCCATAAGCCAACTGAAAAGTTGTATGTCTTGTCAATTTCTTACATGTAGTCCTGTATGCCCATAACACAGAAGAGATGCACAGATCCCAATCATCTCTATTTACATTGCAGACCTTTGTCAATGCGTTCTCCAAAATTTTATTGAAAGCCTCAACAGTACCATTCACTTGTGGATGATATAAAGTACTGCGCTGATGATGAATGTGGAATTCCTATGTAAGTGTCTCAATGGTCTTGTTCAAAAAATGAGTACCTTGGTCACTCATCAAAATCTTTGGACAACCAAATATTGACAATATTTCTTCAAAAATGAACTGCGCAGCAGTACTTGCACTGCAGTCTTTTACTGGTTTTTCTTCTGCCCATCTGGTGAGGTAGTCAGTAGCAGTAATAATATACCTCGCACCAGTTCTTTTCCTTGGTGGGTTCATAGGACAACAAAATCAATTGCCCATTTCTCAAATGCCTGCAAGGTCAACTATGGGTTTAATGGCATCTCATCCCTTCGCAAAGGTTTCTCTGTCCTCTGATAGACATCGCAGTTCCTACAGTATTATTTGGAATCTTTGTGGATCGTGGGCCACCATAGTCTTGCATGCAGTATCTTCTACGCGGTAGCCCTTCCTGCATAGTGACCTCCTGCAATCCCTAAATGTGCATCTGCTAGAATAAATGGTTTCTCATGCTCTAGTATGCATCTGCACAGGACTTCATCTGGTCCAAGTTTGTATAACTAACCTACAATTATAGTGAAGTCTGTAGCATGCACCACTAGTTGCTTCTTCTGCTGGACAGATAATTCCTACAGTTCCAGCCCTGTTGTTAAAAAATTAATGATATCCTTATAGTAGTCATCGACAACCTGTATACTAAATAACTGCACATCAGGCAGACTGTCTTCAATGTTAGTCGGCTCTTCTCCTGACTCAATCCTTGACAGATGGTCAGGTCCCAAGTTTAGTCTACCTAGCTTAACAACAATCTCAAAATCATACTCCTAGAAAAGCAATAGCCATTTGCATATGCGCCCCCCTAACACTGTCTTATTGACCAGATATTTCAATGGAGAATGGTCAATGAACATAAGGAAGTGCGCACCAAGCAAGTAATTCCTAAATTTCTGTAGGGCATATACCATTGCAAGGCCTTCCCTCTCAGTTGTAGTATAGTTCTTCTCTGCTATTGAGAGCTTCCTAATCGAGAATGCAATGGGGTGGTCAATACCTCCTTCCCCCGGTTGAGCTAATACGATTCCCAAGGCAATGCACGATGTGTCAACATGGACATGAAATGGTTTCGTCCAATCTAGAAAAACTAGAATCGGTGCAGTCACCATCTTTTATTTTAATGTATCAAACCCTTGTTCGCATTCCGTGTTCCAGATTAATGGTGCGCCTTTCTTTAGTAGTTTTTCTATTGCTGCGGTTATCTGCGCATGACCTTTTATGAATTTCCTATAGTATCCAGTATGACCAAAAGTAGATCGCAACATCTTGACTAAAGTTGGTGTTGGCAAGCTCACAATAATGGCAATCTTCGTAGGATCCACCATCAGTCCTTGCTTACAAACAATGTGCCCAAGTAGGACGCCATAAGGGACACAAAAAATACACTTTTTTAGATTTAAAGAGATCTAATGCTATCGACACTTTTCAAGCATCATTTTGAGCTTCGCATAATGGTTCTTTAATAGACTAAACACAGTCCAATCATCAAAATAGGCTTCTAAAAATTTATGCATAAACTCTTTAAATGTTGTGACGACCACTCTGGAAAATATGGCAGGTGCGTTCTTCAGGCCAAAAGGTATTACTGTGTACTGAAACGACCTCCATTCTGTAGCAAAAGTCATCTTATGCCTATCTACAGGATCAATTCTGATCTGATGATACCCGAAAAAAACATCAGTAAAAGAATAAGCCTCATCCCCTCCAACATTATCAAGCACTTCATCTGTGAAAGGGGTAGGGAACGGGTCGTGCATGGAAGCATCATTCAGTTTTCTGAGATCAACACAAATCCTGATCTCACCCTTTGATTTCTTGTATTGAACGACCATGGGACTAATCCACTCTGATTCTTCGATGGTTTCAATAATTCCTGCTTCCAGCATCTTATCCAGTTCTACGCGTACTTTTTCTTTGTAGCGCGGATTTAGTCTGTACAGTCTCTGCTTCACAGGCTTTGCGCCTGGCTTCAAGGGTATTTTCATGACTCCTAGGTCTCCTAGAATTCCTTTCATTTCTGTAAATTTTGTTGGAAACAGCTCCTGATACTCATGTAAAGTATCTGCAATCTCTGCAATAGTCTGATCATCCCAATAGTCTCCAATTGCTGCGAACTTCGATTCTTCTTTTGTGCCAATATTCACCTTCTGTGTCTTTACTGGTCCGCTCATATATGGGATTTCTAATGGAAGTCCTTCTACCTTGCGCGCACCCTCCGACTCTGGTATGTTTATATTGCATGGATCGTCATCATCATCTTCATTTCTATCATCAATGTCTTCAGCTAGGATGTAACACTTGATAAGGTGTTCTTCATGTTCCTTCCATTCCAACTGTAGGTTCACAGGAAAGGTATCTACCCCGAAGAATTCCTCCAATGTCATATTTCTATGAGGACAGTCTTCCCTGAATATGCGTTCCTTAATTATTTGCAATGCCTCATGGATCAACGGATTTTCGTCCTCAAAGCCGAAGTCTTTCTGGAAGTTCGCATTCAACATTTCCCAATCAGTGCTTTCCATGCGCAACTCCATATCTAGGTACCATTTCTTTGGAATGTCATCCTCCAGCATATGCACGAATAGGTGCACCCATTCTTCATGTGGCCTTCCCAACCATGCCTACAAACAGACTTCAATGTGTTGACTAGGGTTTGTATGTCCATTGAACTTATCAAAGGGTAAGGTAACCTTTTCTGCAAACCGAATCTGCATCTTAATTTTGCATTGATCCCAAGTGTTCAATGTCTTCTTGTGCGCATTCCACCATCTGGTGGGTGTGTCACACAGTGCCATATCCAATGCTGGTAATCTGTGCTCATCTGCAATCTTTGCAGTGTATTCTTTGATGAAAGTATAAACATTAGCATAACCATTATATGTGGGAATAGGACTTACCTCCTTCCCGATCCAGTGCAGTTATTTCATAACCTGCGTGCACCTTCTTGTTGATACTTCATGCATCCGGCTTTGACAATTTTCCAGCCCTGCCTATGAATTAGAGATGCAAGAGCTGTCACATCTCCAGCTGAGTGTGCCATCTGCAGTAGGATTGATGTAATCTTCTTGGTTCACTGTGACTTGGTATAGTCTGTCCAAGTCTTGAGCCTTGGATTCCTCCTAAATTGGTTCGTTATATCTGTCACCATCTACAGGATCCAACGGTGCAATGACCCTAAGATGCTTGCCTTCAAATATCATCTTGTTTTTTTTTTTAAGTTGATAATAACCAAGTTATCCATAGCCCAGTCAATTCCTAGTATTGCAGGAAAAGGCTGACTATCATCCACAATCTCGATAACTTCAAACTCTGTATGACTTTGGACTCCATCAATGTCGACTATCACGTTAGGTAACTGGCCAAAAGGTATGACTTTCTCTTGGTTATCCATTCTCAACTGGATAGGTGACCATGACAACTTTGGTCGACCCATCTGCTGCCATGTCTGCTTAGTTAATACATTTACTTTGGATCCCAGATCAAGGATGAATTCATCCATTTCAAAATCTCCTATCTACGCAGTAAGTCTCATTTCTCAGCCCGTTCTTTTATGCTTCCTTATGTGATGTACTGCGCTATCAGAAACCTCTGTTCCAGTCTGTGGCTCATACTGGTTTATGAGCTTTTGCAGCTCTACTATGGCATTTTCACTTTTAAGTAGCTTCATGCAGCTTCGCATGAACTGCACAACGGGGGTGCTAATATCCGTCACAGTGCTTGTTTTATCATACGCCGCTAGTATGTCTTCAACATGCAGTGCTTGACTGCGCAATGGGATCCTCTCTGTTTCTATTGCTGGCTCCCTGAAGCTATCCCGCGCGTCGAAAAAGACTTGTTCTTATGTAGGTTGAGAGAAAGTATTTTTCCCGGAGCTTTCCTTATCCATCCTGTCTCAAGAGGAGACCACTTTGTGTGAGCCTCTCCTGATGTGGAAGCCTCTGCTCCCCTGTCACGGCCTGTCTGAGCGCCACTGTGCGTGACCACATTCATGCTCGGGTCTGCTTGTCTTTTCTCTACTGTGATCCACTGGACATTCGTGTTTGGCGCATCTGTTTGTCTTCTTTTTTGCATTTCCACCTCTAGCACTGGGCAATCTTCAATAACATGGTCAAATTATTTACAATAATTACATGTAGTGCATGGATTAACACAATCTCTAGACACGTGACTTGGTTGGCCACAATTATAACAGATAACTTGGCCACGGCCTCTTCCCTGCACCGGGCCAGCATTTCTTCCTGTACCGTGGTATCCAGCACCACGAACTCTTTATCCTCCTTGGTCATATGGTGCATTCTCTAGTTTCGACTGGTTATCTTCTTGTACGTGGTACAAGCCAGCGCCTCTCATTGAGTCCATATCTCGTTTTCTTTCATTCATTAGTTCATATGCGTGGCAGTTGGATTCATCATGTCCAACTGATTTACAGAAATTGGAGTATAGATTTTTAGGTGTTTTCACATATTTCTGTATAAGATAGCAGTCTTCAGGACTGTGTCCCGTAGTTCTACAGATTTCACACCATGGGGCTTGATTCTGATTCAATGGGTTGGGCGCACCACTGTTAAGATAGTCACGGAATAAAGGGAAATGCTCTCGATCATGGCCTTCTCCTTTACAACTTGTACACCAGACCTCATGTCTAGGTTCATGCCTTTGTTGTTTTCCATTCTTCATGCTTTGTAGTTCTAGTGTTAGGGTGGTCAGCTGGTTCTGGATCTAAGACATCCCAGAGCTAGTCTCACCAATTGGCAAAGCTTCTAGCTTCATTGTGATCTCCAAGGCCTCTACCTGTGACTCAACCTTCTGCTGCATCAATGGTAATCTTATATGGGGAAACAACACAGTAATGAACCATTCCTTATGTTGTGATGGAGCTATAACAAAGCTCACTTGGTCTAATAGGGTCTTGAATTTTTTATCAAACTCCCAAACCATTTCAGTCGGTTTCTGCTTTATTTCTTTTAGCTCGGTTATACACTGGGATTCAGATTTGGGTTTCTTAAACTCTGCCACCAGCGTAGCTTTAATTTCTGCGAGGGTTTGTGGCTGTGTGGTAGAATACTTCATGAACCAATGTAGAGATCTGTCCCTAAAAGTGGTGATGAGCTGTGCTCTCTTCACTGCATCATCCTAGATTTGTCTTACATTCCATATGGCTTCACAAAGGAACCAATGGTGATCAGGGTCTTCTAGGCCAGTTCCCTTGAATATTGTTAGCTTCATATCTGTATTTTCCATTGTGGTACTAGGTGGTGGAGCGCCCGGATTAGTGTGTGGCTGCTGTAAAGGGATTTGTGCAGTGAATACAAATGGGCGTACTGGGGTAGACGTACTGGGTTTAGCATTTTGCGGGGTGGGATGCGCAGTAGGTGATTTTTGAGATAAAGGTGGTGCGGTCACTGCAGCCGAGAGGTTCTCAGGGGTAAATGGCGGTGTAGCTTCGTTGTCAATGTTAGCAAGAATCTCGGTAGATATGTGGAGTCCAGGGTCTGCACAGTTCTTATTAAATTTATAACTCTTACCACTTCTAAGATTATGGATCTCTTCGTCAGAATCAATATATGTATTGTTTATCATGACAAACTTAAGAATATTACTGCATTCTTAAAACACCTTTCTCAGCTAACAACATCTTAATGTATAGACTGAGATTGTTCAACAACTTACCTTGGAATCCTCCAAAAAAGGATGCTTCTGCTTGGCTGTAGTATTTGAGTGTGTCTACAGCAAATTCTGTTACGAAGCCTTCTAGCATATGATCGACACAAAAATCAAATACGCATGTCAACAGACTGTCAATTGCTTTGATCTGCGTTATGACCTCAGGAGTCCACTCTGTAGGAACTCCTCCTTGAAAACATGTTTTCTTTTCTGCAAGCTGTGAGATCCACCTGTGTAGCTCGTTGGGGAATGATGCCCAGAAAATATCGTGGATTTGAACATATATCTATCTAACCACTGTGTGTCACTTAGATGCAGATGTCTATTCTCTTTCCTTTTAAAGTCTCTTATGGTCTTATCCCACTAGGCATGGATTTCTGTCTTTTCAGGATGCCAGTTATCAGATCCTTTCGGGAACTGGTATTCTTCTTCACTCATCACGTTTGCAACTCATCACGGATTCTAGCACGGAAATGGAACCATTTGTTTGCTCTAACTGACCCAGAGGTTTTCTTATAAGACCCAGGTTCTTTGCGGTTTCCCTTTGACCAACAAAACCTCTTCGCACCGGCCCTTTCGGCAACAACCTGCGAGCAGGCTGAGGTCTCACCCGAGGTGTATCTATGGGGTATTGCGGAATCAGGTTTCCACAGTAAGTGATAAGTTGCTTGGATGGACGAATTGCGCAACAAAACAGAGGATATGTGCTGCGAGGTGAGACTGCGCAGTGATGGGAAACACTACGGTCCGCACCACTATACTCTTCTACCGCGGGACTTCTCCTGAAGTTGCGCACAATGCAGCTTCGCTCTAGACTTGGGCTAACTAGAAGACACTTAAGGCACTAAAATGAATATCACTCATCCACTCGTTCATGTGCTTAAATGACTATTCTCTTGACATTCATTCATTGGCTCAAGATGTTAATATTTGAACAAAGATGACTAATCTAATTCACTGTTATACGTTCCTTTACTGTGTATAAGCAAATACTTAACCAAATGACTGAATTACTGCCTTCATACACAAGACTAAATGTTCACCATTCAACTATCCATGCGAAACGTAACATATCATTTCCATACCTCTCTAATGGCTAATGCATATAAAATCTCTCTCATACAGTATGCAAGGAAACATCTAGACATTCATTTGACAGAACACATAAGTAATCATTCATTCACCAACACAATCACACAACGCAAGAATTATCATGGTTCACTCCCCCGGGTGGGAATCTACGTCCACAAGAATGGTTGGTAATATATTTCTTTGAAAAGGGATGGGGACAAACATTCTTAGCCTGCGCACTCAGCTGCAGACTCTCCTTCCTCTCAGATAGGTCTTTGTGCACACAGCTGCAGAGCCTTTACAATCTTCTTAGCTCAAAGAGATTTTACAATACAGCAACCCAGAGTGTAATCCACACCCAAAACAATAAGGAGCAACCCCATCCCATACAGAATTCTCTTCTTAAATAGATCATGCCTCTAAGGTCATGTCTTTACAATGCCGAAGACCTAACCTAAAAACCCTTATGGTTTACAAAACTGTGTCGGTTTCCCTCAACCGGCTTGCTGGCATCTGGTAGCATTTGCTTCATCGTGGCGGTTCTCCACGTCTTCATTCTGTCGCTATTGGCCTTCTTGTTGCACACATGCCAATAGGTATTCTGTTACTAAACCATTCATCTATAACAGTTTCTCCCACCAAGCATGCCAAGGTGTAGCTTGCCTCAACAAACTCATGCATTGGCTGCCAACCTGATTTGCTCGTGCCTACCGCTCGGCACTCCTGGAGAATCTTTCCAAAATTAGACCATTACTGGTCCATCCGATACCTGCACCTGATTCTTGTCCAGCACTCCGCTTTGCTAGCTCCATGTGTTCTAACTTCTTCGCAGCACTACTTCCTCGCAACACTAGTCTTTGCGGTGCTTCCAAAATTTGGATGTTGAGCACAGCTCCGCAACCTGATCAAAACCTCGATGCTACGCACAGCTCCGCAGCATCTTCAACACTTAGAAAAAAATATATTTCTGAGCTATGCTCAGCTCAGCTTTCCCTGCTTATAAAAAAAAGGTGTTTCCAAAACTTTGTCCCAACCTGGGCCCATCACACATACCTTAGCAAACTTAAAAACTTGATGTTCAGTTCTTTCATGTTCATCGTTCCTAGTTTTAGATCATAGAATTCTTTGGATTTTTCTTCGTAATACTGCTCAGATAAGAATTTCTTCTTGAATTATCTTTTAAAAGTACTCCAACTCACATCTCTATCTTTTATGCTCTTTCTTCTTTTGAGATCTTGCTACCAAATATCTACCTTCCCGATTAGATTATAAATTGTCATTTTTTCCTTTAAGGATTTGGAATAATCATAGATCTGAAAATACTTTTTCATGTCGGACAGCCACGCCTCAACTGTCTCTCCTTTCTCTGTTTTTCCATTGAAGGTTGGGGGTTTGATTTTCTTGAATTCACCATATATCTATTCGTACTGTTTATTTCTTTTCCTCTTTGGCTTGAAATCTCCTTCACTACTGTCACTAGAATAGTTATGCTTTTTTTTACGTAGATGTTTGCCAGTTCTTGAGGATGTTGAGTTGTTGTTTTCATCAACTGTTTTTGCTTGCTTACTCTTTCCCTCATAAGGTAAGTCTTCAGTCTCGGAAGTATGTTCAACTTCCTGTTCATCTCTTGGGTATTGGTCAAACAGTACTTGCTTCAACTCCTCTTGTGTTTTCAAAATTATTTCATTGTCCTATTTTAATGATCTTATCTTTGCTTTCAATTCTTGAAAAGCACATAATAATTCTGATGAATTGTTGTCTATATTGCCATGGAATTGTTGTTCCGTACTATGGTTGTTTGGTGGAAATATGTCCTCCATATGCTCAGCTGATCCTTCCATACCTGTAACTTAAAGCAATTTTTCTGTATATAACAATATTTTAACTTGAGTTAGTAAAAATTTTGCAGTCAGAAAATTTATGTTGCATGGTTATTGGGCCTTTTTAGGCCTAGAGTCTGAACATGAGCTCTGATACAACATGTAACATCCCGATAATTTCATAAAAAATTTAAATCATCCTAGAATGTTAATAATTGTAAAATGCAGAAATAAATAATGTTTATTTGGCAATAATAATGATTACGTCATAACAGCAGGAACATTTTAACTATAGTGATCTTTGACGAAAGAGGTTTAGTGTCAGTGATACGTCAAAAATCAAAGATAATTGATTGCGATATTAGTTTGATTGTTTTTTTTGAATTTAACTGAATTTTCAAAACACATATGAGATAGAGATATCCGTGACAAGGTGTTGATAGTTTTAATTTCTAGATGGTGATGAAAGGGGTCCCTCGAGGTGCCCCGAGGCTTACTCAGCTGTGAAGCTAAAGCATTGTACCCATCCTTCATGCGTAGATTCGTAGGTAAGAGAAAAATGACAGAACATATATTAAGAGTATTTAAGAATTTTCAATGGTCGTCAATGTCTTGGAAGAAAATTCTATGTGACTCCTTGCTATAGGTATGGATCCTTGTCTATCCTAGTTATGATGTTTGAATATATATTTATCGGGCAAGGGTTGTAAACTTCAATCAATACTTCTTTCAGGAATTAAATGGTCAAGGAGATACTTTTACCTATGATTTTCTATGATACAGGCTAAGTTACAAAAACTAAGTATTACAACGATGCTCTTACTATCTATTCGAACCATTACTATAAAATGCATAGATTGGTGGATATTTGTTTTGTGCAAGCTTTTAAATTATGCATATATACCATATGAATGTTATGATGCAATTGTACCTTTAATTTAATTCTACTATATTTGTTGGTCATCTATATTGAGGAAGCTTTGCTGGGTTTTCTACCCCATAAGGGTTTCCCAGGATAGCTGCAAAGCATGTGATGAGGTACCTAAAGGGTACAATAGACTTTGGTCTATGTTATCTTGGAGATCATGACTTCAGATTGTATGGCTACACACATGTTGATTGGGAAGGAAGTGTATCAGAAAAGAAGAGCACATTGGGTGGATGCTATTGTTTGGGATCTGCCATGATCTCGTGGTTTAGCAGGAAGCATTCTAGTTTGGCTCTCAGCATAGCTAAAGTGGAATATATAGCTTCTTGATCTGATAGTTGTGAAGCGATATGGCTTCGAAAGTTGTTATCAGGATTGTTTGACTTAGAGATGGACCCCACTGTGATCCTGTGTGACAACCATAGTTGTATCAAGATGAAAGAGAATAATGTGTTCCATGATAAGTCAAAGCACATAGAGATCCGATATTTTTATATACGGGATATGGTGCAGAAAGGAGCTATCAAGCTCAAGTATGTGAGCACTGACGAACAATTTGTTGATGTATTGATCAAACCTTTGTCTCAAGTAGAGTTTGAGTATTTCCAAGACAAGCTTGGTGTCGTTCGGAACGACCCTCCTCGAAAGGGGGAGTGATATGGCCGATGATGATATTTGGATACTGGTATTGATGTGGATACCTATATCGATGATGAGATTGCCTATATTGACAGTAAGGTCAATGATGAAGATACATGTGTTGATATGGATACGTGTATCGATGATGTGGATACTTGTATCGATGATGAGGATACTTGTGTCGATGATGAGGATACTTGTATCGATGATAAGGATACATGTGTCGATGATGAGGTTACTTGTTCTAACGATGAGGTTGATGATGAGGTTACCTGTTATGACGATGAGGTCGATTATGAGGCTACCTGTTCTGACGATGAGGTCATTGTGTGGTTCCTAGTGGATGTGATAGGACTGCATCGTCCTTGAACGTTTGGTTCAAAATGTATGTGATAGGACTGCATCATCCCTGAATGGTTGGTTCAAAATGTACGTGATGGGATTGCATCACCTAGACTTATGTCCTAAAGTGATAGGGATTGATCATACCGTAAGTGGATCAAGATTGCATCGTCCTTGGACTCATGTCCTGAAGTGATAGGGATTGATCATCCCGTAAGTGGATCAGGATTGCATCATCCTTGGACTCATGTCCTAAAGTGATAAGGACAAATCATCCTGTAAGCTGAATTCAGGATTTCATCATCCCTAGACATGGTGATATGTCTTAAATTGATAAGGATTAATCATCCTGTAAGTTGATTCAGGATTTCATCGTCCCTAGACATGGTGAGGTGTCTTAAAGTGATAAGGAATAATCATCCTATGAGCTGATTCGGGATTGCATCGTCCCTAGACATGGTGAGGTTTGTTAAAGAGATAAGGATTGATCATCTTGTAAGTTGATCGGGATTGCATTGTCCCTAGACATGATGAGGTGTCTTAAAGAGATAAGGATTGATCATCCTGTAAGTTGATCTGGATTGCATCGTTCATAGACATGAGAGATGTCTTAAATTGAGAGGGATTGATCATCTCGTAAGTGGATCAGGATTGTATCATCCTTGGACCTATGTCCTAAAGTGAGAGGGATTGATCTTCCCGTAATAGGATCTTGTACATTGTAGAGTATGCTGCTATGTCAATGTTGTTATTGTGATGATCTAGATGACGATGTTGTTGATCGTGATGGTCTAGATGACGATGTTGTTGATCGTGATGGTCTAGATGATGATGTTGTTGATCGTGATGGTCTAGATGACTATGTTGTTGTTCATGATGGTCTAGATGATGATGTTGTTGATCATGATGGTCTAGATGACAATGTTATTGATCGTGATGATCTAGATGACGATGTTGTTGATCGTGACGATCCAGATGATGATGTTGATCAGTAGATCCAGACAATGAGGTTGTTGATTGAGAGATCCAGATGATGATGTTGTTGTAGCTATTTGAGTGCTGCAGAAGATGAAGACTCAATACTGATGATGTTGATGTTCCAGTATTGAAGACTTGAAGATGTTTCAGTAACTGTTTGAGTTACTGATGATTGAAGAAATCTTCCAATGATTTATAGATGTATCATGTATGATGTTGAGGACTCTTTGCTCCTGCAGATGTTGCTATAATATCCTTCTCATTAAGGTGGAGTGTTGAGATATTGTAAATTCTAAGAATATTATATTTGTACTTTATTTTTCTGGAGATGTTTCATTCCTTCGTGAAGACCTTATTGTATATCCGGAGATGTTTTATTCCTCCGTGGAGAATGTGGTAACTTGGGTTATTAGACTTCCCTAATGGGGGTCGACCCTGTATGAGTCATATGGGTTAAAGGGTTATTAGACCACCCTAGTGTGGCTGGCCTTGTCACATTATCTTAAGTAGTTAAGTTGGGGCCGACCTAGTTATGGTGAAAAGTCAGTTAGAACACAAGTGTAAATAGAGGACGTGTGTTCCTCATTGATACCACACATTCACTCACTTGTGAGTGGTGCATAGGTATGAGAGAGATATTCTATGGAGGAGAAGGAGCTCATGGTTGAGGATTATAGCTTTGTATTTGTTGGTCATCTATATTGAGGAAGCTTTGCTGGGTTTTCTACCCCATGAGGATTTCCCAGGATAAATTTGTGTCTCTTGTGTTTATGTTGTGCTTGTTGTTCTTTCAGTGATCCTGTATATGCTATTTTTGTGAAATGGAATGTAATACTGATATTTTCTGTCTTAGCATATTAAATCTCAACATTATGCTGCAGATACTACTAGCTTAGAGATCCCAGAACTAGAAGAAGAATGTTTACGTAAATTCCGACCATAATTCTTATTGGACATGAGTGTTTTATTTGAGAAAAATTATGCTATTTCACATAAACTTACATGTGACTACCAATTTATTGTTTTTTACAGAGGATTCTACACATTCTGAGGATATTGATAGGATAGAAGAGTTATCTTCTAGTACGCAAAGTGTACATGTTGAGGCAAAGAATCCACCATGTATTTTTAATGAACACATTTTATTTAAATATGTATACTTTGATCGAAAAATTATATATACATTTTAATACTTGCACACATTTTAGTTCTTACAGGGTTTGTTGCTCATGCTCCTATTCCACCTCGTAATACAAGGAGAGGTCATAGAGCACGTCAGTATGCCCACAATGAAACATATGACCCTCTCTACACACATACTAAAGATGTTCCCGATGAGATTCCTTTGGAAGACAAGATCGAAATGCTTACTGAGAAAGAAATGAGGGAGTATTCTGATAGATTGCAGGGTGAACTTGAGAGTTCTACTATCTCTATCGGTTGTCAACAGAGTCTCCAAATTTTTTTGCACAATTTGAAATGGTTGATTGCGACTTATGTTGGGGTTGGACCATCAACCCAATTTTTTATGACATGATGCATAGGAGGCGATTGGTGGTGATGGGTCACCACAAGTTTGAATAAATAAAAAACATTGTCACAAAAGAAATGGTCTTTTCATTATTTGACATGTGGCCTAAAGACAAAAGACGTATAAAGATTATAAGATTCAATGATCCAAATATTGCACCAACATATTTATTCGAGGTTTCTCTATGCATATGGTAAATTCCCAAATAACGATGAGGTACCTCAATATTTTGTCAAGATGATAATTGCAGAGTTTCAGTTGCACATGGACCCTGACTATACAGATATGGGATCACCTTTCTATGGTGCCGGAAAAGGCCGCACATATGAACCTCCCGATTCACTGCGAGATGTTGAATATAGTTAACCGGTGCCTCACTTAGTAGTTCCATTACCTAGAGTCATTTCTTTTCCCAAGGAGTTTCAAATGACATTCGAAGTGGAAAGTAGGGTGACGGAACAGATAAAAGAGCATGTTATGGTTGCATTGGTAGGGGTAGAAATCGGCTTAAATAATATGGCATCTTCAACCAATATGGATGACATCTCATTTGATGACTATTCAGATGATGCCTTGAGATTTATGAGTCGATTAGAGCTCGAGCAGTATGCATCAAATTGTAGAGACATGTATAAGCATGTCAACGTTCAAGAAAATCAATGCACATATTTGGTACGTAAGTATGGTTTAATAATTGAACTCACAAAAGACACATTTACAGTATGAGCTAGAATGTACACATGTTACAAATTAAATAATTTTTGTATATATATATATATATATATATATGTGTTTTTATTATCCAAATCTCATGTCTATAAGTTTATTGAAATTTATGCAGTATGCCCAAATGCTAAATGATGATGGCTATGTTGATGGTTCTTTTCTTGGCGAGGAAGAAACGCAGGTATCAATTATTCTTTTTGATAGAATTTTATTAGTTTTGGTATATTTTGTCCCCAAATGTATATATATATATATATATATATATATATATATATATATATAAACTTTCATTTTGAATTTTTAGACCACAAAAAACCAAGATCAAATGGAAGTCGTGTATGAAGGAAATGGTGAGCGATAGTAGAAATTAAGAACAGATTTGAGGGCATGATCTATATGCCATACTGGATTCCTGATTAAAGTTATAAACAATCAATTCTACATTAAACTTATGATATAGTGGTGCTGAAAAATGAAATTTTCCTTTCTGCATACAAATACTAAAGTTGATGTATATATAGTTATGTTGCTCTCTAGGTTTTGCAATGGTTTATCTTGATCCATGACTAGTGAGAACCTGCACTATTTTGTCTTAGAATAAATTGCAACATATGAGACCAATGTTTTAAATGGTAGCTTGGGAGAATTATGAGTTTGTATTAGATGGATGAAGTGATTTGCATTGAATGATGGTTTAGGGTTAAAGTTCCAAGGAGAGGTAATCTATGATGCCTTTTGAAAGACAGCTTTAAAAATATTACTGTTTCCAAAACTGACCTAAGAATTTGTCATTGTTCTATAGTTTTGTCAATGATATTGGTTAGAATATCCTTGCATCATTTTATTGTTGTGTACATTTATGGCTCTCAACTTAGTGGTTGTTTTTCATTTCTGCTAACAACAATTTAAATTACATTAGTAGGTAGATTTTGTCCCTCATGGTGTATTCTTTTTCTTCAGTTTGCTTCCATATTTTGCTTCTCTTTGTTGTTTCTTATTCTTTGTTAATGAAAATGTTTTAATATGAATTTAAACACTGTTTACCAATCTTTTCAATGTATATATGGGATGGTTTTAGTTTTTGCTGAAGAGGTGCTTGTTCACATGTGGTAGTTTCTTTCCACTTGCATTCTTAGAATGCAACATCAAATACCCAATCCACTGGTAGTGATATGTTATAGTACATTGGTAACACAACTCTCAGTAGGTGATTTAACTTTTAATAAATTTTCAAAACTTTGTGCCATTAAGTCATTTTTTCCTCAAATTAATTTATGTTCATTGCATTGTTAGGAGAGTTTTCGTGACAATGCTACAGAAGACCATTCGACTAAAAGGATTGTTTCATCTTTCATCATCCTAATTTAGTTTGGATCACATACTCTTTTTATTGTTCCTATGTTTCATGTGGTTGTCATGCTTCATAATGTATGATGCATGGTGAAAATTCACTGGAGTCGTAGTATATATCCTTTTTTCCTCTCCAATCCTCAATGTAACTCATGACAAAGGTCATGATTTCAAATTGGTATGCAAAAACCATCTCTTTGTTTCATTGACTTGATCTAGACTTTGAAATACCTGCCCCTTTGGAATTCTCTATTAACACCCCAATTGTAGCTAAAAGAGACATAGATAGAGGGGTTCATGAAAAAATATATAAGGTTGCTTGAAAGTAACTTGGAACAATATTCACTTTATGGAGCTCCTCATTCCAGCATACTACTCATCATGTTCAATGCAGTACACAAGTTTCCATCAAGATTTTCATGAATCGATCTTGGATGTTAGGAGTGTTGGGCTCTCTCACTCTTATACCTCCCGAAGATTATACATCCACATGCCCTTAGCATTGGCTACTCTGTGGAGTAAATCATTCACCAGTGCATTGGCCCTTACATAGTTCTTGACAACTGCAATGTCTAACCTACCTCTCAGTCTCAGTCTCCTCACTCAACCTTGGTCGCTAGCTTCACTTGTCTTTGATATCTTTCAAAATATTTTCAGTGATAGCACACCACAATACTTATATTGTACTGACATCTATCTTATATTATTTTGTTTAACTTTTATTTAGCTAGACATTTTGAGGCTAGTATCTAGTTGGACCTTAGATCTTAGACATTATTATTATATTTATGCTTGTACAATTGTTCTAGGAGATGCTTTGACACTTCCACTATGTCTTGACACAGGATGTACTTTATTAGTCCCATTGACCTACTTATGTGGTATTTTGTTGGACATTAATAATCTCATCTAATCATTTTCTACGTATGCAAAATAGCTTCATTGTTATCCCATGGTACATGAGATCATGATTATCATCTGGTCTCAAATTTCTACTGCCCTAGCTTTCATTTTTTTCTCATCGGATTCTCATTCAGACAGATCAAAACCTTCGATGAGATGATAAAAGCATGTCTATACTTTGCAACTCAAATCCCAAGTGTAAGTATCATTTCATTTTTAGCTGCCCCATGTACTATGAGATTCATGGTAGTTTTTTTCTTTTTGGAAATGTTGCTTACAACTGTCCTTTGGCTAAGGGACTATGCTATGAGGGGAAGTTCTATCCTATCAATATCACCTAGGATTGAACTTGGTCTTATCCATGGCCACTTAGGGTGTTTTTAATCCTTGTCTCAGCATTAAAACTTAATACGCATTCAATCACCTCAAAAATTGCCACTAGACCACATTACTGTTGGTGATTCATGGAAGATATTTGCTTGTTCTGGGAGTCAAAACAACTCACTGAGTACCTTCATGCAATAAAATGATGAAATAAGTCTTACCATGTTCATTTAGGAAGCTCTTCATGATAGAAAAAAGCTTCTTAGAGATGAATCATGAGTTTAACAACATTCTCTTCCATTTGTTGATTACATCCTACTTCCAGACTCAGGATGTGAACAGTGAGAGACCTAGTGGGCATGTCATTTCTAAAAGGATTGTTTGAAAGTGCATTTATCTCTCTTCATTTATTTTTCCTTGAATGGTTGGGGAGATTGGCCATGGATTTGTGGTTAGAAACACTTTTTGACCTCCATTGTATCTATGGCATTGCATTCCTCATTCTTTCATCTTTTGTAGTATTGCTTGGACCTGTTTTGCTCCTTACCTTTATTTTATTTTATCCTATAATTTAGTGGGAGGTATGATAGGTACTCCCCTTGTTTTATCCTATAATTTTACATTGTATCGAGGCCCATAAACCTTTTTAGCTCCTTTTAGACATTAATATTAATTTCAATTTCCAGGTATGGAGTTCTGAAACTTTTGCTTTCTTCGCCAACAGTACCAATAGGTACCTACAAATATTTTTTCCTCTTAATGTATGTGGTAGGCTCAAAGGAATCACATCTTTCTTGAATCTTTAGTTCTCATATATTGGAAATCATTTAGAGGCCTGAATAGGAATGTGTAATGGTAATGGGGGAAAAGATATCACATGCAATATTTTAAATTTATTATTGTTGAGTTGTAAACTGTTAAACTAAAACATGTTTTTGTAGTTGAACATTGTAGGAAGATAAATTAGACTTTTGTTTTAAAGAATTTATTGTTGTATTGGTGTCAGCTTGATATTTCTTACCACAAAATGCAACGTTTTATGTTTACACATTTTTGTTTCTTGAAATTTTTGTATATGCTGTATGTAGGAACTGTAGACAATGTTATTTTGTTGATATGTTCTATTTTGAGATGGTTGTATGTTTGTACTTCTGAGATAGTCATATCATTTTCTTGCATGCTAGTTGTGTGAAAGTTTATTGGAAGGCCCTTCAATTTTTTGTGTTTCTCGTCCATCTTAGTTTCCACAATATTTAAATTGTTTTCCTTTTCCTTGATATGATCTTCTTAGATAGTCATATCATTTCTTGCATTCTAGTTGTGTGAAAATCTATTGGAAGACCCTTCAATTTTTTGTGTTTCTTCTCCATCTTAGTTTCCACAATATTTAAATTGTTTTCCTTTTCCTTCACTTGTAATAACTCTACAAATTTACTCCATAATTGAAAGCTACAATCAACTGATCCATAGATATTTTCAATATCAAACTTGATTCTTTGGAATGTGTCTTCAATTGTGTTCAATTTCATGTCTAACTCTTGCCACTCATGCATGGGACTTTCTATATATCATATTCTAGTTTTTTCCTCCTAGCATGCAAATTTTTATAGTCTTACTTGACATTACTAGCTTTGTTCTTTCTGATGGTAAATGATAGAATGTCTGAAACATTAGCTGCAATATATATGTAATGTCCATTCACCATGGAGCTTAAGTATTCCTTGTGTTCTACCTCTTGCACATGTCTATGGGTTAGGGATTTTTATACACTACCAATATCTTGAAGTTGATCATTGGTTTCATTCATCATTTATCTAATATAATTTTGTAAATATTATAATGGCAGGACTAACATATATAAATCAGATTTCGTGAGTGGTTGAGATCTCTCTCATAAGGCTAACTATTAATACTAAATATTAAACCTAAGGTTTAGTGCACAATTCAACAATAAAGACCAATAGCATTTCCATTTTCAATATGCTAAAAGGATAATGTATCACGTGAGACACTAGTGAAAATCATAAGAACATATTTCAATAATAGTTAAATGAAGCATGCATCTTAAACATCAATTTAATCACTATAGATCATTCATCATCCATAAACACAAAAATAGAACAGACAGAACACAAAAGAAATTTTAAGGGGTAACTAGTGAATCATCCATTCCATTTCATTCCTTAAAGGGTCTTACATCCATAGTTTCTATAAATCTCATGTCATATTAAAAAAAACAATAACAACAACAACAACCCTATCAACAAAACCCCAATTTGTCACTTTATACCTCTATATATACACTTTTACATTAGTTACAAGATAGTACGATCATTATAAAACCCATTTCTTGAATGACATGTGTGGAAACTTGCATGTGTTTAACAACATTCTACATATACTCCAATATGTCTTCTAATGTGCAAAGGAAACTTGATGCACATAGGATTCATTTGTGTGAAGAAGTACGAATCTTCAAAATAAGGTGCCAATAGACCCCCAACAAAAATTATTGTCTCATCCTGTAGGCAACCAAGGCCTTATTTCTACTTTATCTATTCACACAACTTGTTGATTGTCTTGGTGACCATGACATTCAAGGAATATTTATTCTACCATTATTGTTTATAATGTATATACATTATCTCATGGCTATCTTGCATGGGAAAGGGATTTAATTTCTTTTCTATATATGTTTCCTTCTTTACAAGTTCTTGGGACTCCAATATACCTATTTACTTCTTCTACTCAACTTCCTACATGTGTGTAGATTTTGTTATCAATTGGTACTTTTCTATCCAGGATATCATGATCTGATTGGATATCCTTTTCAATTCTTACATGCAATTTGTCTGGAAGTTGATTGGAAGGACCTTCATTTTTTTTAATTCTAAACCATCCTTGTTTCCATAATGTTTAAATTATTTTCCTTTCACTTCACTTCTAATAAATTCTACAATTTTAATCCAAAATTCAAAGATGTAATGAATTGATCCAACATTATTCTACTACCTCTTGGTTCATCTCACACAACCCATCCAAGACATTGTGTAAATGTAATGCAATGAATATTTCTCTTTATATCTAATGGATATTGAGGAATGAGGTCTCACCTTCCAATGGTTGTCCTATCTCAAAGAGGGTGCACAAATTTTGTAGCTAGCTTGTTATATCTTTGTAAATCATTTGTTTTGAATTTATGTGAGAATCTATGTAGCCAACTATATCCTCGATCTTTCTAAGCAAGGGGGTTTTACTAGTAATCTAAGGGGTTGTTTCCTTCTTCTTCAGTAACATATCTAAGTCACTCTCTTCCCTTGACTTTACGGGATTTGGTGTCTGACATTTTAACCATTTTCTCTTTACTAGTAGCATTTTCTTACTAGAATGGATTCCTTTCTCTTAAGGGGTTGATTTGGTCTATGTTTGAATACTTGTTCACTTTCCCTTCTATTGTAATATGGAGCTAAGCTCTAATGTTCTTGTGTAGTTGTGCATTTTTCCTATTGATATATTAGTTCTTTTCTTCCTTATCAAGACAATCTCTTTCACAACTTCTTCATCCACTTTTCTTATGTGTTCCCATTCCTCCTTCTCTCTTTTTCACTTTCTCTTTCTTAGTCATGGGAGCTCTCGAATTGGTAGTGTTTTTTCCTTATGCTTATCCTACTTATGCTTGGTTCTTGGTTTATTCTCATCTAATATTTCAATTTTAGGGTTTGGATTAGGGCCCAAATACTCTGGCCATTTTTCTACAATACTTTTGATATCTTATTCAATTATATTACTTGAGATTATATAGTGATTCTTATGGATCTATCTAGGGAATAAAAAGAACATTATGCACATCAATTTAAAAAATAATAGAATCACTATTACTTATTCACAATATGGCAAGGAATCCAAAAGGACTCCACAATTTCTTGTTTGATTATTGTATATCACCATTGGTATTAGGGTCCCACCCTAACTCAGAGTACTATAATAATTAAGCATACATTGTATAAGGCCGTAACATTGTAATAAGGTCGAATAAGGTAGTGTTAAAAAATCAATGTAAAAAGGGCCTTATACAATGTTGTTAGTTTTTCAGAATTTAATACATTCTGATCTAGGATCTTAACTGAAAGAACAACATGTACAACATATCAAGCATAAGAGACAAGAGACAAGAGACACAAAAAATGTCACTGGGGAAAACCACGAAGGAGAAAAACCCCGCAACTTCCTCAGAGATAGAATAAGCATCAATACAATGATCACCATGATCAAACCCAAGAGATAGATATCTACAGCAGCATGCTCCTTCTCCACTTTTGCACATCCTCCTCTTCTCTCACTAATGCAAAGTGAGTGAACAATAGAATGTATAAAATGAGAGAGACACACTCTCTATTTATACACTACATCACTTGACCTTTACTCAACTAGGTCGGCCCTAACTTAACCACATAACATAATACTAACTGGGCCGACCCCTAATAGGGTGGTCTAATAACCCTTTGAACCACATGACTCATACAGGGATGACCCCAACAAGGTGGTATAATAACCCATCAAGTATAAGTTACGACACTTACAATATAACTTGCGACACTTGCAAGTACACATGACGACACTTCCAATTGGAGGAACAATACATCTTCGTTGGGGATACAATAAAGTACAAATGTAATACATACAATATACAAGTGAATATCTTTCGAAGTTACAAATACATCAATACTCCCTCTTAAATAGGAAAGTATTCTCTTGACACAAGTCATCAATACATATACGCACAAGTCTTCAATACTGGAGTTGGATCATCATCACTGGATCACGGAGCATCATCGTCACTGCTGCTATACTCGTCATCTTGATCACTGGTTCTATCTCATAATTCTTCTCGTCATAGGAAGTTCTACAGAGCCAGCCCTTTTTCATGTTGGATGTAGGCCCACCACCTGTAGGTCTACATCATCACTGGCCATACTGTAGAATCCTCAAGACTTATTACGTGCATCAACAAAACCTCAAAAGAGAATTCCAGGACTTTTACGAGCTCACTGCTCAACCTATCGGATCTCCCAAGGCAATATTATATGTGACCTCCACAAAACCTCGAAAGAGCATCCCAAGACTGATTATGAGCACATAGCTCAACCTATCGGATCTCCCGGGGCAATATTACATGTGGTCATGGAAAAACCTCAAAATAGCATCCCGGGATTGATTACGAGCACACAGCTTAACCTATCGGATCTCCCAAGATCTTTTACATGCAACTGCACAACCTATCCATGGACATAGAGTATCATCTTGATACTCATGATCATACTGATCATGTCATCTCAACGAGAAATCCATCAAGTAGGTACACCTCAGGACTAATTACACTACCTCTGCAAAACCTGCAAGATCTCCCAAGATTGATTACACTGCCTCTGTGAAACCTGCAAGATCTCCCAGCATTGATTACACTGCCTCTGCAAAACCTACAAGAGCATCTTAGGACTGATTATATGCCTTTGCAAAACCTGTGTACCATACTATCACCTCATATTCTTCAGATCATCTCATCATCCACGGAGCACAACCCATATGCACATCACACAACACTTACACGCACCGGCATGGGAAGACACACTTCAACCATCCATGAAAGGCCCAGTACTTATATCTACACCATGGGAAGACACACTTCAACCATGCGAGAATGGAACAACACTTATATCACAGCCATGGGAAGACACACTTCAACCATGCTCAAATGGCACAGCACTTATATCCCAACCATGGGAAGACAAACTTCAACCATGCTCGAATGGCATAACACTTATATCGTAGCCATGGGAAGACACACTTCAACCATGCTCGAATGGCACAACACTTTTTATCATAGCCATGTGAAGACACACTTCAACCATGCTCGAATGGCACATCTCTTACATCAATGACCATGGGAAGACACACTTCAACCATGTCGGGATGGCCCCAGCCCTTATATATACACCATGGGAGGACACACCTACCACCATTGGAGAATGGCTCATGTGCATCTATGTCTCCAGACTCATCACTTCCCCTTGGAAGGAATCTCGATCTGAAGTACACCAAGCCTCTCTCTAAAGTACTCAAACTTCACTATGGCTAGTGGCTTGGTCAACACATCAACTATCTACTCGTCCATCGCAACATACAGGAGCTTCACTTCTCCTCTCTGCACCATATCCCTGATATAGTGATATTTGATCTCGATGTGCTTCGACCTATCATGGAACATGGGGTTCTCAGATAGTTTCACACAACTCTGGCTGTCACAAAAGATACTAGTATCATCCAACGGGAGATCAAATAACTCAGACAGTAGCTTCCTCAGCCATACTACCTCATAACTAGCCAAACAAGTTGCAACATACTCTTCTTTGGCTGTACTCAGTGCTATGCAGGACTGCTTCCTGCTAAACCAAGAGATCATACCTAATCCCATACTGAAGCAACACCTCAAAGTGCTCTTCCTATCTGCAGCACTGCCTGCCCAATCTGAATCAACATAACCCTCTATGTTAAACTTTTGATTCGCATCATACTTGAGCCCATAATCAACCATACCCTTCACGTACCTCAAAATATGCTTTACAGCAACCATGTGAACACTTCTCGGATCCGTCAGGAACTAGCTCAATGTGTTCACATCAAAGCAAATATCTGGTCTTGTGTTCTTCAGGTACATCAAGGACCCAATCATATGACGATACACCGTGACATCAACCGGCTAAGATGAAGCATCACACAGAAGCTTAAGGTTCGATGCCATAGGTGTGGCCATGGCCTTGCAATCCATCATCCCGAACCTCTTCAGGATCTCTACTGCATACTTCCCTTGTCCAAGGAAGATTCTATCTGCACTCTGCCACACCTCCATGCCTGGAAAATAGTGCATCATCCCCAAGTCCTTCATCTCGGACTCAGCAACAAGCTTCCTCTTCATGTCGGCAATCAATCTATCCTCTCGTGTAACAAACGGGTCATCCACATATAGGAGTAGTATCACATGATTTCCTTCCTCAACCTTGTAGTAGAGGTTGGAATCTGCTTTACTCTTGGTAAATCCCAAACTGGATAGAAAACTAACCATCCTACCATACCAAGTCCTAGGAGCTTGCTTCAAGCCATACAAGGATTTCTTCAATCTGCACACATATGACTCCCTGTCATGTGTCTCAAAACCAAGTGGCTGTTCCACATACACTTCCTCTTCAACTACACCAAAGAAAGCTGTCTTGACATCCATCTGGTGTATCTTCCATTTCATCACTGCCGCCAGAGAAAGTACTGATCTGATGGAAGTGTATCTGGCTACAGGAGCAAAAGTCTCTTCATAATCTATTCCACTTTTTTTTTCTCGGAGAAGCCACGAGCTACAAATCTCGCTTTGTATTTCTCTATGTTCCCATCTACAGCATGCTTGATCTTTGGAAGTCACAACAAACTTCCCATCTGGTATTGGGACCACATCCAAAACATATTTCTTCATGATCGACGGATCATGGTATTCTTCCATTACTTCATCTTGGATCCTAGGAACTTCAATATCTTCAATAGATAGCTTTGTTGCTGGAACAAATGTTGTAGTCCTTCTTTTGTAGGTGATGGTATACGATCTTTCCTACAATACAAGTTAAATTGCATGATTAGAGACATCTCATAGTCTCCAGAACAAATTCTTACATGTAAATAAATATGTCATATAGTCATGCAATTATTTTAGCCAATGCTTCAATACAACATTTATCCATATCCCGTAGCTTTCTAGATGCCTTCCAATCTCTACCAGAACATTGTTAAGAGTGTGCACAACTCCCAACATGTCAGCAAAGAGGTTTCATTCTAGATAAGTAGCAATGTAATGTTGTACAATGCCATAGGCCACTTACCCATTACATGCATATTAGTAGATATTGTTCATTAGTGCAATTATTATAATATGCATAATACACAACCTAAGTCTAGGAACATAGGTATATACATTATTGAACAATATTATTTAAAGAATAAGAAATGACAATTCAAATACTTATCTTTGTTTGTTGTTGGGTAGACTCCCTCTCAATCTTTGCTTCCTTGCAAGAACTACTGGAGTGTGTTCCGTCTTGATCTTTGCTTCCTGGATTACCTATCCTTGAACTTATATCCATCCTTGATCACTATGCATGCTTACTAGTATCATCGTTGTGTTATCCTCAAGATCTCATATATAATCATACATTCATTAGTATAATCTTAATACTATCAAAACACAATAATCTTAAACATGTATAGTCATGATCATTTCAAACACATATAATAAGCATTAGCATTCAAAGTTTCAAGGAAGACTTCTCTTACTCATGCATATTCATATTTGACCATAGAAATCTTCTGGTTAGTCATGTCATCAATCAAGGTAAGAGACATAATATGCATAAACCCTAGATTACTCAAACTTGTAACTTCATGAGTAATCATTATCAATCATACAAAAGTATAAGATCCTTACATAGGGTAGGACTCTAACTTGATATAGGAAAAAACATACCTGGTCATCATATTTGCTAGTTATGTTTAGTAATTTTTTCTTGTTCTCTTCAATGACATGCATAACTCATAAGTTAACCATTGTAGAACCAAATTATACATACCTCTATGTGATCCATGACTATGGATTAGTCTTTCTCTTCATGTCACTATGGTCTTGATATAGGACTTGATTTGTACCTTCATGTTAGCAGATAACATTCTCCTCATACAACACCACAGTTCATTAGTACAATCATAATAAAATCATAAGTGTCATAACCCTAATCAATGAATGTCTTCTATCATGCATTCATACTTTTACTAGGGTGATAAGACAAGTCTAGAATTAAACAAGATTGTTATTAAACTCAATAACATGAAGACAATCATATTATAAGCATAATCATGAAAAGATTTCAAAACATACCCATAAGTCATACCTGTCGAGTTTGCTTGTAATCTTCTTATGTAAGGCCTTAGCCTCATCTCCCTCTGAAACTGGAAATTCTTCACTTATGCAGGTGACCAATCCATTCTCTTCTAGGATTAACCCAATCCACTTGATTTGCAGAAACTGGATCTGGAGCTGGATTAGGGTTTGTCAAGGAAACCCTAAAAATTCAAACTTTGAATTTCAAAATTCTTAAAGGATAGAAAGATGCGCCTTGATGAGCTGATCAACTTGATATACTCAGAATTTGAAAACTGCAAGGTTTCACCCCTCAAATTTGCTTTTCAATCTTCTGGATTCACTTGGGAGGACCCTAAATTAGGGTTTGAGTTTCCTGGAGCTTAACCCAACCAAATAGTTTGATCCAAAGCTCTAAACTTCGATTTTTCCAAGGAGATTCCAGCTATGGTCACATATTTCAAAAATTCCCATTTTTGCAGAAGCCCTAATTTTTCACCTTTCCGATCAAAGTCCCGAACTAGGGTTTGATCAAGCCCAGCCTTCTGCCCAACCAAAAAATTCAATATTGGTCTCCAAAATTTCGATTTTGATGAGGAGCATCGAGCCATGGTCTCTGAATACAAAAATTCCAACTTCTCCAAAACCCTAAATTCCTATAGCCATGAATGAAGGTGCTCAAAATCCAATTTTGTTTTGACATAAATATGCACCTGATTTTTGTTTTTTGTAACTTAGAAATTTCGGATCTACGGGGTCTAAAAATTCTGCCTGTGGTAGCCTGACCTGTTAAATTTCCAACCCCATAGGTCTTACCTCAAATGGATTCTCTAAGAGAGAGTTATGCCAAGTGTCCCAACGTGACCTGTTTATGGGATAAAATAGGAGAGCGAACTTGTACAGAGTTACACGTGCCACTGGTTCAATTTAGGCCTCTAAAAATTGGACCTTTGAAAGTACAATCCGTTCCCTACCTGCCACCTTTTACAAAATTTAATTTGGAGCTTCCTAGCCCAAGTTGTGACATTTATTCCTAGGTCACCTATTTATGACTGAGATCTGGAAGAGGCAGCAACCCTATATTGTACAGATCATAAATCTGAAAGTACAACGAATAAGAGGCTCTCCTTCGGACACAAGGTATACAGGGATCTTATCTTCGATTTGTAATATTTTCAAATCCTGAAACTTCTCCAAAATGAATTTATAGAAAAAGTTCTATGATGACTGGTTTTTTCTATATCAAGCCCTAGCTTCGCAAGTGTAACAAATGTCATAAATGCCATACCATGCCTTCTTTCAGGATAGCTTTGATACCATGTTAGTTTTTCAGAATTTAATACATTCTGATCTAGGATCGTAACTGAAAGAACAACATGTACAGCATATCAAGCATAAGAGACAAGAGACAAGAGACACACAACATTTCACTGCGAAAAACCAAGAAGGTGAAAAACCCCACAACTTCCTCAGAGATAGAATAAGCATCAATACAATGATCACCATGATCAAACCCAAGATATAGATATCTACAGCAGCATGCTCCTTCTCCACTTGTTCACATCCTCCTCTTCTCTCACTAATGCGAAGTGAGTGAATAATAGAATGTATAAAATGAGAGAGAGACACACTCTCTATTTATACACTACATCACTTGACCTTTACTCAACTAGGTCGGCCCTAACTTAACCACATAACATAATGCTGACTGGGATGACCCCTAATAGGGTGGTCTAATAACCCTTTGAACCACATGACTCATACAGGGCTGACCCCAACAAGGTGGTCTAATAACCCATCAAGTATAAGTTACGACACTTAAAATATAACTTGCGACACTTGCAAGTACACATGACGACACTTCCAATCGGAGGAATAATACATCTTCGTTGGGGATACAATAAAGTACAAATGTAATAGATACAATATACAAGTGAATATCTTCCGAAGTTACAAATACATCAACAAATGTATGCTTAATTGGTTGAGGCCAATGCACCTTTTCTTCCTTTCAGTCATATCAATTTTTTTAATGCTCGAATTTGTCACTATTGCCTCATGTGCACTTACCATTTGTCACTACGTTCTTCATTCTTGCTATTATTTCCATGTCTGCTTACTTTCACTATATGATGGATTTGACATTTGTCTCAGTTTTCTTACATGTGCTACTATGATTATCTGGAAATTGCATTTGCCTAAAGATATCTACTGTGTAAATGGACATGATTAAACAAGCATTTCTCTGATAATATTCACCCATGGAATCAAAGTATTTCCATCCCTTGTCAACTACCTATGGTTGGGTGGAAAATTTTCCTTAGTACAAAACAATCAGTCTGTGACCTAATTTTTCAGCAATCCTATCTGTGCTAGAAATTGTCCCTAGACTACAAAGGGTACAAGGTAGAACAATCTCAAGAAAATTAAAGGAAATGAATTTGTTTTTATAGTTTTATTTTGAAGGTTTCATTCATAAGAAATGAGTAATTGATAACCAAACATATACAACACTAAATCATAAAAAAATGATGAAGAACTAAGATATAAAGATATAAAACTCATAGATAAACCATAAGAATCCATTAAGCAAGACACTGGTTGTGTCCACTAATTCATAAGCATTCACATGAATAATACCTTAATCAAGAAATGAAATTACAAATAAGGTGTTCAAATAGGCCATAAACATAACCAGCAAAAAGAGTCAATAAGTGGCTTGTATAATGTATTCAAATCAATATCCAATATTCAAAAAGAACTTACATGAGAGTATATATCATAAGTCTGAGTGTAACATAGCATCCTTAGCTCTAATGCCTTTCTTCCGAATAAAACACCAAACTCTATAGTGTATCTATTTCCCTCTTTTATAATTACAAAATGAAGAAGTTTCATAACCACTTCTTTAGGCCTCGAACTCCTTAACAGTTACATCTAGAAGTTAAATGAAATCCAAAACCCTAGGGTCGAAAATGCCCAAAATAGCAAAATTGGATTTTGGGGAAATTTGACGAATTTCTGAAAAATGGGTCTCAAAGAAGCCTCCATATCTCTCGATTCGAGACACCTGTGTGCATGATGAGAGAGGTTTTTGTAAATGAGCCTGTGATGAACAAAAACCTCTGTTTTTTTAAAAAATGATTCTCCAATTGATCGAAAGACGTGCCGAAAGTTTGTAACTAAAACAATAAATTATTTAATATTTTAAACCCTGAAAAATATGCCGTAAAGATCAATTTGAATCATTCAAACCATGATAGATATTGAAAAACGGAGAGAGTTTTTTGTGAATGAGTCTGTTGTGGACAAAAACATCTTTTGGTTTTCCAAAATTCGTTTCCATCACCTCGTAATATGTGCTCATTTATAATGACTAAAACAGTGAAAAACAGACCATGACTGTGCATCTTTCATCATCTTTATGCATTCTGTTGTGATAGTTGGCACTCCGTCTGTCAGTCTGCCTCCAAGTATTTTAGTATGAAGCTTCAACCATGTTCACATTTTCAATATCATTTGAAAATTCCTCTCCTAGTGTCCTCTAAACCATGTGCATGGCTCCCCCTGTTTTCAGCTCCTTTGGTGATGAATCATCATGAACTTTGACAAATGTTATGATATAAGGAACAACTGCCTCGAGGTCTTTGGGCATCATAGAATGTAATGTGCCAACACTTTTCATCAATCAACCACAATCCTCCATTATTTCGGATTCCAACAACGCCTTAATGTATGTAGTTTAGTTACTACGCTGCGGGAATGTCTCCATATGAAAATTTTGCAAACAAGCTCAACATAGAGGTTAAATTTTCAACATAAGAGTTAGGGAAAATACTAATAAGTATTTTGAATACCTTTTAAAGAAATAAAACAATTAATAAGCCACTATGTATAACCTAAGATAAAGGTAAAATAAAATAAAATAAAGTAATACTCATAACATAGAAAATGGAAAGAAAATCTAAACCATTCAACTTAAAATAAAGCAAAATAAAGGTAATAAGGAATGAAAAATTAAGAAAAAATCAAATAGGGACTAGGTACAATTCCAGTCCTAACCTCTGGCTCCGGCTAGTGGATGAAAACCTCCTTGTGAAGTTTCAAGATCATGTAGACCTTATGCCTTATTCACTGGGTGATGGAGTCATTTGTATCTCATTCCCAATCTATTCCAAAACTTGCAACCTTTCTCTTGTGACTATTAAAAACAAACCGAAATTGCTCATTCCAAACCATACTTGCTGAAAAGAAACTGCACACTGAAAACTGATCCATACTTATACTCTACAAACTGAAACTAGTGCTCGAAAAAGGAGCTTATTTATTTACAACTTCCACTTCTAACCAGCAGAGACTATCTTGATCATGCAAAGGAAAACTTTCAATGTAGCCAATTAAGTGTTTGATTGCTGAAGAGATTTTCTTGCTTGCAACTTTGTGAAAAGATGTAAAAAGAACATGACCATTGCATCAGGAATTTCATGAGAAATCTATACCTACTATTGCAATCTGATTTTATCCCAAATGTTACAACATTGGAATATTTTGAAAAGATTGTTTCCATGTAGATGGATATTGGGTCATGAATAACATGAAACATCTCCAACTGATTAACAAGATCAAGCTGCTCTTTTGATATTCGTACTTCAAGACTAACAACTATGGGCTCAATGATCTCTGCAATCTGCTGGTCATTTTTTGGTGAAAAAGAAAATAGGTTCAACTGCTCATTTCTGTTTCCTTCATTGCTTTCTAAAAAGTATGCTTTATATTTATCATACATGGGTTCATTGTTTAAAATTTCATTTGATGCTAAAACAAAAATCCGCTCCAAATCCTGTCTATATTCATCAAACATCAGATGATCATTACAAATTTCTAATTCTTGAAAATTAGAGACCTTTGCTTTGTGATGCTCTTCAATATTAGGCTCTGTTTCAAGGTGATAGCTACCATATATCAAATCTATGTCCTCGTGACATTGCTGATCATAGATTTTATGATCTAAAACTTTAATACCATCATCATATTCATTAAAAACAGGAAATTCTTCATAGACATCTTGAACCACAAATTCATGAGTATAAGAAACTTCTGATGAAATATCAAAGGTATCTGTAATCTGATTATTATCAGTTGCAATATGAATATTTTTCTGAACATCCTTTTGCTAATAATTTTTTAATGGTAAAGATGAAGATTCATGTTTTTCTTCATCTAATAGATCATGAACAACCTTTTGTGACAGTATATTATCATGAAAATAACCGGAAACTTCTTGAGTCATGAGAACCAAATATTTCTACAACGATTTCTTCATTACAAGGCTAATCTTCATCAGAAAAATAATGTCCAACGTGATTTAAAACAATAGTTTGTTCAACCAAAGTTTGATCTTCAAAACTATTTAAAGCATTATGAGACTCTTCCTTGACAGCAGAATTCTGTAAAACGGAATTAGAAGAAAATACAACTGATAATGAGTCTTCTTCCTCTTTCATAATATAACCATCTACTTCATCTACACCACAAGAGGAATCTTCTACTAAATACTGAATATATAAAGCATATCCCTTGCAGCAATGGTCGAAAAGACACTCAGCTGGATAAATTCTTTTGCAATACAAATGAAAAACAACATGAAAATCATTTAATGAATAAATGCTAGAGACGGGAAGAGACCTGTACCACTGTCTCGCATCCCCTTTCAAGGAGTACATGAACATTTTCATCAATACATCCTCATGATGTATATTTAGTTGGTCCATATATTGATGAAACTTAACTACATGAAGTGTTGGATTGTCCTCTTCCTTCTCTTTGAACCGTGGAAGGAAATATCCCCACTCATCCATGATAGGTACTACATTTGGAAATCCTGGAATATCAACAAATGTAAGAGGAGCAAACCTTTGTGCCAACATAGCAGCAAAATAATTTGACATTCTGAAATTATGAAGTTGCTTCTGGATTTTTCAAACATGGAGTCCCAACAGATCCTTCCCTTGCGGAGTCAAACATGGAGTCGCCGGTGAAAAATTGTAGTCTGAATACTGCAACCAGCCCTTGTTCAACACCAAACTGGATCTACTGATGTTAACACCCATGGAATATTTATCTTCACTTCCATACCCGGAAACGGCGCCAAAGATGTGTGTGCTAGAAATTGTCCCTAGACTACAAAGGGTACAAGCTAGAACAATCTCAAGAAAATTAAAGGAAAATGAATTTGTTTTTATAGTTTTATTTTGAAGGTTTCATTCACAAGAAAGGGGTAATTGATAACCAAACATATACAACACTAAATCATAAAGAGATCATGAAGAACTAAGATATAAATATAAAAAACACACAGATAAACCATAAGCATCCATTAAGCAAGAAATTGGTTGTGTCCACTAATTCATAAGCATTCACATGAATAATACCTTAATCAAGAAATGAAATTACAAATAAGGTGGTTAAACAGGACATAAACATAACCAGCAAAAAGAGTCAATAAGTGGCTTATATAATGTATTCAGATCAATATCTAGTCTTCAAAAAGAACTTACACGAGAATATATATCATAAGTCTGAGTGTGACATAGCATCCTTAGCTCTAGTGCCTTTCTTCCGAACAAAAAACCAACCTCTATAGTGTATTTATTTCCCTCTTTTATAATTACAAAATGAAGAAGTTTCATAACCACTTCTTCAGGCCTCGAAATCCTTAACAGTTACATCCAGCAGTTACATGAAATACAAAACCCTAGGGTCGAAAATGCCCAAAATAGCAAAATCGGATTCTGGGGAAATTTGATGAATTTCTGAAAAATGGGTCTCAAAGAAGCCTCCATATCTCTCGATCCGGGACACTTGTGTGCAAACTGAGAGAGGTTGTTGTAAATGAGTCCGGGATGAACAAAAACCTCTCTTTCTTTTTAAAAATTCTTCTCCAACTGATCGGAAGACATGCCGAAAGTTTGTAACTAAAACAATAAATTATTTAATATTTTAAACCCTGAAAAATAAGCCGTAAAGATCAATTCGAATCTTTTAAACCATGAGAGATGTTGTAAAAATGAGAGAGGTTTTTGTGAATGAGTCTGTTGTGGAAAAAAACCTCTTTTTGTTTTCCAAAATTCGTTTCCATCACCTCGTAATCTGCACTCAATTATAATGACTAAAAAATGAAACACAGACCATGACTGTGCATCTTTCATCATCTTTATGCATTTTGTTGTGATAGTTGGCACTCTATCTATCAGTCTTCCTCCAAGGATTGTAGTATAAAGCTTCAACCATGTTCACATTTTCAATATCATTTGCAAATTCCTCTCCTAGTGTCCTCTGAACCACGCACATGGCTCCCCCTGTTTTCAACTCCTTCAATGATTAAACATCATGAACTTTGTCAAATGTTATGATATAAGGAATAGCTGCCTCAAGGTCTTTGAACATCATAGAATGTAATGTGCCAACACTTGCCATGAATCAATCACGATCCTCCATTATTTCGGATTCCAACAGCACCTTAATGTATGCAGTTTAGTTACTACGCTGCGGGAATGTCTCCATATGAAAATTTTGCAAACAAGCTCAACATAGAGGTTAAATTTTCGGCATAGGAGTTAGGGCAAATATTAATAGGTATTTTGAAGACCTTTTAAAGAAATAAAACACTTAATAAGACACTATGTATAACCTAAGATAAAGGTAAAATAAAATAAAATAAAGTAATACTCATAACATAGAAAATGGAAAGAAAATCTAAACCATTCAACTTAAAATAAAGCAAAATAAAGGTAATCAGGAATGAAAAATTAAGAAAAAAACAAATAGGGACTAGGTACAATTCCAGTCCTAACAAATCCAAAACAAAAGAGAAAATATGTATCCTACCAATATGAATAATATTTAAGACAAGGTTGAAGTAAGTTGCTCCATTGAAAGAATTTAATACAATTGCCTCGTTAATGTGTGGCTTGGCCAGCCAAAATTATAAGTTCAATTATCTTGATACAAAGAGTGTGTCAATGCATCCATATGTTGGGAAATCAATAATAAGGGTACACATTCAATAGGCCTAACAATTAAGAACATATTTTCTCTCATTGAAAACATCGATTTAAATCCAAGCACATTTAAATAAAATTTCAAGTATACAACTATTGCATCCAAGCACATTATATAAATTAAAAGAAAACAAAAAGTTATTGCATGCATAAAATGTATGTCTTGCTGTCAAGACATGTCAAATCCATAGAATTGAAAGACTGATTGCATCATTGAACAACAATTTGAAGAACATTGTAAATTCAAACTATGAACAAAAACATATCCAAAACAATTTCTATTGATTGTAATAAAAAGTGTAAGAAAAGAGAGAAAAATAGAAAGAAAGAAAGCATGTATCCATTGTAGTAAATCAACCTTAAGGAATGACACAAAAATAGAAGTTTGTATTCAACCATAGACCAACAATGGAGAATGGTACATTTCCATTGTCTTTAAATAAAGTCCAATATAAACTCCATCAACTATAAAGTCCAATTTATATAGAAATTCTATGTTCTAACCCTACAAACAAAGAACACAATCTTATTCGCATACCAATGTGTTCTTGATAAATATGAAATGTGATAGTGGCTCGTGTTTTCAAGAATGACATTATGATCTTCTATTGACAATTTCCATTGGCGATTCTTGGTCTTTTTCCTAGTCTTCATTGGTTTCAACTGCAACCAAGCTGCTATGACTAAATGACTATACTGAGCACATATAACATCTGGCTCGTAGTCTTGAAAAAGAATATGGTCATTACATTTCCTTATTTCAGCAAAGAAATGTCCCATTAAAACCATTGAACCCACTGCATATGTATAATTTGACGGATCCTTAAATTCTTGCAACAACGTGCTTTTCAACCTAGTGCATCTCAATAAATAATAATGCACTTTTTTCTGGATTATCTACTGGTGCAATGAAATCAATTACATCACCTTCTCTAACCAAATCGGAAACACGATCACAATCCTTGTCAATCACAACCACTTCATTATCGTGCTCTTCATCTGCGATATTTCCAAATGGGGGCAATGGTATCAATTCTTGGTGTATCCCTGGTTTGATAAATTTGTTAGTTTGGTTTTGACACTCATCAAAGGACTCTACATCATCAATACATGCAAGACAAAAGCAAGAGTATTTTTCGTTTCTCGATTGCGTGTATATTTGCCATTTTTTTACTCCTAATGGGGTGTAAACCCCTTGTTTTAGGGATTGCAACACAATTGTATGGCATTGATCTGTCAACATCACCCATTGCAATATTCCAAAAGAACATGTTCAAGATAAAACCATAACTTGTGCAAATCAAATTTCACATTTAAAAACAATTTATTAAACTTTTTTTTAAATAATTTAAATAAAAATACTCATGTACATATAAACATAGTAAATAACCGCATTTGAAAACATTAAGGGTCATCGAAACAATTACACACCTTCTCACATTAGTCATCCTTTCATTGAATTCATGACTTAAATTTTGCTTGCACCAATTAACAACGTCGTTTGAATTTGTGAGGTGAGAAGCGGAGTGATTCATTTGATATCTCTTAAGTGGACATTTTATGCAGGCCCCATCGCCATAATGTTCCCC
This sequence comes from Larix kaempferi, assembly GCA_027924585.1. Taxonomy (NCBI): domain Eukaryota; kingdom Viridiplantae; phylum Streptophyta; class Pinopsida; order Pinales; family Pinaceae; genus Larix; species Larix kaempferi. The sequence goes on along the minus strand of BSBM01000120.1, from coordinate 7,235,925 downwards.
TTTTCCATGTCTCTTTTCAAAAAAACTCCATGTGTAGCAAACATCTATTTTATTATGAATGCGAGACAACCATAAGCATGAGCGTGTCGATTTAAACTGACCACACCCAATGCTCTTTAAAAGTGACCCCTCATCTTGATAATTCGTTATAAAGCATATTAAAAGAATGTTGGACAAAACATGTATCATGTGTACGATCATCACTAATGTAGAAATGGTACTCTTTAATCACTTCACGATTATTTTCATCGCTATTAGAACCATCAACATGAAGCTCTACATGTCTGTACAAAATATGCACAAGTATAGATACCTAGTTTGAATGATAATGCTCACCTTGTATCTCCGTTTGTGGAGTGAAAGTGTAATTTTCAGCAAAATCAAAAATTGATAATATTGTTCCTTTTGGAAATACATCTCGTGATTGCTTGAACTGTAAGTCTTTCCATCATGTTGTATGAGAGTGTTTTATATATCTATATATTTTCTCCCTGAACGACTCCATAAAACATGTCACAGAGATATCATCTTCAACTAACTCAGCCTTTCTTGATGTTTTCATTGAATTTGTAACATGAGTATAGTCAACATATTCATATCTCTTCCATTTCACAATGCGATTTGACAATTGAGGATCCTTTGGACCAATGGGGTATTTAACATCAAAAAGAGAAAATGAGAACATTCTTCACATTTTCTTCCACCGATGCATTGTTTCTTATAGAATACTTGATCATTCTCATGTGCACATAATATTTTAGATACAAATTCACAAGCACTCGAAGGAGGGGGGTCATTTGGCCAACACTGTATACCAAAAATATTAAATGTCTCATAATATAATACAAATTCCACATGGTATCGACAACATGTTTCGCGAACAACAATGGGCCTGACATACCATGGTTTAAGCTTCACAAATGTGCTAAGGAAAATCTTCACATCAACATTACTCTCCATAAAATGTTTGAACATTTCCACTTGAGTGACCTCTATTATGTGTTTGGCATGTGTTTCATAGTTTCCTTTAGATATACGACATTGCACAACATCCTTTTTGTTTGGTAAGACACGAGAGTTTAAATTCCAAAACTCTTTCACCTTATCCCTCACATTATTTGGAAGCCTATCTTGATAAGGTTGTCTACAAATAGCAACCCAACATGCAACTTCATCATCTTCATATAATTGAACCCTAATTTTTTTATGCTCCCATAAACTCATTCTTGATGGTTTTAATGTTCTTGCAGTCATGGCCAACAAATAATCAGTTGCAGTGTTTTTTGCCACAACCCCTGTTAGCAATGTTTTATGAGCAAACACTAAATCATGAGATCGTTTCTTTTCAAGTGTGGCAAGGGACAAGGTCATATTTTTTGATACCATCTCATTTGTTTTAACCTCTTTAACACTTTTAATGCCCAATAATTTAATTGCATCTTTTAGACATTTTTGCTTTAACAATCTATGTAACAATTGAGCTTGTGCTATGACAAAAATACCTTCAAGATAATTTTTGAGTATCTTTTTCGCTTTATATCGAGTTGTATGATCACGCATCGGAGGTCCCAATTCTTAAATGTTAATTTTACTTGAATCCATATCCTCCAAAAAATTGTCATCAATGGCGATATTGTTGCAACTTCCAATTAATCTTTGTAAATTCATAGGTACGGTAGGATGTTGTAGGTTGGATGTTGACCTTGCATGAAAATATGTAAATTTATAAAGTTGTGAACTTTCAAATCAATTATATACTCAAGTATTAAATACAATTTCATAAACATTAAAAAATATTTACTCACCAATCATGGTCTCAATAGCAATGTTGCCCATCGTTTGTTCCACATTTGTCATTTCCTCATCACCTCCATGTTCTTTATTTATTTCATCAACGTGTTCCTCAACATTTTGCATTCCTTCATCACCGCCATGTGCCTCCACATTTTGCATTTCTTCATCACTACCATGTTCCTCCACATTTCTTTCCAATGCTCTTTTTTCTCTTAACTTTCTCATGTTTTCATGTTTTCTTTCTTTTCTTGCCTCTCCATCAGTTCTGATGCGATCATGTTTTGTTGCACATTTCTTTTGGTTTCCCATGATGAAAGAATCGATAACCTAAAATCCAATGCCAAAAACCTGAAATCATAGTAATATGTTAGATATAAAATTGTACAATTAATGAAACAAATTGCAATATTACATGAAAGCATGACCAAATTCACAATATTTCCCTTTGTAAAAATAAGAGTAATATGCTAAAACCAAATTCACCATGTCCCTTGTATAACAGAATGTAATATGACAAAAAATAATATGCAATATGTTGCTTAAAAAAAATGCCAAAAACAAATTTGCTTTTATCCTTTAAAAAACAAATATTAATATATGCTATAACCAATTTTACAATCTAAAAAAAAATAATAATATGCCAAAACCAATTTCACAATCTTAAAAAAAACAGTAATATGCCAAAACCAATCTCACAATCTAAAAAATAAAAAAACAGTAATATGCCAAGGCAAATCTTACAATCTAAAAAATAAAAACAACAGTAATATGCCAAAACCAATTTTACAATCTAAAAAATAAAAAAAACAGTAATATGCCAAAACCAAGTATATATTAATTTCATTTATAAAGAAAAAATAAGCAAATATACCCCCCTTTGTAAAGAAATTTAATTTAAAAAACCTTAAAACATCCAAAACCAAAAGTAAAATACCTTGTAACTTTATTTCGCACTCTAAATATCTGCGCACTATAAATATCTGAAGTGTAAGTATCCGAAGTTGAATTTTTATGGAAATAAACTTTTGGGCGACAGTATATATAGAAATCTCGGGTGAGAAAGTTTAGAATCTTGCTGAGAATCACGGGCATTAAATAGGTTGGCCCCTAAAATATTCTCAGGGCTTTATGTAATAAAACTCTCGCCTGAGAGTTCTTTTATTATGTCGGCCGAGAGTTTAAACAACCTCTCAGGAGAGACTTTGATTTAACCCTGGGTTAATTTTCGGGCTAAATATCTCTCAGCCAAAAATACATTTAATTCCCGGACGAGAAAGTTTCTCAGCCGAGATTTTCTGGTCAATGAACACAACAACTATTTCTGCAGTTTTCTGAAATTTGTCACTTTCTGACTATGGAAACACTGCAAAATCTGAGAATTACTTGTTGGAGTTTATACCAATAGATTCATCATTGAATCTACTTTCTCATAGTATAAGAATTTGTGAATTTCATTAGGGATTTCTATTTTTTACTATTTTTTTCTAACCTGTATCATTAAAAAATTTAGTGAGCTAAAAATCAGTCACAGTGAAAATTCAATATCATCACAATGACAGCAAAACAAAAAATTAAAAACTCACAACATTGTTCCTTGCATGTCCTCTTCAAAAGCGTAGTTTTAGTTTTTTTTATAAGAGTCACATTTGAAATAAAATGAAAGGGTCCCAAAATGTGTTAATAAGGCGTCGTTTTTTAAACATATCCTATTTCGATAAATAATAAAAAATAGTTTTTAAGTCTGAAAATTCTCAACATATAGTCCACTACAAAGTACAATCTGTGTAGATTATGAGTGTACATTTGGTTTTTGTAAAATGAATAACCATCTCTAAAAAAAAGGAGGGGCACACAAGTCACTCATTATCCAATCCTAAAATTTTAAAGTATATGTCGTTGGTGCCCTTCAAATTTGTCCTACTATATGTCCATAAAACAATTTCAAAAAAATATGAGTACAAAGCTAATACAATTCTCTAAAACTCTTATGTTTACCTCAAGTTGAAATTCCTAAGGGAGATATTGGTTTGAAGGGGTTGAAATTGAAAAACATAAAATTTTGCAGTTTTTTTGTCAAACAACAGGCAAAAAGAGTATCCCAACTTCATGCCTAACACACTAAGCCATTCCTCAAATATGAAGAATTGTTATTACTATTGCAAACTAAACCTTGTGACTCTAACCTTGAAGGTATTTATATGCTTGTAGCTTTGTGGGAAAACATTTTGAGTTAATCACATTGATAAATGCATGTGTTTTACAATTAAGTTACATTATAAAATACATGATCAAGAAGATTAATGTCTCATTGAAAGTACTCCCAAACCACCTTTGCTACCCGTTTGTCTTAGAGTGTGTTATGTTGGTGGAGTTTTTTTTCAACCGAAAAAAAATACTTTCTTGCTATTCAAAGTATGAATCAAAGAAACTACATAGTTACGTATCCCTTGGATAGCATTCAAATATTCATTCATTACTATAATTCAAAATATCTACTCTATGTCTTACTACAAAATTTATGTCTAATGTTATCCCATATTACATTTAGACATATCATCTTCTATGAGAATACATAATACATGAGCTCATTCAAAAGTCAAAGGAGAAAAAACATAAACGTAAACTCTGGCTAATAGATCTGGTATGCACCCTCCTTCTGCAGGACATAGTTATCAAAATAGGAAAAATGTAATTCTCCTTCTCCACAAATTAACCCCCGTTTGGAGAGAAAATATTCCTTCTGATTATAGGATATAGTAATATGTCCAAAATCAAGAGTAGAGAAAATATTCCTAACCAATTCCATCTTGCATTTCCAATAACTAAGTGAGGCAACCTAGAGTTGTTTGGTACCTCTGATCCATTCAATAATAACCGGCGAGTCTCCATAAACCATTAAATCCTTTATCCCCACAAATGATGCAAAAGTGAGTAATCCCCAGAGAGATAATAACTCATCCCTGGTATTACTACCCTTGCCACAACCAAAACATCCTTCATAATATTGGCCTCTGGAAATATTGATATGTAAACCTACCCCACAGGATTGTTGAGCCGCCCCATCAAAAAAACCAACAAGGTCACTTGTATCTGAAATTGGTGGGGTAATAGACCTAAACAACTGATTCTTCACCTTCAAAGAAGGAGCAGTGATATATCTCTCCAAATAGGTCCAAGCCTGAGCAAAACTAAATGGGAAATATTAAAAAAGTATAATATTTATTAGACGTCAGATACCCCATATAAAATTGAGTGGGAATGAACCATGTGTTCTCTTAACTTCAAACCATCCTAATAGTGCCAAATCAAGTGTCAAATAGTTCCAATCAAAGTGAATACCCCACTGTGCTATCATTTCCTCCCATATCTGCCTTGTGAGATCGAAATGAGTAAACATGTGATCAACTGTTTCTTATGCCCGATAGCATAGTGGACAGCCAATTGGACCCCTCCCACCACGTATAATATAGTTGTCCCCAGTGAGTAATCTGTTGTTGAGAGCCAACCAATTGAAGACTAAGATTTTGTGTGGATCCTTCCACTTCCACATCCTGTGCGTCCACCATAAATGTTGTGTTGAACTATGTAAATAAGCAATAGCCGAATATGCCACAGAAGTGGCTATTTCTCCACAAGACTCTTTCCAAGACCATATGATTTTGTCCGATTGGTTCACTAAAATAATTCCCGAATGTGTAAGCTCCGACATAAATGTATCCCATTCTGTAGCGGCCTCCCCTTAGAGGCTTAAGTCTGATGTCAATAACCAATATTGATCATTGTCAAATGTATGCTTCCTCCTCACTGGATATAAATAAAATAAATCCCTTGGTAGAGTTAGACCACTTTATGTAAGGGATTATTGATAACCAAGTACACTTTTTTAGTTAGTATGGCTTCTATGTGGTCCTTGTTGGTTACATTTTGGTGTTAACACAATGCAAATCTTTTACTATCCAAGTAATGCCAAAAATACTTGGCCTATCCATAGGAATTCTATCACCGAGAAGCTTTGGTGCAATACTAATAATCGAACTTGGTGAAACTACAACATTAAATATCTTAGTGCAAAGAAAGGTTGGGGAAATGAGATTTTTTCATGTTCTAGCACACAATGTTTTGTTAAGTTTCTTGTATGCAAAACACTACTAAGGTTCACGTACATATTGCGAAAGCTACATATAATTCAATTTGCATAAAGAAAAACCTTGATATAGGAAAATCTCCCCTAATACCCCACCTCAAACTATGGGAAATTGCATACTATTACAGTAAAATCAATTTTGAAACTCTATGAACTATGTAGATCCTTCCAAGAAAGAAATCAGATAGGTGCATGATATTCATAAATAGGATCCCTAAGATTCCAATGTCTCTTTTGAAAAAAAAAATAGAGTTTTCACACTCAACCTCCCAATGAAATGTTTCAATAATAAAAGAACAAATTGGGGAGTTTATACATCAAGCCACTAGAAGGAAAATTAGGACTATTTTTCCCATGTTAACAATACCTAAATAAATAGAATGGGGTCATGTTGATTCTCTCACACATACACCAAACTCTCTCACAAATAAACAATATTTTCTTTGAATGTGGAATTGTTTTGTTGGTTCAAATACTTGGTTTGTGATTTTATTTGGCTCTTTTGTGATCTTTTAGAGTTCATTGTAAGGTTTTTTTAATGTTTTTTGAGCATATAAGTTGAATGAATATAGAAAGAGGGTAGAATATTTACCCGTGGTTGAGGAGAAATTCGTTGGGGATGGCTCTAGATGCTGAAATCGAGTCCGCATTTTTCCCTAGTTGCCAACCAAAATGGAGATGAACAGACTATGAAGTGAAGAATGGGATCACGGGCTGATTTGGGGGAATAACTTCATGCTTTATAAAATGCACACATGTTTCAGTGGTCACAAAATGCACACGCATTTTGTAGTCCTATCCTTCACGGCATCCGAGTTGGTTGCCTCGGGCCTGTCATTTCTAGAATTAATTAACGCATACGCATTGTGATTTTTTACAAAGGATGTGTGTTTTGCAAAACATCAATTGCATCTAAAAGGTCTCTCATCTTCATGCAAGGGCACGTGCTTGAGGTGAGAGCCTTGTAGGTGAAAGAATCTTTTTCGAATTATGTTTAACAACAAAGAGCATGAAATCACTCTCTTGGGTGACATAATAAATGTGTCATGCATGGGATTAGAACACTTCACCATAAAACATCAAGTATATCCTTTTGAGGAGGAAACAAAACCTAAATTGTGTGATGTGCTATACAATTGTGGAGATAAGAATTTGATAGGCCTCTAAGCTAAAGTTGACCATTGAAGCCAACTAATTTATTTTGTTTATTGAAACCATGAAGCTAGCTATTCTTAATTGACATAATCATCAAAATGTGTGATGAGGTTCATTATCACATCCTAGTTTTTGCTTTGCATGAAGAATTTGAATCAGCGATGTTGTGTTCTGTAAATGAATATTTATCTAGACCATGCCTTCAAAGATTAAAAGTTTGCTTGATGCTGTCTAGACGTTGCCAAACATTATCATTGGATACATGAATTCAAGGGTTTATTATTGATATCGTCTAAAAATTTGTACATCATATTGCTACCATAATTGCACATTTAGACCACCAAACCCTAATTTTGTTTATTAGTATAAAGATATGTTACAATACTATTATCACAATCTCCTAATCCTCAATCCTTCTTTTTCACTATCACAAAGGATGTACAATCCTCGTCACTTTCATCTATACAATCATTATTCCTTTAAGGGATCCACATATTCCACATCTACTAGATGTCTTCCATGCATTCCTCTTCTACTAAGCAATCTCCTCACAGAGTCTTCTTCTTCTACTAAGCAATCTCCTCACATACTCTTCTTCACCACTTCATCGTTTCATTCCCCTTATATGCCACCTATGTGGTGTTGGTGTTCTCCTCATCTCCTATACATATCCTATAGTGCTACTACCTAAGATGTTATGCTTCTTATAATCATCATATTCGACCTAAACATTTCTTTGCACGGAAATCCCATTCCTCTTAATAATAATAATAATAATGTGTGACATTTTTACATCATATCAACTGCTTATTCCTTCGATGCTCCAATTTCCTTGCGCCCCACCATATCTCTCTTAATATTCTATGGTTGTTGGGTATAGTTGTCATTATACCCTTTTGGACCATCATCATTGTTGGGTATAGTTGTCATTTTATACCCTTTTGGACCATCATCATTTCAATTTACACTTCACCAATTTGCCTCTCGTTACTTCCGAAAAGTATTGTCTCGCTAAGCTGAAAGAAGTCATTATCCAATAACAAACTCCATTATATACCCTTCTTCAAAAATATTTGAACGAGTCAACGAGCACACGTATTCAATTATTATAGAGCTCGATCATTTCTTCATCCCAACCATAGGTTCTCTAGGTCTGCATACTAAGTTAATTTCAATTTCCTTGATAACCATTATTGAAGCAGGTACAAGACTTCGATGAAAAAGATCCGAAGCTTGGCCGAAAATACGTATTTAACTTCAGGACACTTAACGTTCATGTTCAAATTCTAAGTCTATTCTTTATTCTTGTGCAAATTTACTTTTGTTTTTTCTTCGAACGAGTTTTCTATCTATCGTGATGTCCGCCATGACCTAATTTAATCTGTTTTATCGCGACAACGGAACCAATTCATGCTGCACTATATTCACCATAATTTCAATTGCAATCAATGACATTGAAATATTCCTTGCCCATAAAGGTAACGTCTCACTTATGATATTATTATGGAAAAGAGACATATTCTTAAAAGAAAAGGTTAAATGCATCATACTATTTTAAGATACTTATTTTTCAAATTGCAAGAAAGAATGATACTTATTTTTCAAATCGAAATAAAGAAAGTGAATACATTTATTCTATCATTACATACCCAAAAACAATTGAAAATGAAAAGCAAACTAGCTATGAATTCCATTAATATTATAATGTGTTGCATCAAATAATATCATCTTTTATAATCTCTCAAAATTTTATATCATTATAAGTGATATAGACTAACCTATTATATATTATATTCTTTATAATTGTAGAAAATTAAAATATTTATAAATTTCATTTTTTTAAGTCACACTCCATCCATCATCAAGATAATAAATTATAAACTTAGATGATAATAATTAATCTACTTCTTTTAATCTATTACATTGTTTACCACTCCATATTGGTTATAACCAATTCCCAACCATGAAAATAGATGCTTACCAAAGAGATGCTTATGCAAGAACATGGAACTCCCTGGAGCATGAACATGAAGGGCGCAATGTTCACATACATATGGAATGGGCATACCTAACTTTGCATTAAAATAAAGTGGAGACAAGAGTAACAACAATATTACTATACTTATTAATAATGGTTTTATCACAATTCTCATTGCCAAATTATTCAACGGGGATTAAAATAACACTTTATTTTCTCATAATCATTCCATGATGAAATATGTGTTTTTGGAGAATCTCATACGTGAATTCTTGGATTTATTATAAATTTTAAATATTTGTTCGGAGCATCAAATCTAATTTAGGATACGTGAATTCTTGGATTTATTATAAATTTTAAATATTTGTTCCGAGCATCAAATCTAATTTAGGATACCTTTTCTTATAATATATTTATTCAACATAAGATATATTTTCTTATAATATGTTTATTCAAAAAAAACACACACTATCCTATCAACTTTAAAAGAAAAACACATCTTTAGATGTTGTATGCACTATCCTATCAACTTTAAAAGAAGAACACATCTTTAGATATTGTGTACAATTGAAAGAGAACCCACTTAAATTCTATGAATTCTCAAAGGGGAACTAACACTCCAATGAATGTGTATAGATCCATTATGACCTATTACTCATCTCAAATGAAAATTACTTTCTTCATATTTCTTTAATAACTTATTTTTTTATTTCAAATGAAAATCACTCTCATATTTCCTTATAATCATTTGGCTCAATTTTTCTTATATCTTTGTTGTTGTTCAACTTTTTTTCTAACCAAACCTTGATGTATTTACTTTCATTTTTTTGAACATTCATTTCCATTTAGAAAGTCTAATGCATAGATTTTTGTTGATTCTGAACATTAATATAAATAATTCATCTTAATTAATCAAATTAAATAATAAAATAAACATTAGAATTATTTATTATAAAGGGAAATTTGAAATTTTTTAATAAATGATATTGTTTTACATTTTTTCTAGTTTATTTTTATTTTTTGTATGTTACATTTTCATATGAAAGAAATGTATAATGGGACTGAAGAACTCCATGACCTGAAGGGAGATGGTTGAATTACGAAGAAGGTGGGGTTCTTCCGTAGCGATCAATTGGAAATTCTGGCAGAGGGATTTTTGATGGACACCAGTAAAAATTGGATTCAAGTTGATTCTATGAATCAACCTAGTACCAACCAAGTATAAAAAAAGTGGGAATTTTACTTGTTGGTTCCATCACGATCACTCATGCTTTAGGGTTTTCAATTTTTTTGCCATAGTTAGGGTTTTTTTTCAATATTATTTTTTTCTTTATTGTGATCGGAGTTTTTTCGGGCCCCTTCCTTTTGGGTGGGGGTTAAAAAGGTTAGTGTTTGGATTTTGTACCATTATCACCGGACGGGTGCTAGTTCCTTTTTCCTAACATAGGGTGAATGGTCTACAACTGGCTTTTTTCTAGGATTTGTGTGCTTTTGTTAACACATGGGATGGATTCACACTACATCTCTCCTCAGGCGCATTTCAATAGCACATTTATGCCAAACCTTGACGCTTCTTGCTTTTTGAGTCTTGAGACTGGGCTCTTGACAGAGGGGAAGGGTTTGGATCAGAAACCTCGATTACATGGCACTAAATCCCATATCTCGCATTTGACTAAAACCATTAAGGAAAAGGAGGGTCAGGAGAAGTATGTTATTGACTTTCGGACAAACCTAGACAGGGTTGAAAAGATGGCTTGCAAGGAATTGGTGGGTAGGCTGGAATTTACTTCGGGTAGTAGGAAGAAATTTTTTTAATGGGTCAATAATTATTGGACGTCGTTGGTGGGTATTGCTCCCAGAGTTAACCTTCTCATGAATAGGTGGATACTGTTCATTTTCCCTACTACTAACCATTTGGATGACATTCTGAATAGTATATGGATTTTTAAGGAGGGTTCATTATTATTTAAGAGATGGCATATCTCTTTCGATCCTTTGCGTGAAAAACAATCTCGGAGACACATTTGGATGTTGATACCTGGTCTACCTATTGAGTTATGGACAGAAAAAAAAAATGTAATAGGGCTGGAAAATTCGGCGGGTAAGTAAATCCGTTTGGATAGAAATTCCCTTTTTGGTATTGAGAGACGAATTGTTGGGGTTATGGTGGAATTTGACATGAGCTTGGGGTTGCCAGCCGAAGTGGAAGTTGTTTAGGGCACTCGTTCTTTCTGTCAACGCTTGGAATACTACAAATTACCCTTTAGATGCTATGGATGTCGGAACACGGGGCATATCCAGTCAAAATGCCCATATTTACCTAAGCATTTGAAGAATGGTGCTAAAGATGGAGAGGATGTCTTGGTTTCTTCAGTTTACTGCAAATCTAGATCGAGTGCGGTTACTCCTCAGCAGCTCTTTACGGGTAAGTTATCTCCATCTGATAATACTCCTTATAAAGATGTCACTAAAGCGGAATTGGATTTCTATTTAGAGGCGGAGAAAACTCTTGATGACCGTATTTCCAAGGGGGAAATTAGCCTAAATCTAGGAGTCCTTCCACTACATGTGTCTACTCCTATAGGGGATTTGGAATGTCCTTCTTTGAAGAAAATTCTTTCCTGTCAGTCTTTGGAATTTCCTAATTTGTCTATTCCCGATAAGCTGCCATCTATTGAACAAAGTGGGGATGTGGTGGTTTTTAGATCGAATAGAAGGGACTCCTCAAATGTTGTTGAAGCCAAGGTTTTCAATTCTGAGGAAAGAGATGTTATTTCTGACTGTGGCTATATTGCTTGTCCTGTTGATAAATGTGTCACTCCTTTGATTGTTTTTTCAAAACATCCTTCGTCGAACCTTGATGCTAAACCTATTGAGAGTTTACGCTTTCAAAATGTCACCATACGGAAAAACATGAAGAAATTGAAGGATACATCTGAGGTGGAAAAAGGAGATGGTTTTAAACCAATCTCAGTTAGACTTAACGATTCAGTTAAGAAACATGTTTCTTCTGGTTCTCACAAGGCACTTAGAGATTTGAAGCCCTCTACCCTTGTTGATTAATGTTACTTTTGTCCTTAAACATTAGGGGTTTGGGGAAGGCTACCAGGTTTAGGGCCTTAACCAAATTGATTCTCTCTACTAGCCCATATATTTTACTACTACAGGAAATGATGTGTGAGGACACAATTGCAGTTTTGAAAATTACTAACATTTTACTAGGTTGGGAACGTTCGGCTGTTATTTTTTATGGGTTATCTGGTGGACTCTTAGTGGGTTGGAATCCTCGTTTACTCCATTTTTGTGCTTATAAAACCAATTGGGGAAATTTACTAGATGGGTCGAGCAGGGTTCAAAATCTTAAGCTTTATGTTTTGAATTGTTATGGACCGTATAAGGGGAGACTTTCCTTCTAGGATTCCTTTCAGACTTCTGGTTTATTGAACATGGACAACTTAATTATTGCAGGCGATCTGAATTTTACAAGGTTTGCTTCTGAATTGTGGGTACCCTTGGCGAGAAAGGATGATTTAGCATACTTTTTCTCGGATATGATGGTTACACATGACCTAGTTGATGTTCTTCCAAGTGTCCTTTCTCCTACATGGACTAATGGTAGAATTGGAAGAGATGAAATTCACAAAAGACTTGATAGGTTCATGGTCAAAGGACCCTTTCTGCAGACTTTCCAACATCATAGATATTGGGTTGGGGAGGCCATTTTCTCATATCATTGGCTTGTGTTTTTTCATTTTGATGACTGTAATTTCCCTAGGAAATATCCGTTCAAGTTCAATTGTTCCTGGTTAAAGAACGAGAATTTTCACTCTATCATTCGGGATTTCTGGATAAATTTTGTGTTGGATGAAGATTTGAACCCTATGGACACTTTTGTCACCAAGCTAAGGAACCTTAAAGAAGTGGTTACCAAATGGATTAAAAACCATAAGGTATTGGAACTTCAGGCGTATAAGGAATTGGAGAAGCAAATTCGGGATCTGCACCTAAGAAATTTCGATCAAAATTTGGAAAATGTTGAATTATAATTGTTAAAATTACTTGAGTAGAAAAAAGAAGAAATTTTGAAACAAGAAGAGTCTGACTGGAGGCTCAAAAGTAGAGATCTCTGGATTGAACTAGGGGATAAGAATACAAAATGTTTTCATGCTTTTTCTTCCTACGGAAGGAACAATAATGTTATTTGGGAACTGAATGATGAGTTGGGAAATACAGTCTCAGAAACTTCAGGCATCTGCAAAAGATTATTTTGGCAATATATTTTCAGATTCTGGTCACTTTGATCTTAACGCTCAGTTGAATGTGGCTAGGTTATTCCCCAATTTCTTCAGTGAGAAAGATTCTTTGGAGCTGGGTAGGAAAGTCACGCTAGAAGAGGTTGAAGATACATTGAAACTATTTACAAAAGAGAAAATTCCAAGGCACGATGGCTGGACTGTTAAGTTGTTCTTACATTTTTTCAATATCATGGGTGATGATATTCTCAAAATGGTGGAATTCTCCAAAACATAAGGTTTTATTTCAGGGGATTTGAACTCCACTTTCCTCACATTGATTCCTAAATGCAGCAAACCTCTCTCTTTTGGGGATTTTAGGCCAATGGCCTACAAGATCATTTCCAAGATTATTGTTGTGAGATTAAAACCTGCTCTTTCAAAATGCATTTCATTTGAACAATTTGATTTCCTTCAAGATCGCCAAATTCTTGATGTTGTTGGTATAACACAGTAGATTATTCATACCATGAAGAAGAGGAATAAGAAGGCATTACTACTAAAGATGGATCTAGAGAAATCCTATGATAGAGTTGACTGGGTGTTCCTTAAAATCATTCTAATTCAAATCGGTATCCCTCCACTAGTTCTAAACTGGATTATAGCTTGTGTGTCTTCTACCAATATTGTTGTTATCATTAATGGAGCGCCATCGGACTTCTTCAAATGCACCAGAGGCATTCAGCAGGGATGCCCCTTGTCTCCTCTCTTATTCTTGCTCGTCATTGAAGGGTTCAATAGGTTGATTAACAAAGCAAAATTGGAAGGTAATATCAAAGGTATCAAATTTTATGCTGATTTATGTCTCTCTTGTCTGCTTTTTGTAGATGATGTACTGTTAGCAAGTTCTAATTCACTTGAAGAATGGGTGTGTTACAAGGATATTATCAAAATTTTATGTGATGCTTCAAGAATGTGGGTTAGCTCTACTAAATCCAATTTCTATCATCATAATGTGGAGGACATAAAGCTTGAGGATATTTATAGGTTGTTGCCTTATAATTTATGTCATATGGAGGATGGTTTTAAATATTTATGCTACTTTCTAAAGCCTAATGATTATAGTATTAAAGATTGGACTTGGATTTTAAAGAAAGTTGAAAGCAGAATCAATCGGTGGACTTATAGGATTTTGTCTATCGAAGGGAGACTTACTCTTGTTAAGTATTAACAGGGATACCAGTATATTGGTTATCTCTATAAAAAGTCCCATGCTCAATCCTCAACCCACTTAGGAATCTATTTTCCAATTTTCTTAGGGCTCGAGGAAAAGAACGCAAAAATTTGATTATGGCTAGTTGGGAAAAAATTTCCTTACCTGAAAGATGTGGAGGATGGGGGATAAAAAATATAGATACTTTCAGTAGGGCTTTGAAACTCAAGAGTTTAAGGAGAGGTATATTTGGAACTACTTTGTGGTCTAGAGTATTGGCAGTGAAATACAACAAGGAAGATACAAAAAAAAAAAAAAGGACCAAGGGCACTTATCCTATTTTGTCTGGTTTTATGAAGTTTATAATTGGATGGCCAAGGATCTCTTTGGGAAATTTGGCACTAGGAAAGAAATTCTAGTTGGTATAGATCCTATTCTGGGACTAGAGGAAAATTATAAATTTTCTGAGGATGTTCTCATCTATCTGCAGGAAAATGAATTTGTCACTCTTGACAAAATTAAGAATAAAAGTGAAACAGTTGCATGTTCATATTGGTTGAAAGCAAAATATTTTGGTTTCACGGGAAGGAATGCTTTGGAATGGGATAGATATATCGGTTTAATTGACTTTGCGGGATGTAGACTATCTATGGAAAAATATATACTCCTATGGAATGGAAACCTTGCTTCAGGTAAGGTAACGACGAAATATGCTTATGATACATTAATTAGGGACAAGTGTTATTTCCTGCAATAATGGTGGTTTAAACACCTTTGGAAGTGGAAAATTCCCCTAAGGTATAAATGCTTCATGTGATTTGCATTGCAAGGAAGATTGAAAACATGGAACAATCTTGTGAAGATGGGTTGGTATGGTCCCATTTTATGCTCATTATGAAAAAATAATGTTGAGACTACTCGCCATCTACTTGTGAACTGTGAATATACAAGAAATATCTGGAATAATGTTTTCTCCTCTTTGCAGATTGATAAGCTATGGTGTTAAGAGAATTTTGATATTTGCACTCTTAATTGGTTCAGGAAATACAAAGCACACTCTTTGTTACCTGTTATCATTTCATAGTTTATTTGGTACTCCATAAACAAGGTGGGCTTTGAAAATATGAACCCTAGTGTTCAAAATACAAGTTTTCAGATTTTAAATGTGTACAAGTCTTATCATTCTGAATAGGAATCACTGAGTATCCAAAAAGTCAGTTATTTTGATCCTCAG
This sequence comes from Larix kaempferi, assembly GCA_027924585.1. Classification (NCBI taxonomy): domain Eukaryota; kingdom Viridiplantae; phylum Streptophyta; class Pinopsida; order Pinales; family Pinaceae; genus Larix; species Larix kaempferi. Next base: position 7,220,175 of record BSBM01000120.1, on the reverse strand, counting down.
TTTACTAGTCCAGTTCTCTTCTTTGATGGAGCAGCTACAAATGGTCTATGTGCTGCAGGTGGAGCTATCTTCATAAATCAGTCTCATTATTTTGATTTAAGGCTAAACTATGGTACTGGTACCAACATGAAAGTTGAGCTTCTTTCTCTTTGGTGTGTTTTAAAAGTGGCTAGTGTCTTTGGGATTGATGATCTTAAAATATTTAAAGATTCCAAGGTCACTATAAAATGGGCGCGGGGTGAATATAACATAAAATTTACTACCCTTCTTCATTCGTGTAAAAGGATCAAGTCATAAATACTTCTCTTCAACAATATTTCTCTTGAACACATATACAGACAACACAATTCCCTGGTAGATAAACTTTCAAAATAGGCCCTGGAAGGTGAGGAAGGGATCTTAGTATGGGAAGAATTTCAAGATTATCATATATGTGATATGGGCATTACGAGGTATTTTATTAATCTTTTCAATTCATGATCATTTTTTGTACTGGCATAGCTCTTGTTTTTGGAAAAATCATAGGACTGGGAAGTACTTATTATCTTATTATCAATCTTTTTTTAGAAATCCACAATGTGTAGGCACATAAGGACATACTGGCCCTATTTTGCTATTGTATTCTCGGTCTTGTATAGACAAGAACATATATGTACTATTTGATTCTATATGAATATCAATGGTATGCTTTTTTCTGCTGAAAAAATATGAAAGAAATGTATAATGTTTTTCTAACTTTTATATGATAAGCACACTAAAGGAAACTCATATTATACCTTTTTTTTTAAATAACAACTCAATAACAATAAATTGTATAATATTCATAATTATAAATTAAAAAAAAAAATAAAGAAAAAATATAAACATTATTGTATATATAAATACAAACTAAAGTGAATTCATGTTAATGTTTTAGCATGGGGAAGAATTGCTCTGCAACCTCGCGTTCTGTCCAAGAAAGGTTTTTTAGGGTTTGCGGGTTTCAGAGATGGAAACCATAGGAGGGGAGGATCCCCCTCCTCTCAGCGCTGGCTGGAAGCCCCTATAAAGGAACCAAAAAATAACACACCGAAGGGGTCGATGGTGGGGATGGAAAGGGAAGACATACGCATCAAGGAAAGACCTAGGCCAGGGAAAAGAAAAGGAGGATTCCTGCCTAAATCCACTGTGATCCCTTCGCTTCAGATCCAGACGAAGAATCTAAGGGACGGAGTGGAATAGTGGAAGGAGAAAGCATTGATAGGAAAATTCATAAGGATATGGCCGAAGGAGAAGGATCTACTCATATGGATTAAGGCAACTTGGAACCCTAAAGGTCATTATGACCTGCACTTAGGGGCCAAGGGTTTTTTCACCATAATATTCTTTAACCAAGAAGATAGAGACTAGATACTGGAAGGAGGGCCATACTTCTTCTTCTTGGTTGGGATCTACTTGTTCCCATGGAAGGAACAATTTGATCAATACAAAGAGGATCCAAATATTGCACCAATATGGATCAGGTTGTATTCGCTTCCCTGTGAGTACTAGGAGCCTACGATTATGCAAGAAATCAGTAACACCCTGGGAAAATTCATGAAATATTCTGAGAAAACAAAACAAATAAGACATACATCCTTTTCTCGGATTTGCGTATACATGGATCTAGAAAGAGATATACCTGAAGCCATCAACCTGACATGGGAGGATGAAGACTGGTTCATCCATTAGACTATGAGCACCTCCCATTTAGATGTCGACAATGCCATGCATACAACCATCTCAGTCAGTATTTCCCACACAATAGCCTAGCCCCTGCAAGCCCGCATGTGTCCCAGGAAAAGGAGAAGAGAAATTTGAATGAGGGTTTCACATAGGTGAACCGGTGGAGACAAGGCAGAAAAACTAGCAACCAACCACAAAACAAAGAGACTAATGCTAAGAAGACAATGATGGAAAACAAATTCGAGACGTTAAACACAATTGGGGAGTACCTGGAGGACCTTAGAAATCAAGATCTAAGAGAAACCTCCAATCAAGCAAACGAATCACATGAGGTATTCTAATCTCCCTAGGAAAGCTCAGAAGACCAGCTAGAGGGAATGGAAGATGATCTACAAGAAGAAGCGGAGGGCATGGATCTAGGAGAACTAGATCTAGATGAAATAGAAAAAGAGTGTGACAAAAAAGGGAAGGGATATGTCTCACGCGGACAGATCGAACTCTTGAAAGTTGCTACCCTCAAAGAAAAAGCTATCCCACAACTGGAAATTTCCTCGGAACCACATAAAGGAAACAAAATGAAACAACCCAAAGAAGGAGAAAAGAGAGGAAGACAGTCAAACATGCAAAGGTTAGCAGAAGTGGAGACCAGAATAATTGAATCAGGTCAGTATCCCACCATCGAGGATTCCTTTTCAGAGGTAAATAGGTTTTTCCAATTAAGGTGTTCACATGGAACATTCTCAGGGTTAATCAACCACACAAACTAAAAACCCTTAGGAATAAGATTCGAATGGAGAAACCAGTTATTGTCTTTTTACAAGAAACCAAGTGTGGAGCTGAGACGATGAAGGAGATAGCGAATAAAGTATGGAGAGGCAGTGATACAATGGAAATTGACAGTTGGGGTAATGCAGGAGGACTCACGATATTGTGCTTTCCAGAGGAAGTCTGCTAAACAATTTTTTGGGCCACAAGATTCTCTCTCTTTGCAGACTTCGAGATATGTGATACCTTGATAAGAGGAGTAATAACAAATGTTTATGGCCCAAGTATTATTCCCCAAAAAGCATCCTTTTTGGAATCCATATCATGGACTGCAAGATGGGTAGGGGTGAAGCAATGGATCATTGGGGGATATTTTAACATGATCAAAACCCTGGAGGAAAAGAAAGGGGGAAGGAAGATACTGGAACAAACCAATGAATCCTTCAAGGAATTTATCGAGAACAACAAGCTAGTAGACATGGAAACAGGAAACAAATGGTTTACATGGAACAACAAGCATGAAGGAGAGCACCATGTGGCATCTAGATTGGATAGATTCCTTATTTCAGAAGACTTAGTCAATGCGGGAGGTGATTTGACTTCCCTTGTCTTTCCCTCTACAGGTTCGGATCACTAGTTGGTCTACCTTTTTAGGGATAGGACAGGAACCAATGGGAGGAATACTTTCATATTTTATCAATTATGGATAGAGAATAAGGACTTCAAATCATTAGTCCATCAATGGTGGGAAGAATTGGACTCCCCGCGGGGACAAGGATGTATTAATTTCAGCAAAAACTGAAAGTGTTGAAAGAAAAATCCGCACGTCAAACAGGGAGGAGTTTGGAAACATCTTCCAAGACAAACAAAACTTCTTAATGAGCAAATAGAAGCTATATAGAGAGATGGAATGAATAAAGGGTTCAATGAAAAGCTGAAAAGGCAGGAACAAGTAATCCTAGAGAAACTACATGCTCGAGAAAGATAGTAAGAGATTTACTGGAAGCAGAAATGAAGGAACCAATGGCTCCAAGAGGTGGAAAGGAAAACTAAATTCTTCCATCGGTCTGTAATTCAGAATAAACAAAAGTCAAGAATAAACATAATAAAGAAGGAGCCAGGTCAATATGTGGAAACCAGGGAAGAAATTGAAGAAGAACTATCAGGCTACTTTAGAACCATAATGAAGGAAGATCGAGAAAATAGATCGAAACACATAACTAAGATCACCCAGTAAATTCCTTCACTCGTGACTACATAACAGAATGGCATGCTGAAGAAACCGGTAGAATTAATCGAAGTTGAGGAGGCTATCTAGCACATGGAAGATGGGAAGGCCCCAAGACCGGATGAATTCACCACCACTTATTGGACATGACCAAGCATGATATTTGGAAAATTATGGAGGATTCTCATCAAGACAAAGGGGTGCTCAGAGCCTTCAATGCTACATTCCTGACCCTAATCCCAAAATATGAAGGCCCGGACGCACCAAGTAAATTCAGACCTATTTCTCTTTGTAATGTGATCTACAAAATATAACCAAAGTTATGGAAAATAGATTGAATCCCATTCTCCCTAAAATGATTTCCCTAGAGAAATATCGCTTTGTGGAAGGACAAAATATTCTGGATGGATTTATCTTGGTCCACGAAGTCATACATTCCCCCAAGGTAACCAAAATACCAACGATGCTTCTGAAATTAGACATATCCAAATCCTATGACAAATTGAGCTGGAAATTCATGAGAGAAATGCTCAAAGCATATGGATTTGAGAGGGATTGGATTAACTGGGTTATGAGCTTGACCTCAATCACATTTTTCTCAATCCCGATTAACGAATCCCCAACCAAGACATTCAGTCCCGCAAGAGGTGTTCGTTAGGGGGATCCTTGTTCCTCTTCATCATGATGGTAGAGGGTCTCAACAAATTAATCAAATCCATGTTATCCAATGGAGAAATTAGAGGTCTCGATATCCATCCAACCACTGAAAAGAAAACCCACCAACAATTTGTGGATGACACCATGATAATGGGCCACTCATCGTTGTAGGAAGCCAGATCCCTTAAGACTTGCCTCAACACTTTCTCAAAGGCCTTGGGTTTGGAAATAAATAGAGAGAAATATCAAGTTTTCTTTTTCAACATCCCCAGTATTTCCCAAATGAATATCCTACAGATTCTGGTATTTCAGAGGAGCTCCCTTCCATCCAAATACCTTGGCACCCCACTAGCTAAAGGAGTCATCAAAAGTGTCTCTTGGACGAATGTACTTGATAGAATGAGGAAAAAACTGACCATGTAATTCCCCCATTTTTACCTTTACGATATATTGGATTTTAATGTAAATATTGTATACATGCAATGCATGTTTTCCTAGCGTGGAGCTCAAGGCCAAGGCCCCACTAGTGGATGCTCAATTTTATTTAAAAAGAAAATAATTTGATATTATGTTATCCATGTGCTATTAAGCCATGGAACATTGTAAAATGATGTAAATATTAATATTGTAATAAAATACCAAAAACTGGCTATGGAAGCAACTAATAAGTGGGGGCCATGTGTATCCACTAGGGAGAGGTGAGGGGGTTGTGGAATTGAACCCCATGCTACCAAAGGTCATCTTGAGAACCCATTTGAATTTCCTTGCTGACAATTAATTCTGTTGTAAGGAAGTAGTTGAGGAAATCAGACCATGGATTCAATGGAGCATGGGCAGCCCATAAATTCATATGGAAGAGTATGGGATCTGTTTACTTGACCCACAAGTCACTATAACTCATGGTAATTTATTTTCCATCATTCCCATTCCATTGTTGAACATCTAAGCATCTGTTTTTATCCATTACACATTCCCAGCAGTGAGAAAAACAAAAAATTGCAACCCAGAATTAAGCCACATTTTGAGGTGCTAAAAACGACCAAAAAAATTTGTGGACAGTGAAATCCAATGGGGTGTCCATAGACCTGAATCTTGGGGTGAATTTTAGAGTGTTACATGCCCATAAATCCATAGGAAAACCCATATTTGATATCCCGAAAATCCAATTACGGGACAGAGTCATTTGGCCATAGAATTGACAAAATCCAAGCGTGAATGACATAGAAGAAGATAGAATAGAGGTTGGAATTGGTTGACAAACCCAGTGAAGGCTAGAATCTCAAATATTTAGCCGCTTAGACCTTTCTATGCCCACCTTGAAGAGCACTGGAGGGAAGGGGTTTCTAAGGGACTTTGTAGCAGAGAAGGGGATCTTCCTTGTGTTGGGTGTGGTAGGTATTGCGGTTGCCAAGGTTGTTTGAGATGCTTGTAGCTCCATGGTTGAGCTCACTGGCTTAGCATCCTCCTCCATTGTCTCTTTGCATGCTTGATAAACCCAACTGCGTGTTGGATTAGCATGATTGTTTGTGTGAAACCATGGATGTGAGTGAGCTTGTTTAGTTCCTCCTTAGTGGATACATATCCTAGCTCAGGGGTGGTCTCTTAGCTGAAATAATATAGGATAGACAGAGACCTATGGTTGGGTGGAATGTTTCTCTCACATAGCCAGTTGCCTGGACAAATTCCTTAAAAGGTAAGTGCTCTCCATGGTTCCAAATTATGCTAATTCCTATGTTATGATTATTTGTTATTTCAATTCAATTTGAATGAAACGATGACAAGGAATTAATTAGTAGGAAGCCTTTGTATAAGCCTAAACATGAGGCTAGTTCATATCTGATTGTTTCATATTTTTCTTGTGTTAAATATGTTGTTAGTATTGCACGTTGTAAATGCATTAATCAGATTTAGTCTGCTGTGTAATTTTAATTATGCATTTTTTTAAATTGAAAATTTCATCATCTGGGCTTAGGGGAAGAATTAGACACCCCCATCCCCTGCTGTTTTTTTCATGTTCCCTCTGTGGTTCAGGATGACGGGAAGGTATGTGACAGACCACCTGGGTCACCATACCTCTTAATCTTGCAAGTAGACTTATCCTCCTCAAGTTGGTTCTCCAAGAAATGACAATATACATTTTCTCAATCATAGCGGCTCCCAAAGCTGTCATTAGATAAATGATATCCCTCTAGCGAAAATTCTTATGGGGAGGGAGTCCAGAGAAACAAAAATGGGATCTGGTGAGTTGGGATAAATTGTGTCAATCTAAATATAACGGTGGGCTTGGTCTTCGCGACCTTGAAAAAAACAATTAGGTTTTGGGGGTCAAAAGGTAGTGGAACTCGATCACATACAACACAAATCCTTGGGAAAAATTGTGGCATGTCAAATATGCACAGGACAGACCCAAGCAAGAACTCATAAGATTTCACAAGGAGAAACAAGGATCACACATATGGAAATTTGCATTAAGTTGTAGGAGTATCATCCAAGACCACATTTTATGGGAAATCAGTGATGGAAAAACAATATATTTCGAGGAGGATTCCTATAAGCAAATTCCCAAACTCCCATCCCAACATCTCCTTCAAGCAAGCCACGAGCGATGCAAAGAGCTTGGACTCTCAAAGGTATTTCATTTCTGGAAGCCATAAGAGGAAGGAGATAACTATTGGGAATAGCACCAACCAGGATGGTGGCAACAAAGATACCCAGATGAGGTGGGTAGACATATGGAGGAGGCTCTCCAAGAGTAGAGTATAAAAATCCAAAGTGGGCTAGACAAGCTGAGATGGGGATACTCCACCAAAGGTAGTTTTAATACTAAAGAGGCTTACAAATTATGGACAAATTGAGAAGACCTGTAAAGGACACATGGAAGAAGATTTGGAACTCTAATCCATGGCTGAAAGTTGTCATTTTTGTTTGGCTAGTGGTTTACCGAAGGATTCTAACAGGGGAAAACCTAAAAAAGAGAGGAGTAGTAGGACCCTCACAATTCTCCTTGTGCACTAGGGAAGAAGAGACTATCAATCATCTACTCGACTCATGTCAATTCACCTCTACCCTATGGGATTGTGGCATAACACTTTTCAGATGCTCGAATAGATAGTACGGGCTACCAGAGCAAACAATCAGAGAATGAGACCAAACAAAATTCAATAATCGTATTGTGACTTAGATCTAGATCATGTTCCCTGGCTTCTTGATTTTGGAATTTTGGAAGGAATGCAATCACAGAATCTTCCAAGACTCCAAGGCCTCTCTCCAAGTTACTTGGATTTTTTTTTTTGACCATATACAGGAGATGGTGAAAATCACCTCATGGGATGATAGAGAATGGGAAACAGATGACCAGGAGAAATGAATTCTAAAAAATTTGAATCTTCACAAAAAGGACCAAGGATGGACCAAGAAACATGCTAAGAATTCATACCAAAATAGCCCAAAATCATCATTCCCTGTCACCTACCCAATTTTTGAAATTATTATTTTATTGGCAAAATACTTTATGTTAAATTTAATTACAAAGTTTTGTAATTATGACCAAGTTTGGTTAAGGATGAATGTAATTACTGAATTAATATTATTTAATAAATTAAAGTAGGACACAAACACCCAAGGGAACTATTAAATGAGTGTTCACTAACCCACTAGGAGGAATGGAATCTGTTAGAAGGCATGGGACAGGTGGCAGCAATTGCACTTCACCACTAGTTGTTGGTTATGGGACAACTACCCCTACAATTGTGGCATTATCCCCCAGGTGGAGGGAGTGAGCAAGCAACTCATTTAATGACCAGTTAACAACTGAAAAGGCCTAGGCAGCCTACATAAGGCAAATTCGAATTGAGCATACAGCTCTTACACAATATTTTCTGCAGAAATATTCCTCGTTTGCATTAGGTGATGACTGAGAGATTCGAATAGGGAGGCTATGTGAGTGCATTGTAAGTCTGCAAATTATTCTAAGAAGGAGAACCAAAGGTGTTGGTGCAGGTCCTTTTGACTGCTAAGTCTTTAAGACTGGATAAGAAATTACTACTGCAAGTTGAGGTCCTAAGCTTCTAAGTTTCTTACTCCTGGTGGTTCAGTGAACAAGCTCGAGGGTCCTAAGGCAAGTAAATTGGATGTCTTTAGGAATTGGTTGGGTAGAATAGGCTCCTCGGGTTATTTGTTTCCCTACAATTAACCAGGTTTTGTTGTTCCTATTTTGTTACAGTTCAATGTTTCTGTTTAGTAGAATTATCAACTTTGTTAGTAAAAGAATTTATTTTCTAATCTATGTTTGATTCTAGATGATAAAGATTTAGAAATTAATGATTAGAAAATCATCTCTATATTTTTCCCATGTTGTTCTCTACGTAGTACTCTAGTATAGAGAAGCAAATTAAATAATAGCCATTGATTGGACAAATATTTACAGTCAGTGTTCTATTTGCAATTCTGTTATATATATTTAAACAAAGCAAAAATTATTGTATAGCATCGATAACAATATAGAACTCTTTTGTTATTACTTGAAAGAGAGCATAGTTAATTTATATACTGTTATATATATATTCCTCTTATCTCTATTCTTTTCAAATAGCAAGCAAATGCATTCAATATTAAACATTTCATATTTTCACAGTACTTGTATTTTGCAAAAATATAATAATTGCAATTTATTCCATACAGAATTGGTTATGAATAATACTTTTCATTTTTCTCACAATGTCATAGAGCGTTTCCATTATAACTATAATTGTTTCAATAATTAGTTTCATATCAGTCTAATACAATCATTCATGTTTTAGTTCTACTTCACTTATATTCTTTTGATTTCAAATTTCATCAAACCCTATTGATTTTTCAAACCCTAGAATTGTTACACAGTTCCTCTTGGTTTTGCTCAAACCCTTTCTTGGGGAGCTTAAAACGTATCTTTTCCAAACCATAGCTAGCATTTCAAAATTTCCTTAAGATACTAAAAAAACTTTGCAGAAAGCACGAATCTTTACTTTTGTTATTTATAAACCTAGTAAGAATACATCTCAACATTTAAAACATTCACGATATCAAAAATTGCTTATACACAGGATAAGTTTCTGGTACGAAAGCTTAACACAAGATAGATAGAGCTCAGATTACATGCTTACATTTTCAACACGGTTCTCAACGATTATTGTCTTTAAAACATAACTTCCATTGCAAAGAAACAAACCATAATTTACGAGTGCAAGAGAACCCTAGGTCCTTGTTTTTTCTTTTAAAACTTACATAACATAAAATTTCATTACAAACTGTAAAGGTTTCTCAAGGCACGGAACTTGCCCCTTTTCAACCAAAAACTCAAACAACTAGAGTCGTGAAGCATTGAAATTACACAGGGTTTTTACCCTTGAAACATCTGGCAGAATAAATGTTGAAATCTCTATCAACAACTTATCCAGGCATCAAAACAAAAACAAACTTAAAACTCTGTTTCGGCCATCATTGAAACTTTTGGAGGTTTTTTTTTAACTCTCGACATACATGAAGCATCATCAAAGGCATCTACGAGATCTTGCGAGAAACCACCGAAGCTTACCAGAAAACCGAAGCATTTCCAGTTTCTGTTTCTTCAACCTACAACTTCTTTCGAGTAGGTACTTGGAAAGCAAACATTGCAAGGGTCAAAACAAGTTTTGCAAAATCAAATCAAGTATTACAACCTCTTGTACAGTTTCGAATTTCTACCTTCGATTTTGGATTTTCGAAGAAACAAGCTTATACTTTATCAAAACGACGAAGCAAGTTGACATTTCACCACGACCGTAAAACCTTTTCATGGTAAACTTTCTTATAACCGTGGAAGATTCAAACTCTATCCAAAATTCTATTACATCACTGGAAGAAGTTAAACCCTGTCACTATTCGATTAACATAGTTCAAGTGTAGGAGGCTATCATCCTGTATATTATTTAAGAATTTTATCACTCACATGTCGCGTGATCGAACCCTGAGAGGCCTCCTCACCAAACCCTACTTTTTGGGCAGCTTGTCAGCCATACCCTAACGTAACAATGAAGACTGGAAAATTTGCAATACAATACATACATCGAGGTTTAGAGTAGCAACATCAACGGTCGAGAATTGATAAGATCAATGAGCATAAAGATGCCAACAGCGTAACCTTCGAGACTGAGCTATCTTGTATTGATAGCCATTAATTACATCAACCACATCATCACCAGCAAGGCCTGCCAAGAGGGTATTGCATAATACATATCGGAAGTGAAGCATCATATTAACCTTTCCAGCTAGGCGTTCTAGTGTTAAAACCAATCAAAGTTATCATGGGTGAGCTACGTGGGTTGAAAACCAACCTTCCACTATGGAGTTCAATCAAGGCATTTAATACATGATCGTATTTCTATCAACTTGTTAATTAACACATTTAAGGAACATCAACTCAGCACTTCATTCACGAGCTAGTGTGAATCCAAAGCTCATGATAGTTATACTTAGGTTAAGAGTTTTGTAATATTATGTTTTGATATAATGTTTGTATTATCATATTGAATTGTATCCAATGGTTTGGCATATGTCAAAGCCCGACAATGCCAACATGTAGATAGATTCATATTATTCAATCTAGCATATGATCATATAGTTAGGATTGCAATTTGTTTAGTTTATAAATGTAAATTTGTAGTGTAAGTTTTATATAGTTTCAAGCCTAAGGTTTAGACATTGTAATAATTAAATTACATAGTAGTATGTAAAGGCATAGTAACAATAAGAAATGTATCTATTTCATTTCTACTTTTACATAGGCTTTAAAATGAAGTTTGATAATGCTAACTCATAGTATAAATACTATATTTACGATCACCTCCTTTTGTTTATCCATGCAACGCAAGGATCATTGTATCATCATAGATATAGTTTAAGTATTGATAAGATACACTTTAAAGCTACGATCTTAGTACAAACACTAGTCGATATGCTTTATTTATGTTAACTGTGTATTCATTTATAAATTACATGACTTAGAGTAGTCTGAGTTTATTCAAGATACAATACTATTTCTATATGTTTCATAATAGCATCATCAATAGATATTGAAAGTATTGTTTTGTTAACATTGACGTTAATCATATGAGAATAAGTGCAGCATGATAACAAGTACTTAGACGACGTGAAATCACAACACTGAAGAGTTCTGAAAGCCAGCTTACAAACTAGTTTTAGAATCAGGTATCCATACCTCCAGTCACTGGTGTTGCAAGGAAATAATCAACATTTTACATTGATGATGAATTGAAAAACATTTATACTCTTAAACACATGTTGTCGTAAAAAATTCTTACCTGTTGTCTGCACATAGAAACATTTCAAATGTCTTAGCTTTTGAAGCTAAGTAAACTCCAGGGTACCTCGTGGGACACCCTTGGACATCAATAAAACAAACCGTCAGTGTCTTGTCAAAAAGAAAACCTGTTTGCATCATATTTCCCACTTTTCAGTTATCTTGAGCATTATTATCATAAGCATGTTTTTCAGAAGTATGATGTGTCATTGTCATTTAACAATGTTTTGAATCAGTAATTAAGTTATGTTTATTATTAATGACTTCTTTAATCATTGTCGACTTATCAAGCATTTAATATTTACGCAACTGTAATTATTACAATAAATGATACTTTTAAAATTTTTAAATTTTTATGAAAATTCGAGATGTTACATTACCCCACCCCGGAGGGCTCTTTTAAACTCAACTTCGATTTAGCCTCAAAAGGAAATCCGGAATTGATTGGCTTTGGCGGAGTAATGTTCAATCAAGACGGTCAAATCCTACAGATCTACCATGGCTATATTGGACATAACATAAATAATGTAGTAGAGATTGAAGGCCTACTCTATGGTATGAAGCTAGCCAAGAGGAAAAATTGGGTACCACTCATAGTAGAAGGTGACTCAAGGATAATAGTCCACATGACAAAAAAGCTCCAGCTAGGACAACAAGCAACCAAGGTGGCAGTTAGCTAGAGGCTGGACCATAGGGTGGAAGATCTTAGGACCATCTTGCATATGCCACATGCATGCACCTTCAGCCATGTCAGAAGGGATGGTAACAAGGTTGTCGATTGCTCGGCTAATGCTGGAGTGGAAGCTAAATGCCGAATTAGGGAAGGACAATTGTCTAAATTTGGAGTTATTGAATGGGTTCCACTTTGTTCCCAGTTGTCTAGCTAGGACACATGATCCTCAAGCAGGAAAAATGATGACACGAGCTCCATATTGGGGATCCAGGCGACGCTCCACGTGGATGGATTAAATGGCACTTTGCGAAGTGATGGCCACCCACATGCCAAAGGAGAGAACACCAATCTACTATACCTAAGTCGACCAGGAAATTTATACCACCAATTGGATAATAATGAGGATTGAGCTCCAGATAGTCACCAACGAACTATGAGAAAAGCAATGAAGCTAACAGACACCGGATATGACGTCTCAGTACTGTAGAGAGATTCGGAGGATGGAAGAATGATGATAGTAATTAAGGAAAGAGAGGACTTGACGGCTATAAGTGAGGGAGAAAAATGGTGGTCAACATGCAAACCCTCGAATTCTAACCCTTATGTTGTGCTTTTGAGATATTTTTATTGTCTATGCTTGGGCATTAAGCCTTACCTCTTTCATCTGTGGTTGAGGATGGATCCTAGGAAAAGGATACCAAATGAGGGGGGGAACAGAACACACAGACAATGATTGGCAAAGCTAAAGAAAGCTACCCGTGAGTAGACAAAAGAAACCCAGGTTTCTCTCTTCTTCCGGGATCGAATCCCTTAGCCGATCTAGGGGGAAATTGAACAGTTGGAGCAAGCCTTATGGGATCAAGTGAATGAGTTGAATCTAGGAGAAATTAATACTGAATTTGAGGAGTGGGTCCATGAGCCAGGCACAACAGTGGGTCGTCTAGCAGCCTATGATTGCATTGTGACCACTTACTGGGTGACTAAGGGGATGCTCGCTCATATTCTGATGGAGAGGGAGAACAAGGTCATGGGAGAAATAGAACCTATACAAGCGTTAAAGGAGAACCATAATGACTATAGGTTAATGCATACAAAATTGACCTCATAACCATGAAAATGGGTATCCCTCTCTATCCTCCTCCCAGCCTAGCTTCTGCGGCTCCTGGAAGCAGCTCTCGCGGGAAGAATCCTTGATGCGGTGGCATCTGGGGAACCAATTTTGCAGCGAACACCCCAGGCCCTGGCACATCAGCCAGGCACGAAGAAACCAAAGGACAACCGAAAGGTGTAGCTCCTTTTTAATGCTAATCCCGGTGTGCTCTTTTATTCTCTGTTGTTTATGTCTTTTAGAATGTATATTTGGTCTAGAAGTAGTCGGAAGGTAAAGGATGTAATCAGGTATGGGTGGGAATGAGTAGTCTAGTATCTTGTTTAAGTCTGCGTCATAAAAATTTTGGGGGTAAATGGTCTAAGATGAAGCAAAAGAAAGGTATCCTTTTTGTAATTACAGTCTGCAAGACTAGTTTTGAGCAGTAGAAAGGTAGTTTGTTGAAAGGGTATATATGGCCGAGCATTTTTTTATCCGATTGGATGGATTGAAACCTATGTAATCTCAGTTTAAAGTTAACATAAAATCTTACTTTAAAAAAAATGTTAATGTTTTAGTACATAGAAGTTTGCATCTTAATAGAATTAACAATCTAACTATCTAATCTAGTTTGAGGCAAATATAGAATGTTGATGCTTAAGATTTGATTTGATTTCATGTGAATGGAATCAATATAATATTTTAAAATAATAATAACAATAATCAATGTACATAAAGTGAATAACTTATATGTTTATAAATAAAATAAAATCTATTAAAAAATAAATTAAAAAATCAAATAAATTATATTTGAAGATAAATCTAATTTATTTAAATTTAAAGATTTATAGGTTAATTCTTTTTATCTTTGTGTCTAGAGTGTTTTCTACACACAGTATGTAATTCAATGTGGAGTTAACATGTGACACTTAATATAATAATAAAATTTAAGTAAATAAATTTTTTACAATGTCAACCTAACATAAAATTTAAAAGTTAAGCTAGACACGTAACACTTTAATAAAATAATAAAATACTAAGCAAATAAACTTTTATAAATTAATGAAACTTGAATACTTCTTACTATGTGATACATGAGTTGAGCCATCATTAAACCATAAACGATGATCTATAGTGGTCATTAATGAATCTAAATTGATCATAAATTCATTAATAGTTTTTTCTTATGATCATCAAAAAACCTTATGTTCATGATAACAATGTAACACATATGTGAATGTATCCGGAATTATGTATTATTCAGAATTTGCACTCATCCCAAGCATTTGAAATGACACTTTCAAATTAAGTTATTAAATTACAAACTTTAACTTGACATATACAATTCAATCTCTTTTTCTTCTTTTATCACATGAAAAAGCTCTATACTTTATAGTATATAAAATTGACAAAGCTTACAATCTTTCCATAACTAACGGAAGCACGAGGATATCCCATCCAAAAACATGCAGAAACCTTGCATCCATGACCAAACCCACAATGATTCCTAGAGATATCCATTGTTCTTATCCCCAATCCCAAGCCTAGGAGGTGCCAAATAAACTAAGATGCATAATGGAAGAAAAAGTTAAGCCGATAAACTCCGATAAAGTGGAGATATAAAGTAAAAAGGAGTCAGTTGCCAACAAACATGAAGCAACTAACACCTACGTAAAAACAGGAAGGGATCTTGAATGTTGCATCATGAGATCTTCATGAAGTTCAAAAAGAATGTTTCCCTCACAAGCTAAGAGACCACGTCTAGACAACTGATCTGCCTTCATATTGTTTGCACGAGGGGTATGGTGGAAGTGAATCCCCGGCATATCCGAGAGTAGCCTGTGGATCTACAACATCCAAGGAGAAAGAACAATGGCCCAGATATCCCCTAAGTAGCTGACCCAATTGATAATAATCAAAGAATCCATGATGACAATTCAATCTCTTCAAATAAATGCAAACTCGCACCATATATATGTGTATGTGAATGTATCATTTAAAAAATTAGGTGTTGTGTGTTGTGAAATGATATATTATTGAGATTTTGCACTCATTCCAATTATTTGAAATAGCACACTCAATCCCTTCACATGAATGCAAACTCCTACATATACCTAACTTAACATACACAACTCAATCTCTTGAAATAAATGCAAACTCTAACAAACTCCCACTTGTCATGCAAACTCAATCCACTCACTCCCTTGGAATGAATGCAAGCTCCTCTATCCCTTGAAATGAATGCAAACTCCTATAAATACCTAACTCTCAATGCTCAATAATCCATAGATCATACATGTAACTCTCCATTGTATTTTGTGCATAGTTATGTGAGATTTTGAATTTCTTCATTCCATGAAAACGAATTAATCGTGAAGGGAACTCTTGGAGACGGTGTTAGTCCATCCTCAGAAATTTGACTTCTGCGCTGGACCGAAGGAGAAGGATAGGGAGTAAGCCATTATCCAAGCTAACTGGATCAATTAAAATGACCAACCAGCTAGCGTAGCGTTTCAATAGGTCAAAGCAGCTATCTTGAAGGCATGTACCAAGATTTGCCTTTGGTAAAATAGTGCATCCCGAAGCTTCCATTTTTGTTTCACCGTCAACACCGTATGGTAGGTAACAACAGCTATATATGTATGGATGCAAAACGTTACAATGGCGTTACTTCACAAAAGTACCAAAGTTGCGCGCCTGCGAGATCGATGTCATTGGTTGTTGTCAACTCGAATTTATGCAGTATCCTCGTTGGCGAATTGAATTGAATTGAATGGATGATAAAAAACGAAAATTAAGCTGGATTACATAGCCTAGTAGCCTGTAGGTATCCGCATCTACCATCTACCTCCTACTGGTGCATGGCGTCCTTATTTAATAGGTATTGGCCATGTCAAAACTGCACGGTTCATTCGAAAGTGTTTGATTGAAGCGGGATACATAGGTATTACGGCTTTCCCAACGTCGATTCAAATGTACGCTCCGTTTCTGTGCGAAGTTACCAAAAATAGACATGCGAATTAAGGTTCAGTCAATCCCGAACCCAAGGACGGGACAACAAACATGGCGGTGGCAGTGGCAGACCAATGCTAAGAATACAATGATGGAAAAAAAAAACTTTCAACTAACTGCAAAACAAAGAGACCAATGCTAAGAATACAATGATGGAAAACAAATTTGAGACGTTAAACACAGTTGGGGAGGACCTGGAGGACCTGAGAAACCAGGATCTGAGAGAAACCTCCAATCAAGCAAAGGAATCGCATGAGGTATTCCAAGCCCCTTAGGAAAGCTCGGAAGACCAGCCATAGGCAATGGAAGATGATCTACAAGAAGTGGAGGGCATCGATCTAGGAGAACTAGATCTAGATGAAATAGAAAAAGAGAGTGACAAAAAAGGGAAGGGATATGTCTCACGCGGACAGATCGAACTCTTGAAAGTTGCTATCCTCAAAGCAAAAGATATCCCACAACTGACAATTGCCTCGGAACCACATAAAGGAAGCAAAATGAAACAACCCAAAGAAGGAGAGAAGAGGGGAAGATAGACAAACATGCAAAGGATAGCAGAAGTGGGAACCAAACTAATTAAAGCAAGTCATTATCCCACCATCGAGGATGCCTTTTCAGAGGTAAATAGGTTTTTCCAATTAAGGTGTTCACATGGAACACTCTCGGGGTTAATCAACCACACAAACTAAAAACCCTTAGGAATAAGATTCGAATGGAGAAACCAGTTATTGTCTTTTTACAAGAAACAAAGTGTGGAGCTAAGACAATGAAGGAGATAGTGAATAAAGTATGGAGAGGCAGTGATACAATGGCAATTGACGGTTGGGGTAATGCAGGAGGACTCACGTTATTGTGTTGTCTAGAGGAAGTTTGCTTAACAAATTTCTAGGCCACAAGATTCTCTCTCTTTGCAGACTTCGAGATTTGTGATACCTTGATAAGAGGAGTAATAACGAATGTTTACTGCCCAAGTATTATTCCCCAAAAAGTATCCTTTTTAGAATCCATATCATGGAATGCAAGATGGGTAGGGGTGAAGCAATGGATCATTGGGGGATACTTTAACATGATCAAAACCATGGAGGAAAAGAAATGGGGAAGGAAGATACTGGAACCAACCAATGAATCCTTCAAGGAATTTATCAAGAACAACAAGCTAGTAGACATGGAAACAGGAAACAAATGGTTTACATGGAACAACAAGCACGAGGGAGAGCACCATGTGGTGTCCAGATTGGATAGATTCCTTATTTCAGAAGACTTATTCAATGCAGGAGGTGATTTGACTGCCCTTGTCTTTCCCTTTGCAGATTCGGATCACTGGTTGGTCTACCTTTTTGGGATAGGATAGGCACCAATGGGAGGAATCCTTTCAGATTTTATCAATTATGGATAGAGCATAAGGACTTCAAATCATTAGTCCATCAATGGTGGGAAGAACTGGACTCCCCACGGGGGACAAGGATGTATCAATTTCAGCAAAAACTGAAAGTGTTGAAAGAAAAAATCAGCACATGGAACAGGGAGGAGTTTGGAAACATCTTCCAAGATAAAAAAAATTCTCAATGAGCAAATAGAAGCTATCTAGAGAGAAGGCATGAATAACGGGTTCAATGAAGAACTGAAAAGGAAGGAACAGGTAATCTTAGAGAAACTCCATGCTTAAGAAAGATAGGAAGAACTTTACTAGAAGCAGAAATGAAGGAACCAATGGGTCCAATAGGAGGAAAGGAAAACTAAATTCTTCCATCGGTCTATAATTCAAAATAGACAAAAGTCAAGAATAAACACAGTAAAGAAGGATCCAGGTCAATATGTGGAAACTAGGGAAGAAATTGAAGAAGAACTATCAGGCTACTTTGGAACCATAATGAAGGAAGATTGATCCAATAGATTGAAACACATATCTAAGATCACCCAGTAAAATCCTTCACTAGTGACTGCATAACATAACGACCTGCTGAAGAAACCGGTAGAATTAATCGAAGTTGAGGAGGCTATCTAGTAGATGGAAGATGGAAAGGCCACGGGACCGGACGAATTCACCACCACTTATTGGACATTATCAAGCATGATATTTGGAAAATTATGGAGGATTCTCATCAAGACAAAAGGGTACTCAGAGCCTTTAATGCTACATTCCTGACCCTAATCCCAAAATATGAAGGCGCAGACTCACCAAGTAAATTCAGACCTATTTCTCTTTGTAATGTGATCTACAAAATTATAACCAAAGTTATGGAAAATAGATTGAAGCCCATTCTCCTCGAAATGATTTCCCTAGAAAAATATGGCTTTGTGGAAGGACGCAAGATTCTGGATGGATTCATCTTGGTCCATGAAGTCATACATTCCCTCAAGGTAACCAAAATACCAAGGATGCTTCTGAAATTAGACATATCCAAAGCCTATGACAAACTGAGCTGGAAATTCATGAGAGAAATGCTCAAAGAATATGGATTTAAGAGGGATTGGATTGACTAGGTTATGAGCTTGACCTCATTCGCATTTTTTTCGATCCCGATTAACAGATCCCCAACAAAGACATTCAGTCCCACAAGAGGTGTTCGTTAGGGGGATCCCTTTTCCCTGTTCCTCTTCATCATGATGGTAGAGAGTCTCAATAAATTAATCAAAGCCATGTTATCCAATGGAGAAATTAGAGGTCTTGATATCCATCCAAGCACTGAAAAGAAAACCCACCAACAATTTGTGCACGACACCATGCGTCTAGGCCACTCATCGGTGTAAGAAGCCATATCCCTTAAGGCTTGCCTCAACACTTTCTCAAAGGCTTCGGGCTTGGAAATAAATAGAGAGAAATATCAAGTTTTCTTTTTCAATATTCGCAGTATTTCCCAAAGGAATATCCTACAGATTCTGGTATTTCAAAGGAGCTCCCTTCCATCCAAATACCTTGGCACCCCACTTGCTAAAGGAGTCATGAAAATTGTCTCTTGGACGGATGTACTTGATAGAATGAGGAAAAAACTGACCATGTAATACCCCCATTTTGACCTTTAGGATATATTGGATTTTAATGTAAATATTGTATACATGCGATGTATGTTTTCCTAGCGTGGAGCTCAAGGCCAAGGCCCCACTAGTGGATGCTCAATTTTATTTAAAAGGCAAATAATTTGATATTATGTTATTCATGTGCTATTAAGCCATGGAACATTGTAAAATGATGTAAATATTAATATTGTAATAAAATACCAAAAACTGGCTATGGAAGCAACTAGTAAGTGGGGGCCATGTGTATCCACTAGGGAGAGGTGAGGGGGTTGTGGAATTGAACCCCATGCTACCAAAGGTCATCTTGAGAACCCATTTGAATTTCCTTGCTAACAATTAATTCTATTGTAAGGAAGTAGTTGAGGAAATCAGTCCATGGATTCAATGGAGCATGGGCAGCCCATAAATTCATATGGCAGAGTATGGGATCTGTTTCCTTGACCCACAAGTCACTCTAACTCATAGTAATTCATTTTCCATCATTCCCATTCCATTGTTGAACATATAAGAATTAGTTTTCATCCTTTACACATTCCTGGCAGTGAGAAAAACAAAAAATCGCAACCCAAAATTAAGCCACATTTTGAGGTGCTAAAAACGACTAAATTTTTTTGTAGAAGTGAAATCCAATGGGGGGTCCATAGACTTGAACCTTGGGGCGAATATTATAGTGTTACATGCCCATAAATCCATAGGAAAACCCATATTTGATAGCCCAAAAATACAATTACGAGACAACGTCATTTGGCCATAGATTGAGAAAATCCAAGCGTGAATGACATAGAAGAAGATAGAATAGAGGTTGGAATTGCTTGAAAAACCTAGTGAAGGCTAGAATTTCAAATATTTAGCCGCTTGGACCAGTCTATGCCCACCCTGGAGAGCATTGGAGGGAAGGGGTTTCTGAGGGACTATGTAGCAGAGAAGGGGACCTTCCTTGTGTTGGGTGTGGTAGGTATTGTGGTTGCCAAGGTTGTTTGAGTTTAGTTTGAGATGCCTGTAGCTCTGTGGTTGAGCTCACTAGCTTAGCATCCTCCTCCATTGTCTCTTTGCATGCTTGATAAACCCAACTGCGTGTTTGATTAGCATGATTGTTTGTGTGAAACCATGGATGTGAGTGAGCCTGTTTAGTTCCTCCTTAGTGGATACATATCCCAGCTCAGGGGTGGTCTCTTAGTTGAAAGAGTATAGGCTAGACAGAGACCTATCGTTGGGTGGAATGTTTCTCTCACATAGCCAGTTGCTTGGACAAATTCCTTAAAAGGTAAGTGCTCTCCGTGGTTCTAAATTATGCTAATGCCTATGTTCTGATTATTTGTTATTTCAATTCAATTTGAATGAAATGATCACATGGAATTAATTAGTAGGAATCCTGTGTATAAGCCTGAACATGAGGCCAGTTCATATCTAATTGTTTCATCGTTTTTCTTGTGTTAAATATGTTGTTAGTATTGCACGTTGTAGATGCATTAATCAGATTTAGTGTGTTGTGTAATTTTAATTATGCATTTTCTTAAATTGTAAATTTCATTATATGGGCTTAGGGGAAGAATTAGACACCCCCATCCCCTATTGTTGTTTTCATGTTCCCTCTGTGGTTCAGGATGACGAGAAGGTATGTGACAGACCACCTGGGTCTCCATATGTCTTAATCTTGGAAGTAGACTTATCCTCCTCAAGTCGGTTCTCCAAGAAATGACAATATACATTTTCTTAGTCACAGCGTCTCCCAAAGCTGTCATTAGATAAATAATATCCCTCTGGTGAAAATTCTTGTGGTGATGGAGTCCAGAGAAACCAAAATGGGATCTGGTGAGTTGGGATAAATTGTGTCAATCTAAATATAAAGGTGGGCTTGGTCTTCGTGACCCTAATAAAAACAATGAGTTTTTTGGGGTCAAAAGGTAGTGGAACTCGGTCACATACAACACAGATCCTTGGGAAAAATTGTGGCATGTCAAATATGCACAGGATAGACCCAAGCAGGAACTCATAAGATTTCACAAGGAGAAAAAAGGATCACACATATGGAAATTTGCATTAAGTTGTATGAGTATCATCCAAGACCACATTTTATGGGAAATCAGTGATGGAAAAACAACAAATTTCTAGGAGGATTCCTAGAAGCAAATGCCCAAACTCTCATCCCAGCCTCTCCTTCAAGCAATTCACGAGCGATGCAAAGAGCTTGGACTCTCAAAGGTCTTTCAATTCTGGAAGCCATAAGAGGAAGGCGATAACTATTGGGAATAGCACCAACTAGGATGGTGGCAACAAAGATGCCCAGATGAGGTGGGTAGACATATGGAGGAGGCTCTCCAAGAGTAGAGTATAAAAATCCAAAGTGGGCCAGACAAGTTGAGATGGGGATACTCCACCGAAGGTAATTTAAATACTAAAGAGGCTTACGAGCTATGGAGAAATTGAGAAGAAAGACCTGCAAAGGACACGTGGAAGAAGATTTGGAACTCTAATCCATAGTCGAAATTTGTCATTTTTGTTTGGTTAGTGGTTTATCGAAGGATTCTAACAAGGGAAAACCTAAAAAGGAGAGGAGTAGTAGGACCCTCACAATGATCCTTGTGCGCTAGGGAAGAAGAGAATATCAATCATCTACTCGACTCATGTCAATTCACCTCTACCCTATGGGATCGGGGCACAACACTTTTCAAATGCTTGAATAGACAGTACGGGCTACCAGAGTAAACAATCAGAGAATGAGACCAAACAAAATTCAATAATCGTATTGTGACTCAGATCTAGCTCATGTTCCCTGGATTCTTGATTTGGGAAGTTTGGAAGGAACACAATCATAGAATCTTCCAAGACTCCACGACCTCTCTGCAAGTTACTTGGAAAAAAATTGTTGACCATATATAGGAGGTGGTGAAGATCACCCCATGGGATGACAGAGATTGGGAAGCAGATGACCGGGAGAAACAAATTCTAAACAAGTTGAATCTTCACAAAAAGGACCAAGGATGGACCAAGAAATGTGCTAAGAATTCATACCAAAATAGACCAAAATCATGGTCACCCACCCTGGGGGGCTCTTTTAAACTCAACTTTGATTTAGCCTCAAAAGGAAATCTGGGATTGATTGGCTTTGGGAGAGTAATGTTCAATCAGGATGGCCAAATCCTACAGATCTGCCATTGCTATATTGGACATAATATAAATAATGTAGCAGATATTGAAGGCCTACTCTATGGTATGAAGCTATCCAAGAAGAAAAAATTGGGAACCACTCATAGTAGAAGGTGACTCAAGGATAATAGTCCACATGACGAAAAAGCTCCAGCTAGGACAACAAGCAACCAAGGTGGCAGTTAGCTGGAGGCTGGACCATAGGTGGAAGACCTCAAGACCATCCTGCATATGCCACATGCGTGCACCTTCAACCATGTCAAAAGGGATGGTAACAAGGTTGTCGACTGCTTGGCTAACACTGGAGTGGAATATAAATGCCAAAGTAGGGAAGGAAAATTGTCTAAATTTGGAGTTATGGAATGGGTCCCACTTTGTTCCCAGCTGTCTAGCTGTCTAGCTTGGACACACGATCCTCAAGCAGGAAGAATGATGACAGGAGCTCCAGATTGGGGATCCAGGCGACGCTCCACGTGGATGGATTAAATGACACTTTGCAAAGTGATGGCCACCCACATGCCAAAGGAGAGAACACTAATCTACTATACCTAAGCCGACCATGAAATTTATACCACCAAGTGGATAATAATGAGGATTGAGCTCCAGAAAGTCACCAACGAATTATGAGAAAAGCAATGAAGCTAACAAACACCAGATCTGACATCTCAGTACTACATAGAGATCTGGAGGATGGAAGAATGATGATAGTAATTAAGGAAAGAGAGGACTTGATGGCTATAAATGAGGGAGAGAAATGATGGTCAACATGCAAACCCTCAAATTCTAACCCATATGTTGTGCTTTTGAGATATTTTCACTGTCTGTGCTTGGGCATTTATCCTTGCCTCTTTCGTCTGTGGTTGAGGATGGGTCCTAGGAAAAAGATACCAAACGAGGGGGGGAAGAGAACACACAGACGACGTTTTACGAAGCCGAAAAAAGCTACACGCGAGCAGACAAAAGAAACCCAGGTTTATCTCTTCTTCCGGGATCGAATCCCTTAGCCGATCTAGGGGGAAATTGAACAGTTGGAGCAAGGCATATGGGATCAAGTGAATGAGATGAATCTGGAAGAAATTAATACTGAATTTGAGGAGTGGGTCCATGACCTAGGCACAATAGTGGGCCGTCTAACAACCTATGATCGCATTGTGACCACATACTGGATGACTAAGGGGATGCTCGCTCATATTCTGATGGAGAGGGAGAACACGGTCACGGGAGAAATAGAACCTGTACGAGCGTCTAAGGAGAACCACAATGAATATAGGTTAATGCATACAA
Source organism: Larix kaempferi (assembly GCA_027924585.1). Lineage (NCBI taxonomy): Eukaryota > Viridiplantae > Streptophyta > Pinopsida > Pinales > Pinaceae > Larix > Larix kaempferi. The sequence continues at coordinate 7,196,264 of BSBM01000120.1, read as the reverse complement.
AAATTGACCTCATAACCATGAAAATGGGTATCTCGCTCTATCCTCCTCCCAGCCTGGCTTCTACGGCTCCTGGAATCAGCTCTCGCGGGAAGAATCCTTGATGCGGTGGCATCTGGGGCACCAGTTTTGGAGCGGACACCCCAGGCCCTGACACATCAGCCAGGCACGAAGAAACCAAAGGACAACCCAAAGGTGTAGCTCCTTTTTAATGCTAATCCTGGTATGCTCTTTTATTCTACGTTGTTTATGTCTAAATTAGAATGTCTATTTGGTCTAGAAGTAGTCGGAAGCTAAAGGATGTAATCAGGTATGGGTGGGAATGAGTAGTCTAGTATATTGTTTAGGTCCGTGTCATAAAAAATTTGGGGGTAAACGGTCTAAGATGAAGCAGAAGAAAGGTAGCCTTTTTGTAATTACAGTCTGCAAGACTAGTTTTGAGCAGCAGAATGGTAGTCTTTTGAAAGGGTATATGTGGACGAGCAGTTTTTTAGTCGGTTGGATGGATTGAAACCTATGTAATCTCAGTTTAAAGTTAACATAAAATCTTACTGAAAAGAAAATGTTAATGTTTTAGTACATAGAAGTTTGCATCTTAATATATTTAACAATCTAATTATCTAATCTAGTTTGAAGCAAATATAGAATGTTGATGCTTAAGATTTGATTTGATTTCATGTGAATGGAATCAATATAATATTTTAAAATAATAATAACAATAATCAATGTACATAAAGTGAATAACTTATATGTTTATAAATAAAATAAAATCCATTTAAAAAATAAATTAAAAATCAAATAAATTATTTATTTAAATTTAAAGATTTATACGTTAATTCTTTTTATCTTTGTGTCTAGAGTGTTTTCTACACATAGTATGTAATTCAATGTGGAGTTGACATGTGGCACTTTAATATAATAATTATAAATTTAAGTAAATAAATTTTTTACAATGCCGACCTAGCATAAAATTTAAAAGTTAAGCTTAACACATAACACTTTAATAAAATAATAAAACATTAAGTACATTAACTTTTATAAATTAATGAATCTTGGATACTTCTTACCATGTGATACATGAGTTGAGCCATCATTAAACCATAAAAGATGATCTATAGTGGTCATTACTGAATTTAAATTGATCATAAATTCATTAATAGTTTTTTCTTATAATCATAAAAAAAACTTATGTTCATAATAACAATTTAGCACATATGTGAATATATCCAAAATTATGTACAATTATTCAAAATTTGCATTCATTCCGAACATTTGAAATGAGACTTTCAAATTAAATTGTTAAGTTACAAACTTTAACTTAACATATACAATTCAATTTCTTCAAATGAATGCAAACTCCATATATATGTGTATGTGAATGTTTCCTTTAAATAATTACGTGTATTGTGTTGTGAAATGATATATTATTCAGAGTTTGCACTCATTCCAAGTAATTGAAATAGCACATTCAATCCCTTCACATGAATGCAAACTCCTCCAGATACCTAACTTAACATACACAAACTCTACCAAACACTCACTTGACATGCCAACTCAATCCACTGCCACTTGACATACACAACTCAATCCCTTGGAATGAATGCAAACTCCTATAAGTACCTAACTCTAAATGCTCAATAATCCATATATCATACATGTAAGTTTCCATTGTATTTTGTGCATAGTTATGTGAGATTTTGAATTTCTTCATTCCATGAAAACGAATTAAATGTGAAGGGAACTCTCGGAGTCGGTGTTACTCCATCCTCAGAAATTTGACTTCTGCGCTGGATCGAAGGATAGGGAGTAAGCCATTATCCAAGCTAACTGGATCTATTAAAATGACCAACTAGCTAGCGTTTCCATAGGTCAAAGCCGCTATCTTGAAGGCATGTACCAAGATTTGCCTTTGGTAAAATAGTGCATCTCGAAGCTTCCATTTTTATTTCACCGTCAACACCGTATGGTAGGTAACAACAGCTATATATGTATGGATGCAAAACGTTACAATGGCGTTACTTCACAAAAGTACCAAAGTTGCGCGCCTGCAAGATCGATGTCATTGGTTGTTGTCAACTCGAATTTATGCAGTGAATTGAATTGAATGGATGATAACAAACGAAAATTAAGCTGGATTACATAGCCTAGTAGCCTGTAGGTATCTGCAGCTACCATCTACCTCCTACTGGTGCATGGCTTCCTTATTTAATAGGTATTGGCCATGTCAAAACTGCACGGTTCATTCGAAAGTGTTTGATTGAAGGAAGACGGGATACATAGGTATTACAGCTTTCCCAACATCGATTCAAATGTACGCTCCGTTTCTGTGCGAAGTTACCAAAAATAGACATGCGAATTAAGGTTCAGTCAATCCCAAACCCAAGGACGGGACAACAAACATGGCGGTGGCAGCGGCAGTGGCTGGTCAGTGGTCACCAAAAGTGAACACGTCTCCTCTGCTGCCTGCCATGATGAAAAGTCACTGTACATGGTACTTTGCTTTCACAATCCCTGGGCATCTTATTTCAAGCGTTGCTGTACTTGTTTGGAATCCATATCTCTGGCGTTTTTTGGTCCCAAAAGCGTTGGTGGTCCAAGGCCGTTTCCTTTCCCTTTCCATCCGATCACTGGCACTAGTAAAGCGTTCCCCACTCACGACCATGAAAGCTCACCCGCACTGCACGGACACAAAAACAAAGACATCCATATAAATTTATTTTTTTGAAAAAAAAAGCCCTTAAAAGCTGGTTGCAATTAAACTGGCGCCGCGTACTTTATAAATTCCGACAACCAGTTCAGAAAGATTCTTGCCTGCCCGGACCCAACTCAATTCAGACACTTATGGGGGTTGCCAGCTTGCCAGCGCCATTACAAAGTTACAACTTCTGGTAAAACTTAAATTACTTAGTGAAGTTATAACTGTAGAATGAACTAAAATAATCTATCCGCAGAGACCTACATAATTAGGTCAAAATTAACATATGAAGTGCTTTAAATCCACATATATATCCTTTGGTCAACATCTTTCAAGTAAAACCCCAGACATGTTTTTGGTTTTGATTGGTTGTAAACCCTAGATCGGGCAAATATGGGTTCGTAAAATGACTACTGTTCCGCTCACTTTGCTTCAGACCTAAATTTATGAAACCTTAAAGAACAAAACCAATATGATATGTGCTGCAGCGCCGGATTCCATTACACCGGCGTACTGGGACATTGAAACTGTTCCCGGGGAACGTGTCCGGCGCCACCGCTGCCGGGGACGACGAATCCTGTTTATAAGCAGCACGCTTCCGCATGAGTTTATAAGAATCTCCAACTGTTCTAGTACAGGCGTATTAGATACACCAAGCTCATTAGATTTTAGGTCGAACAAGACTGTAAGGCATTCGAAGGTAAATTTCCGGGGATCGTTACACATGGAACCGTGTCCTTTGTGGCCTGAAATAGCGCTAAGTATGACACATAATCGAGGTCGACGAACGATGATAGTATTAAATGTCCATCAAAATTTTGCTATTGCATGCACTCATTGCTTTCCGATCCGCCGAAACGGTGTACTCTTCCAGACAAATATGGTAAGATGACAATCTGAAAGTCTGTGTTTCCCGTAACACATCTTAATGTATGTGGTCCACGGGTGTACATCCATCTGTCGACGGAATCCATCGATCGAGTTTTGGGTAATTGAGTTTTTGAGGGGTTTTAGAAATCGAGCAGCACTTTGTTTCACAGCATTTTAGGAAATTAGTGAGAGTTTGAATTGCACTGTAGACACTGTGATTCTGAATTTCTTAAAAATATATCGTGTGGGTTGACAGTAGAGAATTGGATGGAATAAAGGCACATCAAAGCTAGTAGAGAATTAGATCGAATTAAGGTATAACAAAGCTAGTAGATCAAATGATCAAATAAAATAAAGGTTAAAGGTTATTAGAGCAAATGGTACAAATTTAATGCAGAGCCAAGGATCTAATTCTTGTAAAGGATCAAATGGTCCAACAAGTAAGAAGAACATGGTTGAGAAAGTTGAGAGTAGAGTTGTTTGAAATTGAAAATGGAGACAACCTGACAACAAACTCTTTAAGTGGCAAAATCCTTCAAAGGGGAAAGCTTAGTTATTTCTTAATTCTATAATAATTAAATAATGAAGACTGTTGTTTTTATTTGCTATTTACTAAATCACAACTCAAATATATGTGGAAAATAGTTTTATGTTAATTTAATTTGGGAATATAATCTAATTAAAATAAGTCAATTTATATTGTTAACTTCAATGTTTAATGTTATCTAATTATAAAGTTTAATATTGCACATACTTTATTATTAGATATAACACAAATAATTATGCATCAACGTCTTTTGTAACCCTTACCAAAGATCAGTGATGAAGGAAGAAACTTGGCTTTAGTGAGTGACGTGGTAAAACTATGTGTGACTTGTTTTTTTTATTGAAAAAATCAAGTAAAATTATTATGAATAAACCATTGTATATAGTGCATATGGACTTCAATGTGTTTGGTGCACTAATTCTCATTCTCAATTGAATTAAGTGCAATGTGGATAGAACTATGACTATCACACCAAAGACTTGTAGCGAACTATGATTATCACACCAAAGACTTGTAGTGAACTATGACTATCACACCAAAGACTTGTAGCGGGACCTTGGGAAAAACCAAACTCTATGAACACGTGTTGAATCCAAAAACTTCTTAGTTAGCATTAAAAGGTACTCAATGCTTTGTTTATGTAGAAAAAAAGGCAATAGCATGCTACTTTTTACTACACCAAGTGACAAAACTTCAACCAAGTTTTAAAGTATAACTAAAAGTACATTTTCAACCATAAAAATTATCTACCTAACATGAATCTTTAAAACCCACTAAGCAATAGAAGCTCCCAGTTTGTATACTAGTGTCAAGTTCATAAGTACCCTTAATGGAGCAAAGGGTGTGCTTTGTTTCCTTCTAATGACTCTCATGAGTATTTTTCATGAAGAAAGGGACTAAGCCAACAAAAAAGAGATGTATTGTCAAGTAAGGTTTAAGTAAAGAAGACTTCATACCAACTATGTATGGAAAATAGTATCATCATTGGGAGTTGAAGACTTGGTAGAAAGTTTGACATTTTACTAAAAACGAGAGTGAGTGGACTTGCAAAACTTGTGAAGTAGGTTGTCTTCCATGTAAAACTTGTGAACTAGGTTAAGAGCATACTTAGAGTGGGAAACAAATATATTTTTTTCAAATTGTTGAATGCGAAGACCAAGGAAAATGATGATTGAGGTCAATGACATAAAGAACAAGGATGAGAGGGTGACCATTAACATATTTAGTAAAGAAATTGGGATTTGACTACCACCTCAAAAAACATGAACCAAAAAGTAAATTGTCCATCTTCTCATACTAAGGTCGGGGAGCTTGCTTGAAACCATAAAGTGACTTTTTGAGGTGATAGGAAGAGAAGAGCCAACTTGAGAAAAACTAGGAGGTTGTTCCATGTAGAATATTTCATTCAAGTCCCCATATAGAAAGTTGAGTTTGATTTCAATCTTATATAGTTCCCAACCTTCTGAAATAACATATGAGATAACAAGTCAAGATTAATCGATCTTTGTAATAGGTGAATAAGTTTATGAGTAATCAATGCCTTCAACCTAGAATAAAACTTTGGGAACAAGGTGAGTTGAATTTTTCCACACTTCCATCCACTAAAATGTTAGTTCTGTAGATCCACTACAACAAACAATTTTTCAACAATTAGGGAGAGGAGAAAGATCCAAAGTGTCATTCTTCAGTAAGGACTATTTCTTCATCCATAGGTTCTAATTCAGGTTGACCATTTTCTTCTTTATAAGTTTGATCTTTTCAGTCTCTATGTGCTTGTCCATAAGAGTTGAACAAAATATACAAGATTGAGAGTGACCTTCCTATGAGAATCATTTAGATCACCAAGAGATGTACCAACTATTAGTATATTTAGACACTTAGGAGTTAGTTAAGATCATCTTGGTATAATGTGTCTTTAGGTAAAGTCTATTAGTAGATGCATTTGTACTTATGTAATCTGATTGTCATGATATGATCTAGACATAGAGTGGTCTAGTGGTTCATCTTCAGCTCAATATTAATGGCTATTCATCCATGGATTAACACATGATTGTTCCATGATCTTTATTTAAAGAGCATGGAGGGTCATTTGAGATGATTGATTGTGAGAAACACATATATAGTATTATTTTTCCGTTACATGATATATTTCCTCAAGTAGTTATTTGGTTGGGGTTGTGGACTGTTTCCCTCTTTGAATGTTTTAACCATGTAAAAACTGAGTGTGTTGATCTATGATTTGTTTGTGTAAGTGGTTTCTCAACGTGTTCCATCTTTTGGAAATATCTCATGTTAGTCAAACATGGTAAGATAGCCCTTATGAAGTTCTACATTCATTGATGATCAAGATCTTGAAGCAGTGTTGTCATATGCATCAAAATATTTCTAGTTTCTGATACTTCTATCGATTTTTGGGATGAGAGAGGCATTCCATTGTCTCTCCAGAACACTTCTTTCAGTTAGAAACACTTTCCATTTCACTCTAAAAGGATTATGTTTTCTCAAGGTATGACCATTTTAATAGATCCAAAGGTAAACTATTTATCGTTATGTTTTTTAATTTGTTTTCTCATATTATTTCATAATTTAGCTTATTTTTCTATTTTATTCTCAATTTCTACCTTTTTGGTCTCCGTATGCTCTTTGTCGTGCACTCTATGTGAACTCAAAAAATTTGAAACATAGTGGAGAGATATGTATTGACTGTGTATGCTCTTTGTTGTGCGCTTTGTGCGACTTGATCAACCAGAAATAGTGAGAAAACATACATCTTTTGGGTAAGCTAACCATGGACTAACCCAAAATATGAGAAATTTTGATTTTTTTTTTTTTTTTTTGGGTGGTTGTGTAAAGTGTCTTGCAAGAAAAAAATTAAGGTTTTCTAGGTAGGAATTCTCTCCACCATCACCACCACAAAAAAACAACTGCTAGTCCTATGTGCTAGTGCGTTAATGGCTCCAAAAAATCAACTGTCTATTTCTAAATAGGATCTAGCACAGTGAAAGGGAAGATAGGCATCTCATCCCTACGCAACCTCTTTCCCAATCATTGGAAACATCACATTGTTTGTAATACATATTAGCCTCCTAAAACAATGAAGGACACCATAATCCTACAAGCGACACCTTGTGCACAATGTCCTCCGATAATGCCACCATGTGATTCCCTTAAGAGAAACAGTCGTTCATGTTCTAGAACACACCTGCATAGTATTCCATTAGCTCCCAACTTGTAGATATGTCCTATGATCAACTCAAAATATGCATTGTGTGTTAACAACTATCTACACTGTGTAATTATATAATCCTCTCATGCTCCACCAATAGCAAAAAATACTGTAATTTCACTAAAATGATGTTGTATGGCCTCAATGCAAAATAACTATGCAGCAGGGAGATCATCATCCAAAATTCCTCCTTCTTTGGTAGACTCAATCATGGAAAAATGATATAGACCAACATTATGCTTCCCTGGCTTGACAACGACCTCAAATTCAAATTCTTGAAATAGGAACAACCATGGGTAGATGTGCCCCCCCAACACTAGCTTGTTGACCAAGTACCTCAAGGAAGAATGATCTATAACGAACTTGAAGGTACTCCCCAACAAATAGTGTCAAATTTTCTATAAAGCATACACCATCGCCAAGCCTTCACATTTAATCATGGTACAATTCTTCTTGGTTGTGGATAGATTTATGATGGAAAAAGAAAGGGGGTGATCAATGTCTTCTTTACTTAGTTGGGATAGTATTTCTCCCAGTGCTATTGATGATGCGTCCACATACACATGAAACATGCACGTTCAATAAGGAAAGATTAATATTGACATAGCAAGCAATTTCTCTTTCAAGATGTTCAGCACTTGCTGACACTAATGCTAGAATCCATACATACTTAGTTTATTTTGTCAACAGCTCCTCTAAAGGCGTTGTGCGTTGTAATATTAACATAGTTCCTTATAAATGTTCTATAATAGTTAGTTTGTCCCAATGTCACATGCAATTATTTGACTAATGTTGGGACCAACAAATTGACTATGACTGCAATATTTTCCAGATCAACCAGTAGACCTTCCTTGCATACAACATGCCCTAAGAGGATTCCAAATGGGTTTGTATTTTCTTGCAACAATCTAGCATGAGTCTTAGTACATGAAAATGATCTTTCAATAGAATGAACATTTTTCCAACCATCGAGGTATACCTTCAAGAAATTATGCATGAATTCATTGAATGTATCCACCACTATTCTTGAAAATATTGTTGGCACATTTTTTAGCTGAAAAGGAATTACATTGTAGGAAAAGGATCCCCACTGTAATATCTCGATTTTAACCCCATTGCATTAAAATGTATTTATGATGTAATATTGTTATAAAATCATGGTGAGGAGCTCAAGTCCAAGGCCCCGCCATCGATTTAGTGATGCATATGGTTTACGTGCTAGCCAAGCACAATCGAACTACAAATATCATGTAAATATGCATTTTAATAAAATACCCACAACTAGCTATGCAATGCAATGTAACAAGAGATGGAGGCATGATTTTTACAAGGAATTGGGAGGGAAATATTCAAAACCTTGGAGACAATCAAGTCAATCCAAGTGTAAGTGAGAGAACCCATAAACTCTTAACTACCCATGTTGAATTTTGTGTACAATCATTCATTTCTTCCAAGAGTTGGTTGAGGTAGTTAATGCCTTTGGGAATGGGGAGGTATGGCTGTCCAAATTCGAGTATGGGAAAGCCACCCTTCATGGAAATTCGTGTTTGGATTATTGGGAAAGAAATGAGCCATGAAATTGCTCCCCATGCCATTATCCATCAACCAGTTTTTCCTCTCTCACGTTTTTGGAGCTACCTAGGCATTTTCCCCTCCAAGTTTTTATGGTTTTTCCCTATTTTCTAGCAAGGAGAAGAACGTTTTGGTGTTGCAGAGCTGCTGGGAGGAAGGGATCTTGATTTGGGCTTTCATTGAGGTCATTTTGGCCATTTAGAATGCTCATAACCTGTGGGATAAATCGGTTTTGCTCCCTGTGGTCGAATTTCCCCTTCCCACAATTCGTTTTGGGTGAGCCAATGAGAACCTTGTTTCGTAAATCCCTTTGTAAAATCGTTTATCCATGCAAAACTATTGTGCTTGTTGTGTGTGGGAAGAGTGTGCTGGGGTATGAATTATGGGTATCCATTGTTTTTACTTGAGTTGGAGTGCAAGCATCCATAAATGAAGAGGGTTTAGATTTTAGCCTGATAAACCCAACTATGGACTGGATTGTCATAGATGAAATGTTTATTTGGTTGTGCATGAGCTTGAGTGTTCCCTTTCCTTGTAGAGATCATGCCCAACTTGGGTGTGGTCTCTGAGTGCTGAAATAATACAGTCTGGGCAGAGACCTATGGTTGGGTGGAACGTTGCAGTGACATAGCTAGTTGCTTAGGGAAACTTTGTCATCAAGATAAGTATTCTATGTTTGTGTATTCAATTCTGCAATGTATTGGTTGTTATAATTTTACTGAATGCATTCATGAGGAATGTGTGTGGAAAGTTTAATTATGTTGTGCATGTTATGTTGATTCGCATCTACACACATTTGTTTTATTTGTATGAATCTAATGAAATGGGATGATTTTATGTAAAAGCCCCATAAGTGTAGTCATGTTCCCTTCCTTTTATTGGGTCAGTGGGAGGGGACATGACACCCACTCTGTCGCAAAAGTAGTATTTGTACAATCCTCTTCTACTATATAGATCTGATGGTATCTAGAGAATTCATCAGTGAACAAATAGGCTTCTCCTCCTTCTAAATTTTCCAATACCTCATCTGTAAATGGTGTGGGGAATGGGTCATGGATACATGATACCTTCAGGTTGCGTAGATCCACATAGATCCGAATCAATCATTTCTTCTTGTACTAGACCACCATTAGACTGATCCACTCTGATTATTCGACTGGAAAATTAATTCTTGCATCCAACATGTGGTCCAATACTTTGTGAGATTTCTCCTTATACTAGGGGTTCAATCTGTAGTGTATCTTATTTACTTGATTTGCCTCTCTTTCAGTTGAATCTTCATCTCTCTGGGAGATCCTGCAATTGCATTCATCTAAAACAAACTTCATAGAAATAGATATTCATACACCTTCAGCGAGTCAATTATTGGTGCCTCCTTAGTGCCAATATTGTACTTCTTTTTCTTGAGGGGATTTGTAAACTTTGGAACAGTAATGGTAGATGGATTTCCCTATACCAAATGATCCCCTACAGTCTCACTGATCCATAAGATATGTGGATATGCTTCCTCATATATCTCCTTACTGTCAACTTTGCAGGAATATATTGGTTTGTTCAGTCGTGCCAATTCCTTATGGTAAGCGCATACTATATTTCGCATCGCATTAATCCGTGGTATTTCTCCAAATATGGAATGCTTCATTCGATGGAGAACCTTGTCCAAGTTAGGATTTGTAGTACTGAACTGAAATGTGGCAGTGAATTCAGTAGACACCTTCTCCCAAGTCTTGGTATTCCTTCTTCTTTCTTGCTGAACATACCAACTTTGCGGTATGATATCTAGTGTATGGTAGAATTGGTGCACCCATTGACCGTGCAGTAAAATATTCATCTCCCATCACTGCTGACATAACTAGATATCATAAGTTAGGATCTGTAATATTGAACTGAAATGTTGCAGTGAATTCGGTAAACACCTTCTCCCAAGTCTTGGTCTTCCTTCTTCTTTCTTGCTGAACATACCAACTTTGCGGTATGATATCTAGTGTGTGATAGAATTGGTGCACCCATTGACTGTGCGGTAAAATATTCATCCCCCATCACTGCTAACATAACTAAATGTGTTCTCTAGTGTTAATAACAAAGTCTACTACCCAAAATCCTATTCCTTGGAACTTGAATTGTTGTTGTTTACAAGAATTGTTGTTTTCTTGCTTGGTTTGTTTCTAGTGTATCATTGGTGTTTTACATGAATTCTTCTATTTCAATTGAATGCAAATCATTGAAATTTTGGAGGCTACACAATTTTATCATGTTATACTTTATAGAATTTAATACTTTGTAGGATTATGAGAGATAATGAGTATTATATTTATTTAAGTATGAAGGATTAGTAATTATACAGTGGAACGCGTCACATTGAATAAAAGAGTGCTACAAAATTTCTCCTAAAATATGCAACAGAACATAGCCAATTTACTTATTTAGCACTACATAATTTTAGACTTTCCCACTACCAAGTCTAGCTGAAATATTTTGAATATGAAAAACCATCCAGAAAAACTATGCCATATTGTCAAAGTTTATTTCATTCATGTCGTTTAATGGACCTAATAACATGGGATATTATGAGGAGGATTCCCATCGTTTACATTATGTCTACTGAATTATATGTCTTTTCTAATCGTACTACATCGTTTACTCATGATTATTCATATAACCAAAAAATGTAAAGCTTTGTTGCACTCTAACCCATTTGAAAACTATTTTCCTCATCTTTCTTCCGAGAGTGCTTTGTATTGATTAGGTTTTGTAGCAAAAAAATCTGTTGGAGCTTGTATTTTTCCATCTTACAAGATTGTCTGCTTGTAAGAAAAGTGGCCAAATGGTGTGCTATGAGCCAGTAGGGATAGAGGTAAATGAATATTATTCAGAAATTGGTGATAAGATTAGAGCGACCAGATGGTTATATTTCTGTCAATGTCTACAAGGACATCATGAAGGCATGGATAGGGTTTTTGCATAAGGGTTTGATGGATAGCATGTTAGTGTTGGAGATTTGGAGTTCCAGGAATCTAAATCTTTCATTTCTATGACCAGAATATTGTCCATCAATGGAGAATGTTGGTTTAAGCATCAAGACTTCATTGTTTCTAGTTGCAACCAATTCCTTAAGATAGAGTTTCAGAATCCATATTAGTAGAAAAGAATTCCATGAAAATGGATAAAAGAGGAATGTGTTGGGCGCAGCCCAAGTGCAGGAAGTTTTGATGACAAAAGTACAAGTTAGGCAAGGCCTATCATCGACCATTTTGGGGAGAAGGAACTCCACAATTCCTGGGAGGAGGGTATGAAGCGAAGCGAAGTGGAAGAAAAGGACCTGTCCCCTTAGTAAAGACGAAGTACTAAGGACTATCAAGGTAGTTGGATTAGTTATGAATGAAGTGACGGACTGTCAGCTATAGAAGCGAAGAGTAAAGAATCAGAATGGTGCAAAGGATAACAAAGCTCTGTGACTGTCAAAAGAAGCATCAAATCCAGAGAAGTGACACGAAAGGACAACAAAGCTCTAGCAAAGTTAAGGAAAAGCGTGGTCAACAGGACAACCATGCCATTTTGGGTTTAAGGTTACCATGGGGGTTGGCCCATAGTTATTGTAAATATGTTACCTTTAGGAACAATCTATATAAAGGGAAATTTTTTATAAGGAAGGGTTGATGAATGTAAGAGACTGAGAGAGTTAGATCTAGGCTGAGAGAGATCTAAAAGAGAGGAAAAAGGCTCCACAACTATGTGTGCAGAGATCTATTGTAGAGAAGAGTCTACAATTGAGTGTGCAGACTGGAACTATTACCCCTTCCAAGTAATATAAGAACAATTCCCATGGACGTAGCTCCCATATGGGGGGTGAACCATGTAAATATTTGTGTTGTGCATTTCAATCTATGATATGTTTTGTGTTCATGTATGATTATGCTTGTATATTTGCTTTCATCTAAATATGAATGTGAATGATATGTTAAGTAAGTAGAACACACATGTATGAGCATTATGAAGTCATGTTAAGTATGATAAATGCGTAGTTATCAGAGTAGATATAGCAACGATTCAACAGAGTCTGTAGGTTGTTGATAAGTGTGAAGCGTGTAGTTACATCTTGGTAATAATCTGTTAAGTAGATGTTGAGTAAGGGGAGAATAACAAGCTCACATAACCTAACCGAGCATCACCAAGGTTGCAGAAACCTGATTCTATAACCACCCATCTTTGCTTTGGGTGAGACTTCGGCTTATTTGCAGGTTTATGCGGAAAGGGCCAATGAAGGGGATTTTGTTGGGTCTACATTAAGGAACTTTGCCAAACCCGGGTGAACCCCATAGAAAGAATAAGTAAACCAACAAATGGTTTCGTTGCCGCACCAGAACTGGTGATCTGTTATATGGATGTGAAGAAGGAAGCACAACGAATGTTTATGTTTCCTTGAGACTTGTTATGCCAACTGTAAAATCTAAGCACAACAGATCTATGAAACAAAGACAACAATTACTATAGATGCATGTGGAAAATAATATGTCAAAAAACTAATGCAAAAGGTTTGCAATAGTTCATGCATTATCATAAACTCAAAATATTATTACAATGTGTAACAATGGCTACAATAATCCAAGCAATTCTAATTCCAGAGAGGTCATTTGAATTGAATGCATGAGAGTGGATTAATTGGTAGTTAACACCACTCGCCACATCAGTTAACCACTGAACTACTATGAAACAGACTCTAATAGACTCTGAAACTGTCTAACTAAGTCTAACTGAATCCAAAACTCAATTGAATGCCCAAAAATAGGGGAGGGCGCCTTTATGTCTACAGTTAACTTAATATTAGGTGAAAATAACACCATATGAAGTCAACCAATGTAGTAGGGTTCATTCTAGTCTCCAGGGTGTTGAATAAACTAATAAATACTGTCAGTTGGAATGAGTAGGGTGCTTTAGTCATGCAAATCACTCACTGAATGATGTAGGAGGCCCAGTTAACTGATATTGATGGCCAAGTTGACTCCCCAAATGAAGGAGGAGGAGGAGGCCCAGTTTATTGAAACTGTGATCTACCGATAATGTAAGCACATGATTAAGTTAGAATACTTAGGATAAATGGCAAATTAAGCTGTGAAGCTCAAATAAATGACGTGTGGTTGCAAAATGCTCCAACACCCCAATTTAATCTAATCTCATGTGGAGGAGTAAAAAAATAATAAAAGGGCCTTAGCAACAAAGGGCATAGGTCACCCAATACAGAAATAATCCTAGAAATGCTCAAAAAATCTAAGTGAGGAAAGAGGGAAAAACCTAGTGGGAAAGAAAACCCCCCCTCAAACTGAACACCGAAGGATCTAATCTATCCTCACCATAGTAGAACTCAGCCCCAACAATGAATGGAGGTAATAGAACTTCTTCTCAGTGAAGCTCTTGGTGAAGATGTCTACAATTTGCTCTTCTGTAGGGCAATATTGCAGTACAATGGTTTTGTCATGCACAAGGTCTCGGATGTAGTGCATGTTGATATCATTATGCTTGGTCCTCTATCTCTGAACTAGATCTGTCGAAATCTTGATAGCACTCTGATTGTCACAAAATATGGTAGTAGAAGTGGTGCTACCAATATCAAAATCTGCTAGAATACCCTGCAACCAAACTGTCTGAATGCAAGCATTGACTGCTCCTTGATACTCTACCTCTGCTGAAGATAAGGAAATGGTGGCATGATTTTTGCTTGACCATAAAATAGGCCCTGTGTCAATCATGAAATTTCAATATCAGATCCGACACTTGTTTGTAGATTAAGGAAATCCTTGTATGGTTTAAAACAGGCCCCAAGAGCTTGATATGCAAAAATGGATTCCTTTCTTCTATCACAAACTTTTTTGAGATGCAAATCATATCTGAATGTGTATATAAAAAAACATGAAGGTAATTTATTTATCATTTTCCTCTATGTTGATTACCTATTGATTACAAGAAGCAATATTGCTTCGATTAGCACTATAAAACTGCTTTACACCAAGCATTCGATATGAGTGAATTAGGCCTCTTGAGGCAGTTTCTTGGTCTTGAGATCACTCAAAATTTTGATGGGATTATGATATCTTAGTAAAAATATGCTTTGGACCTACTAAATAAGTTCAACATGGAAGAATGTAGAGCGTCACAATTCCCATTCCTCTCAGGAATCAGTCTTGAGGATGGTGATTATACACCGTTGGTGGATTCTACAGTATACAGATAGTTGATTGGTAGTATTTTGTATCTGACACACTCTAGGCCTAATATTTTGTATGCCATGAGTGTTGTGTCAAGGTACATGCATCATTCCCATGAGATTCACTAGAATGCATCCAAAAGGATCTTTCACTATGTGCAGGGTATGAGCACGGGGGCTTCACTCAATAAGTTACTATCATAGCACATTCGTTCGTAGCATATGGAACAATACCCCTAATTTCACCAAATATTGGAAAATACCTTCCAAAATCGTTTTTTTTACCCCCTCCCAATATGCCTTCCCAATTTAAAAAAACCCCTATTTTCACTAGATATTGTGTGTATCAATTTTTTTATTAACACTTTTTATACCCCTTTATATTTCTACCTAGTATATTGATATGATACCCCTCTTATGACTCCACATGCATTCTACAATGCACCTTGCTTCTTTCGATGTATATTGTGGATGCACATTACTTCACCCACAATTCAATTACTAAACCACATATCATTATGATTTGCAACATCTAATGGTCTAATGAAGAGATAGGAGATCACTTCTTGTATGTCACTAGAGCCAATGCACATAGTACAACATTTAGATTGCACGTTGCAGTTCCCCAATTGTTGACTAAGCCTATTGTGGGATAGGTATCCAAGCCCCCAGGGCCTGTAACAAGCTCTAGGAAGATGACTAAACCTCCCAAGGTTCGTAATAGGCATGAGTGGTTGGGTATTCAATCCCCCAAGGCCTATCGAGGTCCTATAATAGGCCTTAGAGGCTTAGAACCTCCCAAGGCTATTGGTAACATCTAGATGAGTGCTATTGGTAACAATTGGTTGTCAATGACCACTATCTCTCGACTACGATCAACTGGAAATCCACTTCACCACAAAAACCCTAGCCTCAAGCATGCCTCAAGATGCGATTTCCCTTCATACTGGTAAGCCTGATCCTTGCATCAACCCGATTTCTCATCCGGCCATGATCCCTCCATCTCCATTTGGTGGATATTTGTCAACCCGACCATATAAAAAAGACCCCAAAGTATTTTTGTATTGTTACATTAAATAAAAAAACCAAGCAAAGCTTCCTCAATATAGATGACCAACAATATACAAAGATGCAAACCAAAGACATGATATCCTCCTCCACAATAGCAGACCTCTCCTCCACAAGTGTGCTACATTCTGAGTGATGTAAGTGTGTGTATAATGAGGAACACACCTCCTCTATTTATACACATCCCCGACTTGTACAATATATTAACTAGGTCGGCCCCAACTTTACCACTGGGTTAAACACCCCACTACAACTGACTGGGCCGACCCCTCTAGGGTGGTCTAACAACCCTTTGACCTACATAACACATATAGGGCCGACCCCCACTAGGGAAGTCTAATAACCCAAGTTACCACATTCCGAAGGAGGAAAAAACATCTCCGGATATACAATAAGATCTTCACGAAGGAATGAAACATCTCTAGAATAATAAAGTACAAATATAATATTCTTAGAAGTTACAATATCTCAACACTCCCCCTTAGCGAGAAGGATATTATAAAAAATCTGCAGGAGCAAGGAGTCATCAACATGATACATCTATAAATCATTGGAAGCTTTCTCAACATCATCAGTAATTCAAGCAGTTACTGGAACATCTTCAATACTGGAACATCAACATCCTCAGTACTGAGTCTTCTGCAGCATTCGAACAGCTATAGCTTCATCGTCATCTAGATCCTCATGATCAACAGCATCGTCGTCACACGCTCATCGGCATCGTCATCATACGATCATTAGCATCGTCATCATACGATCATCAACATCGTCATCATATGATCATCAACATCGTCAACACATCATCTCGATCTACAGCATCTGGATCATCTCGATCTACAGTATCTGGATCATCACGATCTACAGCATCTGGATCACCTCGATCTATAGCATCTGGATCATCACGATCTACATGATCAACAACATCGTCATCTAGATCAACACGATCAGCAGCATCATCATCTAGATCAACAGTATTAGTATCCACACCATTACAAGTATACACATCATCAATACAAGTATCCTTATCAATACAAGTATACATACAAGTATCCTCATCAATACACATCATCAATACAAGTATCAATACATCAATACAAGTATCAATACATCAATACAAGTATACATACAAGTATCCTCATCAATACAAGTATCCTCATAATAGCAGCATACCCTGCAATGCACACGATCATATTACAGGATGATCAATCCCGCTCTCTTTAGGACATAGGTCCATGGATGATACAATCCAGATCAAGTTCCAGGATGATCAATCCTTATCACTTTAAGACAAGTCTCATGTCTAGGGATGATGCAATCCCAATCACATACCTTTTGAACCGAGGTCCAGGGATGATCCAGTCCTATAATATACCTTTTGAACCAAGGTCCAGGGACGATCCACTCCTATCATTCAATTCTCGGAGACCTCTGTCTACGGCTCATTTCAAGGGACCGAAGTCCAAGGACGATCCAATCCCCATTCTTGGAGACATCTTGTCTATGGCTCAATTCAAGGGACCGAAGTCTGGGGACGATCCAATCCCCATTCTTGGAGACATCTTGTCTATGGCTCAATTCAAGGGACCAAAGTCTGGGGACGATCCAATCCCTATTCTCGGAGACATCTTGTCTACGGCTCAATTCAAGGGACCGAAGTTCGGGGATGATCCAATCCCCATTCTCGGAGACATCTTGTCTATGGCTCAATTCAAGGGACTGAAGTCCGGGGATGATCCAATCCCCATTCTAGGAGACATCATGTCTACGACTCAATTCAAGGGACCGAAGCCCAAGGACAATCCAATCCCCATTCTCGGAGACATATTGTCTTTTGCTCAATTCAAGGGACCGAAGTCCGGGGACGATCCAATCCCCATTCTCAGAGACATCTTTTCTACGGCTCAATTCAAGGGATCGAAGTCCAGGGACTATCCAATCCCCATTCACGGAGACATCATGTCTACGGCTCAATTCAAGGGACCAAAGTCTAGGGACGATCCAACTCCATTCTCGAAGACATCTTGTCTACGGCTCAATTCAAGGGACCGAAGTCCGGGGACAATCCAATCCCCATTCTCGGAGACATCTTGTCTATGGCTCAATTCAAGGGACCGAAGTCTAGGGACGATCCAATCCCCGTTCTCAGTGACTTCATGTCTACGGCTCAATTCAAGGTACCAAAGTCTGGGGACGATCCAATCCCATTCTCGAAGACATCTTGTCTACGGCTCACTTTAGGACTGAAGTCCAAGGATGATCCAATCCTCACATGTCCACAAAGGAATTCATTCTTGAATACATACGTCTACGGCTCTCTTTAGGATTGAAGTCCAAGGATGATCCAATCCCCACATGTCCACCAAGCACTTCATTTTCGGAGACATATGTCTACGGATCACTTTAGGACTAAAGTCCAAGGATGATCCAATCCTCACATGTCCATGAAGGACTTCATTCTCGAAGACATATGGGTACAACTCTCTTTAGGACTGAAGTCTAGGGATGATCCAATCCCCACATGTCCACCAAGGACTTCATTTTCGGAGACATATGTCTACGACTCTATTTAGGACTGAAGTCCAAGGATGATCCAATCCTCACTTGTCTATTAAGGACTTCATTCTCGAAGAAATACATCTACGGCTCTCTTTAGTACTAAAGTCTAGTGATGATCCAATCCCCACATGTCCACCAAGGACTTCATTTTTGGAGACATATGTCTACGGCTCACTTTAGGACTGAAGTCCAAGGATGATCCAATCCTCACTTGTCCACTAAGGACTTCATTTTCGAAGACATGTGTCTACGGCTCACTTTAGGATTGAAGTCCACGGATGATCCAATCCCCACTTGTCTACTAGGGACTTCATTCTCGAAGACATACGTCTACAGCTCTCTTTAGGACTGAAGTCCAGAGATGATCCAATCCCCACTTGTCCACTAAGGACTTCATTCTCGAAGACATCTGTCTACGGATCCTTTTAGAACATGTGTTCAAGGATGATGCAATCCCCTTGTCAACTTAGACCCTGTCTAAGGACCATCCACCAACCTCTCTGTCGGCATCACCAATATAGGTATCCACATCATCAACCTCACTGTCGATGCAAGCAATCTCATCATAAGTGACCACATCACTCCCCCTTTTGAGGAGGGTCCTTCCAAGCTTGTCTCGGAAATACTCAAACTTTACTTGAGGTAGAGGTTTGGTTAGTACATCGATAAATTGTTCACTTGCGGTAGAGGTTTGGTTAGTACATCGGCAACTTGTTACAAATTCGAACTTTATAATTCCTTTCTGCACCATATCTTGTTAGATCCCTATGTGCTTTGACTTATCATGGAACACTGGATTCTCTGTCATCTTGATACAACTCTGTGAGTCACATAGGATCACAGTTGGTTCAACATCTAAGTCAAACAATCTTGAAGCCATACTTCTTCACAACTAGCAGAGCAAGCAGCCATATATTCCGCTTATGCTGAGAGCCACACTAGACTGCTTCCAGCTAAACCACGAGATCATGGCTGATCCCAGACAATAACAACCTCTCGATGTGTTCTTCTTGTCTGATACACTTTCTGCCCAATCAACATCTGTGTAGCCATCTGAAGTCATGATCTCCAACATAGCATAGATCAAAGTCTATAGTATCCTTTAGGTACCTCATCACATGCTTTGCAACTATCAGGTGAACACATCTAGTTTCCACTAGATACTGACTCAAGGTGTTCACAGCAAAGCATATATCTAACCTAGTATTTGTTAGATACATCATTGACCCAATAATTTGTCTGTACAGAGCTATATATACTAACTTTGATGAGTCATTCGCTAACAGATTCAAGTTGGAATCCATGAGAGTGGCCATTCCAACATATCAAGTCCTTTTAATATTTCTCGGCATACTTTCCCTAGTTGAGAAAGATTCCTTCTTAGCCTTTCCATACTTCCAGACCTAGGAAGTAATGCATCAATATGAGATCTTTCATTTTCATTTCTGCAGCCATCTATCTGTGCCATCTCTCATCAGATGGGTCTACTGATATAAGCCTCAACGTCATTCAAACTCCGTGGTGAGTTCCTTCTTGCATCCATGTCATCTGTGTATAGAAACAATATTCAACCTTGTAGCAAAGGTTGAGATCCACATCACCCATGGTGATCACTATCGATCCTGGGTACCCGAACAGAGCTTTCTTCAATTACATTATTAAGATAATGGTCTTATCTAGCCACTTGGAGCAAACATCTCGTCATGATTCTCTTCTTCTTTCTAAGAGAATCTTGTAGCCACGAGCCTTCTATAGTGTGTTTGATTTGTAAATATTTTTGTTGAACATCCATCACTTGTTTAGTGTTCATCATTTGTCATGATCTTTCCTACAAATCAAAATTAAGTACATGATTAGTAATACTTTATAATCATTAAATCATATTGACATGATAACCTATTATGCATACAGATATCATTTACATAGTTATGCAACTATCTTGACCAATACTTTGGTACAACACTTTTCCATATCCTGTATGCATACAGTGTCTATTTAGATGTCTTCCATCTCTACCAAAACATACTATCGAGAGTGTGCACAGCTCTCAGCATGTTAGCAAAGAGGTTTCATTCTAGACAAGCAACAATGGAATGTTTGTCCAACTTACCAATCATATGCATATTAGTAGTATATTGTTCAATGCTATATGAATGTTTACACTCAGCATGATATATTCTAAATATGCATGCAATCTATTACAAGCAATATCATTTACTATTTCAAATAACAACTCAAATACTTATCTTTTATGTTTGTGTGGTTGCCTCCTGCTTGATCTTCTATATATTTTTTGAACTTGTATTCATTCTGTACCACTGCACATGCTCAAGTATGCACTAGTGTCATCCTCATGGTCTCATACACAAATATACATTCATTAGTATATTATAATCTTGAATATGTATAGCCATGATCATAGATAATAAACATTAGTATTTAGGGTTTCAGGGAAGTCTTCATGCATATTCTTGTTTGATCATAGGACTCTTCTGGTTAGTTAAATCATCAACCAAGATAAGAAACATAATATGCATAAACCCTTGATTACTAACTTTATGAATAAGAATAACCAATCATACCAAGTATACTTATATAAGGGATCCTAACACAAGGTAAGATTCTAACATGACATAGGAAAACATACCTAGATTAGTATACCTTCCTAGTTATGTCTAACATACCTAATCAATATCTTCTTTGTTCTCTTCAATGATTTTGAGATCCTATGCTGGAACCTGCATATCTCATAGGTTAAGCATAATAGAACAAATCCATACATACCTCGTAAGTAGAACTTCTATGTGATCAAAGATTATGGATGAGTCTTTGTCTTCATGTCATCATGGTCATGGAACTTGATTTGTCTTTCGTGATGTACCTGTATCTTGTTAGCATCAACCTCATACAACACCACAGTGCATTAGTACAATCATATAACCCTAATCAATGAATGTATTCTATCATTCACATGCATTCATACTTTTATTAGGGTGATAAGACAATTCTAAAATTAATCGAGATTGTACTAACCTGAATAATATGAGGACAAACATATTATGAACTTAATGAAGAATCAGATTTCAAGACATACCTGTATCTCCTTAAGACACACCTGTCGAGACTTCTTGTAGTATTCTTATGTAAGGCCTTAGCCTCAACTCCCCCTGAAACTGGATCTAGAGCTTGAGTAGGGTTTGTTAGAGAAACCCTAAAAATTCAATCTTTGACCTTCACACTTCTGAATGGATGGAAGAATGTGTCTTGCTGAGTTGATCAAACTAGCAGACTTCAATTTTGAAATCTCCAAAATTTGACCCCTCAAAATTGCCTTCAAAACTTCTGGATCTTCTGGACAGGATCCCGAACTAGGGTTTGATGAAGCCCACCCTTCTACCCAATCAAAAGATTCGATCCAAGGCTCTAAACTCTTATTTTTCTGAGGAGCTTCCAGCCGTGGTCACAGAATTCAAAAATTCCAACTTTTGTTGAAGCCCTAATTTTCCATCTTTCCGATCAAAATCCCGAACTGGGGTTTGATCAAGCCCGATATTCTACCCAACCAAAAAATTCGATCTTGGTCTCTAAATTTATATTTTCCTAAGTATCATTCAACTATGTACTCCGATTCCAAAAATTCTAACTTTCTCTGAAACCCTAAATTCCGGAAGCCATGAATGAAGGTGCTCCAAAAATAATTTTGTTTTGACATAAATATGTACCTGATTGTTTCTACTGTAACTCCAAACTTTTCGATCCAAAGGGTCTGAAATATTTTTCTATGGTATCCTGACCTTTCATATTTCCATCTCGATAGGTCTGACCTCAATTGGATTTTTTGAGAGAGAGTTATGCCAAGTGTCGCAATGTGACCGCTTTATGGGATAAAACAGGAGAGCGAACTTGTATGGCATGCCACGTGTCACTGGTTCAACTTCGGCCTCTAAAAACATTTCCTGAGATAGTACAGTCTGTGTACTACCTGTCACATTTTACGAAATTCCATTTGGAGCTTCCTAGCCCAAGTTATGACCTTTTTTCCTAGGTCACCTGAATTTGACTGAGATCTGGAAGAAGCAGAAACCCTAACTTGTACTGATCATAACTCACAAAGTACAACGAATCTGAGGGTGCCCTTTCGACACAAGGTACATGGGGATGTTATATACGACCTGTAAACTTTTCAGATACTGAACCTTCTCCAAAATAGATTTATAGATAAATTTCCACGATGCCTGGTTTTTTCTATATAAAACCCTAACCTTCAAATTGTCGCAAGAGAAGCAAGTGTCGTAAGTGCCACACATTGCCTTCCTTCAGGTTAGCTCTGATACCATGTTAATATTTAATATGCTAATATAGAAAATATCAGCATTACATTCCATTTCACAATAATAGCATATATAGGATCATTGAAGAAACAACAAGCACAGCATAAACACAAGAGACACAGATTTATTCTGGGAAACCCTCATGGGGTAGAAAACCTAGCAAAGCTTCCCCAATATAGATGACCAGCAATATACAAAGATGCAAACCAAAGACATGATCTCCTCCTCCACAATAGCAGACCTCTCCTCCACAAGTGTGCTACATTCTGAGTGATGGAAGTGTGTGTATAATGAGGAACACACCTCCTCTATTTATACACATCCCCGACTTGTACAAGATATTAACTAGGTCGGCCCCAACCTTACCACTGGGTTAAACACCTCACTACAACTGACTGGGCTGACCCCTCTAGGGTGGTCTAACAACCCTTTGACCCACATAACACATAATATAGGGCCAACCCCCACTAGGGAAGTCTAATAACCCAGTTACCACATTCCGAAGGAGGAATAAACATCTCCGGATATACAATAAGATCTTCACGAAGGAATGAAACATCTCCAGAATAATAAAGTACACATATAATATTCTTAGAAGTTACAATATCTCAACATTCCATGGTATTCTCAGATAGCAATTGGGCTCTTCATTGAACATTAGCTCATATAAGGGTATGATGAATTCTTCACAAATACCCTTGTAATGCTTCTTGTAATTCTGGGCCTATAGGATTTTATAGGCAGTATATATTGGGGTGTCAGTTTGATTTGAAATGCATCCTAACTTCAGAAATGGAAGCCTTGATAGGATGCAATCTATGAGGTAAGATGACATATAAAATTCTGAATTTTTCAAGATTAGACCTTCTTTTGTAGTGGTTATGGCTGATGACAGACTATCCGAGAGGGTGTCTGCCCAATTAAAAACCATTCCTTTGAATACCACATAATGAATTATAGGGACCCAGTGGAGCTTATAAACAGTTCCATCATCTCGACCAAAGATTCTACTTAACATAAGAGCAATCATCCTGAAGGGGGGCCTCAGGGCTTGGACTTCATACTCATCACTCTCCTTCCGTCTTAGCTACTTACCTGCGATTAAACATTTTCTAGCTATTTCCAAGTTATCCATCTTGAGCTGATCTAACCACTCGTCATTCAGCTACTGTTGAAGATGAGGCAACTTGTAAGCTTCCGAAATATGGGCTGTATGAAATGAGGCAAAAGGTTTTCTCTTGATATTGGATAATACTCTTGATTCGGCATTTGCATGCTACATAATCCACCCAATCACTTCTGAGCAGGGCACTACCAAGCATGCTAGTTTGGGTGGGCTAGAACTTGGGTTGAGTCAACTATAAGTTCTAATGGGCTCGAGGATGACCAAAACAGTCTTAAACGACTCCAATAAGGAACGTAAAGAACTGTGGTGATAGGATTGCCGAGACAAAAATCGTAAAAACAAAACCTAACTATTGAAAAGAATGATACAAGCTTAGGAAAACACCTACCTGGCAGAGATTGATTAGACTCGAAGAAGGTGACGATGCTACAACCTGGCTGAACTAGAGTGGCTTAAAACAGCCTTGAACAAAGTTTCAAACAGAAGATTAGCCAATGAGCAATGAAGCTCTAAAAAATCCCAAATCCTACATATAGCAGCTTGGTACGTGTGGGTATTTAACTCGGTGGGTGAGGCTCTAATAACGTCATTATGGCGAGGTGACCCAGGGTCTTTTTGGCTCCTTTTGGCATTTAAAGCCCAACCGTCAAAATCGGACGGACTTGGCGAGTTCGTCCAATGGTTGTGGCAGAACTGGCTGAGTCAGCGCACAATAGGCCGATGGAAACAGGTGAGTTTGGAGCGAAGGCTACGATAGAACTGGTTGAGTTCATCTGGAAAAATATGGTGAAGAATTTGGTTAACTTTATCAGTGCAAAATGACGAGATTCACAGCAAGGAAAAACTTAGGAAAAGACAAGGCCCAAGGCAAATCTCGGATGATTTGGACGAGTTCAAGCGACGTTGCAGCGAGATCGGGTGAGTTCGTTTGAAACAAGATGACTTTATGACTTTAACAACAAACCGCTTGCCCGTTGCGGCTAAACTCGGTGAGTTCTGTTGAAAATAAGAAGCTGAAATACTTAACAAAAAGGGGCCAGTCATTGCATTCCAACTTGGCGAGTCTTTCCGCCATTTTGGCTCGTAAAGCTGAGTTTTACTTAGGAAAAACAAAACCAAAACTCAAAGGACTTTGCTCGTTTTAGGAAAAATGCCCTTTTGATGGGGCTTGACTTCTGAGCTAAACCTTTTCTAAAATACTTAAAGGAGGGGCCCCAATATTTACAAACAAATTTGGGGGGTATGTTGTAGCAACAACAATTGGCGATTTGCTGGAGAACACAGATCTCTAAAACAAACTCATCTCATGGTCAGAAAACTTACAAAGTGTTATTTATATGTGTGACGAGATACCTCCATAGTTCAACTTCTGAGATTGCAGTGATCACTCTTATCCTAATGGTCATTTTGGGAGAAGGCAACTTAGAAACATACTTCTTTACAACTCTCTTAGGGCCTGATTATGGAGTTCATTTTGAAATTCTTCCTTCTAGATGTCCACCAAAAAGGCTCCATAAGATCGTAACAATATCTCACAGATATATTTGTTTGTTCCTCATTCCCATGCTATTTGCATCCTTTTGGATGTTTCTCGGCAACTTTTTCCGTTTGAGCCTTCCAGAAATGAATTTCTTCAACTTCCATATTTGATTTGGGTTCTTCAATCCATAATGTCCTTTTGTGTGAGCGAAAAAATTTGTTTGATTATCATGCTTCACGGACAGAGAAGAACCTTGTTGTGTTGATTTAATTGAACAACTTCCTGAATTGAATGTACTTTTCTTTTCTCTGTCATGCTTTGATTGAGCCGAGATTTTTTGGAAATCGGACTCTTTAATATAAGCTCTTTTGGATTTCATTTGCAGCATGGGATCATTTTAAATACTATACATCTGTGAGACATGCTTCCTTTCCATGGGTCTAATATAGTGAACTTCTCGAGATAGGTATTAATGTTAGAGTGAATGGAGCCCCAAGATAGTAAAAAGAAAATGTTGAATCTTAGTTATTAAAACAGGGTTATTTGGACCAAACATAAAGAGGATCTCTACATTCTAGGAAACCAATCAGTGAAGGCAAAGTCACAAATATACATTTGTTTCTACCAGCTTTTGAGTTTTGCTTGGAGTCCCATCTTTCAACTACACCAAAAATAGAGATGAGCTTTATTTAAACAAAACAAAGAATAGGGTAAAAAAAACAAACGAGAAATAGACCAAGCTAAAAAACTAAAAGGTGATTGCAAATAAATCAAAAGAAATCAAAGGAACAACCAAGAAAAAGAAAAAAAAGGTGCTTTATTTATGTACAAAAGTCCAAATAGGACTTACGCGAAGTATTGCTTCAAAGCGAGGCCATTGAGAGGGAGATTTACTTCCTCCCCTTGTAAATTTTTCAATTTATATGTCGACAGGCCAAGCTTCTCAGAAATATGGTAAGGACCAACCCATAAGTGTTGAAACTTTGTGTGCATTCCCTTACCATCACGTTGATGATCCTACTTCAGAACTAATTCACCTACTTCAAAGCTTCTCTTGCCAAACTTCTTCTCATCGAACCACCTTTTGACTATGTCTTGGTGATGGTGGAATTGGTCTTTGGCCTTTTTCCGCGACTCTTCAAGTCTTAGAAGGGTATCAATTCTTGATTTAAGGGCCTGACTGTTAGAACCTCAGGAGGCTTGGTCCAATTGCAAGGATGGGAGTAAAATATTCGAAGGAAGGATGGCTTCCTTACCATAGACCAGGGTGAATGGGGAAATGTCGAAGGTATTCTTGGGAGTGACCCTATCTTCCCATAGAGCATTCGCGAGAGCTATGTGCCAACTTCTCTGATTTTCAATCACAGTTTTCTTGAGGATTCATATGATATTTTTGTTGGTAGACTCAGCTAATCCATTTCCTTGGGGATAGTAATTGGCTGAATAATGAAATTTTATTCCTTTCTCATACATGAATTCATTAATCTTTATTGACGAAAAATAAGTTGCATTATCAAAGACTAGGGAAATTAGAACCCCAAACTTGGTTATGATGTTTTCTTCCAAGAACTTGATAACTGCATCTTCATTAACTTTGCGCAGCGGGGAAGCTTCAACCCATCTTGTAAAATAATCCGTGGATGTTAGAATGTACTGATGTTGCAGCAAGGAGTTTGGGTTTATCTCACCAATAACATCTATACCCCATTGTTTGAATGGTTCAGAGATGATAACCAGTTGTAAGGGTTCTGCTGCTTTCAGTAACTTTCCAACACTTCTTTGGCATACATTGTAATTCCTTGCATAGGGGTGAGCATCCTTGAAAAGAGTGGGCCAATAATATCCATCCCTGAGAATTTTGTGAGCTGCAGTATCTCCAGAATAATGTCCCATAGCAAGGCCATCGTGTAATTCTTTAACCACTTTGCTTGCATCCTCTTTCTCCAAACATCTGAGAAAAATGCCATCATAATTCCTCCTAAAGAGAATTCCATCAATGATTTGGTATGCTGTTGATTTCAGATGGAGTGCTCTTCTTTGCTTCGAACCTCAGTGCTCTGGAAAATAACTTGACTATAAATAATGCACTAGGTCCCTATACCATGACCTAGGGACTGTGAAAATAGGACAAACCTCAATCATATTTAACTCAGCTTCATTTCTGCAATCGAGCTCTTCATGAGATGGATTTTTAGTGAGCAAGTTGCATAAAAATTAACCCTTTATGATGGTAGCTCGTTTGAATTCTAAGTCATACTCCTAAAGAGCAGTGACCCAGTTCCCTCTCCTTTCTCCTAGTTCTTTCTGGACAAAAAGAGATCTAACGGCAGGGTGAGGAACTATGACTTTAGTTCTGTTTTTTAGAATGCATGGCCCAAACTGCTTTACCTCTTTGAATACTACATACGCTTGCTTGTCTACAACTAGGTAATTCAGTTCAGAGCCCTACAGCCCAGTACTCATAAAATAAATTGGGTATTCATCTCCTGATTCTACCTTTTGCGTGAGCATAGCTACAAGAGAGTCATCTAAAGCAAAAGTACACATAATGAAGTCTTTATCGAAATATGGACTTCTTAAAGAAGGAAAATTAGCTATGGTTTCTTTGATTTCTTTAAATGCAAACTTTTCCAAGTCTGTCCATTTGAATTGTGCATTCTCCTTTACCATTTGGTGCAAAGGTTTAACGGTCTATGCGAAGTCAGGAACAAACCTTCAAACAAAATTAATGATGCCCATAAATGAATACATAGATTTTTTGTTGTGGGGCATGGGAATCTTATTGATAGCTTGCACTCTCTCTTGATCTATCGAAATTCCCTTTTTTGAAATGATGTGACCCAAAAGCTTTCCTTCAAGAACAGTGAAAACACATTTCTTGGCATTTAGAGAAATACCATATTTCCTACAGTGATAAAAAATCTGCTTCAAATGGAAAACATGATCTTCCCTCTTCTTTGAGAAAACCGTCACGTCATCCAGATAGACTACAACACAATGACCACCCAATCCTCGAAAGGTAATGTCCATTGCTCGATGGAAAGTAACTCTTGCATTTATCAAGCCAAACGACATCCTTCGGTATGCGAATGTTCCCCATTTAGTTCAGAAAGTAGTCTTAAGACGATCTTCTTTTGCTACTAAGACTTGATTATAGCTAGAAAAACTGTCTAGAAGAGAGAACAGTTCTGATCTTGATACCACCTACAAAATTTGTTCCATTGAAGGTGTTGGGCGCTGGAAATGCCCCTTTTTGACCATACCTCTTTCATCATTTTTCCCTGTTACACCCTACTTTAATAAACCATATACATGCCTTTTTCTAGAACAATCAACAATCCTGACAAGGTATAATTTATTATTGCTTCATTTAATTAAATGCCTAAGATTGTTATGGTTATGAATTCTAGCCTTCGATTTATGCTAACTTGTGTTGATTCATTAAGTTAAGATCAAAGAATAGGTGTATGAGTCGCAATGCCTTAGGAAAGAATCATACGTGGTGCCAGCTGTTACTCTTCCAATTTGATTCCTCATATTCCAAGGGACAACGCATCTTTCCACGTGAAGCTGTAACAAGTCTTCATTGAAACAGAGCATTCCTGCAACAGACAGGATGCCTCCCAATTGGTTAAAAAGTTGATCCATTGACTGCCAGAGTAACAACATCCTTCATGATTAACGACCTCATTCATTATGGGTGTAATAGTTTAGCTGTAACTCTGCAGCATGAAGATCAGAGATCTTCATTGCTGCATGAAATTAGTGGATCATGAACTGTATTTTGCATGTATACATATGTGAAGGCTTTAAAAGTCTGGGTTTGGTTGATTATTATTTTGTACGGGCTGTAACAGAGCACTGAGACTTTGGATTACCATCTTTAATGAAGAGCAGAGTTATTCATATTTATGTGTCTTAATTTGTGGTAGTTCATGGCATCTCTGTTAGAAGGCCAGGGCCCTCCTTCTCACAGAGATTGTTGAGTTAAGTAGGTAGTTAGATTTATTCATTTCCTGTTGTGTGTTGTGGAATTTCACTAGGCGTATTACTGATAGCTGCAACAAAGAATTTATAATTGCATTCTTTATTGGTAGTTTATTAATTGCATCCTGAATAGCTGCAACTGTGTGGTGTGACAGTCGACTGTGTAGGTTAGTTTGATTAATGCATGTGTGTTAAAATTAGCTGTTACAGCCAAGCTCAGCTCCAATTCCTTTCAGTCATTTATGCTTTCTAGGATTTCAATGGTTATCAATTTAAGGTTCAAGCTTATTTTCTAATTCTGGTTGCTGTTGTATCTTTATTGAATTCATAGATTAGGCAGATTATGATTGAGTTACAGTAGTTGCTAGATGAATCATTTTGGTAAAGATTGAATACTGTAGTTTGATAATTATAGGATTTAACTTCTTGCAAAAGTAATCTAGTTCATTTCTATTCCTAGATCAGTAACTGCTAGGTTGATTTCTGTAGGAAGGTAGCTGCACTTTGAATTCCTAGATGTATGAGTTAGATTAGTTTTCTTTATGGAATGAGTTTGGCTAAGAACATAGGCCCAGGATTATTATCTCCATTCAGTTAATAAACTACTTGAAATGTTTATGCATATATTGTGCTTATTGCCATTGAAAGAAAAGACTTCCTTGGTTTGAAAATTCATATTGAGCATCCTGTGTGTAAGTTGTAATTAATTAGCATATAGGGTGACCAACATTTTGGCGCCATTGTCGGGGATGGTAATTGATAGACATAGTTAGTAGTTGGTTTTATTTGATTTTAGTTTGGTTTAATCATTTACAACATGCATGAATACAAGAAAAACAAATCGAGAACCCCCTTTAAATACTAACCCTGCAAGTGGAAGAGGTCAAGGTCGTAATGTAGGTCTGGGAAGACAAACATTTATCGACGATATAATTGCTAAAGCTGATTCTTCTCCAAGACCACCGCGAACGTCTATAGGAAGTGGAAATTTTGTTCCTCCCAATCTTGAGAATTCAGCATCAACGGTGGAGAACTCAACAGGACCATCCATTCCCAACACCGAAAAGAAACCTCCTGAAGAAGAGGGAGGCGTTGTGGGTGCACCGGATAGAGAGGATATTTATCATATTAATGGAACCAGAGTTACTAAATAAGTGTGGTTGGAGACTCGCCGAGAAGCAGAGGAAGAAAGAAGGCGAGAACAAGAGAGGAGGAAAGAAGAAGAGGTAAGGGCAGAGGAAGAACGAATAAATGAATCCATTAAATTTTGGACAAAGAACATGGATATAGAGAACATGAAGGCGAGAATGAACATAGGGAGAACCAGGAAGAAGAAGTGGAAGATAATCAGCCTGGTCACACTATGGCCACATTAGAATTCCCTATCCTCCAGACACCTGGAGCAGCTCCTATGAAAAACATCTCACCATTAGTTCTCCCGAATTTCCATGGTAAATCTTCTGAAGATCCTGATGAATTTCTTTTTGAGTTTGATATCCTTTGTCATAGCTATGACTATACCTCCAATGCTCAGAAGCTGAAACTATTCCCAGCCACCTTGAAATGAAATGCTCTGCGCTGGTTCATGAGTCTAGGTCTTGAGACCATTACTACTTGGGACCAAATGAAACACACCTTTCTTTCTAAATATCAAGAATATTGTAGGACCAGGGATAGAAAGTAAGAGTTGTTTAAAATGGTTTAGAAGGAAGAGGAGAGCTTGGAAGACTTTGTGGAAAGATTGTTGTACAATTTACAAAGGTCTGGTCACACTGAGATTGGAAAAGATGTACTCAAGATTATTTTGCTACGAGGAATTAGAGAAGATTGCGTTGATATGTTGAATTTGTTGGGGAAAGGGGACATCTCAAAGGAACCCTTAGAGGAGACCGTTCAATTATGTCGAATGTACTCAAGGGGATCCTCTAGAACTAACAAACGAGACAACTATCGAGATCAGGATGTATTCACTAGGACACAAAAGTCAGCTAGTGGAGGAGCCACTCGAGCAAAAATAGGAAACTTACTGGAGAATTTTAAAACTGATATGATGAGTTCCATTTCCTCAGAGTTAGATGTCTTGAGAGAAAAACAGAGGCAAGCAGTAGAAGATCTTACACTCGGTGTATTCTATCCTAAATGTAGGAAAAAACACCCACTAAAGGAATCCCCATTGGACAAGGAAGAGATATGTAGGATATGTGAATTGGAGCATGACACCAAGGAATGTCCTTCATTATAGAAGGTCAAAGCAGTCCTACAGGCATCCACTTCATATCTGGAACAGGCTTACTTTATTGCATAGAAGAAACCTTGGCAACCTCGCAATCAAGGTATGAATCAAGATCCATCAATTTTCTTGAATAATATGAATGGTATGAATAATATGAATCATATGAATACATAATTCACTTCACATTATTCTGGTAACTAGTGCCATCCATCTCAGAACCCAATGCAAAATCCTAATTCTTGGACACCATGGTCACAACAGTCAAACAATCAAGCTCCCTGGAATTCCAACTGGAGAAATTCTTACCAAGGAAATAACTTTCCCCATCACTAGACTCAGTATCAATAGTACCCTCCTGAATAGTATCCCCACCAACAATATCAATAGCCACAGCTGCAATTCCAAAACAATGCCGCACCTATGAATGCACCACTTCAACCACAGCTACCTGCACAAGCTAACCCAAACCCGAATAATAAAGTAGTTCATCAGGTTGAGACTGCCGAAATTCCTGCGTATTCCATCTCCCAAGTTCCCTGCAATGATATACAATTATGATCAGGGAGGGTAGTGGAACCTATTATCACTGAGAATGTTCCATCCCTAGTGACTAAAACTAGAGTGAATCAACACTATGAGAATATGGTTCATTCATCAATCCCCATCATTGAGGATGCTGACATTCCTACCAAAGCAGTAGCTGAAACTCAAGAAGTAACACACGATGAAGCACATCCTACACAATTGATGAGAGAACCGCCATACCTTGAATGATTGGCCCCGCAGAAAAAAGTGGAACAACCTCGACTCAATCTCTTAGGAGAATTGACAAATTTGTATGTCAAAATTCTTCTATTACAAGCCCTCCATGATGTGCCCATTTACGCTAATACTATTAGAGATTTGTGTGTCAAGAAACCAGGAAGAAATCCTAGGGATCCTCCCACTGTTCATGTATTGGGGAAACTTTCTGAATTAATAATGGGGAAGACTCCTGTGGCAAAATTCAATGACCTTGGAAATCCTAATGTGACAGTTCATATAGGAAACACACAAATCCCCAACGTCTTGGTAGACTTAGGCACAACTATTAACGTTATGACCATAGAAACTGTGAAGAAACTTGGACTCACTAACCTTCGGCCAACCCCTACCATTTTAGAACTTGCCGACAAATCAACAATCAAGCTTGAGGGGATCCTAGATGACCAAGTAATCTCTGTTGACTCGTGGGAATACCCTGCAGACTTCTTGGTGTTACAGCCAAAGTCTTAGTTGGGGGGACATCCACTGATTCTGGGGAGACTGTGGTTGGCCACAACAGATGCCTGTATTAGCTGTCGGTCAGGATCCATGACTATCTTAGATGGGACTAAGATCAAAATCCTAACCCTATACCCTCCAGCTCGACCAAGCACAATAGCTGAAACTCCACTTTGGGTGGATTTGGAGGAGGAGGAAGGTGTTCAACCATTACTAACGATTGGGAGAGCCTTAAATTTTAAAGATGAAACAGAGGATGATACCATTAATAGTTTCATTAGTGAGCCCACGTCTGTCAATAAGCATGTTTACCAGATTCTTGACAATACATTTGATGAGAAAGAACAAGAAAATATTATGGAAGAAACTCTAGTCAGTGATGCCAGTACAATTCCAGTTCTCAAAAATTTGAAAAGTGTCCTAGTGGAAATTGAGCCAAGGAAAACATTGAACATCAATCCAAACCTTGTGCCCAGTGAACTGGAACAACTAATCACTATGCTGAAACAACATAAAGGAGCTTTCGCTTGGAAGTACATAGACATGAAGGGTATTCCTTCTAATCTATGTACCCATCACATTTATATTAAGAGCGACTCCAGGCCAGTGTGTCAACCACAATGAAGGATGAACCCGAACCTAAGGGATGTAGTGAAAGAGGAGATCCAAAAACTTTTGGAAGCAGGGTTTATATACCCAATTTCAGATAGTGAGTGGGTGTCTCCACTCGTGATTGTGCCAAAGAAAAATGGGAAATGGAGGGTCTGCATGGATTACAGAGAATTGAACAAGGAAGCATAGAAGGACCACTTTCCCTTACCTTTTATCGATGAGGTCCTTGATACCTTTTCTGGGAAGAAGTATTTTTCCTTTATGGATGTCTTTAGTGGTTATAACCAAATCCAGATTGCTCCAGAAGACCAAGACAAAACCACTTTCACCTGTCCCTGGGGTACTTTTGCATACATGGTACTTCCATTTGGGTTGTGCAATGCACTAGCCACGTTTCAAAGAGCAGTGATTGGAATCTTTTCAGAGATGGTAAATGAATGCATGGAAATTTTTATGGATGACTTCACTCCATACGGTAGCAGTTATGAAGAAGCACTGAAAAATTTAGAAAAGGTCTTGAAACATTGTGAACAAATCCAACTCTCTTTAAGCACTAAAAAGTGCCATATGATGATGAGCGAGAGCATAGTTTTGGGGCACTTCATCACTTCTGATGGTATCCGGGTAGATCCATCCAAAATTAAGGTAATTGAAAATATACCAACTCCTGGAACACAAAAAGATGTATGTAGCTTATTAGGGCATGTTGGTTATTACTGAAGGTTCATAGAATTTTTTTCCAAACTAGCTTCTCCTTTGTTCACTTTGTTGATGAAGGATGTACAGTATGTGTGGAATGATGCATGCCAAACAACGTTTACTAAACTGAAGAAAAGGCTGTCTACAACACCCATCTTACGAGGGCCCAACTGGGATCTACCTTTTCATATCTCTTCAGATGCTTTAGACACTGCCATTGGAGCAGTTCTAGAACAACAGGAAGGTAATGCCCCATATGCAATTTATTACATTAGTAAGAACTTATCTCCTGCTAAACTCAACTACATTGTCACAGAGAAGGAATTCCTTGCCATAGTTTACGCCATCAACAAATTTAGACACTACATTACTGGATACTCCACTTTTGTGCACAATGATCATTCTGTAATCAAATATTTAATGAATAAACCAATCACAAATGCTAGAGTTACTAGATGGATGTTACTTTTACAGGAATTTGACATTACAATTATTGATAGACCAGGGAAGGAAAACTTTGTTGCAACCTTTTTATCTCGACTTACTAAAAGTGATGACAATTTACTAGTCGAAGATTCCTTCCCTGATGAACATTTGTTTGCAGTATCAGCTCATTCCCCATGGTATGCAGATATTGCTAACTTTTTGGCTGTGAAAATCCATCGTAAAGATTGGGCTGAGAGACTTCTAGAGGCACTATGGGCCTATCGCACTACATGGCATAAAATCACTGGTTTTTCCCCATATGAATTGGTGTATGGTAAGAATGTTGTTTTCCCAATTGAATTTGAAATCAGAACTTTGAAAACAACTGTAGAAGCAAATCTTGATTTATCATAAGCATAAAGGAACCAACTAAATCAGCTCAATGAATTGGATGAGAAGCACACAGCCACAGTGCATCAAACAACTTTGATCCAACAATAGTGCTCGAAATGGCATGATGGATTTATAAAGAAGAAAGTCTTCCGAGAAGGAGACTGGGATCTATTATATGATTCTCGGTTCAAGAGGGATTTCAAGGGAAAACTACGCACTCGTTGGTTGGGACCTTATCAAATAGATCGAGTATTTGACAATGGAACAGTCCGGTTGATCACCATTGATGAAAACAAGAAACCATTATTTGCAAATGGTCATCGATTGCGACTATATCACAAACCGATCTCAAAAGATGCTTTCGTTTCACATGTTGCAGTTGATCCAGAATATCAGTTAACGCCAGGGCATGGATTTTTCTCAACCCCTGTGAATTTTTAAGAACTACAATGTCCACACATAATTTGTACATAAATAATTTATTTTTCATTCTGTATTTTATCTATTTTTCATTTTGCACTTGATCGGGTTTGTTTTGAAGAATTGTGTGCAGGAATTAATTTGAGGAGCATCAGTCGTGACTAGGCCAGACGATTGCAAACACCTTACATTGTTTTCCTGATCTAATAAATCTCTTTGAAGAAGATGGATGATTCGTCGGCTTTCAGCAGCCAGCTGAAAAATTTGCATTTTACCTCATTTTGCACAGCTACGACTCCTTACATTGCTCATTCTTCCAATTTTCACAGTTGTAACTTTGGTATTTTCGTCCATTTCTCCTTTTTCCGGCAGCTGGGACTCCACTATTTTTGCTTATTCTGCCAAGTTTCATAGCTGCAACTATGCTATTTTTATCCCTTTCACTTTTTCCAACAGCTGCGACTCTACCATTCTTGCGTATTCTTCCAAGTTTCATAGCTGCAACTCCGCTATTTTTCCTATTCTGCCAATTTTTGCAGC
Organism: Larix kaempferi; assembly: GCA_027924585.1. Classification (NCBI taxonomy): domain Eukaryota; kingdom Viridiplantae; phylum Streptophyta; class Pinopsida; order Pinales; family Pinaceae; genus Larix; species Larix kaempferi. Next base: position 7,160,024 of record BSBM01000120.1, on the reverse strand, counting down.
TGTGACTCCACCACATTTCGTCGAACTCTGCTTAAGTCTTCATTCTTAGCTCCTCTTATTCATCAACTACAACTCTGCTAGATTTTCTGTCTCCTAGAACAGTCTCACCGCTCATGATTTGACCAGGCTCTAATTTAAATGATGACTCCACATCTCCAATCGCAGCCTGCCAATAAAAATGACAACTATTAGGCCGTCTTGCATACCTGTCAGCCTGGATGTACTTATCAGCCGGGTTGGCAGTGTCCAACTCATGTCGGCACATGCATATTTTACCAGCGATGCGATTGTGAATATAATGCCATGGCAGAATGGCGGCTCGAGCATTAATCATGAAGGTACGGGTTCTAACTATAATCATGATTAGGCATCTATTGACATCGCAAGTAATAATGGTTATATTTTTCAGTCATCTCTATCATCTATCCGCAGCAAATCAACTGAACAAAAATCATGTTTAAGCTATTACCTATACTCATGACTATGACCATCATTCTACCTGACTTGTGCGATAATCCTACCATGAATTTTACTCCAAAACTAACTGTGCCACCTTTCCAACAAGGCTCAATTGAAACTTCGACTATCCATCAACCGTCTCTGCATGCAGTCAATTCGATGTTTGAAACTGTGACTAGTGCATTCATTACAATATTTCGCAGAAGCTCAGTGGTATAGGTATCCCTATGAGATATGAGCCTCTAACAATAGAATCTTTGTATAAAAATAGAGATGTCTTTGTTATTTTCAAGAAGTAAGGTGGACAGATTATTTTCAATGCCTGAATGGTTTTCATGAGGAATGACCCTTGAATTTGCTCAAAATCTAACGAGCACTCATTCAGAGGTTCGAGGTATCAGGGTAGATGTTTCAGAGGCAATCCTAGCAGAGGTAACGGGATTTCCCAGAATCGGGCAGCGTTGGTTCAGTCGGAAACGCTATCATCCGACTACAATTGAATATTTTCTGGCAGCCGGAGAGAGTGTTCAACCAACGGGCAGAGGAACAGCATTGGAAACCCTTCCAAGTCCTTAGAACCAAGTTGCAATCTTTCTGAAGAAATACATCACGTGTGAAGGGAGGTATGGCGTTGTTTATATTAATGAGTTTTTACTCCTATCACATTTACATCATCATCAGCTGTTAAACATGCCATACTATCTTTTCCAATCTTTGCAATGGATGGCTTACTATGTTAGAGGTTCTCAACACCCCTTATCATCCCTCACAAATCACGGGCTAATTAAACTACTGGTCTTACGGGCCCTTGCACAACATAATTTGACATGGGAACAATTTATGGTTCATCTAGAGGTATCCCGTGAACCTTCCTTAAAAATATTGGATGAGGACTAGGGTTCCTCAAACTCAGTTGGGGGGAGGACTGGAACACCAGAAGTTCGATTGGAGGATGAGGAGGAGATAGAAATAAAGGAGGTTGAAACGAGGGCAGCTAAAACTAAAATAGAAGACGAGGAACATCAATCAAGGGCAGTATTAGGTAGCAGTCTAGAAGCTCTGAATGTGGAATCCTCTCCTGAAATCATAAGAACTTTAAATCAAAAGGAGGGATTCGGCCCTGTTTCCAAGGCAACAAGATTCTCTTTGCCTCCTAGGAGGAAGGAAGGGATAACGAGCAACGGCCAGATGTCTATCCCAATGAAAAAGAGATGAATCAAAATTGTTACTGCAGCAGAAACGGGTCATTTGATCGGGGTAGACATTGGGATTCCCATCTTAAAACCTCGACCACCTGTTGATACACAAGAACCTACTGTGGAAGAACCTCAATTAGAGAATCTTCTTTTTGAAAATAAGTTGTTAAAAGAGGAGGTACAAGTGCTTTGTGCAGAACTAGAGAAATGGAAGGAGACATGCAGAAAACAAGCAAAGAAGTATGTGAGTATAGTGGTGGAGGCTACAGACCAATTGGAGAATTTATCTTCCATTGAGGGGAATGAAGGACGACAAGAATTGATATGCTCAGAATGTGGGGATATCTTTAATTTGGCAGGGCATAAAGTTACAGTATTGGACTTAGTGGTACAGAGATATTCAGGAGCAAGGCAACTAGAGTAATTATTTTTGGGCTCAGTCTCATCGTTTTGAGGACATTGAATCGACTCAGTAGGCTAAAAGAATCCGGAAATAGGATGCTGTCACACAAGAACCACATACTCAAAAAATTTTGTTGGAAATGCAATTCAGGTAAAAGATGTTGAGAATGGGATACAAGGAAAAATGTTGTTACATAAGAACCAATACTATGAAAAATCTGATGATTTCCAATGTAGGCTGAAGCTGCTAAAGGTAGAGGGATATTGTCACACAAGAACCAACATTCCCAATGGTTAATTGTCAAAATTTATTCCCTCAACTCATCTGCATAATATGAATGAGGATTAGATTTAGAATCAAACTAATTGGCTATTTCATGAGGACATGCAATTGGATAGTCACGGGGGAGATGTTGGGCCCTGGAAATGCCCCTTTTTTACCATACCTATTTCATCATTTTCCCCTATTACACCCTACTTTCATAAACCATATACATGCCTTTTTCCAGAACAATCAGCAATCTTGACAAGGTATAATTTATTATTGCTTCATTTAATTAAATGCCTAAGATTGTTATGGTTATGAATTCTAGCCTTCGATTTATGCTAACTTGTGTTGATTTCATTAAGTTAAGATCAAAGCACAAGTGTATCAGTCGCAATGCCTTGGGAAAGAATCATACGTGGTGCCAGCTGCTACTCTTCCGATTTCATTCCTCATATTCCAAGGGCCAACGCATCTTTCCTCGTGAAGCTGTAACAGGTCTTCGCTGAAACAAAGCATTGCTGCAACAGACATGATGCCTCCCAATTGGTTAAAATGTTGATAAACTGACTGCCTGAGTAACAAAATCCTTCATGGTTAACAGCCTCATTCATTATGGCTGTAACAGTTTAGTTGTAACTCTGCAGCACGAAGATGAGAGATTTTCATTGGTGCATGAAATTAGTGGATCACGAACTATATTTTGCATGTATAAATATGGGAAGGCTTTCAAAGTATGGGGTTGGTTGATTATCATTTTGTACGGGCTGTAACAGAGCACTGAGACTGTGGATTACCATCTTTAATGAAGAGCAGAGTTATTCATATTTCTGTGTCTTAATTTGTGGTAGTTCACGGTGTCTCTGTTAGAAGGCCAGGGCCCTCCTTCTCACAGATATTGCCAAGTTAAGTAGGTAGTTAGATTTATTCATTTCCTGTTGTGTGTTGTGGAATTGCACTAGGCGTATTACTGATAGATGCAATAGAGAATTTATAATTGCATTCTTTATTGGTAGTTTATTAATTGCATCCTAAATAGCTGCAACTGTGTGGTGTGACAGTCGACTGTGTAGGTTAGTTTGATTAATGAATGTGTGTTAGAATTAGTTGTTACAGCCAAGATCGACTACAATTCCTTTCAGTCATTTATGCTTTCTAGGATCTCCAATGGTTATCAATTTAAGGTTCAAGCTTATTTTCTATTTCTGGTTGCTGTTGTATCTTTATTGAATTCATAGATTAGACAGATTATGATTGAGTTGTAGTAGTTGCTAGATGAATCATTTTGGTAAAGATTGAATACTGTAGTTTGATAATTATAGGATTTAACTTCTTGCAAAAGTAATCTAGTTCATTTCTATTCTTAGATCAGTAAATGCTAGGTTTATTTATGTAGGAAGGTAGCTACACTTTGAATTCCTATATGTATGAATTTGATTAGTTTTCTTTATGGAATGAGTTTGGCTGAGCAGTGTTGTGGTCACAATAGATCCCATGCTTTGGTTAAGCATGAAAGCCCCAATTTTAAAATTAGCACAAGGATTTTCGTGCAGATGATTTTGTCAACATGAATTTGAGCATGGTTTCTGCAATCTTGTACATATGCCTTTGCTTGGCTTGATCGTACTACTTTCCTTAGATTTTTTCAAGTGTTTTGGTCGTCGAAAAATTCAGATTTCAAGTCTTTCATTGTTTGTTTTCTGCCTACCCGAAACTCGACTTTTCGACACCCCGAAATCCCTAACCCGACAGTTGTGGGTTGCGGGAAAGCAATTTTCAGTTGTTTAGTTTTGGTCAACCCGAAACCCGCAACCCGAAAGGTGCGGGTTGCGAGAAACTTTTGTTAATAATGTTGGGAATCGTCATCCTGAAACCCAAAACCCGCAGTTGCGACTTTCGGATTTCGGATTCCCGTTTTTTTCTTGTAGTCACGTAGCATGATTCCAAACCCCCCAAACCGCAATTTTCGGGTTGTGGTCTTCAGTAACGCATTTTGTGTTTTTATTTATGTTTGCAATCCTGAAACCCGCAACTTTCGGGTTGCATCTTTCGGGAATCATGAATAAATTTAGGAATAATTCCTCAAGGTCTTATCCCACATCCTGCATTGCTAAATCTTGACCGCCTATTCAGTTGATCCAGTTGGTGAAAGTCAATCATTCGAATTTACATTGCAATGTATTGTTTTCATTGTTCTCACAGTCGGGATTCTCACTTCACTTCGCACTGCATGATCATCTTGAAGATATGATTGCTTGATAAGATTGACTTGTAATGACAGTTTTCATATGCGACATTGGATTATGCTTCATTCTGTTGAAATTTTACTTGTTATGATCCATTTCGGATTGACATGCTACGACATCGTTTCATTCTAGTTCAAATGATTGTAATCCCCAAATTCGTATGATTTTAATCATTACAGCTCATCATATTCAATCATTTTGATCCTCTTTAACTTATCTTAAATATGGCCGCATTTATGAAGCACTTAGTTTGTCGTTTGAATTTGTTAGAAAAGCTTCTTGTTTTGGAAAATTTTCTTTCTGACAATCCGATGAATAACATGCAGACGGGTTGTGAAACCTTCGATGAATCTTCTATGCACGAAGAGCTTCACTCTTTGTTATTTCTTGAACCTATGTTGCCACCTTTTGATGCAGGTGTTCTTGAAATCAACTACGGTAGTAGAGAAGAAGTTTCTGAAATTGCCAGTTTGTTTACCATCTCATCAGGAGAATGATGAGGAAAGCAGTGAATAGTTGTATGATCAAGATGACTCTATCATCCAAGCTCTCATAATCAACGAAAAATCCGATACATCACCAGCTCCCGTGAAACAAGACCCGTTGTCCAATTTTTCTATTTTTGAAAGCATTATGGATCAGCCAGGAGATTCTGCGATGGTTCAACAGGAAGGTTTGGAGGACCGACTCTTTCTTGTTGTCGATAGTTATTGAGCTATTGTCGAATCCTACAATTTTTCTACGAGATTTTCCCGAAATTCCAAGATGACTCTTGTTCAAACTTCACCTCAAAGCAGAGGGAATCTGCTAAGTTAAAATTGTTTAGATTATTATGGTTGAATTCCCGGGATTAATAGCCGGATTTAAACTCTGTAATCCCTATCTTTTGGGATTCCCTTTTTGTACTCCATTGTAATCCTTATTTAAGGAAGAATACTTCTCAGGGAATGGAGGTTGATAATTTTTGGGTCAAAAATCGACAGGAGACGACATGGAGATACTCTGTTTTACCAGAGCCTTGTAATTTTGTTTATAGAGCTCTTAATACAGTAAAGTAATATTTCGAATCATCTCTTGTTTATTGTCAAGTCTATTTGACAGTGTCTGATTTCTAATTTCAAAATTTTCATCTACAGGGTGTGTTTCTTTTGCACGTATAAATTAATGCACAGATCTGTTGTATTGATTTCTCTTATGACTGATCTTTGTATAAATATATCTTGTTAACTTTCTTTAATTAAGATACTTTCTTTATCGATTTCTGTAAATGATTCGCAGCTACTCAATCAATGTTAATTTTTCAATTAACAGAGTGATTACAGATTGATCTTGGACTAGTTTAAATTACTTGAATTATTCTCTTTTAATTTTCATTAATGGATTATGATCTAAGTGAGTAAGTGAAAGCACCTTTTAACATTTTTTGTTGAAGTTGATAAACCCACTTATTCTTTTCACATCAAGGTTGATATGTGCAAAAAACAAGCCTTCCTTTAGCATAGATCTAACTCAGAATAGATCCTTTTGTCTTCAATAGGTTAAGTTAGAGCAGACTTAGTTTTAAGCTTCTGTTTTTTGTATTGAATTTTGATCTATCCATCAAACCCATCGACTCATAGAGTGCCAGCGGAGGCCGAATATCTGTGAGAGAATTCCACACCAAACAGGCAGGGGATAGAACTGCCCTTACATAGGGTCTTTCGAAGCCTTTCAGTCTGATTTTTCACCCTCTGTTGGGAGCCTTGGACCCATTCCAGCACCTTGCAAATACCCTACATCCTCGAGGCCTCAATAAGCAAATAGGTAGGATTATTATCTCCATTTAGTTAATCAACTACTTGAAATGTTTATGCATAGATTATGCTTATTGCCATTGAAATAAAAGACTTCCCTAGGTTGACGATTCATATTGAGCATCCTGTGTGTTAGATGTAATTAATTAGCATATAGGGTGACCAACATAAGGAATGGGGTGGTTATCTTTTTCAAAATCTTTGTTCAGGTTTCAAAAATCTACACATAGTCTTATCTCTCCTGACTTATTTTGTACAGGAACTAGATTAACGACCTATTCTAAGTGCCTAACTTTAAATATGATCTTAGCTTCTAACAATTTCTTCAACTCCTTTTGAATCAAAGGTTCAAGAGTCAGTTGCATTCTTCTTAATTGCTGTTGAAATGGATTAACGCCTGCCTTCATGGGTATTACATGCTGAAATATGCGAGTATCATATGTTTTTAGATCCTCATAAGTCCATGCAAAAACATCTTTATATTGCTGAAAATTTTTAATGAACTTATCTCTTTCTCTTGGTGAGCAACATTTCCCAAGATTAACAGACTTTGGCTCAGCTTCTGTGCCCAGATTCACCAATTCATGCTACATAGAGGAGCTATGAGTTTTAACATTGGCTAGCTTCTTGAACTTGTTTTGCAAATCGAACAGGCTTTCAAGAGATCTCACTCCTTTGGATATGAAATTTACCTTGACTGCGTCCTTGCTCTATAGGTTAGAATCATGCTTTTCTTCATCTATAATAGCTTCCTTTAAAGTGTCTTCATTCGTGAGGAAACTAATGATCTAATCGTCATCATCGAACACTCTAAGATTTGTAATGTTATCCGGAATAGATGGCCTGAAAACCAGTTCAATAGAGCATTTGTTATTAGTAGGCACTAATCTAGAAGCAGAAGTAGCTAACAAATCGACTCGGGCGTTCTATAATCTAGGGATAGAATTTATATTAAAAGCTTCAAAGTGCGAAATTAAATCCCATACCTCATATTGGTAACCCTTTAAATGTGGTGAAAGGCAATGAATTGTATCTCTCACCTGTCTGACAACTATTTCTGAGTCACCAAAGACTTTTATGTATTTGTCATTCAAACCAATAGCTTTCTTCAATCCGTGGACCAAAGCTTCATATTCAATAGTATTATTAGTACATTCAAACTCCAATCTACAAGATAAGAAGTGTTTGTTGTTTTCAGGATCCATTAAAACACAGCCAGCTCTGGATCCTTCTTGAGTTTTGGAACCGTCAAAGTATAGAACCCAAAAAACATTTTCCGATTTAACTAAGTTAGTATCTCTACCATCTAAGTCAGTAACTAATCTAACTATGTTACAGTCAATATCATCAATCCAAGAGAATTGAAGGAGATCAGACTGTTTACCTGATTCATGGCTAACATTTTCTAATTGATAGTTACCCGGTTCAATTTCTAAGAAATAGTTTCCCAAAACTGAAGATGAGAAAGCTACAACCTCATTTTTTTCTTCTAACTAAGTTACGTTTTGTTTCATGTGAGGTTCTCTCAGTATTTAAATCTGGTTTTTCCTATTTTGATATGGTAACCATAAGTGATACTAGTCGGTTGCGAAGTAACCGTTTAGTTTTGTAGACTAGTCCCTGCTCAAAATCAAACCATAAGCTTCGGGAATATGAACTACCATTATATCAATAAATTGACAAACTCTAGGGTCTGCTGACAACCTAATTAGCACATCTTTCATTTCTCCGATTACTCTAATAGTAGTTCTATCTAACTATATGATCTGAGTTGGGGATGGAATTGGCTTCCCATTAATCCTTTTGCAAATTAACAAAGGCATGAGATTCGAGGAAGCCCCAAAGTCTACCAAACAATTATGCACGTTATGATTGAAAATTTCAAAAGTTAAGAGAAAAGGCAATGTTTGGGATTTAGATTTCCCACCAATACTAGCTTCATTTATTTCAGAATCTTCCTGAGTACTTTCCAACAGAGTGCTAGATTGGGGATCGAGAGCTTGTAACAACTTCTTTCATTGCTGAGTCAAAATACACATATCGAATATGGAAACATTTGATTTTGCTTTCTTTATATCTTCGATTATGTCATATCCCATGTCACATTCTTTTGCAACTTTTGGTTGATTGTCTGTCTTGTTTAAAGTGACTTTCTACTGCCTAGTTATTTATGTGCTTGGTTCTTTGGTAGCTGTTGGATTTTCCTTGGGCTATGGTGGAATAATCATGATGTGCCTTTTAGGTACTTCTTTAGAGACTTTAGGCTTGGGCACGGTTAGGATTGGATCAACGATTGGACCTTTACTACGAGTAGTAACAGTCACTGTTGAAACTTGACTTTCTTCAAGGTCATCTTCAACTAACTCTATTAAAGGTACCCAATCCCACAGCACCATCGTGATGTCTAGAGTGGTTTCTTCCTCTTCTAGGGTCTGCTCTTCTTGAGGATCTTCTTGATCTGTTATTTGTGCATCCATCATTTGGTTCATTACTAAACTCATTGAATTTATTCATTGCGGACAACTATTTTCAGAGTGTGGTTTTTGATGAAAAGTGTAGAAATGATCCATTCCCACTTCATTTATATTTAGAACAACAGAGTTGCTTATAGGAGGGAGTGGTTGACCATTTTCTTCCTTCTTCTTGTAGAATGGTTTAAATGGATTTCTAGATGTACTAGCTACCTTATCCTTCTCTAAGTCTACAATTTTATTAGACAACTTTTGCATCATTTTGACCACGTTCTCCATATCTGCTGATGGCTCTTCTTTGTTCCTAGTTAACAATAGCATTTTCTTAGTAGTTGTTGGTTTCGTTTCCGCATCAAGAGCATGTTTAGAAATATTGTCCGCTTCTTCGTCCACCTTCTTGGCTTCTTCGAAGTTTTCTATTAAGGTATTTTTCTTGGTTCTTTTGACGAACATTGCTATGGGAGGATCAAGTGCTGTTGTGTAATATTCGACTAAAGATTCTTCTGCGGGTCTAGCTGCCTCACTAAAATTATTTAACAGTGTAGTGAATATTTGGTTAAATTCTTGCACCTCTTTCTCTTCCATCCTCATGGATAGTAATTCTTTCATAAGTGTAGCAACTGTTTTCTGATTTCCATACTTCTTAAGAAAACATTTCTCAAAATATTCCCAATTTGATATCGAGCTAGCTTTTAAAGTAAAGTACCAGGAAGATACCTTGGGTTCAAATGTATAAGAAATAGTCTGCAGACTACATCTTCATGTTGAACATTCAGAAGGCTTAGAGCCAAATAAAAGATCTTAAGGTGATCTTCAGCAGAGATACCTTTCCCAAGGTCATACTTAGGCAAAACTTTCTTTGGATTCTTAGGTAGATCGTGAAATGGTCCAGCCAAATTCAGTGCTCCTCTTGCTCTCCATGCAGGTACAGACATAGCTCCACACGGGGAGTGTGGGGGAGAATCACGCGGAGTGTGAGGTGGAGAATTTTGTGGAATATAAGGTTCCTCAAGATTTGGAGGAGTCTCAAGTTTAATTTCTCCCAGAGGCTCTGTGATTTCTTCCAAGGATAAATCTACCAATTCTTCAATGTTTTGAACAAGAACTGAATCCCTAGTATACTATGTTTCTCTTTTAGGGAATCTTCTTCTGGGAAGTGAGGGAATTGCATTCAACCCACCAAGCTACCTAGCATAAGCGTGGGTATGTCTCCTAAAATTTGCTACTTCAGCAAAAGGAACAACGTAGAGAGTTTCTTTCTGTTCAAACTCAGAATTAGGATCTTCTTGATTTATTAATTCCAGATCTAAATTGTCCGGTAAAGTTGTTTCAAGTGGGTTTTCAGTAAGATTCTAATGGAAGGATCTCCTCCACCAGCCATGCATTGGTGGCCCTCCTTCTAGCGCCAAAAACTGTTGATGCCCCGAAAATCGTAGCATCGATCAGCAAGGGATTCTCCCCAGTAAGCAAGCCCAATTAGATCGCTCACCGTTTGGCGTGGAGAATCTGTTTGGTTAACGTTTCCGGCTACCGTGTAAGATTTAAATATTTGTATCATTTGCACTTGTTGTGGCCCAATCCACCATTTATGTATTTTATTTTAAAGATGATATGCAAGTGCATTAATCTAAGTGCATGCAATTAAAGAAATTTGATCTAAAACTAATCTAAGCAAATTTAATATATCCTTGCAAGGAGCAAACTAAAAGTATGAGCAATAAACTGAAAGAAACATCTAAAGATCTCATAGATAGCTATTTAATCATAAAGATGCATTTTTAGCAGAAGATAGAAGAAATCAAAGATAGCTTTGATTGAATTAAAGCATTTCATTACTCATTTAAGACACACATATTTGCACAGAAAATTATGGGAGCATTCATTACACAGAAACAATTCATAACAGTAAGGAATGATCTCATAGTAATGTATCAATGATGCAGAAATAATTCAGCATGGTATTTAACACATCTTCAGGCAAAAATGCAGTCCCCTGGCTTCCTTTAGGCAAAATGGAGCTTTCTTATATATGTAGTATAAAGAATTCATGTACAAGACAGAAATGTCCTTTCACCTGCCAAAATTCCTTTCACTATCTTCTATTCATCTGTATATAGCTTTACAAAATGCTGCTAGAGCTGCCAAGTATACCCTAATCCTAGGAATCTTTTAATTTGTCTTTTAGTGCCCATTTTACAAAAGTGGAATAAATCCTCAAAAGATTTGTAAAAATAAAAAAGGGAGCAAAACTCCAGATAACTTTAATATTTAAAAATAGAGAGGCAAAATTGCTCCAGCTTTTAATCGAAAAATAAGAAATTCCCAAATCGGCCCTTTGCTGGCACCTCTGCTGCAGTTGGTACCTTTACTTCTGCTACTCTGCTTGCTTCAGCTATGTGATTCACCCAAGCATTGGTTTCTCTTATGATGGCATTTGTGGGAACAGGGAGCGTGAACTTCATGGATATATCGTGTTTAGCTAGTTCTTCTTGAAGATCATTTACCTTCATTGCTGCAACTTGGAGGACTTCCTCAAGAAGGTGTGCATAGACGGTGGCCTGCCCAATGTAATGGTGAAGATCTTCTGCTGTCAACACATCCATCTTCTTTACATAATCCATCTCTGCGCTTAGCCCATCTTTCAGCTCAGAAAAGCATTGGGCCTTGTCTGGAAAGTCTTCTATGGTCTGGGGCATCACCATTTGACATCTGTCATGAGTGGTTCGGATTTTAAGATATAGATCGCTACACTGCTTAATGGTGATCTGAATCACAGAGTTCAACTTCACACCACAATTCATGTAGAATTACAGAAGGCGCATATTTTCTTTGAACTCTACCACAAACTTGAGAGGGAGGTTCGTGGGGAATCCCGACTTCCCTTCTCTCCACTCAATATGTTTCCCAATGCCTTCCCTGATGAGTGCAAATTTCTTCCTGAGTCTAGTGGCTTCAGAATTGATTTCTTTGACCCTGGCCATGATTGTCTGCACCTTGCAAACCTCCTTTGTGATAAGTTCCTGTGACTTATGGATTTTCTCTAGTATCTCACAAGACTTCTCGTGGAAGGGACTCAAATCACCAACTTTGTTGGTTTCCAGCTCTAATTGTTACTCCAACAATTCTTTACCATCCTCTAACTTCTCAACACTGGCTCTTAAATATTCAACCTAGTGATTGGAATTGGATTTCTCTAATTCTAATTGCAGGGCCCTAGCTTTGAGATCATTCTTTTCTCCTTCTAAGATCATCATTTGTACTTCCAAAGCTTCCTTTTCCGCTTCTAGACATCGAACGTTTCCTGATAGCTCTCTCTGCTCTGACACAAGGGTGTCACATATTTTAACCATCAAATCTCTATATGCCTGTTCTTTGACCAGGGTGATTTGCAACTTCCGCGCTTTCTTATTACTTACTTCTACATCACCTACTAGCTTGTGGACATTGCCCTCGCTAGCCTTGGCAGCATCCACAGTGGCGGATGCCATAAATTCTGGAACAGTCTGAGTGCCTTGCATAACAGTGGTTTCATGCCTACTGACAATGTCCGGCCCGAAAGGTCTTTTCATCCTTGTCTCCGTCCTTCTTACAATGGATTTTCTCTTTTTATCGAAAACAAACTTGTTCCATTGGGACACGGTTTGACTTTTAGACGGGGTAAGAGGAACGAGCAGGAGCTCTTCTATGGGGAGATCTACATCCATGTCTTGCATGCTTGGGCTTCTTGTTTCTGCATCCCTCTTGGAATCTTCTTCTCTCTCGGCTTTCCTTTGAGCCTCCTCTTCGTCAGCTTTTCTCTGTCTTTCTTCATCTTTAGATTTCAGCTGCCTTTCAGCTGCTTCTAGAATGGCAGCTTCCTCTAATCTGATTCGTTCTATTTCTCCTTCTTGGACCCTTCGAGCTTCTTCTTCTCGAAGCTTGTCTTCCTTTGCTTTCTGCACTCCTTCAGTAGCTTCCCTATGGAACCTCTCAGCTTCCTCTTTAAGCCTTTGCTCTTCATTGGAGAGAGCTTTAGCTGCTTCTCTTTCCTTCTGTAGTCTCGTTTCCCTAGTATCCTGGGCCGCAGTGGAATTAGAGCTAGCTCCACTCTTGAGGTGATGAAAAATTTGGAGTTCGATCATATTACTGATTCCTCTATACACTTCCTCGTCTTCATCGCAATAATGAGTATACTCAAAGTGAGCATGGACCTCTCTACAATGTTCTGCAGCCTTGTTCAACCTATCATTCCTTTGGAAGATTGTTTCCCCGAAGTGAAAGTCTATTAAGTCCTGAATAAACTCTTTAGCTAACGAAACTTTGAGAATTTATATGCTCCGACATAAAAGGGCAAAGGGGGAAAAGAGGATTTCTTCACTCTATGCAAGACATTGCCAACTCCATCTAGAAAAACCCGCCTTACTACCTCCTTATGGACTACGAAGTTGGTAGCGTACCTGGGTAGAAGGTATGGTTCCTTGGAACCCCCATACATTCTTATATAGGTACCCTCCTCTGAAAAATAAAAATCACCGTAGTTTTCCATGACTTCCACGGAATTCTTAGATAAGCAATTGGGCTCTTCATTGAACATTAGCTCATATAGGGTATGATGAATTCTTCACAAATAACCTTGTAATGCTTCTTGTAATTCTGGGCCCATAGGATTTTATAGGCGGTATATATTGGGTTGTCAGCTTGATTCCAAATGCATCCTAACTTTGAAAATGGAAGCCTTGACAAGATGCAATCTATGAGGTAAGATGACATATAAAATTCTGACGTTTTCAAGATTAGACCTTCTTGCGCAGTGGTTATCGCTGATGACAGACTATCTGAGAGGATGTTTTCCCAATTAAAAACCGTTCCTTTGAATGCCACATAATGAATTATAGGGACCCAATGGAGCTTATTAATAGTTCCATCAGCCCGACCAAAGATTCTACTTAACATAACGACAATCATCCTGAAGGGGGGCCTCAGGGATTGGACTTCATACTCATCACTCTCCTTCCATCTTAGCTGCTTACCAGCGATTAACAATTTTCTAGCCATTTCCAAGTTATCCATCTTGATCTGATCTAACCACTTGTCATTCAGCCACTGTTGATCATGAGGCAACTTGTAAGCTGCCGAAATATGGGTTGGATGAAATGAGGCAAAGGGTTTTCTCTTGCTATCGGATAAGACTCTTGATTCGGCATTTGCATGCTTCAAGATCCACCCAATCACTTCTGAGTAGGGGAAAATATCTGGGCGCATGAATGCCTTAGATATACTAGAGCTTCTGATATTTTGATATAGATAACCTTCCTCCAGGAGTTCCCTAGGGATATCTTGGTCCCTTATCATGTGGTATACGTCTCCCCACTTGATTTCAGGGGCGACGCCCGTGACTGGCTTGGTATCTTCGTACACTGTCTCGATTCTTGCCTCCAGGAAAGGTTCACCACACAACTCAGGCTCATACGTCTTTGGTTTCCTCTTGCCACCTTTCAGCATTGTGACTTAAACCTTCTCAACAACCATGCATGAGTAGATATATGATCAACTAAAAAAAATCAAACATTGAACTAGAATTATGAACACAGCAAGCATAGCTTAAGCAAATTTCAAAGATACAACAATGGAAGATTTCTATGAAAAGATAACAATGTGCCCCAAGTATTTAGATAGGAAGTTGAAAGTTTGTAAGGAAAATAACATGACACTCCCCTCTAAGATGACGGACGAAACCGACTTCAAAAAAGACGACGCTGTTGATTCAATATTGAGATAGCATGCCTAGGATTTTCAACAACGGGATGCATATGAGAGGTGATGGGCAAATACAGCCAGGCGCTATGAAGCACGCTGGTTTGGGTGGACTAGAACCTGGGTTGAGTCAGCTATAAGTTCTAATGGGCTTGGGGATGACCAAAATAGTCTTAAATGACTCCAATAAGGAACATAAATAACTGTGGTGATAGGCTTGCCGTGACAAAAATCGTAAAAGCAAAAACTAACTATTGAAAAGAACGATACAAGCTTAGAAAAACACCTACCTAACAGAGAGAGATTAGACTCGAAGAGGCTGACGACGCTGCTACCTGGCTGAAATGGAGTGGCTTAACATGGCCTCGAATGGAGTTTCAAACAGACAATTAGCCAATGAGCAATGAAGCTCTAAAAATTCCCAAATCCTACATATAGCAGCTTGGTACGTGTGGGTATTTAACTCGGTGGGTGAGGCTTTAATAATGTCATTATGGCGAGGTGACCCAGGGTCTTTTCGACGCCTTTCGGCATTTAAAGCCCAACCATCAAAATCGGACTTACTTGGTGAGTTCATCCGACAGTTGTAGCAGAACTGGCTGAGTCAGCGCGTAATAGGCCGATGGAAATAGGTGAGTTTGGAGTGAAGGCTAGGGAAGAACTGATTTAGTTCATCCAAAAAAAGATGGTGAAGAATTTGGCTAAATTTATCGACACAAAATTACGAGATTCGCCGCAAGGAAAAACTTAGGAAAAGAAAAGGCCCGAGGAAAATCTCGGATGATTTGGACGAGTTCAAGTGATGTTGCGGCGAGACCGAGTGAGTTCGTTCGAAACAGGATGACTTTATGACTTTAACAACAAACCGCCCACCAATTGCGGCTAAAATCGGTGAGTTCTACCGAAAAGAGAAAGCTCAAATACTTAACAAAAAGTGGCCGACCATTGCGTCCCGACTCGGCGAGTCTTTCCGTCGTTTCGGCTGGGAAAGATGAGTTTTACTGAGGCAAAAACAAAAACAAAACTCAAAGGACTTTGATATTTTTAGGAAAAAGGCCCTTTTGATGGGGCTTGACTTCTAAGCTAAATTTTTTCTAAAAGACTTCAAGGAGGGGCCCCAATATTTACAAAAAAATTTGGGGGGGATGTTGTAGCAACAACAGATAAGTGAGAAATTAAGCTGTGAAGCTCAAATAAATGATGTGTGGTTGGAAAATTCTCCAACACCGACAAAGCACGAGATTGATGTGGAATCAAGAGAAGAAAGAAATACATAATTGGGTAAGCCAGATAGAACTTGAGTTTGCAAAGAAAGAAAATAGACATCTGTGTCTTACCAAAGAACAATGGTTGCAGAGGTATATATTCACTGACCTGCATAAAATTTTCTTTGCATTTTTCTACTGAGTTACATGAATGGATATCGAGGATAGTAGAACAAAAAAACTATTTTCAGAGTGGAAAACCTACAGTTTGGAATCCAGAGTTGATTCAGAGGCTTAAAGGGATTGACAACCAGATTTCAAGAGTAGTAGAATTTTGGTTGGATAGCTTATTCGAAGGCTATGTTACAAAGTTCATTGTGGACATGTTGAAGTCTTACAGTTCAGCAGAAGGACATTTCTTCCAAGGATTTAGGGGTAAGTACCTAAAAAACCTCAGCTTATACATTAAAATGCTACTAGCTGAAAAAGGAGTCTTAAGAATGCAATCAGATTCCTAGGGTTTGAGTCTGTAATGTTCAGTAACACAGATGGTGACACAGACGAAGATATTGGTATTTTGCAAAGTGGAAAACGATATAAAGTTAACACTAGAAAGAGGTCTCGTGAAGCTGAACCTCGCACATTCCTAGAAACTGAGTTAGGAAGTGATAGAAAATCATACCAAGTTAATTATGATAGTGAAACAAAACCTAGATGTATTGATTATCATCCTATTACTAAGCATAAACCTATAGTTGAAGAAAGAAATATTACTAGTTCATAGAACACTAGTAGTAGTAACACCGTAGGAGCAAGTACTCAGAATCAACCAAGTAGTGGTATACCTTCCGCATTTCAGAACACTACACCTCCTAGAAGAAGAATGGAAGACGACATTAAGCTACCTATTTTTAAAGGATCCAATCTAGAAGATCCAAAGAAAAATTGGTTTCTCTGTGAAGCTATATGGAACGTTAAGCAAGTACATAATGACGCTATAAAACAAGCTCAGCTAGTTACCAAATTCAGAGACAGAGCCTTAACATGGTTCATGAAATATTCTATTGGACGGAACATAACACTAGTGAATATTAAAACTGCGCTTATTAGAGAATTTAAGAAACCTATGTCAGAATATCAATGCATTACATAGCTAAAAGAAATCAAATAGAAACCTAATGAGACTGTGTGGGAGTTTGATAAAAAATTCAAATCCTTGTAAGATCAAGTTAGCTTTGAAATAGCACCACAACAACATGAAGAATGGTTCATAGCTGCGTTGTTTCCCCATATTATATTACCACTAATGCAATAGAAAGTAGCATCGCAAATAGAAGCATTGGAAATTGCGATGAATCTAGAAGCTTCGCCCATAGGAGAAACTAGCATAGGTATGGTACAAATACAGATATAGCTAGCAAACTTGACATTACAGCTACAAGATATGAAGAAATGAAAAGAGATAATATAATAGATCATTGGAAGGGATGAGGATAATTTGTCTACTTTTCAAATGGATATGGATTGGAAGGATGAGGGCCTACCAATGATTGATTTACCTTTTCCCAAGTTTAATAATGATAGTTCGAGAAGCCATGTTTTTGCAAAATAAATGACACAAGAATTTTGGGATCACATAGTTTCCATATTGGTCTCTTCTTGAGGTACAGTTCTTTCGTCGTACGCAGGAGGTAGAGTTCTTCGTTCGTTGATCAGGTTGCCATATAGAATAGTTATTTCTATTGTGGATACAGTACAACAATATTTGTTTATGAACAGTTTCTATCATGAATTGGCTATAAACCAAGGTATTTGTATTAACATTTTCAAATGTCTTCTTTCATTGTATTTTACTTTTCTCGGTCAGCTATGTTCAATAACTTCTTCAAATTCCTATTCTACTACAACTTCAAATAAAATTATATTATCTAATGATGACATTGAATGTGATAGAGAATCCACAAAGAACTACCAAACTGGAGAACAAGATGGACAAGAAGGTAAAAATTTATTTTTCAAAGATCATGGTTAAATTAACTAAATTATGAACAGGGATAGTGACCTTGAATACTTGCAAAAAGTTATATAAAATGTATACCTACAAATTTCCAGGTCGAGATGATTGGATTTCTATTCAACATGTGGATCATCCACAACCAGAGCTAGCATCGATGATGTCCATGGATATTGGCCAACAAATCACATCGGATAATAATGAACCAATCAAGAGCTTGGACAATAATGAACCAGGCGAGGGCTTGGATAATAATGAACCAGGGGAGGGATTGGTGTCAAATGCGGTATCTCCAACGATGTTACTCACCACTCAAATGTTGTCCTGGCATTGAAAGGTAAAAGACAAAGAATATTTTCTACTTAAATTGATAAAACAAATTTATTCCGAAATATATAATGACAAGCAATATTTCTATGCAGCTCCCCATACAAAAATGTTGTTGATATTAGAAATCGAAGGTTTTCTATTTCATAATAAAGTCATAGAAAATGACTCCAAAAGAGAAAAAAAAGGAAATAAAAAAATACTATTGGAGGGAAAAAACGGGGGGGGGGGGGGGGAGAAAGTACTATTGGTGATTTTGAATTTAAACACAAAGAAACTTCATATGAGTCGCGAACACATGGCATGCAATTTTTGGGATTATGTCTTTCCAAATTCAATGTTGGGATTTGGTCATCTAAATGTGGGGTCAATGAGGGGAAGTCACTGTTTACAAAATTTTGAGGGAAGGAAGTGCAGAAAAATCATATGGGGGACAAATTTTATTTTTATGGTTTAGAGAGAGATGTACCTACGATAATGAAGGAAATACACAAAAAAATGTGGAGCATGTGTGGGAATAGCTCCCAATGACAACATTAGAAAGTAATACATCAATGATTGTTTTGGAGGGTGATGATTTGAAAGCACATCCATGTGAAAACTGTATTTTGAGTAAGCCCTTTATTGCATCATCCGGTAGGACATATAGTGAATTGGTACATCGCATCTAGAAGGTTTTAGTAAAATACATAAATCAGTTGATATTAGAACCTTCATTTCCTTCTTCTAGTTGAGTGACAGTCGTCAAATGTAACATATCATTGCCTATTTCAAGAGCGGGAAACACTAGATGTAACCTACGGAGATTTTAAATCATTCAATGTGTTTTCTATTTTTTCCAGTGATGTTGCTATTTTCATATGAATCTAACATATTATTAGTTCAGTGTGATGCTTTTATTAAATCATTTGAATCTGTGAAATTTTGGGTGATTTTTGTATTAATATTTGGAAATCAAAATCTTCATTTGCATTTGCATGTTTGTGATCATTAACTTCATGAACAAAGTGTTTTTGTTGTTGTTATATATATAGTCACAGTTCTTGTATGCAGTATGTATATCACCGCAAAAGAAACTATTGGTCCTAGGAGTAGAGGGATTGCTCTTTGGAGTTCGGATGTTATCCAACATTGAAGATTCTTCCAAACAACCTCATTTTTTCCATAATTGCTATCATTATTATGCACGTATGTTCAGGCCTTGATATTATTAGTGTTTCCAGAGAACATTTCGACGTTGCTATGTGGTTTTCCTCACTCGACAACATGGAAATTAAAAAACTACTTGGTATATTTGAATGGTTTGTTGGCAATATGGTAGATATATATAGGTTGGCATTGATGGCAAATAGTATGATGACAAAGAAGATATTATTAATTGTTTGACCTGCTAACTGTGATGATATGATGCCATGATAGTATGCAGTTAATCATTCTCTGGCTTGGAAAATTTCATCCCATTAATCTCCACACAGGTACACCTAAAGCACTGCCATCATTAAGATAATGTAGAAGTAAACATGAAGTAATAGTAAGTTTTAGAAACAAGGGCAATGAAGCTGACAAACATTGCATTAATGGAACTGAAATTGATGAAAGCCTAAATCTAGGGTAAACCAAGAATAAAAAAACTATGGAAGGGAAATTGTGTCTGGTGACAGTTATTCTGGGGCATCAATTAGAGAGAATAATCAAAATGACACAGTTTTCGAGCCTGCGAATAAATCATCTATCTTGTCTGGAGTCATTTCACTTCAATTTTGGGGGAATGAGGTGAAGCAACATAATTGGGATTATTAGAGAGCTTTTGATAAATGGGTTTGGAGTGACCTCTTTCGAATGCTCAAGGTTATAAAGTATAATCCAGATAGACTACTTCATTGTGAAAGCTGTCAAGATATTTACTGGCTAGAGGAAGTACATCATATGCTTTAAAACAAAATTTCCTATTTTCATTTGAAAGTTGGGATCAAGAGTTCTAGGAAGTTGGTGGCGAGGTTGGCGTAGGAACAAGGGGAGCAACAGGGGAAGCCCTTGATGATTACACTGACATTTTGGTTGAATCTGAGGAAGAAGAGGATGATGATGACAGTGATTTGGATCAAGTGCAGGAAGAGAGTGATGCATAGAATGATGATGGTCCTCATCATGGCCCCATTCAAATTCTCAATTGAAAACTGATAGAAGGATGTTCTCATGATGGATGAATGCTCGATTAATGTAAGAAGCAGAGGATATCAAGAATCCATTGCGAAAGACTTAGCAATCATCCGATCAAAGCGATCGACAGTTGTGATCGATTCGGCGTTTGGGAATTATCCCACATTGGCAGCGGAGTTAGTGTATTAGATGTTTATAACGAGAGCTCTCACATCATTTATTTGATGCTAAGAGCAAGTATGGTGGGGGATCTGGGTGCTTGGAATCCACGAGAAGTAACCATCCCAGAGCTCGGGACGACCTGTCAGGACCCCTACCTTTTGGAAAAGGTGTCAATGTCCATTGGATTAATATTTTTTATTTGTTGACACAATGGTCACATGAGTGATCCAAGGCTGAGAGTAAGACTTCAGAGGATATGTGAAGCCCGCAGGGGGTTTGTAGAAGAAAAGAAGAAGCTCAAAGGAGCTTGTAGAAGCCCACAAAGGCTTGAGGGAGCCCGCAGAAGATGAAGGTAAGCCCGTAGGAGATTCTATGAAGACCATAGCCACATTAAAAGGAGAAGAGATGCTTGCAGAGGGTTTATGGAAGACACATAGGTGCAAATAGAAGAAGCCAGAAGATTAAAGAAGATCGTGCCCGAGTTTTGGGAGAAAGGAATCTCGTAGAAAGCCCAAGCATGCAGTTTTGAAGGATATGAAGCCTACAGGATTGAAGTTAATTTATGAATTAATTGACTAAGTTAATTAATTAATTAGTTCATTAAAATAGAGATTTGAAAGGGCATGAAGCCAACAAACCTGGAAGATTTCCATTGAGATTTTAATTGGTTAAATAATTAAAATCTGTAAAAGACAGAAATATGAATTAAAGATTTAATAATAGAGATTCAAAGAAGTGAGAAGATTATTAATTTACTTAATTATTAATGAACAGAATTAAAGTTGAGATTCAAACAGGTGTGAAGAAATTGAAAAGAAGTTTAATTATAAAAAATAATTAAAATAACAGACAAATGAAAGGACATGTTTGTTTGGAAGAGATGTGGCTTTTCGGTTTGAAGAGGTACGAGTTGAAAGGGTATGAATATTGGAAGAGGCATGGAAGAGATATTTAATGAAGAATCAAAATAGAAGAAGAAGAGTGTATTGGTGTCAAAAGTTGTTGTAGGAGCCTGAGCAGTCCAAGTCAAATTTAAAGTTCCAGAATTGAAGAAAATAAACATTCAAAGGGTGGAAGGGTGGAGCTAGGGCAGGTTGGTGCATGTAGGGGAGTAGGCGCTTCCTTGTCAAGTTGTAATTGACTAAATAGGGGTGTGGGTGCATCCTAATCAGTTGGTGTTGATCCAGAGAGGAAGAAAACATCTTCCTTCTATTGTAAATTGTAAAAACAGTCTTGTAGTTAATAGAAATGAGTTTGTGGTTTTCCCTATTGGGTTCGACAATAAATATTTGACTCCAAATTTGTTTGTTACATTTGCAAATCATAAAGTGAATGAAATTGTTTTAAAATTTTGTCCTGATTCATCCCCCCCTCTCAGTGACAGTACCTGATCCATCATGGTTGAAGACTAAAGACTTTGTATTTATTTGGGGTCGAGAGCAATGTAAACTTAGTACTATTTATAATTACTCAATGTATGCATACTATAATGTTAGTGAAGTATTCAATGTATACAAAAATTTGTTGAATGATGTACTTATCCAATATGGAGATATATATAAAAAAATGGACATGTTTTTTATAGATGAAGGGAAATATCAATCAACAGATAATAGCAAGGAAAAATGCTTGAAAATGCCAACTAGTTGGACATTTGATGGTTCACAAGAGAGAGAAATAACTATAAAACCAAAGTTATGTTCTCTGTTGAATTATCTCGGGCCTCATTAAAAAATGCGGTGTTGTTTAAAGACATTTAACTTCAAATGACCGTCATATTATACAGACAACAATTCATTTAGTGATTTATATATTTTTGACAACTTCTACATTTAATTGATGTAAGTTTTATTGCACAATTGTCATATTATTTATGGACATCGTATCATGTATTTGGTGATGTGTTTCAAAAATTGCAGAACATGAAAGCAATATACTTAGAAACATTGAAACATAATATTTTATTGACTGGGTTGTGTGTGTTTTTTGTTTTGCAGATAGTACTAGAAGATTTGTTTCTAGTAAACCATTGATTATTTTCGATTTCAATGGATTTTTGTTAAACACAGTTCATAAAAAAAGAAATTTGGATTGCCACGAACACCGGATATCAAATCAACCACAAAGTATTATTTTAGACGTCCAGGATTAAGGGAATTTTTTGAAAAATGATTTAGTATATTTGAAGTTGGCGTATGGACATCTGCACAACAAAAAATGTTGAGGATTTTTTGCCAACATTATTACAAAGAACAAGATTGCAAAAGGAACAATTTAAAGTAATTTTAACACAAGAATATTGTTCTTGCATAGCTAGAGAGGGTTATCAAGGTGATGGAAATCCTTATGTATTTCTCAAGCCTTTAAACAAAATTTGGGACATTTTGATCCATGGTTGGGATGCTACGAATACAGTGATTGTAGCTGACTCGAAAGAAAAACATGTTTGTAACGAGGAAGGGAACTTTAATATAACAAAAACGTATACTTGACAAGATGTCAATGACACATTCTTGTAAGATCAATTATGGCCTTGCTTACTGCACCTGAATAGCGTGAGTGATGTGAGGCCAATTGTGAATAAAATGAAAGTATTTGTTTTAAATAGTACACTTGAATATTTGTTTGTACCAGTATTTTCAATTTCACTGTGATTATCATACCTGTAAAGTGTTGAGTTTGGTTTTCAAAAATGCAAAATCATAGCTTGAAAGTGCCAAAATTTGCTTTCGAAATTGCAAATTTAAGTATTGGAAGTGTCAAAAGTAGCCTTCCAAAAGGAAAAAATCAGGTTCTAAAAGTGCCATTATCATATTTATCATATCGAAAAAGCACAAAAACCAATTTCAAAAGTGGCGATGTCGAAAGCGTGCAAGCATGCATATGCGACGGAGACAATTGAAGTTGTGGCTTGATTTTATTTTGGGTGTTGCTGGTTCCGATCACGCTTGGATGAGTTTCCAAATGATTGTGGCATCCTCCGTGGTTGTAACAAGTCTTCTCATGGGTATTAGGCTACTCCAGTTTAGGGGTGCCACCCACACATATTCTTATCTCTTGTACTTAGTTGATTTGTAGTATTCACATGTAGCTGGAAAATTGACTAAGTGTAGAAGTTCAGGAGGTAGGAGTAGGTAATTCCACAGGTTAGGCTTAGTCTATCAAAGTGCTTCCGGGATGGTCATGCCCTCAGTTAGCTTCTGGGAAGTGCATATTGACTTGATGGAAAGCAAAAAATTGAGCTTGTTTGTTAGGTCCGTGATAGGTGGTACGAAGGTGTAGAATGATAGTGTTTCACCACTCTTCTTGCAAAGACATAGTATCAGAGAGCAGAATGCGGACACTTCATTACTCTTCTTGTGATGAGTTGGTATCAGAGCTAATAACATGGGATCCTTGCCACTATTCTTGCGAAGAGATCAGAGCCGTATCGACATAGAGTTTGATGCGGACCAGAGCAGCAGCTTGGTCGAATTCGGGCTCTTCACCATTATTTTTACAAAAGGATGGTATCATGACAAAGGTGGTTACTGTGGTTGTGAAGTTTGGTTTGGAGTTCATGGAGGAGTTCCTAGATAGAAGTGCAGCAATGCCTCAGATGAATGCAATTGAGAGAAAGGAAGTGTTTCTATGGGGAGAAATTTAGACACACATTGAAGAATGCCGAAGTTACCAGGACTTGCGTGGAAGGATAAACAAAGGATCACCACATAAGAACTTCATTTGGTTATAGGAGGTGCACAACAATGATGCAACATGAAGAAGACACTAAGACTTGCGAAGTCATAGGAGTAGCTTCCAAGTCAGTTTAAATGGATTGGATGCGCCAAACAACGGAAGGAGAAGGAGGGTCGAGGAAGCCCAAAGCATTGCAAACTTCAACCAAGTTGATGGGAACAGTGATGTCAAGGAGAGTTGATGAAGGCTTGTGAAAGTGACGAGTTTGGAAAAGGAGGTGTCGTGCATACCTACAGGAAAGCACATGTTAAATTTGTTGCAGCAGATGGTGAAGCATTAGGACGTGGAATCCTTGAAGATGGGTGCCCAAAAGGGTTCATCCGAAGTATGGAATACTTGGTTGGAGTGTGTCGGACAACATTAAAGTGATGACAGTTTCGTTTCTCTGCAATGTGGACATGTTTGTTTATGCACTAGTAAGACAAGAGGTGCAGAGGTT
Source organism: Larix kaempferi (assembly GCA_027924585.1). Lineage (NCBI taxonomy): Eukaryota > Viridiplantae > Streptophyta > Pinopsida > Pinales > Pinaceae > Larix > Larix kaempferi. Next base: position 7,135,414 of record BSBM01000120.1, on the reverse strand, counting down.
CCTATACTCAATGCAGGAATCCAAGGAACGCAGACCATCAGGATGCTGGTTTGAAGCGTAGTATACTTGGGTGGGAGTGTGATGGGCATGCAGAATGTTGCTGGAAAGATGACAACATTTCAGCAAAAGTGGTTAAGTCAAGTGACTTGCCCAAAAACCTCCAAAGGAGTGAGTTGGTGCGGATGGAGGAAGCTCGTTGTAGAACCAAATTGATTGCAAGTGTTGTAGAAGAAATCATTGAAGGTTTCTGAACTAGTGCATCTTTGAAGAAGCTAGGAGTTGAGATTGCGATAGAGCAACATGAGTCGTTTGACGATGACGTGAGAGTTATGAAGCAAGAATATTTCCACTGTGGTGTGGGGCATCACATCTTGGTAAGATGAGAAGCATTGTAGCAGGTGACCATGAAGTATCTTGGTTGCAAAGAGGTCTGGCATGGGAATAATTCTATGGAGAAAAGTAGTGCTACAACAAAGATTTAATCAAATCCTGACGATGCGAAAAATTTGCAGAAGGAGCTGCGGACGCTAGAAGTCAGAAATACTTTTTTCTTTGTCTGAGGCAAGAAGGGTTGCCTTGTCTTCTTAGAGATGTGCGTTCAAGAAGCAAATGTGAGGGAAGGAGATTGTTTGCGGAAGCAAAGTGGTCAAGTACCGAAACAAAAGTATGGTTGGAGGTCACAACACTTGGTTGACGAGGAGCCGATTCAAGTGCCTTAGACAATTTTTGAGGTGGAGTATTAGCTTTACCTTACATTCGACAGAGTTGCAGAAAAGACCGAAGTGCAGAGGAGATTTTTTGGCCGAGTTTGTGGTTCATCTCATGAAGGGGCACAATGGTTGGGAGTCATGACCCAACTAGTTTAGTCAAGGGGACTAGTATGGACGAAAGCAAGACGAGTTGGTAGCATACCGAAGCTAAAGTAGGTGGATGATGCAATGGCTAGAATGAGTTGCATCTTCCCCGACTTCTGAAAGAAGGATCGGTCGCCCCTTCATTTAGTAGATAATTGTGAACACCAATATCCAGCAATTCACCTGTATTAAGAATGGTTAACACAAGAAGGATCGACCGACCCTTCTTGTAGCCTAGAACTATTATGAAATAATACTAGGAAGAAGAAGGGCCGGTCACCCCTTTATTTATGAGGGAATTGTGCAAATATTCAACCTACGAAGGTTAGGCTTCCAATTCATGTATATCCATAATGGTGAAGAATGGAAAAATATTGAGCACAAGAAGGGTCGATCGACCCTTCATTTGACAGAGAAATGGAAAAATAATTAATCTATGAAGGCTGGGATGACAATTCTTGACTTCCGACTTCTGCATTAAATGGTAGAGATCGGGACATTGGCTAAGTTATAACATATAAACAATATTTATCCCGACTTCTGACTTCCGACAAGAAGGACCGACTGCCCCTTCGTTTGGTAGATAATTGTGAACACCAATATCTAGTAATTCACTTATATCCAGAATGGTGAACACAAGAAGGATCGACCCACCCTTCTTGCAGTCTAGAACTATTATGAAAATAATACTAGGTAGAAGAAGGGTTGGCCGCTCCTTCATTCATTTATCTTGGGGCTCATTCAAAAATGGGGTGTTGGTTAAATACATTCAACTTCAAATGACCGTCATATTATAGCTTTCCCGACTTCTGACAAGAAGGATCGACTGCCCCTTCGTTTAGTAGATAATTGTGAAAACCAATATCCAACAATTCACCTGTATCTAGAATGGTGAACACAAGAAGGATCGACCAACCCTTCTTGTAGTCTAGAACTATTTTGAAAATAATACTAGGTAGAAGAAAGGTCGGATGCCCCTTCATTTATGAGGGAATTGTGAAAATATTCAACCTACGAAGGCTAGGCCGTCAATTCTTGTATATACAGAATGGTGAAGACTAGAAAAATAATGAGCACAAGAAGGGTCATCCGACCCTTCATTTAATAGATAAATGTAAACATATTTAATATACGAAGGCTGGGATTAGTATTCCTGACTACCGACTTTCACAGTAAATAGTAGGGATTGAGACATAGGCTAAGTTATAACATATAAACAATATTTATCCTGACTTCCGACTTCTTACAAGAAGGATCATTCGCCCCTTCATTATTTAGATAATTGTGAACACCAATATCCAGCAATTCACATATATCCATAATGGTGAACACAAGAAGGATCGTCCCACCCTTCTTGCAGTCTAGAACTATTATGAAAATAATACTGGGAATAAGAAGGGTCGGACGCCTCTTCATTAATTTATCTTGGGCCTCATTAAAAAATGGGGCGTTGGTTAAAGACATTCAAGTTCAAATGACCGTCATATTATATAGACAACAATTCATTTAGTGATTTGTATATTTTTGACAACTTCTATATTTAATTGAGGTAAATTTTATTGGACAATTATCATATTATTTATGGACATAGTATCATGTATCTGGTGATGTGTTTCAAAAATTGCAGAACATGAAAGCAATATACATAGAGACATTTAAACATAATATTTTATTGGTTGTTTTGTGTGTGTGTTTTTTTGGTTGTAGATACTAGAAGATTGACTACTAGTAAACCATTGATTATTTTTTATTTCAATAGAGTTTTGTTACACGTAGTACACAAAAAAAGAAATTTGGATTGCCATGAACACCAGATATCGACCACAAAGTATTATTTTATATGTCTAGGATTTAGGGAATTTTTTGAAAAATTCTTTAGTATATTTGAAGTTGGGGTATGGACATCTGCACAACAAAAAAATGTTCAGGAGTTTTTTCCAACATTATTATAAAGAACATGATTGCAATGTGAAAAATTTAGAGTAATTTTAACACAATAATCTTGTTCCTGCATAGCCATAGAGGGTTATCAGGGTGATGAAAATCCTTATGTATTTATCAAGCCTTTAAACAAATTTTGGGACATTTTGATCCATGGTTGGTGCAGTGTACCCCGATCCCCTTCCTAGGATTTGGTACCAATATGTAATGTACTCCAAACCTGTTTGGGTCCTTTAGGGATGATGGAAGACTTTGATACTTCTTTTTCTTCTTCAAAATGATTCCATTCACGCCTTTCCACAATTTCATCACCGGATCCGCAATCCGCAAACTCTCTTGGATCCACAATACGCAAGTTGCGTCGGATCCACAATCCACAATCCGCAAGTTTCCTCGAATCCGCCACCCACAATTTGTCCTTCAGCAATCTGCATTGCGGTATTCGGAAGACGAGTCATCGAACTTACCTCTCTGACACCCTTCCACAATCCTCAATCCGTATTGCAGAACTCGGGATAGTGGACATCTAATTATTCCGTCAACTTCCTTTCCGCAATCCGCAATCTGCAATTGTGAAAGTCGGAGTTGCGGAAGTCCAAATTCAATTTACTGGAAGACTACTCTTTCTGCAATCTGCATTATGGAAGTTGGAATTGCGGAAGTATAAACATGAATTTCCAAAAAAATTTCCATTCTGCAATCTACAATCCACATTGTGGAAGCAGAAATGTGGAACCTCCATCTCTTCATATGTAAACTTCCCATACTTGTTTCTCCCTCATCCTTGAGTGAAATGAGGCAAGTCTGGTACCGTTGGAAAGCTCTTGGAGAGTTCTTTCCACTGGTATATCTCTCCCATCCATATGAGGATTATAACCTTGTCATGATCTCATCTAAATATTCCATTATAAATTTACTTTTCCATGCATTAGAACTTCATAAAACTCTATCTATGTTCTCCCATGATTTTTCCAGATCCCTCTCTCTCACAGAGGAATTCTAATAGTCATGAAGAGGTTAAATCCCATCCTTTTGAAGATGAAATCAATACATAACAACACGGGTAATAAATTGAACTAGTTAACATATCACAACCTACAAGGTTAGTCATGCATAACATTCATGTAACAATGGAGTATTCAATAAGCAATCAATTATGTATAAAAGCTCACGCATAGCTATCTATTGAATCCATTCATACAACCATTCAATCAACATCACATATCAAACGGATATAATACATGCATCAACAACATTAACACCATAAAACACTTATCCTGAGACTGAAGCTTCCTCAGGAAACTAGCTACATGAGGACAATGTTCCACCCAACCATAGGTCTCTGTCCATCCTGTACTGTTTCAACTGAGAGACCACCCCCGAGCTGGTCCATGTATCCACTAAGGAGGTTGATGGTTGTCTCTCATAGTAAAAGTCTCATCCCAATTCTAAGCCAATACTCTATTGGTTTTATCAAGCAATCCAAGGAACATTCATGATACTTCACAGTCAAGGACACATCCCACTGCTAAACCAATACACGATTGGGTTTATCAAGCAATCAGGGAATAATGGGACAATGTTAAGCTAGTGAGTTCACTACCGAACTGTAGGCATCTTAGACTACTAAGCTAGCATGGCACCCACAATACCTACCTCACCCAACACAAGGAAGGTCCTCTTCTTTGCTGTTCAGTGCCTCAAGATCCCTTCCCTCAATTTCTATTTAGGGTGGGCATAGAAAGGTCTAGCCACTATTCTCATAAGTTTACAGCCTTCATTAGGTTTACCAAGCATTCAAGCAATAGGGAGGATGGTGCTAAGCCAATGAGCTCATTGGCAGAGCTATAGACATATCAACACCCAAAAGCACGACAACCACATTACCTACCACACCCAACGCAAGGAAGTTCCTCTTCTTTGTTGCTCAGTCCCTCGAGACCCCTTCCCTCCATTGCTATTCAGGATGGGCGTAGAAAGTTCCATCTTCCAGTTCTATGTGACTACAGTCTTAACTGGGTTTATCAAGCAAATCCAACCCCAAAAATTTCCCTTCCACTTCTGCTAAAACCAATAGGTTAGTAACTCGGTTGCGTACTAAGCTCTGTGCCGCAACAAACCACTCTATACTTCCCACTTACATAGGGAATCACATTCCTCTTATTCTCGGCTTCACGACTGGTTCCCCCCCAACACTGGTGAATGACCGTGGATCAGTACTCATGGTTTCATGATTGGGTGGATTCTCAGGCATGGAGTGGTTTACAGGGAACGCAAACACTGGTCATCCCCTTCCATACGGGTTCGCAGGTCTATTCCGTACTCCATCGACTTCATGAGCCAATTTTGTCAACCACTCTCTTACAGTTGCATTAATGGTGGTATGGGAGTTCAAACAGGTTCATGAATGGACAAGTGGCAACATGGGTTCCTGTCCCCACAACCTCCTCACCACTCCCTAGTGGATACACACAATCCCGTTCTCTTACGTTGCCTCCATAGCCAGTCCCTTAGGTATTTTATTGCAATAATAATAATTACATCATTTACAATGCTCCATGGCTTAAGAGTCCATGGTTGATTAACTATCAAATACTTGCCTGTGCAATAAAACCAGAACATCCACTAGTGGGGCCTTGGCCTTGAGCTCCACACTAGGGGAAAACACATACATAACATGCATACAATATTCACATCAAGCCAATAATCACAAGGGTCGAAATAGGGGTATTACATTTGGGATGCTACGAATACAGTGATTGTAGATGAATCGAAAGAAAAACATCTTTGTAATGAGGAAGGGAATTGTATTATAACAAAAAATTATACTTGCCAAGATGTCAATGACACATTCTTGTTAGATCATGTAACACTCGCGTCAGCACATTGATTGATTAGACTATTGAGGGAACCCAATTTGAAATGACCCGGTTAAATAAAACATGAACCATAGATTATGCCTTAAATATTCTTTTGAATGAAAATGGTTGAATTACGAATGAATAATAGATGTGCTCGACTGATTGAGAGATTATGATGATGTTCTATAGAAATGAAATGAATGATGCCTTTTATTTCCATAGATGTGAAAGAATGATATTGACTTAAATTGAATGAAGATTATGATGCATGATGAAACGATTATTTTTGGTGTAGTGCTACTAATGTGCACTTTGAGTGTGTGTAGTAGAAGGTAAAATGATTTACCGAATGACTCACAATGGAATAATAAGGGGTCATAAGAACAAGAAATATACATAGGGGTATGACGACAGACTGCCGACCCTCAATTAGCACTCCATGCACAGGTCGGAAGTCATTTCAGCTCACCCGGGGAAGTGTGTGTCTTACAGGAGATGGCACCATGACTTGGTCGTGTACGATGAGTTGAGGAGTACATGATAGGGAGGACCTTATCCCTCAACCACCATTAGTATCCGAGGAAGTGTAGTTGAGAGATCGCGGTAACGATTCCCGATCGCTTCACAACACTCCCCACATAAGGAAAAGGATTTTTTCAGAAGGACCCATCGAAGAGGTACCTAGACAAAGACGAAAAAATATTATTACTCACATTTTTTTCATTTAAAAAAATTATGCATATATGATTAAAGTTTCATATAGTATTTTAGAAAATCGAATAAAATAATAGTTTATTTTCTGAGATTTTAGAAAAAAGGGGGAATTGTGGTAGATGTGTGTGTCCATTATACTAGAATGATTATGCATGAGATTTAAAATTAATATTCAATTAATAAATTATGGATCAAAATTAGAATAAATACTCATGTAGAGATCACTCCACCTACACCCGCTGATTTAGGAATTAGAAAATTGACTGGGGAGAAAACAAAGATATAATTAAGGGATTTAGGTGCACACTGAGGTGAGAGTTACACTTGTTGATGAGGATAAATAATAATGAATTATTAAATTAAAAGTTGTTTTTGCATGAGAAGAAACATGTCATGCAAGACTTGGGCTATAAAAGAAAGGGAGGAGAAGGAGAGAGGGTGTCTCTTGCTCCCTAGTGTTGGATGGAATTCATAATAGAAGTTTCCATTTTATTGTGATTCCTTGGGGTTTGTTTGATATCCTGTATGGGGGTAGGGAGATCCCATTGGAAGGTCAAGGATGGTATGTTCTTACAACCTTGAAGATCGGGGGTGGCTATGCAACTGACTACATAAGCTTACGGTTGGGTGGTGAATCTAACAATTGATTCTCCTATGGTTAAACAAGATTTTACTGGAAGGATCTAACGGGTCAAGAAAACGGAAAAGGACTAGTGAGATTGGAATGAAGACGACGACCTCTCCTCCAACAGCAGATTCGACCTATAGAAACGAGTTTTTTGTTTTGTGTATACTTGTTAGTTATTGAATTTGATAAATTTTATTGATGATTATGCATTGTAATGGTTATATTATTTTTTTAAGCTTTTAAAATTTTTCTAAGCAGGACCTGGGAATGGGGGTCCCTATAGACAATGACACATCCTTCTTATATCAATTATGGCCTTGCTTGTTGCACCTGAATGGTGTGAGTGATGTGAGGCCAATTGTGAATAAAATGATTCAAGTATTTTGTTAAATAATACACTTGAATGTTTGTTTGTACTAGTATGTTCAATTTCACTGTGATTATAATTCTTGTAAAGTGTCGAGTTTGGTTTTCGAAAATGCAAAATCAGAGTTTGAAAGTGCTAAAATATGTTTTCAAAATTTCAAATTTAAGTAAATTGGAAGTGTCAAAATTAGCCTTCCAAATGGGAAAAATCAGGTTCTAAAAGTTCCATTATCATTTTTATCATATTGGAAAAGCAAAAAAGCCATTTTCAAAAGTGGCGATATCAAAAGTAAAAGTATACTTTTGGAACCTGGATTTGGCACTTTTGGAACCGGATTTGACACTTTTGGAACCGGTTTTAGCACTTTTGGAACCGGATTTCGCACTTTTGGAACCGGTTTTGGCACTTTTGGAACCTGGATTTGGCACTTTTGGAACCGGTTTTGGCACTTTTGGAACCGTATTTGGCACTTTTGGAACCTGGATTTGGCACATTTGGAACCAAATTTGGCACTTTTGGAACCAGATTTTGCTTGATTTTGGGGTTTAGAAAGGTTTTTTTTAACTCGTCTTCAAAGTGACTTGGACTAGAATATGTCCAAGTTTAATGAAATTGGCATTCTCTATCATACTTGGTTATCAACCATTAAACATCCATCCTTTGAGTGATATTTTATCCCTTTTTCAACCTCGTTAGATTACATATGAAAAACAATATTTGGAATCTCCTTTAAGATCTTTTCTAACTCCCTAAACATGAAAATATCGCCGAGAAATATTTGTTCCCTTTCATGCTTGTAAACATATTTGAAAGGGTGTTTATCCGGTATAGGTTTATCCCTTTTTTGGGATGGGTGGACTATTTATGAAAAAGGTACACTCTAGTCAATCATTTAATAGAATATTTCTCCCTCTTATTGTTTATCCTTTTTTGAGCATAGGAGACTAAATTGATGAAAATGACACCTTGTAATCTTCTTTAGATTACTTTCAGAATATCTAAACATGAAAAGATCTCTAAGTTTACCTTCTTTAGACTAATAAAATAGTGCATCAAAGGGTCCATATGGGATCAAACCACTCCTTGTTCAGGTTTGTTAAACATATGATGAGGGACTCATCTCAGATGAGCTACAATGAGCATCTGTTATCCTCCTTAAGATCATTAAAAAAAAGAGGTACTCATCGATCAGGATGGGGGAAAAATTGGCGAAAATGGCCTGGCAGCTATTTGTTGACACCATTGAACATGGAACTTGTTTTCATCTTCTCTTATAGGTTGGTTTATTTTCTTTCCTTTGATCTATACCAATTCCATGAGTCACCTTACTTATTTGTTCTATCCAATGAATGCATAATTCATTATCGCATTATGCTTTGGTCCCTATCTTATTGAGGCAATGCTGCCAATTCATTTGTCATTCCATCCAATGTTCAAGGGAAATTATCTCGATTTATCCTTTCTGAAGTCCTGTCAACCTTCATCCTTGTGTTAGTTTGTGTTGATTTGATCCAGCAATTTACATTACTTTCCTATGATGGTTTCATGTCGATGATGTGGGATACATCATGGCCCTCCTTTGATGAGTATATTCCTATAAATTTCAACACATCATCCATGAATTAGACCTTAGAAACCAATTGGTACCTTGTAACTTTCATGCATCAATGACAAGTTTCCTCGCTTTTGATGGTAGGTTTACATCATTGGTTTCTAATCGAATGATTCCATAAGTGTTCGACTTCGGCTCATTTACTTGCATTTGTTGGAATGTACTAGGGTACCTTGGGAGTCATTGTCATTATTAGTGATTTCCCTCACACTTGTTAACAATTTACATCAATGAACGGTAATCAAGTGGTTTCTATAATGTTCAACTTCAGGACATCTATCTGTATGGTTAGAATCACACCATTTCTAGATTGGGACGAAGACCTTGGGTACCATTGTTTCACCTACCATTGTTGTGTGCTTCACCTAAGCTGTAATGGAGAATTTTTTAGTAGGTTCCAATATGGACATCATGTTGGTACCCTTAGTGTTATGTTTACTGTCACACATATCCACTTTGTATTGGTCCATGGTTGTGTTTTTATTGTAATGTGGATCCACTTTGTATTCTTTTCTGGCCATGATCTATTCAAGTCATGCATATACATATTCATGTTGTATGTTTGGTGTCCATGTCCTTTGTTAATAATTTCATGGATCTACAATGTATTGGTCAACAACCATGTTTTGAGTTAGTTTATTCCAAGTATGGTTATGCGTACCTTGGGGATGATGTTGATATATTGTTTGATCTTGGTTTGCAGCAATTATCTTGCTCTCATTTTCTAGCACCCTTTGTACCTATATTTTGGTAAAGTCTTTCAGCCATCAGTTTCCATTCCGACCTCACACTTTAGGAGGCATCTTGTTAATTTTTTGAGCATTAATTCAATATACTCTAGGATCTTTACTGAGAGAATAACATGTACATCATATCAAGCATAACAATACATATCAATCACGCCAAGCAATCACATGAGATAATAGACACACAGAGTTTCACTAGGGAAAACCATAAAGGTGAAAAACCCCACAACTTCCTCAGAGATAGAAAGTGCAATGATACAACCCAAGTACAAGAGATAATCTTCTCTAGCAGCTACTCCTCCTTCCTCACTTGTGCACCACATTTTGATGAGTGTAGAATTGAATAATGAGATGATCAAATAGAGTGCCTCCCGCACTCTATTTATACATGACCTGACTTGCCTAATAAACTAGAAGGGCCAACTTGTCTAACTTAGTCTAATAACCCATGGTAATACTAATTCGGGATGACCCCACACTTGGTGGTCTAATAACCCATCACATGCAAGTCGAAACACTTGCGACACTTGTCAATACAAATGACAACACTTCCGTATAGAGGAATAATAACATCTCTATAGGAGTACAATATACATAGGTGAAATACATTCCAAAGTTACATATACATCAACACTCCCTCTTAACTAGGAAGGTATTTCTAGACATAGATCTGCTAGCACAAGTCTTCTTCTCTGGATCATCATCACTGGATCATCGTCATTGTCACTACTGCTGCTATCTCAATCAATCTCCAATCTACTCATCATAGGAAGTTCTAAAGAGCCAATCCTTTTTCATACTGGATGTAGGCCCACCACCTGTAGGTCTTCATCATCTGTGCGAACGGTTTGATAGAGGTGGACTCTCAGGACTAATTATGTGCTGATGCAATACCTAACCACAGCATCCCAAGAACATTTATGTGACTAAGCACGATCGACAAGATCTATTAGGACTAATTACATGCATCCCTTTACAATACCTTTAAAGAGCATCCCAGGAACATTTATGTGCCGCAGCATGACCGGCAATATCTCTAAAGAGCATCCCAACACTTATTACGAGCATGCAGCTCAACCTATCGAATCTCTAGGACTGATTACATGTGAATAGACAATACCTTTAAAGAGTATCCTGGGAACATTTATGTGCTGCAACACGACTGACAAGATATCTAAAGAGCATCCCAGGACTTATTACGAGTACACGGATCAACCTATCGGATCTCCATGACTGATTACATGTCTCCATAGGAATACCTCATCCCAGGACTGATTACGAGCACACAGCTGAACCTATCATATCTCAGAGGACTGATTACATGCTACTTGCACAACTTGCCACATATCATCCATGACCTCGAAGTATCAACCTGATACCCATGATCCAGTTGATCATCATCACATGGAGCATCATCCTGATGCTCATACATCATCCTGATGTACATCATCTAGAATATCATCCTGATACTCATCATAGCATAATCTTGATGCATGTCATTTGGAGCAACATCCTGAAGCTCATCATCCATGATCATCCTAATCATACAATGCATCCACCTGATGCATATTATCTGGAGCAACATCCTGAAGCTCATCATCCATGATCATCCTGATCATACAATGCATCCACCTGATGCATACAAAGTATCTACCTGATACATATCATCATACATGATCTACATGATCATAAAAGTATCCACCTGAAACACATACAAATACATGATCCACCTGATCATACAATGTATCCACCTGATACATATACAAATACATGATCCACCTGATTATACAATGTATCCACCTGATACATATACAAATACATGATCGAACTGATCATAACAAGCATCCAACATGATGCATATACATATACATGATCCAACTGATCATAACAGGCGTCCAACATGATGCATATACATATACATGATCCAACTGATCATATCCAACATGATTCATATACATAGCAATAACTAGAGCATCGTCTTGATGCTCATCACATAGCGCTTACATCCATAGCCATGGGAAGGATCCTCCTCTCACCATGCTCACAATGGTTCCTGCAAATGTGTCCATCACTTCTTCCTCGAAGTGTTGTCAATCTGCAGAACACCAAGCCTCTCTCTGAAGTACTCAAACTTCACTCTAGCTAGTGGTTTCGTCAACACATCTCCAATCTGCTCAACCGTCGCAACATACAGGAGCTTCACTACTCCTCTATGCACCATATCCCTGATATAGTGATATTTGATCTCAATGTGCTTTGACCTGTTGTGGAACACCGGGTTCTTAGACAGCTTCACACAACTCTGGTTGTCACAAAAGATACTAGTAGCCTCCAACGGGAGATCAAATAACTCAGATAGTAGCTTCTGAAGCCATACTGCCTCACAACTAGTTGAACAAGCTACAACATTCTCTGCCTCGACTATACTCAGTGCTACGCATGACTGCTTCCTGCTAAACCAAGAGATCACACCTGATCCCATACTGAAGCAACACCCAGAAGTGCTCTTCCTATCTGCAACACTTCCTACCCAGTCCAAATCAACATAACACTGTAGGTTAAGCTTTTCATTCGCATCATACTTGAGCCCATAGTCAATTGTACCCTTCAGGTACCTCAGAATATGCGTTACAACTACCAGGTGAACACCTCTTGGATTCGTCATGTATTGGCTCAATGTGTTCACTGCAAAGCAAATATCTGGTCTCGTTTTTGTCAAGTACATCAAGGACCCAATCATCTGACGATACCTAGTGACATCAACCGGATTAGATGAAGCATCACACAGAAGCTTTAGGTTCGATGCCATAGGTGCGGCCATGGCCTTGCAGTCCATCATCCTGAATCTCTTCAAGATCTCTACGGCATACTTCCTTTGTCCAAGGAAGATTCCATCTACACTCTGCCACACCTCCATGCCTAGAAAATAGTGCATAATCCCCTAGTCCTTCATCTCAAACTCGGTAGCAAGCTTCTGCTTGGTGTCGGAAATCAACCCATCCTCACCTGTTACAAATAGGTCATCCACATATAATAGTAGTATCATAGGATTTCCTTCCTCAACCTTGTAGTAAAAGTTGGAATCCAATTTAGTCTTGGTAAAGCCCAAACTGGATAGAAAGTTTTTTATCCTAGCATACCAAGTCCTAGGATCTTACTTCAAGCCATACAAGGATTTCTTCAACCTGCACACATATGACTCCCTGTCATGGGTCTCAAAACCAAGTGGCTACTCCACATACACTTCCTCTTCGACTACACCATTCAAGAAAGTTGTCTTGACATCCATCTGGTGTATCTTCCATTTAATCAATACAGCCAGAGAAAGTACTGATCTGATGGAAGTGTACCTGGCTACAGGAGCAAAAGTTTCTTCATAGTCTATGCCCTCTTTCCGAGAGAAGCCATGAGCTACAAATCTTGCTTTGTATTTCTCTATGCTGCCATCTACAGCATGCTTGATCTTGTATATCCACTTGGAAGTCACAACTGACTTCCCTTCAGGTCTTGGGACTACATCCCAAACATCATTCTTCATGATCGATTGGTATTCCTTGACCATGGTATCCTTCCATTCTTTCTTTTCCACTGCTTCTTCATAACTTGAAGGTTCTTTGTTCATAATATCACAGAGTAAGGCAACATAGCTGGTATGAGATCTAGTTCTCTTCCTTGCTCTGTGTTCTTATTCTGGAATGCCATACCTTTCTGCATCTTGAATGAGCTCTCTAGCCCATCCAGGTTTTCTCTTGTGAGAGTTCTTCTCACGGGGTGGATCTACAGGTTCTTGTGGATGTTCAGCTTCACGATCTACTTGTGGAATTGCTTCAGTCATGGTGGTGTCTTGGAATCTGATTTCCTTTGGTTCTTCATGATCTTCAACAGGTGTCTTCCTTGATTTCATATAAGCTAACTCAGAGAACTAGATGACATCAGAGAACTAGATGACATCAGACTGCATACATTAGAGTGGATAATCTCCAAGATTCCTTTTGCTTTGCTTTCACTACTTGGAAATGCCTTCTTAATGTTCTTTCCTTTTGCACATCCTTTGCAAACACCTTCATGCTTTGTCTTGATTTCAGGAAGACCTTCTACAGCTTTACTTGCAATTGGTAGTGCCCTATAGTACACATGTGCAAGCCTTCTATGCCAAAGTTCACTTGGCTCCATGGATTCAAGTACCATGGCATGTTTAGCTTGTCCCTTCAATTTGTACAATCCTCCCTCTTTCTCTCCAATCACTACTGCATCATCTATAGTTTTACCCTTTGGCCACATTAGGACTTGGCCATCTACAAATGCAACCCTCATTCCTTTTGCATCTCATGCATAAATGGAGAGTAGGTTCTTTTTGAGCTCAGGTACATATAGAACATCTTTCATCTTCAAAGACTTCCCAAAGTCTAGGTTGTAGGAGGCTTCACCACTTCCCTTGATAGGATATTGATAGTCATCCCCAAGTTTCACTTTATGGGGTGACTCATGTTCAGATAGATTTACAAAATATTCTTTAAACCCAGTCATGTGTTTGGAAGCCCCACTATCAATAAGCCAATCATTACATCCATGAGAGATAGTACCTGTGAGAGCAAATATTAGAACATATTCATCCTCACTTGATGAATCATCACTTTCTTTTCTAGCCTTCTTCTTGGGAGGTTCATCATCCTCAGTAGCATGAGCATGATATCTCTTCTTGTTGTTCTTCTTGTTGTTGTTGTTGTCTTTCTTCTTCTTGGGACATTCTAAGGAAAAGTGTCCTTTCTCATTACAATTGAAGCACCTCAGATCTTTCTTTTCTCTGTGGTATGGGTGGGAAGATTTATTCTTGTGATTGGATGGCTCCCTCTTGAACTTTCCTTTCTTGGTGTGAGTTGTGAGAGCTTGATATTCATTTCCCATATTTTCTTCTCAGGCTACGAGCCTAGCCTCTTCTTGTGAACATTCCTCCCATAGTCTACTGAAGGATACCAACTTCTTTCTTGCACAGATTCCCTGGATAAAGGAATCCCATGACCTAGGTAGGCCATTCAATGTGGTCATAACAACTTCACCATTATCCACTACTTCATCCACAACTTCAGGTTGTTCCTTGATCTGAGAGACCTTAGAAAAATAGGATTGAATGGTCTCTCCATTATGGAGCTTTACCCCTTTCAATTTGTTCTACAGAGTCATCTTCTGATTTATGTTCTTCCCTTCAAAAAGCTTGGTAAGGGAATCAAACATCTCCTTGGGTGTCTTTAGAGATGACACATGTGGTATGAGATGGTCTTTGATAAAATCAGCAATGATTCTCTTTGCCTTGACCAAGTTCTTCTTATGTAGGGCTTTAACCTCTTCTTCCTCTGGGACAGGGACCTCAAAGCTTATGTAAGTATCCAATTCATTTTCTTCCAGAATTAACCCAATCCTATACTTCCATGCTTGGAAGTTATCAGCCCCTTCAAGCTTATCCTCAAGCTTCGCGTGGTGAGACATCTTAAAGAGTACTTCAAATGAAAATAGAAAAGATTTAGGTCTGACCACTTGATTTGTAGAAATTTGGATCTCGTGCTGGATTAGAGTTTGTCAGAGAAACATTAAAAAATCAAAATGTGAATTTCAAACTTCTGAAATGATAGAAAGATGCGCCTTGATGAGCTGATCAGTGTAGTATATTCAGAATTTGAAATCTACAAAGTTTCACCCTTCAGAAATGCCTTTTAGTCTTCCCAGATTCACTAGGGAGGACCCTGAATAGGGTTTGAGCTTCCCAGAGCTTCACCCAACCAAAAAGTTTGATCCAAAGCTTTAACTTCGATTTTTTCAAGGAGATTCCAACTATGTTCTCAGATTTAAGAAATTCCTATTTTTGTGGAAACCCTAATTTTTAAGGCCAAAAATGAAAGTGCCCAGAATTGAATTCTGATTGGACAGAAAGATTCACCTTTATGAGTAGAGTCAATCCACCTTACTTCCTTTCCAAAATTTGTGGAGAGAAACCCAATAAATAAGAAACCTTAGTTTCTGCAACTGCACAGTGTCTTCTTCTCAGGTTAGCTCTGATACCATGTTAATTTTTTTAGAGAATTAATTCAACATACTCTAGGATATTTACTGAGAGAATAACATGTACAACATATCAAGCATAAAAATGCATATCAATCACACCAAGCAATCACATGAGACAATAGACACATAGAGTTTCACTGGGGAAAACCATAAAGGTGAAAAACCCCACAACTTCCTTAGAGATAGAAAGAGCAATGATAAAACCCAAGTACAAGAGATAATATTCTCTAGCAGATACTCCTCCTTCCTTGTGTGCCACTTTTCATGAGTGTATAAGTGAATAATGAGATGATCAAATAGAGTGCCTCTCGCACTCTATTTATACATGACCTGACCTACCTAATAACCTAGTAGGGCCGACTTGTCTAACTCAGTCTAATAGCCCATGGTAATACTAATCCGGGTCGACCCCACACTTGGTGGTCTAATAACCCATCACATGCAAGTTGCGACACTTGCGACACTTGTCAATACAAATGACAACACTTCCGTATAGAGGAATAATAACATCTCTATAGGAGTACAATATACATAGGTGAAATACATTCCGAAGTTACATATACATCAACACATCTGTTACACTCAAAATGTCACAATTATGTGTCATCTTTGAGTTTTGTGCTTCATCTCCATGAAAATGTGGTTATTATGCTTCCTAGATGTGTTCTAGAGGGAAACATAAAGCCTATTATAGTCCCTATCCATGTTGGGAAGTGAAATCCATTATTAGGAGGCCGAAATTTCACCATTTGGACCATGTTTTAAGACCTCTTTTGAGTATTAGTTCCCCCTACCTTGTCTAGCAAGGGATAAAATCCAACCTCTAGTGTTAGGGGAGCGATAATTTCCCTTTTTATGACTCTGCGGCCTTCTTTGGGGGAGTGTTAATTTGGTCCAACTACTTTGGCATGGATCTAGGATAATGATTTTGGAGAATATTTTGGATAGGAGGTTCCATGATTCAAATATTCCCTCCCTTTCCATTTCATGGAGTCTAATCCTTCTTGATCCATGATATCCTCCCTTGATAAATCCTTCTCTCCATAGTAGTTAAGCCTCCAAACCCTATATAATCAGGGCCATCCTTGGGTGAAGAGACATGGAAGAAGTGAGTATCATTACTCTGTTCAATTATAGAGTGATACATGGAAAGAAAGCTTGAATATGCAATCCTTATTTAATCTAATTCTCAAGGGGTCTAGAATGAGAGCTTGGAGGAGATGTTGTTACTAAGTTAGGTATAACTTGTATGTATTTCTTTATGGATTTCCATTCAACACAAACTTGGCCTATTTCTCCCAATTTCATGTCTTTCATGGTGAATGTATGAATATGTCTTTCAATTGATAGCTAGATATTTGTTTATACACTTGTTGTTTTGGAGAAGGTATTGTCTTATTCTTGTGAACAAGTCCATAAGCCCATATCTCAAGGGTAGGAGCTAGATCAACCTCGTAGCAATGAGGAAAACCATCAAAACTGAGGTAGGTCATCTGTGTCCTTTGTTTATTCTATAACTTGTTTGCTTGACTATGAATTAGGTCTAGGAGGATGTTGGTGTCCACTTGTTTACTTCTATATTGGATTGGGAAACAAGGAACCATTTTATAATCCAAGAAAAGTTCTACCTATCCATAGGGAGAATTTCCTACCACACTTTCCCCGTTTCCAACACTTGTAATTGCCCCCTTTCCGCATATGAAAAAACCCTAGAAATATTGAGTTGATATTTGGTATGTATTTCCTTTTCAATGTTAACAAGCTCTTCTTTCAAAGTTGTTTTTTCATCTTCTCCAATTCTAAAACAACTTGTTTGATATGTTTGAGCTTGTAAACATGGTTTACAAGATTGCTACATGGGAGTATAGAATTATGATATTGAAGAAATCTACCAATAATCCATGGTCAAAATTATTTTAATGATAAATATTGGTTGTAAGTATATTTTTGATAAATATTTCTGCACCCAACAATTTCATAATCAACCAAATATATTGTAGAAATAAATAAAATACAAAACATACTTTATTCTGCAAATCTTTTCTTGCATTTATTGTACAACAAAAAAGAAAAAAAAATAGTGATTAAAGAGATGATAATCTTTATATTAAATATAAAAATGTTGATAACATTATTCATAATTGATTAAATGAAACTACCATAGGGTTGGACTCTTAGCCTACTAAAACCAATCGTGAGAGATTGTAGAAATTTATGAGATGCTTATACTTATTAAAAACTAAAATTGCATAAATTGTATCTATTTAAATTATTAGAGTGATTCATTTATATAAACAAGAGCACCATAGCTACAATGTCCCTGCCTATAGCATGAGCCATTAAAATAAGTTTATGTATTTTTAGATTTGCTAAATAAATTTTTTAGATCTGTATTTAAATAAGTTTAGTTTTAAAAAAAAATATAGACACAAATATGTTTGTATTTAAATAAGTTTAGATTTTTATTTTTTTTCTAGAAGAATCCGCAATGGAGATTGGGCTAGTATAGTGACATGGGTCCAAGGGTCAGTTGGAGGGAAACACCTGACCTTCCATTAATTTATATCTCAAGCTAGTTTTTAAAGAAATATAAATTATGCTCAAATATTTCACAAATTACAAATAGGATTAACACATCATTTCTTTACACACCTTCTCACAAATTCCCGATTAAAATGATCTATTTTTTGTTTTCTTTTTACTAATAACATTAACAAACAATTTTTGTACATATGCTCTTGCAAATTTGCTAGCTAAAATTATGTTTGTTTTTGTTTTAAAGATTTTTTTTTCTTTTTCTTTTTAAATTTAGAGATAAGACTGAGTATTACACCTAGAGAGTAATTGGTGAGCATTCTTATTGTATACAATAACCTTGATATACCACTAACTCTTATTTCCCTCAAAATACCTCATAATTTCGTTTACAAATCTATCTTTACTTCTCCCTTGGAAAATTTATGTATTTTAAGACACCTTCATCTTTTTCTTGATCTGCAAAATTATGTACACATGTACTATTGTTTTCTTTAATAGTGCAAAGTATTTTATGTTTATTATTTATCTAACTATGCAGCTAGAGTAATTTCACATATACAATAACCTAGAGTTACCACTCACTCTTGATTGCCCTCAAATACTTTGAGATCCTAATAAATAACCAAGAGAAACCCTTGTGTGGAAAAGCTCATAATTATGATTATGATATCTCATTAAATGATTGTATCTATTTAAAAGGGATTGAACCCTAATTTGACCATAACCTTGCTCTTATTTTGCAGTTGGCTCATTTTGGTATTATATTTTATGATAACTCATTTATTACAGGTGAAGGATCTAATTTATAGAGGATTCATCTAGATACTATGTGAAATACATGGACAACAACCCAACCAATAAGGACTCGTATTCTTTAATGTACAATTGGGATTCGTTTTTGTTAGTTTTGCGCTCAATTGGGTTACCTTTTTGCATCTAATACCTTCCACCACCCTGCCTATTTTCTTGTCTTTTGATGTTTTCCTGCCTATTTCCTTATCTTTTGATGTTTTCCCTACGTTTGAATGGTCCAATCATCATCTTGACTATATGAGGTAACAATGCTTAAGTAGACATGATTTACTGTGTTTTGTTGCTTATTTGAAATATAGGATGATCGACCTAACTATCATGGGTATTTGCAGCACTGTTCATATCTTTTTGAAGCTGCAGGTCTACGCGCTACCAGAATTATGGAGTGATGCACACTACTGAAATCACATAGGTGTCTGTGCCCTTCCAAAAATGGAGAAGAATATTTCAGGAACTATTGGAACTGCATAACATACTAGGCATGCTACAACAATTCCGGTAGTACAATGAAACTATCACCAACCATTGCGTGTTACCATAGTTGCAGGATCGAGTCATACAATGACCAAGCTATTTTGGGTAGTCAGATTGAGACCAAAGATTTGACATCGATTCCACAATTTGCGTAGAGGATCTATTTGTCTCCTGATCACATTATATATGGAGATCTCCAGAACCCATGTTGAATTTGGATCTCAAACACGATTTCATGTTATAATCCATGAAATCAATATGACGAGATATTAGTAATCATTCTATGTATGTCATTGTATGATCGTGATATCCATATTTGGTGAATTGAGATCCAAGTTATATGGGCCTGTTATTGTAACCAATTACACATGGGTTTCTATATATTGTAAAACATTTTCATGAACATGTTAGCTCAGATCTTATTGTTTTGTACACAGCTTAGGGAGGAGTGTTAGTGACAAAGTTCCTTTTGAACTCTCATTATGTACTTGTTGGGCTCCAAATATATCATACTTTCTATTATAAAAATCCCTATTTACAAACCATATTCCTTCACTTTTAATACATTCCAGTTCCATTATTCCATCACCCACTTCTAAATACATCCATCCTATCTTGTGGCTAATTATTATTATGTTCTTATTTTTTTAATAATTAAAGGTGTTTTATCATGGTTTTATGGATAAAAGATTAATGACATATTTCTGTGAACAAGCAACATATTCAAGTCAAAGATCAATAGTATACATGAATTCCAATGGGAAACTATGAAGAGATCACGCATATGATAAATTTAGAGATCATGATCAACTCTCAACATAGAAGAAGGGCACAAAATCTAATCATTTGGGATAACTGTATTAGGTAGATTCCATCTTTATCTCGATTGCTGATTTCCTCCATCCAACTGGCATGATGGTTAGCCAATAGGGTTTACCTTTAGCCAATATTGTTGAACTGCCAAATTGTATTTATTCTGGACAGCCAAAACTTAAGCGAAGTAAGGATATTTGGGTAAGCAAAGTCATGAGCATGGAGCAAAGTCAACTTTGCTCCATGCCCTTTGGATGGAGGGAATCAGCAATCCACATAAACTCAGGCTGTGGCTTCCTGCACCCAAAATAGAAGTCAAACTCACATTTTCGGATTCCAGCCGGAGGTGCATCTTGCACCATAAATATTAGTCACTCCCAACAATAATCATATGAAAGGTATGGAACAAAGTCACTCCATGAAGCAAAGTCAACCTTTGACTTTGCTCCATACCTTTTGGATGAAGGGAATCAGCAATCCAGACCCAAAATGGAAGTCAAACTCAGATTTTCGGATTCTTGCACTCTTGCACCCTAAATATTAGTCACTTCCAACAATAATCACATGGAGCTCTAGTCATAAAGTCCGAATCTTAACCAAATCACTGAAATTATGCATGGATTTTTTCAAACAAAGGGGGAGTCAAGATTCTTGTTTTGGCGTCTTATTTTATTATTATCAACCACATGGAGCTATTCTAGGCTCTTATGGCACAAATGGAGGAAACAACACGCATCTATTTCCAAGAATTATGTAATTATGAGGATGAGTCAATATAGTCCCATTCGTTATTTTGAATCTTATCTCAATTGGTTAAGGTGACTGGATTGGTAGGTTCTTGTTTTTATTTTTAGTAAAGGCTGTTATGAAACACCCAAGGAAAATATACTTGGCCTGGTTATATATCTATGTACTTCATAAGTTAAAGGACACACAAATGATAATAAAAATATCGCTATGATGTTCCTTTTCCCACTGCAATCATGATATCTTTGCTTTGATGTTGTAACATTGATTCCTACAATTTTTAATGGAATTTTCTTACTGAGAAGTGTGACAAATTTAATTTACAGCTTCTACCTGCTGTGAATTTCAGCTCACGGTCTTGGTCGGTAAGGGCCCACCGTGCAAGATCGTGTAGGTATTTTTTTTTTTTATTAAGTAGATTAATTTTTTTAGGTAGATTCCTTCTCCATTTTATTCTTGTTCTGGCATTATTTATTCCTAGTTTAGTCTATTCCTGTTATGTGTAATCGTTCATTCTTGTTCTAGTTTAGCTGTGTCCTATGTTCTTCCTGTGTGTTCTTATTATTCCTGCACTGGTAACTAGAATTTAGTTCTGTCTTCCATTCCAGTACTTTTGTTCCTGCACTCAACACATATTAGCACTGCACAACCTAGATCTGCAATTTTGCCTTTTAACACTTTTTTTCTAAAACCTACCTATTCCAACCATGGTAGCATAATTAGTGTAAGAATAAGGATGAGGTATGGAAAAAGTACTTATAGTAAAAATCTAAAATAAGGAAGTAGTCTTCTTATATGAATAATAATTTTATTGAAATATGCATGGATATATCATAAATGTACATTTAAAATCATTGGTTTATTTCTAGACATGTTATTTACAATCAAAATTACTATTTAAAACCAAAAATATAAAATATCAATGTAGTGAGAATAAAGAATGTGAGAGATAACAACTAGTTAGTAATAATTTTTTTATATGAAAATATGAAATTGAATTTTATTTACATTTTATAATGCTTAAATAATTAAAATGTGGTATTTCAAAATTAGGTTTTCAAAATTCATTTTTCCAATGTATTAGTATTTGACCTGCACCAATATGAATTCGAGTTGTTTCCAATTAGCGTACATAAAAAACCAATACAGCAGAATTATACTACTATAATTCCAACACATTCATTTCAAAACTCATGCATTTCCCTTTTCCCTCTCCTTCATCCTATAATTCTCATCAACATTCTGCTTTCAGATCAATTTTCAGACCTCTTTCATGTTGTCAAACACTCACAAACACAATCATTCCAACTCTTCCCTCTAATTTCATCTTCACTGGTCACATTCTCTCTACATAATTAATCCCAGCTTGAAACCCTCACCCAATTCCATTTCATCTTGACTTCAATTGAACACAGAACGCTGCATTCTGTGCATTAATATTTGAGTGCCATGTATATATTGTAATACTGTCATACATGATGAATTGTTTTTATGTGTCCTGTTAACACACTGTTATGAGTAAGTCTTATATATATATTATTGTTTGAACATATTTCACTTTATATTAAATATTCTTATATGTGTAACATATTGGTTTTTGTGAGTATTTATTAATAGTCTTATATTTTGTTATTGTTTGATAATTTATATTTTGTTAATATTTGTTAATTGTTATGATATATTTTTATTTCATTAATACTAGATGTGTTGCTATTTATTGTAACATAAAAAAATGTAGCGTTCACGCAACCTTAATCACAAAGTTAAATTTGACTGAAATCCACATTGTCTTTCTTTTAGTCCCATTCCATTGCCTTTTGTTTTCTTTTGTTTTTCTAGCGTTCACGCAACCTTAATCACAAAGTTAAAGTTGACTGAAATCCACATTGTCTTTCTTTTAGTCCCATTCCATTGCCTTTTGTTTTCTTTTGTTTTTCCTTCTTGAGTATCTTTTCGAGGACATTTCATTTGCACGGTTTTAATGTTTGATTTTCTAATTATTTGAATTTGTGTCGTGTTAGTTAGTTTGTTTCAATTTGGTTTTTCGGTAGCTTAAATTCCTTTTTATTTTCCGCACTTTAATTTTCCATAGCTTCAATTATCAAAGGAAGATTAAAGCCCTAACTCATGAGACATGGCTTTACCATAATGAGTTTTCAACCTAAGGTGTTTTGCCAATCAAATTCATTCTTTGGTTGTTTGTTTTCTAGTCATTAGTCATTATTTAGGATAAGAATAGGTTCTGATCTTGCAAATTCAATGTTTGCACCTTTAAGTCTACTACCCCGTAGTTAACAATTTAATGTTCCATATTAATTAAACATATAATTTTACTCACACTACTCTTTACTCTAATTACTGAAAATCATGTGTTGTTATCATTCTCTATGCTATATCCGTGTCCGGATATACTCCGTGATTACTCAAGCGAATAATCCTCCAATGGAAAATAACTCCATTTAATAAAATAATAATATATAATTGATAATGGATGATAAATTACAAAGGATATGGTTGCCTTAAATATGGCTTGGCCATCACATATTGAAGAGACACTTCTCTTCATAAACTATATTTTAATATTATTAACTACTATTAGGAATAGTTACCTATTTATTACTTTTTATTGTTGTAGCATTGCCACTCTCTTAGAGAGGCTTTGTCCTCAAAGCCTTATAATTTTGTCGCACTATTCTTTGCAATGTCGTGGCCGCCGAAACATGTCGATATGAACTGCTAAGTGTAGAGCATAACTTCCGATACGTCGACGGATGAATCCATCCCAAATTGATTTGTTGTGGACTGATGGGATTCCCTACTGATGTGTCGTCAAGAAATTTGATCACATTAGTACCATTATCTTTCGACATTTCCCACTTTTTCAAATATCGATTTTTATGGTTGGGGTGTCGATAAGGAACTTTCACGATGTCATTTTTGTTTTCGGATGTCGCCTTTAGAGAATTGATCTGAGTTGGAAGTTGTATTTTCGTCTCCTGAGGATTTAAGTTTTTGTTCTGTATTTTTTCCAACTTGTTTTCTAACTGCCTATTATCATTTTGAAACTTCTTAATCAATTCGACTTGCGATTTTCTGTCAGCTTCATATGTCTTAAGTTGTTCCTTAAAATCTTCATTATGACTTCTGATACAACTATTTTCTTCCTGTTTGTCTAGAAGTTTCTCTTCAATGTCATCCAAATATTGTTCTATCTTCCGACTATTTTTCAACTTCTTAATTTTTGTGACTAGTATCTTGTTATGATTTCTTAGTCTAAAAATTTCTTCAGCATTGTTAGATAATGCTTTGTTACTCTTCGCGATCTCTGACTTATGTGTCTTTTTAGAGTCGTCATTTTGTTGTTGAAGAACTTTTATCTGTTGTTGACACTGGCCGACCTCTGATTCTTGACTTTCTAATTTATGTCGTAAATGCATTAGTTCTTCATCTTTGTCGCTAACGATTTTGTTCAAGCGTATTATTTCTGCTTTGTAATTATTTATTTCCTCCTTTATATCTTGATTTTTGGCAAGTGCTTCCTGTGTGAAAATATGAGATGAGGCATCTAGCACATTTGGACTACCGACTTGGTCTTTTTTTTGCATTAGTCTTTGTAACACCTCCATTAATGTATTATGGTTCTGCATCATTTTTTGGTCTAACATTTTTTGTTCCTTGCTCATAATGTCGAACTTGGTCATCCTTGTCGTTAACGTGTCTCGACTTCTTGATGAGCCTTCCTTTACTTTGACTTGATTTCTTCGATGATAAGTGTTCTTCGACTTCTTTGATGATAAGGAGTCTTGCTTGGACTTTGCCTTTAATTTCTTCTTTGACTTGGTCTTCTTTGGCTTGAATTTGCTTTGTTTCTTCAAACAATTCTTATTTCAAAATAATTGATTTTTTTTTTCTCCTTTGATAATAATTATTATTATTAAAAGCTAATAATAATATTATTATTAATATTTTTTTGTTTGTTTTTTTGAAATGTTATATAGTATGATAACAATAATTTTATTATTATTATTATTATTATTATTATTTTAAATATTAAACTAATGTAATAATAATATTACAAAGTTAAAATATATATATATTTTTTTTAAATTTAGGGTTTGAGGGAGTTTATGTGGATGAAGGAGGGCTACGTGGAGGCCGAGTGGGGGATGGACGAGAGGTGGATGGGGGAGGGTCTGCTGGACGTGGCCGACAGAGGGAGAAGAAGGCTGAGGTGGTGGTGGGAGGAGGCGCTGGAGGGGGTGGCTCGGTGGTGGGTGGACGTGTGGACGGAGGGCGTTGTGGATGGTGGAGATGCTACACGGGGGAGAGTGCAGAGCGCGGGGCAGGCAGGAGAAGGGCGCAGTAGGAGAGTGCGAGGAAGGGCGCAGCAGGAGAGAATGGCTGGAGGTGAAGTGCGTGGAGCGGAGGGAGGACGCAGCTAGGGTGTCGTGGTAGGGAGCACGCAGGTGGTTTGGGCGCAAGGCTTGGGTAGCGGGGGATGGTGGAGGAAGAGGAGAAGAGAGGATGGCAGGGAATTGGCAGCGTGGTGGGGGAATGTAGGGAATGGGGATGCGAGGTGCGGATGAGGAGAGCGATGGGAAATGCGAGAGGGTGCAGAGATGGGAGGTGAATGGGAGGAGAGCTGTGGTTGGGGATGGTGCTGTGGTGGAGCGCGGAAGTTTGATGGGTGAGGTGCAGAGGTATGGGCGTGGAGATCGAGCGTGGAGCCTACGGATTGGGAGGACGTAGCGAGAAGGGATGGGCGGAGGTGAGGAGGGTTGCATGCAACGAGGAGGTTAGACGGGGGTGCACGAGAGTAGTGATGGGTGGAGGGGAAAACGCGTAGCAGATGGAAGGAGGAGGTAGCAGGAGGCCGAGAAGTGCAGCGGGGAGATAGAGTGTGTGAGGGCAAGCGGAAGGAAATTTGTAGTAGAGGATTTCTTCAGAAAATCTGAGTATGGATGGCTAAAATCCGGTGTCAGATCACAGATCCGAGTTCAAGGAATCCTTGAGTGTTTGGATAAAAAACCCGAAATCAGTAGAAGCCTGAGGAAAGGCTGGCTCTGATACCAATGCTATATCCGTGTCCGGATATACTTCATGATTATTCAAGCGAATAATCCTCCAATGGAAAATAACTCCATTTAATAAAATAATAATATATAATTGATAATGGATGATAAATTACAAAGGATATGGTTGCCTTAAATATGGCTTGGCCATCACATATTGAAGAGACACTTCTCTTCATAAACTATATTTTAATATTATTAACTACTATTAGGAATAGTTACCTATTTATTACTTTTTATTGTTGTAGCACTCTAAGCTCTTAATCCATGGAGTGTGCTAAGTGAGGAGGGCCCCCTATTCCGAATCGCACCATCAATATTATATTTTGCTCTAGATTCATCTTAGAAGTTTGGTTGGAAGAATTTATATTATCTTCTAGATTTCATCTCAAGGTTTGGATAATGTTTTTACAGTCTATTCCAGATTCACTTGAGACAGTTTTATTATCATCTTTATAATTATGTTGTAGATTCATCTAAAAAAACATAAAAGATTTGTAATTTTATTGCAAATTCCTCTCTTATTTTTATAGTTCAAACTTATAAAGAATGTTTGGTGTTGTGAATTGAGTCTAAATCTAGTAGAATTAGTTGGTGAATAATTTTAATGTACCCAAACCAAATTTAGGGACACTAAATCAAACTTATGAAAACTCATACACAAATAGGATAGGTTAGATACAAAAAAAGACTACTTTTGGCTAGAAATAAAAAATTAAACCCCAAACACCTCTAGACCTTTATAATTCTTCACGGATGGATTATAATGTCTTCTATAGGTTAAGTATATCATACATTATCTATAAATAGAATCCCAACTTCAATAGCTGCACATTTTTTGCATGCATCATGCCTGAGTAGACTCCTTTGGATAAACTAAAGGCTTCAAGGAAATATCCCCAAGACTTATGTGGAACCCAACAAATTATGGTACATATATGAAATAGGCTAGCCTCAAAATACCCCCAATCATCTATAACAACACTAAAATTAACATTGAGGCCTAGTTGGACATAGTTTGGAAGCTAGGAAATAAAACACTAGTTTTAGGATAGCTCAACTGGGGAATTTCCAACTCTATTAGAATGGCCTATAAGGGTCACGAAATTTTGATTTGAAGGATATTATAGGTCCACAAATATTTCTACTTACTAAAAAACTCACAGACTGATATTTGGATTCATGGAAGTCAGATTAACATGACAATCTGTAAAAGTAGTTAGATTTGACACTATAACGAGCATAGGAGCAAATGTTCATTAATAGATGAAAATATAATTTGTAGAACAGAAAGCCAAATAATTATATTGAACATTAGAGGAGATAATTTACATTAGAAATCTTCATATATATAAACAAGTTCCCATGGGGTCACTTTCATCCATCAATAACATTGGAAAAGACAAGGCACTATAGAAAACGCTTTATCTATTGAAATCTTCAACACTAAAAAAGGTAGCACTTGAATAGAAATAGAATGGACCTAAAAGTATCCTCAATGATCAATTCTAAATTCCTTACTCCTCATAGTGTATATGATTCCTCAACTAGAAAGATGAACAAAAGGGGCACATCTTCGAACTAGTGACAAGGGGCACATCTCCCAAGTCTTGAGAAGCTGAGAGCACTCGATGCAATAATCAAACTGGAAAACGATATCAATGGGTGTGCTCATCCTTATTTAACAAGTGATTTTGATTCTAGGATACACTGCATGTGGACAACTAACCTCATCCAATGCACCCTCAATGGATAAGTTTGTACTTGCAACTTTATCTCACCTTTTCCTTTCTTTGTTTCCTTTCATGCTTTAGTCTACTTTCTTTCTTTTGGAAACTCTTTCTTTTCCGTTATTTTTTAATGCATTCTTGATTTTCCAATGCTTTCCTACTTTTATTGTTGTTTTTTTTCTTTTATATTCTTTCCTTCTTTTCTATTGCTTTCTACTTTTCTGTGCTTTCCTGCTTTTCTTCTTTTATGTTGCCTCACAACATTTTAGTTGCTTTCTTGATTTTTACTACTTTTCTTCCAAATTTATTTTTGGAAGGAATATCATTGGTTCCACGTAATCTCCTATGCACCCTCCTAGGACACCTAAGCACTTACAACTCATCAAATAATGAATTAATAATTAAATATTATAAATTATGGACTACATTCTTCTCCATGGTTTAATTTAATTAAACTGAATAATCATAGACCAAAATTAACCCTAACTAATTTATTTAATTTTCCACTAGGACCAATGGGGATCTAATGAGATAGTGGTTTCTCCTAGTTCTATAAAAAGCGAGGACATTACAGTCCTCCCTTCCTAAAATTTTCTTGTCCTCAAGCAAGTGAAAATATGGTTGGTGAAAACCTGCACATTTTTTTTCCACAATACTTTTCCAAGGATGCTTAAAAAATCATTTGAAGCTCATCTCCATCATAGATGACCCTTTTGACAAACTTTAATTGCTCATCCTCTCCATCAAGTCTTATGTAGGAACCTGCTTTTGAAACACTCAATGGAAAATTGAGCTACAATATATGGATTGAATTTGAATGTGCTGCACCTTTTCACATGCTTCAATCCATCCAATAACTCACATGCAACCCATTTTTTCTTCCATACATTGAGCTTCTCATATGTCAAGATTGGCCTTGAACCATTATGGTCAATTTCAATATCAAGCTTGCTTTCCCTTAAGCACTTCATGCCTTTATCCCATGCATGCATGAAGACTAACACCTCCATGTGTGTGATTGAATAATTTTTATGATGTGTTTTCAACCCCATGGGGTGTCTATTTAGCCTCAAAACCATTCCGAAGCTTTCTTTGGAAGCATCACCTTTATGTCCAAATGGTGGAGAAAAATATTTTGGGGTAAGCTTGGAACATTGATGTAACATTTTCTTTATCCTTTTGAGAACTATTTGAATATTCACATCCCCATAAGATATTCCTTTCCTTACTTGGGCAGCCACATGTGTTATGAAATGAAACGATCCTCTACATGGTGCACCATCCTTACAATGCTCAATCATAGGATCAAAATGCAATATCTTTATCCTTCCAATTTCATGTTCAAACAAATTGATAGGCAATGATTGCTCTCCCCAAGTACATGACATAGAATTGAAACCAAGAGTGTACTTCTCCAAAATCCTAACATAAACCAAAATGTCATCAAAAGGAACAAATACAAGCTTACCAAGTTACTTGAATAATGCTCTGCTCATGTAAGCTGGTGAAGCCATAGGTTCACCACCCAAACTAATGCTCATGCATGTGAATCCCAAATAGTCACATAGGATACAAGGGGATTATTGGAATATTCTAACCATCTCATCTTGGTTTGCATTCTTTTCATGCATTTTGCATGCATCCATGCATTCCATGCAGCACTCCATGCATCCATGCATTGGTAGTTGAGCCTTCTAGCACCTAGTCCTTAATTTAGGGCCCCTAGAGATTAAATTTGGTCATCATTATCCATCTTATCCACTCATAACTCCTTGGTTACAAAAAAAATTCCAAATGCACCCACATGTATGATTTCAGGAGTTAGCACAGTCAATTCCATGATTTCATGCACCTTGTCCCTTTTGATTGACTAGTTAACTAACTCTTACACCTAGTTTCACTACCGCTAAGTGTAGGAGCGCATATCTTGACCACTACAAGTAAGTATTGCACCTCCTTGGAGTCTCCTTCCCTAATTTATAGCCCCAATGACTCATTCATGCACCATTCCACCTTAGTTGACTACCCATTCATCATTGATGGCCACTAGACCTTATCGGGATATGGTTCAAATGCAAACTAAGACTACCACTTGTGTGTATTCCAACTACTTGTTTAAGGTCACAAATTTCTCCTTTGGAGATGTAATATTTATGTACACATTCTACTGAATAATAGATGTAATGGAAGTTTTTCGAATTGTTCTTCATTCTCTTGTGTTGTTGCACAATTATTTCTTTTCTATTTTTCTTGCTCAATTCTTTTGATCTATGTTAGAATTAGTGTGAATTTTATCTCTGTCTGTAGATCTCTGTGAGAATATCACAAAATATCACATGGTATCAGAGCTTTGCTGAGAAAAGTAATCTTTTCGATATTTTTTCATATCTTTTTTGTGCAGGTATTCTACAACAACTTCCATGAATTTGAAAGCAATTCCTCCTCTCTGTCCATTCAACTATGATGAGTGGAAACTAAAGATGATAACATATCTCAAGAGACAAGGTATTTTTGATATGTGTATTGGTGTTATGAGATATTTTTCTTCCTATGAAGAGGGGAGTGATTGGCTAAATGACTATGATAAAGCCTTTCGAGCAATGTCTCCTAGTATGCGCTACCTCATTGATACTATTGAATATCCAAGTGATCTTTGGACCAATTTGGATGGAGAATTTGGAAAGAAGAAGGAAGAGGATCATGATATCCATTTGGATAACAAGATTAATGGTACCTCCTCAATTTTTCTCTCTGATTATATCTCGGCCTCAAACATCTCTCATGATGAATTTGTTCAAGATGAAGAAGAAATTGCAGATCCAACTGCTAAAGTTTCCGTTGAAGACTTTCCTTCCTCTATTGCTCTAGAAGTTGAAGACAATTTTGAATTGTCCCCTTCCCATGTAGTTGATGCATATGAAAGTGAAAAATTAATGAAGCTGATCATTTTGGAGAGATTATCCATTCCTCACTCATATTCTCAATGTCTTCTATTTCGAATTATGAGAAAGATATGTCCGTTACTACTCTAGAGGTTGAAGAGAGTTTCGAATTCTCTACTTGTTGGTGGGATAATCTACCCTATAGCAAGGAAACTAATGCTATCAACTTGGTTGGGGTGACAGGTAAGTGTATTGATGCTATTACAGAGACATTTACAAAAAGAAATAAGTTGTAGATCTTGGGAACACACCTTTCAATCGAATTTTGATCCTAGCCTTGACTTGATCTCGTGTTCAACTTCCAAATCCACCTTCCCTTCAACAAACCTGCAATAACAATACCTTTCTCAAAACATTTTGGGCAATATATAAAG
The DNA here is from genome assembly GCA_027924585.1 of Larix kaempferi. Lineage (NCBI taxonomy): Eukaryota > Viridiplantae > Streptophyta > Pinopsida > Pinales > Pinaceae > Larix > Larix kaempferi. The sequence continues at coordinate 7,104,131 of BSBM01000120.1, read as the reverse complement.
CTTGAAAGAAACAAAAAAAATGTTTAACATTCAGCATTGACCAAAACAGATCCAAATTAAGATGCCATTTCATAACACATTTAAATTGGAATAAGAAAGACACTTCAACCTTTATTTGTCAAAAGTAGAATGATGTACAAGTATACCTGATCATGAAACAGGCTCCTGCAACTTGATTCTGGGCTCTTGCTCTTCTCTGGCTTGGATGTCTTCAGTATCAACTCCTCCAATGTCTTAAAGTTTCTCCATTAATTCATCTCAACATCTAGGTTCTCTCTAGCTATAATTTCTAACCCTTCTCCTTTATCCTTCTTTGTATTTATAGGATTAAAGAAGTAGTTTAGGTTGATATGTAGTGATGGAGGAAGTTGGGGGAGTTAGGAAACTACCATCAACTAATCCTCCTTGAGGAATTAATTTATTTTTTAATCATCTTTTAATATGTACGCGACTCTTGTTCAATGGAGTAGCGTATAGGGCGCTACCTTAGTGCTTAACAACTAGCACTCATTCGATTTTAAATGGTGAGCGCTACTATGCTGAGAAGGAGTAGCGTATACTTGGATATGGGCACTACTATGATACACTGGAGTAGCGTATGGGTGCTAGTTTCTTTGATTAGAGTAGCGCTCATATCTCAAAATGATATTTTTGGGGGTTTTCCAGTAATGTCAGGAAATGGAGTGAGTTAAAGTATCATCCAAGGTCAACATGCTCCTCCATCCAAGTTGTCCTTTTGTGTGATCAGCAGCTCAAGGTGATCATGGACGGAGAGGTGCAAGTTTAACCTATCACAGATGCCCCCTAATGTGTGAGGTCAGAGGGAAACGATGGCCGAAATACATTATAATCCAAAGCCAGAGGAGGGGCAAAGAACCGTAGAAACAAGTCACAAGAAACCCGCAGCAAAGATCAAGGTCAACAAGAAATTACATTTTTGACATCTTATAGATGTGTAGTGTGATACAACATGATCTCCGATACATAACAAGGAGATGTATATAAAGCATGGCCACTTGAAAGACAAGCGTGGATCCATGTCAAACTGAGAGATCATAACCATAACAACAAACTGGATCTATGTCTCATGGAGAGCCGAATATAAGTGGGGCTCAGTCTTGCGCAACTTGGGTGATAACAAAATGAGGTAATGTCATCCAAAAATCCCAAGGTCTTCATTCCAAAACAACCCTAGGTACAAACCCTAACCATGTGAAATAGATGAGCTGATAGTCGAACATGGGGGGTATCATTTGATTACCAGTCATTGATGTATACTATTAACAAACGCGAGGCCTTCCACCGATAATGATGATGGGGTCCAAGGTACCAAGTACGATTCGCCAAATGTGAATAGATGGACTTGAAGTCGAACACTTGGGAATCCTGTCGAAGAAGAGACATTGATGTATTCTCATCATTCAACAGCGAGGAAAATTGCCACTGGTGACTGCAATCTCCAAGGTACTAATCGAAACTCTAAACTTCAATCCCAGAATAATGAGTTGATGTCGATGGGAATAAGTCCGTTGGAAGGGAGGCCTTAAGGCATCCTCCATCATCCAACTCGAGTAACACTCAACTGGTAAGAGGTGATATGGAATAATATGTTACAAGACTGACACTAGGAAGGCCGACACATGAGGTCAAGATAAACTGCAGAATGGCCGACATAGGGTAGATCCTTGAACATTGAGCACGACACAAAGTGACTCAGGTAGTTTCTGACATAATGGGGTAAATAAGTCTGAAATGTAAGAGACATTAGCAGACCCTCCATATGGTGGAAGAATAACCAACCGGGGGAGTAAATAACTCGGAGGAAAGGTTCACCCTGAGGCCAAAAACTAAACCCAACCGACAAGATAGACTCGAGTAGGTGCTGTGTTCAAGGATAGAACTTGACTGAAATTGCCTTTGACAATGAAGATATGATATGTCTTTCCCGTTCCTTATTCTTTTTAGATAAAAGAATACCCGTCTTGTTGTTTTAATGAGTCCAAGAAAGAATGAAAACTCAATAGATCCAACCATGTAAATAGTTTAACGAGCCCATGGGAGGAAGACTCAGGACCTTCTTCATAATTTATAGAGTTTGAAGAAGAGATAGAAGATTACTCTATATTTACTGATCTCTGGATTTTAATATCGAGCTGAGATCTATTCTTGCTCGCTGGTGTTTTCAATTTTAAGAAGCCTGAAAAACTTAAACAATAACTCCATATATCTGCTCATGGATTTTAGTATTGAGCCCAAGCAGATTAATGCTCGCCGGTGTTTTCCTGTTTATAGAGTCTGAAAAACTTAAACAATCCTCTTTTCACCTATCCGTGGATTTTATATCGAGCCCGGATTAGTCTGTGCTCGGCGGTGTTTTCTTGTTTATAGAGTTGAAAAACTTAAACAGTCCTCTATTTACCCTCTCGTGGATTTCACATCGAGCCCGAGTAGGTGAATGCTCGCTTGGTATTTTCATGTTTAGAGAGCCTGAAAACCCTAAAGAGACGCTCCAAAAGGTCCTTTTTCGTACATTTAGTCTCCTCCCCTGAAAAAGTATAAAACAATGAAAGGAGAACTCTTCTAGTGTATACAGGAGTATACCTAGAGTATACCGTTTCCGTAGTTAATCCACTTAGGCTCGGAAAAGGGGTAATTCTATACCTGAGTGGATGAGCCTTCAGATACTTTAACGAGCTCGAAGAGGACAAGTTTGCTCGACAATCTTGTTTAGGTTTAAATAGTCCAAACAAGAGCTTAAAAAGACTTAAAGGTCAGCTTCTAGGATCATAGCTTCATACTCTGCCAAAACTAGGTCTTCAACAAAATATTAGTCGATGCGGAAAAAGTCTCGAATGATATATGAATTTGAAATATTTAGCTAGTTGACAAGGTCTATCATCAAGAAATTTTAAACCTAGGAGACGAATCCGACAAAACTTAAATGAAAATTGAGCTTGGATTAGTGTTATACCGTATTGTGTGTTTCAATTGATTAATTTAGGGTTTTTGAAAGTTTTGAAACTATAGAAAATTAACAATTATGGGTAAAAATCAAAATCAAAATTATATATAATTTCATTTTTAAAAAATCAATTTTCAATTTGTGTTGTAGAGCAAAGATTGGGGCAACTTTTGGCAAATTTCAAATCTCCATTGCGATCGAACCGAGCATCCAACCATTAATCTTCCTCCACCAAGTAAGTTGAAATCTCCTTGACTTGCATTTTAATGGTTTATTTTTCAATTTTTGAGCAAAAATAGCTTTGCAACGCAATGTTCATAAGTGTTTCTGCGCGGGCGCTACTGTGTAAACACAACAATAACGTATAAACTCGATGGGTGCTACTTTGCTCAAGCAGAGTAGCGCCTACATGCAACTGTGTAGTATACACAGTAGCGTACATACTTGAAAACTTATATACAAGTGCCGAGACTCAAAAAATTTTGGTTTTTTGTGTAGGATGGTCCTTCAATGGAGGGAGAGGGAGCATGAGGACATGGATAGGTTGTCCATGCAAGATTCGGCCACCCTCCACGCTCTCCAAAGATGCGGTTTGTTGAAGTTTTACCGAACCGTAAACATGAGGGCTTTAAACAAACTGTTTCGAAGACTGATTCAGTATTGGGATGTGGATACCAGTACTTTTGTCATCCGTGGGAAAACATTGGAGCTTACTGTTGATGACATATACTTTATTACTGGTCTCTCAAGGAGAGGAGATGTAATCAATCTGAAAGGGTCTTCTCGTTTGGGTGCACGATCTGTGCAAGAGTATGTGAATACTTATTGTGTTGCCGGAGCTAAAAAATCGGGAAGCCAAGTCTTGATTTCAACTATTGATGGTCTCCCTTTGAAAGTGATAGTGAGCATGATCAACCGAGTAGCCGGTAGTGCATCACAACACTTAGCTTCCAGGAATTCTATGCATATTGGTGTACAATGATTACACGGTCATGTTTATGATTGGAGTCCTACTTTACTGGCAAACATGAAATCTCAATTGATAGGTTGCAAATCCGGCTCAATGAAGAATTTTGGGTACGGTAGTATTTTGTGTACTTTCTTCTTTGAGAGGATGCCTGCTATCAGTTTGGGGATGCCTCTACCACAGGTTAACCCCCATGAGCCCAGACTAGGCCGTTGGGGTGAGATATTCCTCCGCCAAGGTGGTGGAGAAAGTCACTACTGTTATCATACTGATGATTTCTGGGGGTGGTGGGAGAGGCAAGTACCCGCTTTTGAGCAGTTTCCATATGCTGGATTGGATTTCCGTCATGATCTGGAGCTGGTGCTTCCTCCAGGTGGAGCCTGGGGAGATATTGGTATGTTTTAAATTTTGAGAATTTATTTAATTTTTTCAAACTTTTTTAAGTATTTGATTTTTATGAATGAGTTTTGAAGTTCTAATCAAGTGTCATGTGCAGATGTTGGGCCTGTTCATCCTGAGGGATATCCTACCATTTATGTGAGGCCAGCTGATATTACCACAGCGGATGCTATGTTGGGAAATCTGGAAAGGAAGATAAGTCGGTTGACTCATGAGATTCCTGCATGCCGTATGGATCAGATACCTGTTGATATGCAGGAAGATGTTGTTGGGGTGCCCCCAGCATGGCTTAGAGTGCTGCGGAGGGTTGCTAGGCTAGTCATATGCTATCACAATGCGGTAGATGATGATGAGGTCCCTCCTTCTCCATAGGAGAATAAAACATTCTATGTATATATTTTTGAGGCTACTATGACCAGCTTTTGTACTTTTATGACTTGACTTGATAAACTCATGACTCAAAACTCATATTTTTTGATACGGTACCGGCTATATACAGTATCGATTATTTACATGTGTATGCGTTTTAATTTTATGTGTGCAATGTTGTTTATGACAATGTGTGATGCAAATGCCAGTCTAATACATAGTTTTCTAATGAATCAGCTAATGTGTTTAAACTTCTTGGAATGTGTTCATATCTGATAGAATGAAATTGTCTTTCCAATAGTCTAACTCATAGAAACTAACGTAGAAATCCTGGATCTCTAATATGATAGACACCTGTTAACTAAAATACAATTAACTGTGAGTCAAGCCTTACCTCCAGGTATGAAATTCCATGACTGAGAGCATCTCGGAGAAGTTCTATAACTACACTGTATTCAGCCACATTATTCATGGTAGGACCCAAACAAACCCCCCCGAAGAGACAAGTTGGTCAGCGGGTGAATAAATGACCCAAGCTGCTGCAGCCAACTGACAGGTGTGGCGACTGGCACCATCAGCAAATCCTAAGAAATGTGCGGTTGACATCTGGTACATGAAATGAGAAACACACATAAGATTACCTAACGAACATAACAAAACTAGCTTTACAAAAATATACAGCTATGTTACAAGAAAAAGTATTTCAGCCTAGGCGTAGTACTTTTTCAGGTAGGGTCAATGCATGGATCCTCCTCGTGAGGCCGGGAAAAGTTGTTATGGAAATCACGGAAAAGGTTGGTATATGGAATGATTTCATCGAGATAACATCCCATTTCAAAGAAAATGTTTCCGTTGACCCCAGTGAAAATGTTCCCCAGCGAGGTATGTAATCTATTTGCTTCAACAATACCAACTTGTGAAGAAGTGAAGTCAGTATTTTCATCGGGTGGTGAACAAAATTCACCTCTCTCTAACAAGTTAAGAAAAGGAAACAAGAAAGACGCGTGATCCATATGTTCACGAGGATGGTCTGGGTCAGTCAAGGATTCTAACATTTCCTCATCAGAAGGTAAAGTAATTTCTGAACTGTCGAGAGAATGGATCGGGTTTGGTGTCTAAGTAGTGGCACAATCTATGTTTGACTCGACAGACACCAATGGAGTCGACATATGTCTTGTTGTAGTTTGATGAGAATCCAAGTGGGTAACTTCTACAACACGGGTGGGTTCGGAGGGGTTTGTATTAGTTAAGGGAAACTCAGAATCAATTGTTAAACTAACCATGGAAGTTTCAGACGATGAACATCCCTTAGTCCCAGTGAATAAGGTAGGAGCCGGTAGGTCAAAAGTGCATATTAGTGATCCGTAAAGTCCTGCTCCTAAACTCTCGCCAACCGGGGTGGTTTGATCAATCAAAGGAACTGTGGTTTTTGAAGAAGTCTGGTTGTTTCTCTGAGTGAAAGAAATTTGATCAACTGTAACGATCTTACCTTCAAATGGGAACATGACCACTCGAAAAACTGCCGATGCAATGGCTCGCATGGCATAGGTCCAACTCCTGCCTAACAACATATTGTAATCAAGCGGAGCGTCCAAAACTTCTACTTCAACAGCAACTGTCTTACCGGCCAAAGTGACATCAAATGATGGAAAAACTCCATGTGGACGGAAAGTTCTACCATCAAATGCAGTAAGCAGTGTGTTAGAAGGGGCTAACTCAGGAGAACCTAAAGCTTTCCAACAGGAAATTGACATTACGCAAGTCGACGCTCCCTCATCTACTACAGCTCGTCTGATGGTCATTGGACCATGAACGACCTCACTCTGAAGGGAAACGTGATAGGGAAACTGGTATTTGACATCAGTCATATCAAATCGCGCAGACATGTTGGAGGATTCCATACTCCCAATAGCTGCCAGAAGTGCATTTCGTTGTAATGGAAAACTCTGCAAGACTTAGAGAGTAGACATGGCACAAGGGGTCTGGGCTAAATCTTCAACCACATTGTAGTTAGAAGCAGCCCGTGTATTGGGATTGTGCGATGCTCTCTTCAAGACACCTTTCGGAATCTTGGGCATTGGGTCCACAGGTATGTGGAGTGGAGTGGAGGATTCGGGAATCTCCTTATCCTTTTTCTGCGCTTCCGGGGTATAGTTCCTGGCTCTAGTTTGCAAAAGTGCATCCGAATTAACCATGTTTATAAATGTTTGATCAACCGAAGCGTGCGAAGTGCCCCCAGTTTTGGAGGTGCCAGAAGTTGAGCCTTTCCCTTTAGGAAATGGATGTTTCAGGACGACAGGCTTCTTTTCTCTTAAGAGCTTCTGGGCTTCTTCAAGCAGAGGGCATTGGTGAGTAAGGTGGTTCTGCTTGCAAAGTTTACAAGGGAACTTAACCTTCTTTTCCTCTTTGTTACCCTCTTCGGCATTGTCTTTTTTGGGCTTTTGTTGGTTCCCCTCTCCTTTCTTTCCCTTCTTTTTATTGTTGGGCTGCCGCGGGCCCTTTTGATTGTTCTGAACCTAATTGACAGGCTCAGAAGTAGAAGGAGAGGTTGTGATGGAAGAAATATCTGCAGTCGATTGTTTGACTGATAAGGCGTGAACCTGTTTAGTCAGTGCTTCGAAGGCTGCAGAGTCAACTGAACCCACTATGCCGTCGGCATGTGGTCTAGGTTTGGGTCTACTCAGATCAGTGTTTGATCTCGGTGCGTCAGGTATAATCTCGTACAGTAAACCAGATTGTGCATAAACAAGGTCTAACTGTTGAGTCGTTAAGATGGCTTCTTCTTCATTGGATACTCCAGATGTAGCTACTTCCTTATAAATATAAGGAAGGAGTGATTTCAAGTACCACTCAAGAAGGAACTCTAAGGTATGTTGGCCTTAATGATCCTCTTCCGTCTTTGCCACTCCTGAATGTGGTCAGATAAGTGAGTGGCTTTATTTTGTCTAAAAGTCGACAAAAGTTCTGTTCTCGCATCATACCGAACAGGAAGCTGGAAGTGATTCAAAAAGACGGTTGCTAGATCCCCAAAACTAGAGAAAGTAGCCGCAGGTAACTCAATGTACCATTTGGCTGCAGGACCAGTTAAGGTCCTTTGGAACAATCTCAATTTGATGGAATCCTCATTTAAAGAATTGGAAGAACACCATAAGTGGAAGGTAGTGACATGGTCACCAGGATCTTCACCTATTTTTCCTTCGAATTTTGGAATGTCCAAAGGTAATTTGGTGGGAACTGATGGCCATGTGGCATTATGACACACAGGATCATTTGTCAGTTTAGAAAGGTCTAGCAAATTTAAAGTTGCCAGAAATGCTAGACGAGGCCGGTAAGATGGTGCTTGATAAGGGGAACCACCCATCGTTTGACCCATGAAATATTGGTAGGGGTTGCCCCCAGCCATCTGGTGATAAGGGTTTCCCCCGGCCATGTGCTGATAGGAGTTGCCACCTACCAACTGTTGATAGGGGTTTCCCCCAGCTACTTGTTGGTAGGGGTTACCCCCAGGTATTTGTTGGTAGGGGTTTCCCCCTGCCATCTGTTGTTGTTGTACGAAAGAGTTATTAAAATTTCCCCACCCATACGAAAGTGGATTAGTGCTTTGCGGATTCGTCCACTGTGGCTGGGTGTTAGCCCCGCCATATTGATGGTTAAAGATATTACCTCCTCCCCCTGAGAATAAGGAAAAAGGGATGTTACCTGCAGGTATGTTAGGGCCTACAAAGGTATTGAAACCAGCAAAAGATGATGTGGACGGTGCAGTCATGGTGCCCATGACTGGCATGTTTGCAGAAGCACTTGGTCCTACCACAGGTGTGGAAACCCAAGTACTAGGAATCTGATATAACAGTTGAGAAGTAGAAGGTGTTGCAGAGTTGGACGTACTGCTAGGTCCAACAGTAGGTGTAGAAATAGATGCCATCGTTGTAGAACTAGGCATACCTAATGTGCTAGTGTTGAAACTGAAAGATGGAGTAGGCACAGATGTGGTTTGTGCCTGACTAGGTGTAGCAGTAAAAGAAGGGTTAACTGTGTTGGTGTTCATACCTAAAGTGGGAGTTTGGGGAACCCCCTGTTCACCTCCCAATTTAGACATCAGATGTCCGGGAAAGGAATGATCTGCACTGAAAAGGGGTTGCTGGAAACCAACAGGTGACAGAAGCGGAATTCTAGTATTGGTTAAAGGAGGATTGAAAGGAGTGCTATACTCCGCGGAAGTAAGATCTTCCACCTTAACTGTACTAAAGTGTTGCTGATATGTTGTACCTGGTAGTGGTTCCTCAGGAACCTCAATTTCATGGTTTTCTGTTACAGGAATTTCTTCAGGTAATTCAGTTTCAGGAGTAATTTCTGAAAAAATATCGGGGTTTACCCGCTGTCGTCTAGCTGGTTGTATAGGTTCTGTTCTAAGTGGTGGAAGGTTTTGAAATCTCCTTGATCTACGAAGTTCTTGATTCTCCGTGATTATAAATATAAAATAACATACTAGAACCTAGTGGCCACTACAACTAGGGGGCAAACAGCACGCCAACTAAAAAAGTCCTAAGTATACAAACCAGGCAAACAAAGGTGCCTTCCGGAGAAGAGTCTGGGATGATGAGGGCCCAGAACAGATCAACAAAGGAAGAAAGACAGTTACCCGGGGTCCACAATACAATGAATAAGGGTGCAAGCGCTGGAATCACCCAACCGCCCTCCCAAAGACCTGCAAGGGGTTTCCTCCCATGTCTGTCTTAGGTATAGCAGATATACCCTCTGATGTCACCTGTGTATGAACCTAGAGTCAGATACTAAGGATACCACAACACCGAAAACTCCCAGGGGAATAGTCACCGGTCGAATTAGAAAGCGTGGGAAGGGTAGCTAAGCCCGAAACTCGAAAGAGTCCCCAATACGCAATCCGATCCTGGCGTATGCTCGAACAGAAAGTACGAGGAGTATTCCCACAAACTGATCTCGCAATGACCTACTGCATAGATCCCAGGCAAATTTTGAGTGAGGTGGGTTTACCTATGATAGTCTCACTACGATTTTTGCGCAATGTGTGATCTTGGGTGGTTTAAGGTGTTTTAAACCCAAGATCCTAACCAAAACTAGTTGGTGTAGTGTATCCCTAAAAAGAAAAAATGTTTCTAGTTCATTTTATTAACAAATTTTAGGGCTGTTATTACTCAAAAAGGGTAGTGCTTTTGTGTGGCCTGGTTATAACAAGAAAACAAAAGTGCAATAATATCAAAACTTTCTACAACAAAGCTCTTTTCATTTTTTCATTTACTTCTTTCCAAAACTGAAAAATCGAGTAAACCTACTTAAAATTTTTGTTTTCTTTTTTGAAATTATACAAAATATCCTAAGTTATCTTGTAATAACAAAAACAAGTTCTATTTAAACTTAAAATACCAATTTTTTTTGCTTTTTCAATAAACGAAAAAGAACTATATAAAAATGGAAAGCAAAATAAAACTTTATATGCAATGTGTGTAAGTATGGCTAAAAATTTCTTAGGCTTATAGCTGTCGAAGCCCTAGCTCGAAAAAGACTTGATCTACAGGTTTTTTGCAAAGAAAAAGCCTCTAAACTTGAAGACAAAGTGGAAGAAAACAAAGGAGAAAGACACAAAAGGACTGACCTAAAGTATCTAGCCCTAGCAAGACCACTATGCCAAGCACAAGTAGACAAGCAAGCTTCCTTACTAACACAAAGAAACTGAGAAATGAACTAGCCTAGAGCTGTTTAAAAGCACTTGCAACTAGCCAAAAAGACAAGAAGTCAAGGAAGAAAGGAACTCGACCAAAATAGAAGACACCCTAGAGGCTCTACCAAGGACCAAACCCTAAAACAAAGGATGGGAGTAGTAGAGAGTAGACAAACGTCACCACAAATAGCAGATACAAGAGTATGCAGGTTTGTAAACTATCAACACGCAGTCAGGGTCTAAAAAAGTGGAAGTGCTCAACACCAAACACTCCCTAGTCTTCCAAAAAGTCAATCAACAGTCCAAAAATTCCAACGGTCAACAAGCGGTTCAAAAGATGGAAAAAAATTTAAGAAAAGGTTCTATGACTTAACCAAAAGTTAAAAACCTCATGCAACCATCAAAGGGATCCTACAGCAAAGTCAGCAAATCACCAAAAGGTTAAAACACAAGCAAACCAAAAATAGAATGCTTCAGAAAGTGTACCCTACTGTGTAGTAGAGAAACTCGCGCCCCTACTGAAACGGGTGCTACTGTATATATAACACAGTAGCATATGGGCGCTACTGTATATATAGTAGAGTAGCGCTCATATCTCAAAGGCTTGAAAACTGACTTTGGAAGGTATCAAAAACTGATGAAAGCAGGCGAGAAACAGGCAAGGGATACATATAAAGTTCCTCAACACATCAAAGAAGTCAAAACAATCTAAGAAGACAAACAAGAACAAGGTTTCCTAGAGCCAAAAACTCAACTTTCCCCAGCGGAGTCGCCAGTCTGTTGGCGGGCTAATCTACCCTATAGCAAGGAAACTAATGCTATCAACTTGGTTGGGGTGACAGGTAAGTGTATTGATGCTATTATAGAGACATTTACAAAAAGAAATAAGTTGTAGATCTTGGGAACACACCTTTCAATCGAAGTTTGATCCTAGCCTTGACTTGATCTCGTGTTCAACTTCCAAATCCACCTTCCCTTTAGCAAACCTGCAATAACAATACCTTTCTCAAAACATTTTGGGCAATATATAAAGCTTGAAAGAAACAAAAACAATGTTCAACATTCAGCATTGACCAAAACAGATCCAAATTAAGATGCCATTTCATAACACATTTAAATTTGAACAAGAAAGACACTTCAACCTTTATTTGTCAAAAGTAGAATGATGTACAAGTATACTTGATCATGAAACAGGCTCCTGCAACTTGATTCTGGGCTCTTGCTCTTCTCTGGCTTGGATTTCTTCAGTATCAACTCCTCAAATGTCTTAAAGTTTCTCCATTAATTCATCTCAACATCTAGGTTCTCTCTAGCTATAATTCTAACCCTTCTCCTTTAACCTTGTTTGTATTTATAGGATTAAAGAAGTAGTTTAGGTCGATATGTAGTTATGGAGGAAGTTGGGGGAGTTAGGAAACTACCATCAACTAATCCTCCTCGAGGAATTAATTTATTTTTAATCATCTTTTAATATGTACGTGACTCTTGTTCAATGGAGTAGCGTATAGGGCGCTACCTTAGTGCTTAACAACTAGCGCTCATTCGATTTTAAATGGTGAGTGCTACTATGCTGAGAAGGAGTAGCGTATACTTGGATATGGGCGCTACTATGATACACTGGAGTAGCGTATGGGCACTAGTTTCTTTGAGTAGAGTAGCGCTCATATCTCAAAATGATATTTTTTGGGGTTTTCCAGTAATGTCAAGAAATGGAGTGAGTTAAAGTATCATCCAAGGTCAACATGCTCCTCCATCCAAGTTGTCTTTTTGTGTGATCAGCAGCTCAAGGTGATCACGGACGGAGAGGTGCAAGTTTAACCTATAACACTACTTCCCATGATCTTACTGATGTGCAATATTGTGATCTAGTGGATTTTTTGGAGGCTATATCAATCTTTGGAGTTTTTGCATATGCTGTTATTGGTTCCATTCCTTCTCCCTATTCCATAATCATCAAATGTGCACTTCCTCAAGCCTCAAATGAAGTTGGAGACATTATACATTCACTTGGACACTTGCTCCTCTCACTTGGAGCTGATTTGAATTACAAACCACCACCATCATGTCATGGTTAATTTGGTTCTAATATCGCCTACATTGTTTCAAAGGAGATACCAAAGAATCATCTACATATTCCTGGAGTTGATTGTACGTCAGTTGGTTCGAATTTCAAGTTACAAGATGATCTTCATATTTTTGTATTTGTTCTCACCATGTTGGTCTGAAGAGAAATTTCATAGAGCCTCCAAATTCACTTGCATCCACCGAAGGATAAATCAAGCACATTTTTTTGGAGCATGATCCACTTCTTCCCAAGAGGAAGATACCTCCATACATTCAATCAAGCATCACACCTACTTGAGTTGTGAGCATAAATTTTTGGTGTCTTTCATGTCCATATTGTGGGGGGGTTTTGTTCCCAAAGGGTTTTTCCTCTTTCCTCACTTAAATGGACTAATAAATTTGTAAAGGGTGACCTTTGGTCTCAGTTACCATGACCCTGTTTATAATCTTTCCTCACATAGTCAGGATTAAGGGGGGGTGTTGGAATATTCTAACCATATCATCTTGGTTTGCATGGTTTGCATGCATTCCATGAAGCAGTCCATGCATCTATGCATTGGTAGTTAAGTATCCTAGCACCTAGTCCTTAATTTAGCCCCCCTAGAGCTTAAATTTGGTCATCATTATCCCTCATATCCACTCAAAGCACCTTGGCTACATCAAAAAATTCCAAAGGTTCCTGCATGCATGATTTTAGGAGTTAGCATAGTCAATTCCATGATTTAGGGTGCCTTGTCCCCTTGATTGACTAGCTAACTAATTGTTACACCTATTTTCACTTCCACTGAGTGTAGGAACACCTATTTTGACCAATACAAGTCAGTATTGCACCTCCTTGGAGTCTCATTCCCTAATTTATAGCCCCATTGACTCAGTCATGTTCCAGTCCACCTCAATTGACTAGCCATTCATCATCTGTGGCCACTTGACCTTATTGGGAGATGGTTCCAATGCAAAATAAGCTTGCCACTTGTGTGGATTCCAACTCCCTCTTTAGACTCATGAATTTATTCTTTGGAGATGCATTATTTATGTACACATTCTACTGAATAATAGATGTAATGGATTTTTTTCCAATTGTTCTTCATTCTCTTATGTTGTAACACAATTATTTCTTCTCTATTTTTCCTGCTCAATTCTTTTGATATCTGTTAGAATTAGTGTGAATTTTATCTTTGTCTCTATATCTCTGTGAGAATATCACAAAATCTCATATAGATTGCTTCTGCAGAAATTCTTCATCCAGACAAATTTGATGATGAGGATTAAGGTGGAGGTCAATTTTTGGAAGGTACCTGACCCTTTGCAATTTACTCCTCTTAAGAGGTGTCTCTGTCCCACATACTACCACATAATATTTCCATCCAAAATAGTTGAGACCAAGAATGATTCTAGGGTCCCAAATGAAGTTCAAACCGAGATTGATACCCCAAAATTAGAAGCTTACCAAATCATAGTACTACCATTTTTGCATCTTCAAGATTACTTCAACTCTCCAACTTGGATTCTTATTTATACTTTTCCTGTGCAGACGGTATGTCCACAAGGTGGTCGTAGTGTCCTTTCTTCCTTGCTTCATGGACAAGCTTAAATTTTTGCTTCCGCCACTAGTCACAATATGCACCTTAGAACCACTGTGTGTAGGATCTTGCGCCCTTGAAGTACAATTTCTTGTGGTTCTTGCGCACTTGACTTCTCTGATCGCCACTTACTTTCGTGACACTTGCGTGCTTCAACAACGTGTATAATTCTTCTGATTGTTGAGTCATGTGCAATTCCAGGAATTGTAGATGTGTCCAACCACTTCTTCCTCCAAATCCTTTTGTGCACTCCTGATACTTGTCAAACCATCTCTTTGGCATTACTTTTGAAGTGTCATGACCATATAGATTGTGAATTCCTCACATACTGTATATATTTATTCAAGTTGGATGCACTTCTTATTCACTTCTTCAAACTGGATGTACTTCTAAAATCTAGATGTACTTCTTATGTAACTCTTCAAAATGGATTTCATATACTTCTTCAAACTAGCAGAAGGATACCAAATCCTCTTTAACATTAGTTGACATCAATGGAAACCAAGTTCAACATAAAGAACATAATGGACATGTCGCAGAAAATAATGATTTTAGCATGCCTCGAGTTTAGGACATGAAGCCTTGTCAGCCCAGGCCTAGTGGAAATGTGATTATCAAACCCTCAAGTTAGATATGGGATGGAATGTTCTCATGATTCTCTTGTTTTCAATGTATTACTAGAATATCTAAAATGGATGAGGACGTTCGAATGTTGGTAACAGTGTGTATCCACAGTCAGTAGTGACTTGGCATGATGACTACTGGAATCCTGTCATCTGGTAGGTTTGGTAACTCCTTCTCACTTCTTGAAGATTACTGGATATGCAAATGTGAAGAACCCTACCTAGGTAAATTAGGGTAAGTTCATCCCTTATATTGGAATGTGTAACAAGTGTAGGAAACATCATTGTTTTAATTTGGAAGGATACCTTGATAATTTGGCTCATTCATGATGCCCATTACACCGTCATCTTGTCCTATAAGTTCCGACTATAGTCGCAACCACGTCTTCACATGGAAATATGTTCTTCACCTGTGAATGATTTGACTTACATACAAGATTCAAATCATTCAATTTCATGCCCCTACCATATGCAAATGTAAAGAAACTGATTTTTTACCTTATCTCCTAGCATGTAGATGTTAAGATTCAATATGCTAAGACATAAAATATCAGCATTACATTCCATTTCACAATAATAGCATATACAGGATCACTGAAGAAACAACAAGCATAGCATAAACACAAGAGACACAGATTTATCCTAGGAAACCCTCATGGGGTAGAAAACCTAGCAAAGCTTCCTCAATATAGATGATCAGTAAATACAAAGATGTAAATCAAAGACATGAGCTCCTCCTCCTCCATAGCAGACCTCTCTCACACAAGTGCGCCACTCACAAGTGAATGAATGAGTGAGATAAGTGAGGAACATCCTCCTCTACTTATACTAGTTTCCCGACTGACTTTTACATAAGCTAGGTCGGCCCCAACTTAATTACTGGGTTAAACACCCCATTACAACTTACTAGGACGACCCCTCTAGGGTGGTCTAATAACCCTATGACCCACATAACACATACAGGGCCGACCCCCACTAGGGAAGTCTAATAACCCAAGTTACCACATTCCGACGGAGGAATAAACATCTCTGAATATACAATAAAATCTTCACGGAGGAATGAAACATCTCTGGAATAATAAAGTACAAATATAATATTCTTAGAAGTTACAATATTCAACACTCCCCCTTAACGAGAAGTATATTATAACAACTTCTGCAGGAGCAAGGAGTCATCAACATCATACATGATACATCTATAAATCATTAGAATCTTTCTCAACATCATCAGTAACTTAAGCAGTTACTGGAACATCTTCAATACTGGAACATCAACATCTTCAGTACTGAGTCTTTATCTTCTGCAGCACTCGAACAGCTATAGCAACATCAACATTTGGATCCTCACGATCATCAGCATCGTCATCATATGATCATCAGTATCGTCATCACACGATCATCAGCATCGTCATCACATGATCATCACCATCGTAATCACACGATCATCAACATCATCATCATACGATCATCAGCATCGTCATCACATGATCATCAACATCATCATCTAGACCATCATGATTAGCAGCATCATCATCTAGATCATCACGATTAGTATCCACATCAGTACAAGTATACACATCATCAATACAAGTATCCTCATCAATACAAGTATACATACAAGAATTCTCATCAATACATATCATCAATACAAGTATCAATACATCAATACAAGTATCCTCATCAATACAAGTATCCTCATCAGTCAAGTATACACAATAGCAGCATACCCTGCAACACACATGATCATATTATAGGATGATCAATCCTTCTCTCTTTAGTACATAGGTCCATGGATGATACAATCCTATGATGTACCTTTTGAACCGAGGTTCAGGGATAATCCAGTCCTATGATGTACCTTTTGAACCGAGGTCTAGGGATGATCTAGCCCTATCATGTACCTTTTGAACCGAGGTCCAGGGATGATCCAGTCCTATCATTCAATTCTCGGAGACCTCTGTCTACAGCTCATTTAAGACACCTAATCATGCTTAGGGATGATACAATCCTCTCGTCAACTTAGACAGAGTCTAAGGCCCACTTCTCAGAGACATACATCTACGGATCATTTAAGACACCTCATCATGCTTAGGGATGATACAATCCTCTCGTCAACTTAGACAGAGTATAAGGACCACTTCTCGGAGACATACATCTACGGATCATTTAAGACACCTCATCATGCCTAGGCATGATACAATCCTCTCTTCAACTTAGACAGAGTCTAAGGACCACTTCTTGGAGACATACGTCTATGGATCATTTAAGACACCTCATCATGCCTAGGGATGATACAATCCTCTCATCAAATTAGATAGAGTCTAAGGACCACTTCTCGGAGACATACGTCTTTGGATCATTTAAGACACCTCATCCTGCCTAGGGATGATACAATCCTCTCGTCAACTTAGACAGAGTCTAAGTACCACTTCTTGGAGACATATGTCTATGGATCATTTAAGACACCTCATCATGCCTAGGGATGATACAATCCTCTCATCAACTTAGACAGAGTCTAAGAACCACTTCTCGGAGACATACATCTACGGATCATTTAAGACACCTCATCATTCCTAGGGATGATATAATCCTTTCGTCAACTTAGACAGAGTCTAAGGACCTCTTCTCGAAGACATACATCTACGGATCATTTAAGACACATCATCATGCCTAGGGATGATAAAATCCTCTCGTCAACTTAGACAGAGTCTAAAGACCACTTCTCGGAGACATACATCTACGGATCAATTCAAGGGACCGAAGTCCAGGGACGATACAATCCCCACCTGTCCACTAAGGACTTCATTCTTGAAGACACATGTCTATGGATCAATTCAAGGGACCGAAGTCTGGGGACGATACAATCCCCACCTGTCCACTAAGGAATTCATTCTCGAAGACACATGTCTATGGATCAATTCAAAGGAACAAAGTCCAGGGATGATACAATCCCCACCTGTCCACTAAGGACTTCATTCTCGAAGACATATGTCTACGGATCAATTTAGAACATGTGTTCAAGGATGATGCAATCCCCTCGTCAACTTAGACCCTGTCTAAGGACCATCCACCAACCTCTCTGTCAACATCACCAATATAGATATCCACATCATCAACCTCACTATCGATGCGGGCAATCTCATCATAAGTGACAACATCACTCCCCCTTTCGAAGAGGGTCCTTCTAAACTACACCAAGCTTGTCTTCGAAATATTCAAACTTTACTTGAGGTAGAGGTTTTGTTAGTACATCTGTAATTTGTTCACTTGAGGTAGAGGTTTGGTTAGTACATCAGTAACTTGTTACAAATTCAAACTTTATAGTTCCTTTCTGCACCATATCTTGTATATACAAATGTTAGATCTTTATGTGCTTTGACTTATCATGGAACACTGGATTCTCTACCATCTTGATACAACTCTGTTTTTCACATAGGATCACAGTTGGGTCTATCTCTAAGTCAAACAGTCCTGAAGCCATACTTCTTCACAACTAGTAGAGCATGCAGCCATATATTCCGCTTGTGCTAAGAGCAACACTGGACTACTTCCTGCTAAACCATGAGATCATGGCTGATCCTAGACAATAACATCCTATCGATGTGCTCTTCCTGTCTGATACACTTTCTACCCAATCAACATCTGTGTAGCCATTTGAAGTCATGATTTCCAAGATAACATAGATCAACGTCTATCGTATCCTTTAGGTACCTCATCACATTCTTTGCAACTATCAGGTGAACACATCTAGTTTCCACTAGATACTGACTCAAGATGTTCATAGCAAGGCATATATCTGGCTTGGTATTCGTCAGATACATCAACGACCCAATAATGTGTCTGTACAGAGTCACATCAACTAAATCTGAGGAGTCATCAGCTAACAACTTCAAGTCGGAACCCATGAGAGTGGCCATGGCTTCACATTCCAACATATCAATTCTTCTCAAGATTTCCACAGCATACTTTCCCGGGATGAGAAAGATTCCTTCTGATCCTTGCCATACTTCAAGACCTAGGAAGTAATGCATCAATCTGAGATCATTCGAACTCTGTGGTGAGTTCCTTCTTGTATCCATGTCATCTGTATATAGAAACCATATTCAACCTTGTAGCAAAGGTTGAGATCCACATCACCCATGGTGATCATTAAGCTCATCAAATGACTATCGATCCTGGGTACCTGAACAGAGCTTTCTTCAAATGAATCCTTGATTCACACTTCTTCTTCAATTACATCATTAAGATAATGGTCTTATCTAGTCACTTGGAGAAAACATCTCGTCACGATCCTCTTCCCCTTTCTAAGAGAATCTTCTAGCCATGAGCCTTCTATATTATGTTTGATTTGTAAATCTTCTTGTTTGAACATCCATCACTTGTTCGGTGTTCATCATTCTTCATGATATTTCCTACAAATCAAAATTAAGTGCATGATTAGTAATACTTCATAATCATCAAATCATGTTGATATGATAACCTATTATGCGTACATATATGCTTTACATAGTTATGCTATTATCTTGACCAATACTTTGGCACAACACTTTTCCATATCCTGTATACATACAGTGGCTATCTAGATGCCTTCCATCTCTACCAGAACATACTATCGAGAGTGTGCACAGCTCTCAGCATGTCAACAAAGAGGTTTCATTCTAGACAAGAAACAATGGAATGTTTGTCCAACTTACCAATCATATGCAACTTAGTAGTATATTGGTCAATGCTATATGAATGCTTACACTTAGCATGATATATTCTAGGAATACAAATATGCATACAAACTTCAAAAATTCCAGCCGTGGTCACAAACTTCAAAAATTCCAACTTTTGTTGAAGCCTTAATTTTCCATCTTTCCGATCAAAATCCCAAACTGGGGTTTGATCAAGCCCGGTCTTCTACCCAACCAAAAAATTCGATCTTGGTCTCTAAATTTCTATTTTCCTCAGTAGCATTCAGCCGTGGACTCCGATTCCAAAAATTCTAAATTTCTCCGAAACCCTAAATTCCAGAAGCCATGAATCGGAAGGTGCTCCAAAAATAATTATGTTTTGACAGAAATATGTACCTGATTGTTTCTACTGTAAATCTAAACTTTTTGATCCACAGGGTCTGAAAATTGTTTCTGTGGTATCCTGACCTGTCTTCTTTCCATCCCGATAGGTCTAAACTCAATTGGATTTTCTGAGAGATAGTTATGCCAAGTGTCGCAATGTGACCTGTTTGTGGGATAAAACTGGAGAGCGAACTTGTACGGCGTGCCACGTGTCACTGGTTCAAATTCGGCCTCTGAAGTTTCCCGAGATAGTAAAGTTTGTGTACTGCCTGTCACCTTTTATGAAATTTCATTTGGAGCTTCCTAGCCCATGTTATGACCTTTTTTCCTAGGTCACCTGATTATGACTGAGATTTGGAAGAGGCAGGAACCCTAACTTGTACTGATCATAAATTACAAAGTACAACAAATCGGAGGGTGTCCTTTGGACACAAGGTACATGGGGATGTTATCTACGCCATGTAAGCGTTTCAGATCCTGAACCTTCGTAAAAATGGATTTATAGCGAAAGTTCCACAATGACTGGTTTTTTCTATATAAAACCCAAATCCTCAAATTGTCGCAAGTGAAGCAAGTGTCGTAAGTGCCATACATTTCCTTCCTTCAGGTTAGCTCTGATACCATGTTAAGATTCAATATGTTAAGACAGAAAACCATATACAGGATCACTGAAGAAACAACAAGCATATCATAAACACAAGAGACACAGATTTATCCTGGGAAACCCTCACAGGGTAGAAAACCCAGCAAAGCTTCCTCAATATAGATTATCAGCAAATACAAAGATGTAAATCAAAGACATGAGCTCCTCCTCCTCCATAGTAGACCTCTCTCACACAAGTGTGCAAGTCACAAGTGAATGAATGAGTGAGATAAGTGAGGAACATCCTCCTCTACTTATACTAGTTTCCTGACTGACTTTTACACAAGCTAGGTCGGCCCCCACTTAATTACTGGGTTAAACACCCCATTACAACTGACTGGGTTGACCCCTCTAGGGTGGTCTAATAACCCTATGACCCACATAACACATATAGGGCCGACCCCCACTAGGCAAGTCTAATAACCCAAGTTACCACATTCCGACGGATGAATAAACATCTCCGGATATACAATAAGATCTTCACGGAGGAATGAAACATCTCTGGAATAATAAAGTACAAATATAATATTGTTAGAAGTTACAATATTCAACAGTAGAGTGCAAATTGTGAGAATTAAAAACCAACAGATCCCTGTGGGCTATAGAAGATGGGTGAGAAAAAATAGAGGAGTGGAAAAGGGTCTGTTGTATCAAGGTATGAACCAGTGGGAGCATATATCTTGGAGAAATTCCCGATTTGCAAAGGTCATTTCATAGATGTAGATTGGTTATCCTTTTATGAAAAATTACATGTGCATGATCTTAAGGTGACCAAGGCATTTTCATAGGTTTTCGATGGCCACGTAACACAATTGCGGAAATTAACCTTGATTGTTACTGAGGAATCCATTGCTAAATTAATGAGAATTCCACAAGAAGGAAAATGATGTTTCAAGAGTAAGCCAGTTAAATACTTGACTACAATCAATTTCTAGTCAATGAGTATGCAAATCCTAATTGGAGTAAGGGAATTCCCATTTTTGGGTCAAAAGATAATGGAAGGATGTTTTACATGTAGCGCAAAAATACTTCACCTATGAAGGAAAGCACACAATTACATTTCAATACCATATTCGCTTCTTGCTGCATTTTAATGGAACTAACAAAATGAACCTGCATTTCTACTTATTGAGGAGTTTGACTAAGATGGAAACCCACGTTCAATTGCATCCACAAAATGTAGAGGCTAGTATGTTTCATCATGGTCTCATCAAGTTGTTAATAGAGGAAGAATTGGAAAACAAGGTGCATACTTGGGAACACTTTCTCTTTTGGGTGGTGTTTACAAAGAATACTCCATAACCTTCTATTTCAAAACAATCTATAGAACCTTCTTGGTGCTCTAGGGATAGTTCCTAGAAGAAGAAGAATCGGATTGAAGAAGAAGGGAATTTCAGTAAAGAAGGTGAATCTTTAAACACTAAGATTGGGAAATGACCTTCTTTAGAGATCACTAGGATTCTATCGGAGACGGAACAAGCAGATAAATATCATACTTCTCAAGATGGAGAAAACAATGAGGGGAAGAATGAAATTCCCATCAAGGAGAAAGTTACAAAGGCCATTTCCACGGGAGGAGGATTCAAATCAAAAGAAAAAAATTACGCCAAAGATCTGAAAAAAGAGAGTTTTGTTAAAAGTAAAGCCTCATATATGAACCCAGTCACACAGTCTACTACGTTGGAGGAAGTCCCTGAGAAAGGAGTGGAAACAAAATATATGAAGTATAAAATATATTCTACCAAAGTAAATGATATTCATGGAGACTCTTCAAAGGTATTGGAGTCAAAGCTTATGTATAGGGTTAAGACCCCTTATGTTAAAGGAAAACGAGCGGTTGTACAGGGAAAATATTCAAATTCAATGGAGATAGATCTAGTGGAGAAGTCTGAAGCTTCTCCTACTAGGGATAAAGGGAAGGATGTAAAAGGAGACTCTATCATGGGGGAGTAGAGGTCCTTGAACTAATATCTTAAAAGGAATTTACTAAAGCAACATCAGTAGAAAATCCTTCTATCAAAATCCATACTTCACATGGTAAAAGAAAAATTCAAGAATTAGAAGAGCAACCCTCAGAGAGAGCAACTATTGTCTCTGGCCTCCAAAGAGAACCGTCTATCGAAATTACATATGTGCTTACTGAGATAATGGTAATCTAAACCAAGAAGAAATCTTGTGCCACGGTTAAAAGGTACAAAAGGAGAAAGCGCAGGGTAAAATAAAGATTAAAGGAGGATGAGACATAAGAGGTGACTATTAGAGTCATAAGAAGAAAAGCTAGACAATTGCTTCAATAGTATGTACAAGAGCCTATGGAAGAAGATGAAGTGGTGATTGTAGGGAGTGTTGGTACCAGAATCCATAGTAAATGGACCAATGCGGCAAGATCGCGGAGTGACACGGGATCCTAATGTTTCAAGTGGTCATTTGGTCATCTGAAGGAGAGCGACATTCATTTGATTGAGGATGGATCAACGAAAGATAAAGAGTCATGCGTTTGAAGCTGCTCGAGCATTAAGCTGATGTGAAGAGCCTAAATCCAAAACCACTTTTTCCATGTGGCAGAGCGAGATGTGTTAAGGGATCCAAACACAGTTTTAGAATACCGCTTTTGCTAAACCATGAAGCGACTATTTTCAGTTATTATCTATAGGAAGTATTTTGACAGATGATATTCCTAATCAAACAAACGTTTGGGCCCATTATCCAACAAAACATCTTTGTGAGGTTCAACTTTGAGATTGGGTCCATTAAATAAACAGTAGATGATATCTCAAGCCCTTCAAGATGATTGTAGACCCAATTTGTTTTCGAAGGCCTTGATTTGAAACCACCTCGACATGTGTCCACACGAAATTTTTTCAAGACTCAAAAAGTGGTCTACATATACCACTATTTAAGGGCCCTAAAACCACTTTACCTTCATATGGTGAGTGCGCTAAAATATGACAAGTGATATCAGATGGAGCACATGGTTGGACCTACCTCCTTCAGGACTTTTGACATGGAACAGATCTAGATAAAGGTTATCACCATCATCGATGATGCAGGAAGCTTCAAGCTCTTCAATATCCACAAGCATTAATTTATTATCCTAACCTTGATTTTGAAACGGCTTATCCATGTGTCTTCATGTTATCCTTTCAGGGCCCTAGAAGTAGTATAAGGACACTACTTTATTAGGGCCATGAAACCACTCACCTTCATGCAGTTTTTCAAGGTGGACCTACCACCATTTAATCCAATGATTTGGTTGCCACTATTTACTTGTTAACTATCCTTACTCATTAAAATCCCCCCATGTCTTCATATATCAACCAAGCATTTAGTTTTGTCTGTCTATTATATTGAATTCACTAAATTTCAAAATCCTTGCTATAAAGGCAGCTGTTCAAAATATTTGGAGCATCTCCTAGCAAAGCCTTCGCAAGTTCTTACTTCTTCATTACCGTCTCTACATTAACCTATCTATTTTTTCTCCTTCCAGCTAGTAAAAGTTCTCAATTGAAGCAATATGGCATCCATTCTAGACATGGAAGCCACTCTATCTTCCAGTAACCCTACCATCCAGTATGAACACCTAAGAGATGAAAATTTCAATGTTTATGACCCTGAACTCTCCACTAATAATCTACACCAGTTATCAAGGAAACTTAAAAGAGGGCTATAGAAGGAATTGATACTCTGAACCTTTGTAATTCTAGGTTTTCAAAAGAAGATATTACCCAAGGTTCGACCCTTCGTAGAATTGGTCTAATAGTGTAGAGTTATATGCATCGGAAAGAAAGGCGATCATCTCTAGGATGGGGTCAATAATTTGTACTATAAGCAAGGAACTCCTCATGGATATGAGGGATATTGAGGAATATCATACTCGCATGATTTTCGATGAAGAACTGCTAGGAATTAAGATCAAGGAATTATCCTCGGAGATCAGGGACACTTTCATCAAGTCAACTCTAGCACCTAGAGTCGAACTTCCAGTTACATAGTCACTGTACAGTAGTGATATTTTCTCGGAGCAAGCTCAAACTGCATTTTCTATGGTATGTCAAATTTTAGGATATGACCATGATATAGTTATCGATGATGAAACCCTAGGTTTCCCACTATTGATTAACTTGTTAGACCAAGGATCTCATGTTAAGCTAGATATTGTTTCTTTCTTAATACAAATTATTCATCTTCAGTTAAAGGTTTTTGCAGAAAAAAATCTTTTTAGATACCCTTCATATATTCTATATATGATCATCTACCATAAGAAAAAGTTCTTTGACCAGTATAACCTTAAGAAGTCCATAGCCCAACTTAATAATGAAGTTTCTCCTTAATTCGTAGACACTGTAATGGAAAAAATTTATACCTTACTATTTGATGCACCCCCTCCGAGAATATTCACTAAATGTAGAATCCTACTTCAATTGAATTCTGAAGATCCTATAGGATATTGGTTTTGTTATGAAAATCATACTGAAATCCAAGTCTATGGAGCTGAACTACCTCCTTATCAGCAACCTATGTTCCTAAATCCCATATTGTTTTTCTTAGAATATATTTACCAGAAGTTCAATTGTTATGCAGTGCATTTTGTAAAACAAATAGTACAAGAACTCTTAAAGTCCCCCACGAAGCTAGACCATTCAAGGTTAGAACTAGGGTTGTCGATCCTTATATTGAAGAAATGTTGGCCAACCTAAACCTTCCTAAAATATTTAGTTGGAAGTATGATTCCAAAGGGGTTATCTCTCAGAAAATACAGGCTATGAATCTACCAGCATACCCTCACGAGCCTCATTCTGAACTTGACAGAATGGCCCTCTTGGAAATTTTGGATCAAGTGAGAAAGTTGTTGTGTCTAGATCAGCAGAATGTATCTCAGGTGATTTCCAAACTACACAAGACTAATATTTTGGGAAAAATATCATTGAATGAGTTTACTTCTGACGTCGATATGGGAGAATCGGGAATCAAAGGATCACAACCCAAAAAATCTAAATCATATCAGCAATTTAGTTTGGCTATCCAACAAAATCCAACTCCCGTTTCTTTAGCACTAGTTGTACTGGCAAACTTTTCGTCAGATGCATGGACCCAAGAACATGCATCATCTTCTCAGCAATAAGCATTGGTGACATCCTCTCGCATCAAAGCTGGACTGTCTGATGTTTATGCGCAAATAGAAGATGACAATGTGGATCTACAGAAAATTATTTTCCCAAAGAAAGATGTTTCCATAGGTCAGAAATCCAGAATGTTATTGGCACTCAAATTGGATATTTTAGAGCCTATAGTTCCAGGAGGTAAGAAAGTACCATCCAATTATAAAACTACTTAGGTTACTATCAATCTCGATGCATTCCATCTCACAAGCAGACATGAGAAGGAGTGTACATAGATGTTTTAAAATACACAAAGAGAAGCAATAGGTTAAAAGGTACAATCAACAGACTTGATCGTCGGCTCAATATTGAGAAATATTCTACAAAGTCCAAGCATATGAAAGGTATTGACTTAGAGATTCAAATTGCAAAGTTTGTAAACGAACCAAATGATTCAATTCCTATCTAGAACATGCTAAAAGAGAAAGACAAGGAAGTTTTAGGTATGAAGAAAAAGTTAAATATGCCTACTACTAAGAATCAACAAATCGTGGAAATAGTAATAGCACAAATAAAATTGGACAATTTAATGACTAAGAATCAAGTGCACAAAGAAAAAATTGTGTCAATTGAGAAAGAAGCTGTGTCAATTGAGAAAGAAGCTAAGGAGTTAAAGAAACATAATCATGATCTTCTTTTGAGTAAATTTATTTCCTTGCAAGTTGCATCATCATCAGATCCTATAGATAAATTGGCTAAAGCCATGGGCGAGATGAGAATTAAATATGTTTAATTGAAGAAAATAAAATAAGAATTGAGGAAGAAAGGATATGAATTTAATATTCTCAATGAGGAAATTGATGGCCTCCTAAAATTGCTCTTTTATTTCATTTCATTTCACTATTTTATCGTCATATCTGATTATAAACCATTACATATATATTTAAAAGAATATCATTTATTTAAAATATATTAATTAAAAAAATTAAAAATAAACGATGTGAGTTTATAATTTTTAATGTATTTTACATGGTTATAACTAATTTGTTGATGATAAACATAGTGTTGTGATATTGACACTTATTTTAGCACCTAGTTCTGCATTATTTAAGTTCAATTGTCAATGTCTTGATCTTGGATGATGTCTTGGAGCATGCTTGATGAGTTGACTTACCCTTTGTTAGGATAATTATTACTCCATCCTTGTCCTACTTAGCATTATTTTATTTTTCCTAGTAGTTGATGATGTCACTTTCCCCCTAGTGGTGTGCATATGTCATCTAGGACCCATTAGCCACCTAATGCGCTCTACATGCATCATTTTAGGACAACCAGAGTCAGTTCCCTACATTTTAGGAGCCTACTCAGTGATCTAGTTCAATCCACCTAAGTTAGCTTCAAACCTTGTGGGGGGTTTATGCTCTGATTGCCACTGTTTGTGGCCTCATGCGCCCTTTTCTGAGTGATTTGATTGAAAAAATCACTAATGCACCCATTTTGGTCAGTTAACTGACTGTGTCTTCAGTTAACGGAGTTTTGGTTCAGTTTAATTGAGTTTGGGTATTCCATAGCACTCTAGTGGTGACAATTCCTATGCTATACTGACTAAGACTCGAATTCTCCTAGGAGATTCAATTATCTCTATTGTAGCATATGTGTGGACTATACGGATTAATGGATAATGTTACACATTTCTACTTCCATCTAAGTTCCAATGCATTATTATTTTTATTGATCTTTTCTGTAATTCACATTTTTTGCTTATTCTTTCACTGTGAGGTATTCTCATCTCTGTGATCTGTTATGACTTAGAATTTCAATACACTCTTGACTCTAGGATTTTTCTGGTTTTGCAATATTTACATATATATGTTGAAGTGATGGGTTTATGATGAATTTTGATTCACTAATAATTCTTTATATGGCATTAAAACAAATAAACATTTGTAGAAAAGAGAAACAAAAATATGATGTTATTTTAGCTTGTTTTTCTTTTAATAAATAAATTTGCTTAAACATTCATAGATGAAATTATTTTCCACAGATAATTTTTCTTCAGATATAAACAAATCACTCATCTAAATCACTTGTCTTTCTATATGACATCCTCAATGGAAGAACATTTATCAATAAAGTTTAAATTGTTAATTTAACGTTTAAAGAGATCATGGATGTGAGAATGTTCAAACATTTTTTATTTGCGATTTAATAATTCATGTTTTCATTTGTCAGGTGTATAAAAATAAGAGTGAGACCAAATCAGCCTCGTGGAGTTCCAGCTAGAATATTTTATTGTTGATATTTTGGCACTTGATCCGGCACTAATATCTATAGTCAATGCTTCCTTTGTGAATTTTATTTGTGTGATTGCGATTTGATAAATAATAGTTGTAGATCTAAAGTTCGATAAAATTCCATCTTTTAGTATTTTGAATCAACGCAATTGGTGTTTCCTTGTATCATTTAATTATATGTCTTATTTGTAAATTTGATTTCAATCTATATCGTTTGATTTGATGAAGAAATACATTTCCGGTGTGAAGAATTTAGATAGATAATAATGTATGAGTAGATAGGACTGTCAATTGTTTATAGGTGCATAGATTTTATTTTGTAAATCATTGTTGCTTGCGTTAGAAGAATTTCACTTTGTAATTACCTCTGTGTTTTATTTAAGTTTTTTTCAAATTATAATTTAGTTTAATTTTAATATTCAAGACAAACTCCCCGTTTCAAAATGTATTTAAACTCATTGCAAATCCGTTTCATTCTAATTTTATTCTGGAACTGTATAGTTGTGAAATCTTTCTTTGAAAATGACTTCGACTCATTTCATGATGTAACGTTTTCTCAATAATAATTCTCAAAAAAATAATTAAAACGTTTTCATTGACAATCTTTTATGCGTGTTAATTTTGTTATAAGTTTTCGTAATTTGGGAAAGCATTTCACATTTTTTATGTGGCAATTTGTGAATATTAAATAGATTTTGTAAATAAATTTTGAATTTTTATAATCTGAACATACTCAATAAATTTTATAAATTGTAAATACATTTTGTATTTTGGAATTTGTTTATTTTTAAAATTTGTATATATATATATATATATGTATATATAAAATTTGTATTTTGAATAATTTTGTATTTTTATACTAGTTGTAATATTGCATCATATGCGGGGAATGGGATTTGAATATAAGAGAATATAATTGTAAGCTTGCTTAGTTCATTTTCTTTCAATTCAACTTAGTTAAATTGTTGCTACACTTTAGTTTTCTTTAGTTTTTGGTATTTTGATTTCATTCAAGTAATTGCTCAAATTTGATTGGTTAGCCATTAATGGAAGATTAAAGACCTAATTCATGAGATATGATATCTCCATGTCGGGTTTCGTCCTAAGGTGTTAAGTTATTTGTTTGTTTTATTTTTGTATTAAAGTGTGTTTGTCGGCATTAGGTTTAAGCCAGCACATACAGTGCTTGCACCTCTAAGCTTAGGAGTCCTAGATTGACAATTTAACTGTTGAATTAAATATCATATATTTGTCTCGACATTTTCCGCGCAGTTTCCATCGTGGTGCTAAACAGGTTGAAGTGTAAGTAGATAGTTTTCATTTACATTACACAACAAGGGCGAGGGGGAAAAAGTAAGACACATAGACGACCTCACTAAATATTTTTCGTAGTGTAATAGAATGACGCATCCACTTTAGTGGGTTTCCCCAAAGCCTTGTTGTTTCTTTTCATGCAAGTGTGTTTATTTTCCTTCAAATCTGTTTACCTTCCTACATATTTATTTACATTTTTTCTAGTGTGTGTTTACTTTTCTGCAAGCGTGCTTTCTTTCTCAAAATTTTGTTTCATTTTTTAAGGAACTAACTCATGTGAACGGATAACTAACTGAGAACGAGGTCTAAAGCAACACAAGGAGTTCAAGTTTGTTTTAATTAGTCTGCTTTTGTTTTGCAATTCATTTTCAATAGGATTTTTAAACTCTAAATTTCAGTTATTGTTTCATTGGGTGTTGTAAGAACCCTATACACTAATCCATGTCTGAGACAAGACTTATCAACCGAAAAAATCGATTCTGATGTGATCATCAAATTTGGGAAAACTTTCCCATATCTTAGTAGCAATTGGGATTTCAATCTCTCCTTCTCAGGAAGAACACTTCTTGACAACATGCAAGAACTTACCTACCTCTCCTTCTAGTAGAAGAACCAGAGTCCCATGAGATACAAAATGATTCTCCTTGCCAATCTACAGAGGAAGTTGAAAAACTAGGGACTACATCTGATGGAGACCGACCATTAAGACCTGAGATAGAGGAATTCCCCACATGCATCTCAACAGATCCTACAAGTACTCAAGGAACTAATCATCTTCAAGAAGAGGATTTGCATGGCATGATGAGGGAGGGTAAAGGACTTAGTGATGATGAGGATTAAGATTACATTGAAAGTTGGTTTCAAGAGGTCATTGGGACACACTACCAGTCTCTCCTTCAACACTTCCTGGTGCGAAATCAAATAGGTCGGTCGGTTCCTCATATCCATGTAATTATAGAGGTATGTGGATATGGGTGTAAGTCCCTTACTTTGCTTAGCACATGGTTACATTGGAAAATTTCTTACACTTGAATCAATATTTTTCTTTCTTTTTAGGTAGAATGTGATAATAAATAAAAAGCATGTTGTTAGTTTAGAATCAAGTCTCATGCAACCTCATTTTATGATTTATTTTTTAATAAAGGAATTGAGATGAAGATAGTGTCAATCATTTAACCAAAACAACTTAAAATATGTATTCCTCTAAATACGTGCACATTTCTAACCATTAATTAGAACAATTACTAGAAGACCGATCTTTAACACTGTGGGGATTTCCTTAAACTTTAAGGTCTACATAATGATACCTAGAGGTAACTTGTACATCCTAGATTCATACCAAAAATTGTTGTTTATGTATATTTTTCAAATAGTAGCAGGAGAGTGAGTGGCATTTCTACTTATAGGGGACACCACCAAAATTTTATATGAAGCAAATAGACTTAGGGACTAGAGAACAACTTTAGGTCATTCTCATTTGACATGAATTATAATTTAAGGCTATTATAAATAATGTTACCCATGGGATTAACTTTAAATTTTGAGTTATGTACTTAGAATACTTAATATACTCTAGTACCAACTGGCTTCCACATAATTTAATATCTTTTGAAATAATTATATATTTACAAAGAAAACCCACCGGGGTACTGAACAGGCCTGCTAGTAGTGGGTCCATGCCGAGTAAAATCATAAATACGGAAATTTGGTGAATACAAGAAAACCTGTCAGGGTACTGAACAGGCTCGCTGGCAGTGGGACCATGCTTGTATGGTAGCAAGGTAAACCCCTCAGGGTACTGAAGAGGCTCGTTGGCAGTGGGGCTATCTCGGGTAAAAGAGACATCATAATCACATCTATGCATATGGCTTAATCAAATTAAGACCCCGAGTGCATATATACATGGTTAACCCAATAAGTGATTTATTTTTCATTTAAGAATGGTCATAAGTTGAACTTAAATCCCTGTCATCTAATTCATACTATATATAGGATGTCACTATCCTATAAGTGGGACCCATAAGTGTAGGAGTCTAATAAAATCAAATGTGAAATTTATCAACATTACTTGAATGACACTAAGCCTTTGAAAAATGAAGGTGGAATGATTGCTTCCCTATTGGATTTTCCATCTATTAAATACCATTTATACCCCCATCATAACGTATATGGTATTCATGAGCATAAAATGCTACTAATTAATTTGTACGTATTAAGAGATTTGAACTTATTTTACACTTGAATTAGTTTTGCTCATTCTCATCATTGATACTTCTTTTTCTAAGTTCTAGTTTTTCTTAGAATAATAATGATGGTTTAATTCTCCTAAAGATTTCCCATAGAATATTATTACCAATGCAGATTGTTGAAATGAATAAAAAATCAGTTCCAATTTATTCATGGCACGAGGATGTGCCATATCTTCAGTCTAGGGGGATGATGGCCTCCCGAAATTGCTCATTTATTTCAATTCATTTCACTATTTTATCCCCATATATGATTATAAACCATTACATATATATTTAAAAGTATATCATTTATTTAAAATATATTAATTACAAACATTAAAAATATATTATGTGAATTTTAAATTTGTAATGTCTTTTACATGGTTTTAACTAATTTATTGTTGATAAAGGTAGTGTTGTGATATTGGCAGTTGTTTCAGCACCTAGTTCTACATTACTTAAGTTCAATTGCCGATGGCTTGATCTTAGATGATGTCTTGGAGCATGCTTCTTATGGTTCTTTGGATTACTCTTCATAACATAACGATGTGATGAGTTGACTTACCCTTGACTTTGATCTTTTGTCAGTTTTTCAATATTTACATACACATGTTGTATTCATGGGTTTATGATGAGTTTTGGTTCACTAATAATTATTTATGGCATTAAAAAAAAAAGCAATTGTAAAAAAGGGAAACATAAATAACACATTAAAATAATTATTATTTTACGTTTTTTTTCTTTTAATGAATAAAATTTGTTTACAAATTCATAAATGAAATCATTGTACAAAGATAATTTTGCTTCTCATAATAACCAATCACTCATCTAAATCACTTGTATTTTATGTGACGTCCTAGATGCAACAACACTTATCAATAAAGTTTAAATTGTTAACTTAACGTTTAATGAGATCATGGATGTCACAATGTTCAAACATTTTTTTATTTTCGATTTAACAATTCATGTTTTCATTTGACAGGTGCATAAAAAGAAGAGTGAAACCAAATCATCCCCATGGAGTTCTAGCTAGAAGATTTAATTGTTGAGATTCCACAACTAAATTTGAATACAAAATCTGACGAAATTGACAGTGTCGACGGATTTCACCTTTAAAATTATGAATTTTGTATGATTTTTTTTTAAATTGATACCTGTCATTATAAGATATCCGATGCCCGTTGTTTATCCGACGAGAGTCGTCAGATAATCTACGGGCATCGTCAGATATGCAATGTATAAATTATAACGGTAACTATAATAATATCATCGGACATCCAAGCTAGGGTTTTGAGAGTCGACTCTCGTCGAAGATAGCAGGCGGCCATGGATCCTTCCATGGCTGTTTTCCTCTCCTCCCCACGTCGGCTTCCTGTTCATAGCCCGGCAGATGGGTTTTTTTTCCACCTTGGAGTGACTGGTATTGACTTGGCGCGGCGACCCATTGGGGGCTGGCTTCTTTCGGATACGCAGTGGCGGCGGCGGTAGCGATTGTTTTGACGGATGCTAGACCAAGGCGAGGCGGATTCGACAGCGATTTTGGTAGCTGCAGAGCGAGGGCTTCCCCTCATTGCTGTTGGTGCTTCGAACGCGGTGCGACGGGTATCCTAAACCCTGTTCGTCGAGGGTAAGAGGTCATCACGGCAGCCTTTTCGGTGGTATCCGCCATGGGGTGCAGAGCGAGGGCTTCCCCTCATTGCGAACGCTGTGCGACGGGTACCAAAACCCTGTTCGTTGAGGGTAGGGGCATCTCGGCATCGGTGGCGGCCGCCATGGGGCATTGCATTGCTTTGGGCTGTCATGGCGGCTTTGACTTCGGTGATCGGGGGTTTTCTTTTACAGTTGCTAGTGGCAATGCTCTCATCTCAAGGATTCTGGGACGGTTCTTTATTTGGGTTTTTCTTTCACCTATGGCATTTTCTTGTGCGATTCATGGTTGACGGGTTTATAGGTTTTCTTTCAGTATTTGGATATATGCAGACTCTATGTACAGCCGGATTCATTGTTTTATATGCACGGTTTCTTGTTTGTGGATTTCGTGGATAGGATCGGTTTCCTGCTCATTGTTTACAGGGTTTGCTGCAACTTCTGGGAGCTGCTCACTTTATAGTCGCTGCCTTCCTGCTCACTGCAGGGAGCTCTGTCATATCCCTCTTTATTGAGGCTGGACTGCCTTTGCTGATGGAAGGTAGGCGGATGCGGGAGTGGAGCCTGAGGAATGGAGGCAGATCCTGGGAGCTGTGGACTTCTTATGTGGTTCTGGTTTTGATGGGTTTGAAGCCTGTTTTAATTCACTGGTTTTCTTTCTTTTGGGCGTTTGAGGGTTTGTTCCCGATCCATGGGAATGTAAATATGTGACAATGTAGGGATCTTTGTGATCTTATTACATGTGCAGAATGTAATTTGTTCATCTTTTTGAAATAAAATTACAGACTTTTTCCAAGGAAAAAAAAAAAAATATCATCGGACATCCAACGATAGTTTAATTTTATAAACTATAAAATTTGTAAACATTCTGACATGTTGGCTATCCAAGTGACGGTTTGCGGAGATTATATTATTCGCATGGACTATTTTCCGTATAAAAATACACAATTGTTTTAATTGTTACTTTGATTAAAAATAGTGAAGTGTGGAGATTGATCTTTTAAGATTTATAAAACTCAATCAAAATCTTTATGAGAAAATGCCATATAACAATATTCGTGATCCAGATGAACAAAATCGACAATTGCTTGCTAAATTGTGGGTTGGACTGAAAATAAAGGGTGATGGAAAATTTTATTGTCCATGTAGTCAATGAAGGGGCTTTAAAAGGAGAAGATTAAATATTACAACAGCAAGAAAAAATTGTAGGGAACATGGACATGCTAAGGGGGGACATGAATATCATCCATTGGTAGGTAGTGCATTATATATGTCTTTACATTGATCATTTTTGTAAATGTATATATCATTTTAATATTTATTATATTAACTAATATCTATTGATGGTTTCATGTAATTATAAAGGAAATACCTCCTACGGCATATCACCCCGAGGATGTGTTTTCAAAACAAGTACCGGAGGAACATGGAGCTATGAATAATGGAGAACAATTTAATGATCATATTGAAGAAGATGATCATACTGATAACATAGTTGAAGGTGATGGTACAAATACATTGATTCATGATACATTTAATGTTAGAATGGATGATCGTGATCATGAAAATGATTACTTTGATGATGTTCACGATTTACCTCTTCTTGAGAAGGCATACAAACCCCTTTATGAGGGCTTCAACACAAATCTTATCTCTACTATATTGTTGATAATGAACTTGAAGGTTATGAACGGTCTTTAAAACAAATCAATCACACAGATGTGAAGGTATGTAATATATTCCATCACATATATATGATCATGCTAAAGGTTATCACTGTTCGTCGAATAATTTTATTGTTAATTCATAAGTGAAATTAATACAGATGAAATGTGTTTCATTAATATTATTTATATATTATATTAACTAGTTTTTTATTTTAATTTGTTGTAGCTTGATAGCATAATTTTTGTTACCACTCTCAAATATTTTTCCTCGCACATATCGAGATTTATCTTCCATCATGAAATACATTGGAATGCAGTATGAAGTAGTTGATGCATTCCTCGATAACCATGTTATATATTATAATCAATATGAATTTGAAACAAAATGTTCAGAATGTCATATTAGTAGATATCGAACAGATCAAGTAACAAAAAAGATGCCTCGCAATGTTCTTCATTATATTCTCATTATTCCACGTTTTCAACGACTGTTCAGGTACAAAAACATAGCACAATTTATGGATTACCATGCATGGAACAGAAATCAAGATGAAATTATTTGAATGCTCGCAGATGGGTCTGCATTTATAGATATGGAGGAAAAATGGCCTCACTTTAAAGAAGAACCTCGTAATCTTAGGATTTCTTTGGCAACAGATGGGAACCAAGCCAATTTTGGGGCAGCTTTGTGATAATGAAACCAACCAGCAAAAAGCATTAACGCTGCAAAGATCAATGCACCAATTGCAGTGCAGTAAAGTTGTAATTCACTGGTTATTCCAGATGCTCGCCAAATCTGGAAGAACCCAGAGGTTATTTGTATCCCTCGAAAACCTCCACCTACATCCCCATTCAATATTTCTTGACCTACTATTGGCCAAACTACTTGAGCACTGGGTTTGATGTGAGTTGGATCAGCCAGCCATGCTTCATAATTGGAGAAACGAGCGCCATGATAGTACATCCCACTTAGCCAAATAAAGATGATCGCTAGTTGACCAAAATGAGCGCTAAATACTTTGCGAGAAATATCTTCCAAATCATCAGTATGACTATCAAAATCGTGAGCATCAGCATGTAAGTTCCAAATCCAAGTGGTAGTCTCAGGGCCTTTAGCTAGCGTCTTTGAGAAATGACCAGGTTTGGCCCATTTCTCAAAAGAGGTTTTGACAGGATCCCTCTCCACTACGACCTTTACTTCTGGTTGTTCTGGTGAACGAATGATCATTGAATTCTCCCCTTTCCGGATGGGACATAAATAAGAAGAAACCTGCCAATAGGAATTAGTTAACTTCCGAGAGATATATCTCAACTCGTTTCTCCCCTTATTTTCTAGTGTATGACTGGAGCTACTATGATACGGGAGTCGATCTGAGGCAGGTGTTCAGTTTTATTATGACATATTTTTAAGGTGCTTAAGGGACTGTGGGCTATTATGACCCAAAAAAAGACTTTTTGTGTAATTTCAAAAGCATTTACCGGTTATTTTTACAATGGTTCTAGATGGATAAATATATATCCATAATATCCATATATATATATTTATCCACCTATTAATACTCCTCCGTATGTTCCATATCAAAGACCATCCATCCATTATAAATCTTTATTAATGGATCATTAATGAAAGACATCTCCGGATGGATTTTACCCCTATTAAGAAGATCCATTAACAATCCAGAACCAGAAAAGGTATTATTTATTATATTGTCAATATATTCCTATGAGATGCCGACGGAATTGAATCTAATTTTGGGGAATATTCTAGAATAATTCCATTTATTTCGAGAAAATAAGATATTAATTCAAACGATTTCCCGATAATAGAAATTATCATTCTCCAAAGCGTCCTGTAATCTTTAACCAATTTTGTGCTTCGATGTAATTGCCTGGAGCAAGTGCTATAGCTTGTTCCCAATACTCAGCAGCCTGATCGAACCAAGCCTCCGCAGTTTCAGGATCTCCCTGTCGAATGGCCTGTTCTCCTCGGTCGGGATAGGTCCACTTGGAAAAGTTTTCTTCCCTCAGAACCGTACTTGAGAGTTTCCTACCTCATACGGCTCAATCAACTATTCTTTAGTCCTCTACCCAAATTTCCAAAATATTCTTGGATTGGAGATTATTCATTGGGAGTTCAGATTAACCAAAGGACCAAAAAAAGTAAATGACATGAGTTTCTGATTTCACTTCCAATCAATTAAATGATCAGGTTCTATCTTTTCTCCTACCCTCAAAAAGATGAAGTATAGGAAGAGATATACTTCAGATTGATCGTCCAAATAAAAGTCTTTTTGCAAGGTAACTATCTCAGTTCCATATAGAATTTTTGAAGAGTACTTTCCGTCTGGAGTACTTCACATCTTTAGGATCTGATGCTACACCACTGCTCAATAGCTTAGTAGATCGACTCTATTACATAAGTTGATTCCTGATTCTTGTCAATGAGCAGATTTGATCGTATCAGCCCGAACCTTCTTTCAATAATTGATCTTTATGGTGCTTCCATCATCAATTTAATTTTTTATCCATGGAATACTTAGGCTCTATCTATCTATTCATATTCGGGCTCCTATGAGAGATGTTTTTTTTTGCTACAGCTTATAAAAACCGTTACTTGGGACGGTGCATATGTAGAAAGCCTTTTCTTTTGTTCTTACCCGTAGTAGTTATTAACTAAGTTATTCTATGGTACAGATAGCCGCACGTAATGACAGATCAAGGCCGTATTATTAAGAGCTTGTGGTAAGGATGGGTTCCGTTCTAATGCTTGAAAATAATATTCCAAAGCCTTCGTATGTTCCCCATTACTTGTATGGACAAGACCTATATTATATAGTATATAACTTCGATCATAAGGGTCAGTTTCCAGTCGCATAGCTTCATAATAATTTTGTAAAGCTTCCGCATATTCCCCTTCCGATTGAGCTGACATCCGTTACGGTCGTTCATTCCATTGAAATGATCTCCGCTTCAAAACCGTACATGAGATTCCCACCTCATACGGCTCCTCCTTTCTTTACAGTACGTAATACGGGGAGTAATCCGTGGAATTGAAAAAAGAAAAAAGATTTTGACCCAATATTATGAATTAACAGGGGCTAGTGTATTTCCAATGAATCTCTAGCCATCCTTCTTGCAAAGATTCTTTTCCGAACACCAAGGATCTTAGTACTAGGAATGGAACCTCTAACAATTTCTTTGTTCTTAACGCCCTGTATTCTCCGGGGATTAATCACTT
The DNA here is from genome assembly GCA_027924585.1 of Larix kaempferi. Taxonomy (NCBI): domain Eukaryota; kingdom Viridiplantae; phylum Streptophyta; class Pinopsida; order Pinales; family Pinaceae; genus Larix; species Larix kaempferi. The sequence goes on along the minus strand of BSBM01000120.1, from coordinate 7,066,282 downwards.
CAACAATCTCCGATGGTTCCATGATAGGGGTATCCGAAGTACAAACGAGATGGATGTTTGTTGTCCCAACCATTCTCACTACCCTTCGGAAAAGGGTAATGCATATGGGCTATAACGAAGCTTTTGTGTTGTTGATTTCCATACGTAGTGCTTTCTCCCCCCATGCGCGCCTATCAGATAGGTTAAACTATACAAGCAAGGCCTATTGCATAGGTGTAACCTTTCGCTCGGTACTAAAATCCTCAGGAGATGAGAGCATCTAAGGCTGCATTGACCGGGGATACACGACAGAAGGAATTGTTCTATCTCCAGAACTCACCTTCACTGAGCGTAAGTTTGATTTTACCCAATTTTTATTCCCGAATACCTTTTCTTTCCCAAAAAAATAAGAACGGAAAAAATATCAAATCACACCATCTCTGTAATAGGTAAATGCTTCTTTTTCCCCCGGAGCCATCGGGATTATTCGCAATAAGATATCCGCTACAATTGTGAAGGTCTTATCAATAAAATTGTCATTTCTCTGAGATCTAGGCATAGTCAATTACAGATTTTATAATTTCCTTCATTCCCTTACGCAAATGATTCCATGAACGAAATTTTTTCTGGTGCACAATACCATAAAATTTATTTCCTTACAATCGTAAATATGTTCTCATTCTATCTATTCCAATTGATTTTTCAAAATGGGAATAGATAGGGAATATTTTCAATAATTGTTCATTAGTAATATTGATGAATAATAATGGAAAAAAAAAAGATTCGTATTAAAAGAATACTAGATTCGGTAAACTCGAGAAGTCCAGTTCGATCATGATCCGAACAAAGAAAGAGTTCAACGATCGAGCATTGCATAATGAGAATGAAATGCTCACCTAGCAACTGTGTGCACATATCCATATAGATAAAGAAATATCGGGAAAAAATCCATTTGCATATATGAGATCCATTTACTCAATGTGGTTTATTTATTTTTATCAACAATAACATTCCTCCATGGTTGTCAATAAAGAGGGAGCACATAATGTTATCAATGATTATTCCATGTATGTGTCTACAACAATTTTTTTTAATGTAGCGGCATCTCATTTATCGTATTTTATTGCATAATGTCATATATATATATTTTAATTTTCTCTTGTGTATGGGTTATATATCTAAATGGTTGTAATAATTATATATTTTATATATGTTCAATTCAATTAGGTAAGTACCAACTTAAAGATATGAATGTATATATCGAACCTCTTATTGACGACCTACTAAAGTTATGGAATGGCATCACTATGTATGATGTTTCTAGACCAATACAACGAAGTCAATTTCAATTCCATGCAATGCTTGTATGGACAATACATGATGCCTGAGGGTTAACCCATTTTTGTGGTTTGTAATTATAAGCTCAACTTTAATTGCATTTATTTTTATGAACTAGTTAATATATTATGCATGCATGTTTTTTTAAATAATCCATTCATTTTATATATAATTATAATTGACATAGTTAATGCATCTCTTTATGTAGGTCTTCAGACAAAGGGAAAATTTGCATGTCCAGTTTGTGGTCCTAAGATAAAATTTTGTCGTTCAAATTTTTTAGGAAAGGAGGTGTTTGATGAGTATAGGCACTTCCTCTCTAAGAATCATAGGTATCGAACTACCGAAAAACATATGTTCAATGGGAAGCAAGAGACTACATTAAAACCGCGGAGAATGGCACCTCGCCTATGGAAGTTGCAATATAATAGAAATCGTCAAGGTACGTAGGGATCAAATTGTCTATCTATCATCGTATATGAAATGTTATGAATTTTTTTTATTGTGTGTTGTTTACTGTATTTGACATTGATTTCTGTAAATTCTTTATAAACTATGATTCATGATGGTTGTCATGATCATGAAGGCATTAATGGGATTCCATGAGGAATGAAAATTTATCATAAACAGTTCAGTAGGTTTCCCTACTATGAGAACCTAAAAATTGGTCATATGTTTGATACAATGCATATCGGAAATAATGTGACTGAAACATTAGGGCAAATATTAGATGGAAGGAGTGAGAAAGAAAAATATGTCAAAATTTGCAATGACATACAAGAATCCAATCATGCAATGAAAGATGTCATTAAATTTCATAGCAATGGAGACAAAATTAATATAAACTCACTTCCATGGATGTTAACGGAGCAGCAAAGTAATGTTGTAAAAGAAGTCATGCGAAAAATTAAATTTCCCACCAGATTTTGTTCGAACATGAAGAATATCATAACAAAGAAAGGTGATTTTGCAGGGGTGAAAACACATGATTGGCATATCTTCAAGAAGTTAATTATTATGGTATGCATATAATTCCTATATTCTTTTATTCTAGTGCATATTGTTGGTATTTGTTTGTATATTTTTTGTATAAAAAATGAAACGATTTGTATATTGTTACAGTATGTTCCACCTCTCTCTCTATCTCCCGGACAAATTCGACAACAATGTCAAAAAAGTTATATATAATCTTGGGAAATACATGAGGTAAGTAGCGATTTTTCACATGCACTTAGTGTTTGTTTAATTCATTGTAGAAATTATATTTGACAATTTTGCATTAATTGTTATGTAATATAATGTTTTTTTGTTAAATCTTGTGATTGGTTTGCATCATTTGTAGATGGTTTTCATATAAATAAATCCATAATGAATATATAAATTATTGGAGGAGAGAAATTACTCGTCTCATGTGTGAATTGCAGTAGCATCTACCTTCGGCATTTCTCAATGCACAAGAACACTACCTCATACACCAAGTTAAGGAGATTGAAATGTGTGGACCTATACACTCAAGGTCCATGTGGATGGTTGAGAGGCACTTGAAATTTTTGAAGGGTTTGGTTAGACAAAGAGCATTTCCTGAGGGTTCTATGGTGGAATGATATATGGTATACCATAACATGATGTATATTAGTGTATATCTTCCTAATTTAGTGTCAAAGCTCAATTTAGGTCGCATTTGTGATCAAGACTCCAATAACAATTTCTAAAGGGAGTACTTGAAGGGGAAAGGTAGATCGAGGAAGGTGAAAGGTAATTATTAGCTAGTGTAGATCAATTAATATATTACATTTGAATGTTTATTTTTATGTATATATCATACTTATTCTATTTTTAATATTCAATATGCATAAATTAAAAGTTTATATTGTGCTAAGTCAATATACATTTTTACTGAATTTTAATTTTATTTTCATGAAGCAACTGGTCGAGAGTGGGATGCACTTCATTTATACATCATAAAAAATATTGATTGGATGAAGGCATGGATTGGATGATTTGAAAAAGCCGGTCATGGAATATCATGGGAAGGTGTGGCTTCATTAGTTAAAGCAACTCATCGCAATGGAGATACCAATATTACACAAAGGGAAATCAATTTAGCATATGGTTTAAAAGATAAGCGGGTAATCATATTAATCATGCATACTATTTTTTTTTTGCAAATATATTGATGTACATGTTGATTTGTTTCCCTGCAGGGCATAAACATGCACTTAATCACCAATTCATGGTGTAATCTTTACGTGTATGACTTGTTGTAGGTAAAACACCATAAGGCTATGTGGTGCAATGGTTGTAAATTTTGCATAAAAAGTTTGATGAAACGAAGAAAACATCATATTGTGGGATATCTGTAGTCTTTGAGGTGACCAATGTTTCCTCTAGAAGTGACAAACATCCAAAACTCTTATAAAATTGATACTATGAATATTTGGAAGATATTGTTCAATGCGACTTTAACTCCTTCAAAGTAGTTGTGTCCGTTGTCAAATGGTACATGTTACGATTGAATCAACGTGATCCTAATAAAACTATTATTGAACATGGTAATGGATTTACCATGGTTAATACAAGGTTGTTTGAGACAGGAACGGAGCCCTATGTTCTTCCAAGCCAATGTGAGAAGGTATTTTACTCTAAGGTTCCAAGTAGAGGGGGTTGGTCATTTGTTGTGAGACACGATCCAAGGGGAAGGCCAGTAAAGTATAACGTAGAGGAAGGTAATGATGAGGGTCTTTAAGAAGAAGATGATGTTGAATATGATCAACATGAGTTAGATGATCATGTTCCAGAGGAAGATGTCAAAGAATTAGTTGAATCAGATGATGTAGCAAACAATGTCCACGAAGATGATATTGTCGATGATGATATGACGATCGTAGCTGACATTGATGACGATGATGATATGGCCAATCCTTACAATGTTGAATCTTGATCGAATGATACAGATGATGACTTGGATGAAGAAAATGATGAGGTCCATTAAAGTGTATGAGGTATGCCTTAATATATATACTCTATATATTTGGATTTAATATTGCGATAGAATTATTGAATTTTATTGGTACGTATAAATTAATTGTTTCTCAATGTTTTTTCCATTTTCCTGTGCGTTGGCATATGTTATAATTCAAGACATTGATTCTTAAGTATGACAAAAAACACAATAAAATATTTTTTTGTACATAGATTTTTTTGGGTTATGGGGGATTGAGAGTGACATGAGGGGGCGGCGAGTCAGATGAGCTTCCACCTTCATGTGGTTGGCCTTGTTTAGCAGAGAATATTAAATTATTCTCGAAAAAAAGAGAAGCTTGGTAAGGAAATGCGCAATTATCAAGCTATCCCAAATGGCATGCTTGATCATGTACTACTAAACGGGGCCAACGTTGAAATTTTTTCAATTTGTGCTTGCATGGATTGACATATTGCATGGTTAGACTAGATGCATGCATTAACGGTGTGGTAGTATTTCCATACTTAAACATGTCTAACAAAAACAATTTGACAATCAAAAACCATACCTATAGATAAATTAATGTGCTACATGGGGAAAACATTGCAATTTTTTCAATTTGTTCTTGTTTGGAATGAAATTTGGCATGATTAGGATAGACACATGTATTGACAGTGTGGGAGGGTTTCCAGACTCAAATATGACTGGAACACACAATTCGACAATAAAAAACCATACATATAGATTAATTCAATTACTACATGGGGCCAAGGTTGAAATTTTTTCAATTTGTGCTTTCATGGACTGACATCTGACATGGTTAGACTAGACACATGGATTGATAGTGTGGGAGGATTTACAGACTCAAACATGTCTGACAAAAACAATTCAACAATCCAAATCCATACCTATAGATTAATTAATGTGCTACGTGGGGACAACGTTGAAAGTTTTTCAATTTGTGCTTGTTTGGACCAAAATTTGGCATGGTTAGGCTAGACACATGCATTGACTATGTGTGAGGGTTTTTAGAATAAAAAATGACTGACAAAAATAACTCAACAATAAAAAACCATACCTATATATTAATTAATGTGCTACACGGGGCCAATGTTGAATTTTTTTCAATTTGTGCTTGTATGGACCGAAATTTGGCATGGTTAGACTAGACGCATGCATTGCCGGTGTGGGAGGGTTTCCAGACTCAAACATGACTGAAAACATGAAATATGGAAACAACATGAGGACAAAGGAAGAGGGAAACAACATGAGGACCGAAATTTGGGTTCCAAAAAACATATTTACAAACTATTGATTGAATTTTCTTAAGTTTTTATATTTGGGTGAGGATGATCATAAGCAGCATCATGTTGAAGAGTATTATTCCTCATAAGCATCATGCTATTTTCCAAAAGACACCTTCTATGATAAGTATCCTAAAAGTTCATTACCCACATACTCTTCTCCATTATCAAAGCTCAAACATTTTATTGGTTTACCACATTGAATCTTAACCAATGCCCTTTAAATTACTTGAATTTCTCAAAGACCATCTCCTTGTTTTTTGGGAAAATAAACCCATGTAGATATGGAAAAAACACTAATAAAGGTTAAAACATACATTGCACTAGCAAATGATGGTTGATTGTCATACGAAGGTTTTTGTGCACAAGATACATCTATGTCTTTTCCCACCACAACTTTGTTTTCTCAAACATTTATAAAAAAATGCTTACTAAGAACACAACCCTCACATACACCTTGATGAGGAAAAAGCATAGGAATTCCACGAACAATGGTCAACCTAACAACCAATTTCGTACTCTGAACATTTAGATGGTGTAGCCTTTCGTGCTGATTTTTTCCTTTATCATTAGTTTTGGCTATAAGCACAAACTGCCTTATTTCCTTCTTCATGCATTTACAAATAAAAATAAAAATAATATAATATGTTCTTAGGGTCACAAATGCCCCCAACAACAACAAAAAACGATTGTTAAGATACTTCACGACAAACTTTTCAAGCCAAAATTTAACCTTCTTGTCTTGTTGTCTATAAAGTTGTGGGACTATCACAGGGAAAGCTTTAATGAATAAAATATTATATAGATAAGTATAATATTTTAGGCGAATATTTTTGTTTCATAAATTCATACATTTTTTCTTAAAAATAATTCAATTTACTATTTATCCTTATAAATTTTGGCAAATCTTATCAGTCTAAGCATATTTTATATAAAAAGACAAACTTTTTACACAAAGAATTATTAATGTTGGAGAATTTAGTTTTTGAGAAAATGCAAGAAAATAACAATTTAAAACAATTAATGAATAAAAATAGAAGTTTCCTTGTCCATGTGTTGGAACGATCAAAATACATTATCCACTCCTTTTGAGAAGTGTGAGCATGCGGTGCTTGATTGTGCAATCCTTCTCTATTTTTCTACCTTCATTTGCTTAGTGGGTTGTATCGAATTTGGATTGATAGTTAGGAAAGTGAGTAGCTTAGAATTGTGTGTAGTTAATTTCATGATGGTTTGGTTTCACATTTGTAAAACTAAGGGACTTTTCATAATACAAAGTCAATATCTCAACTCTAATTCAAAGAGAGGTGCCATCCATTGACTAATGATGCCTATAAAATTAATTATGACTAGTTAGACTCTCTCTTTACGATTTGGTTTTGTTGCTTCAAGTGTTTGGATTGTTGTTGAAACTTTATGGTACTAGGGTCTCATTTCTTTGTTTCAAGTTCTTCAATAAATGAGAGTACTGGGATTTGTAATTTTGGTAATTAGTTTCACATTAACCCATCTTTGTTGAGTTTTCTCAATTGATATTATTTCTCCACATAGAAGGTCATGGAATTATTTGGTTTCTGCTTACATCACTACTATAGAAGTTGTGTGTTCCTTTTTGGTCCATATTTGTGGGTACAATGTCGTTTTCTACAACAATAGAGATTCTTTCTTCCTTTCCTTCTCCTGTTGCATACAATTACTGCTAGGTGGGGTAGTTTTGGCAAGGTGAAAACCAAAGGAGTTAAAGCATATTTTCCAATTGCACTAAGATGTGAGAAATTCATTTAATTGTTATGTCTATTTGCTTAGGCCGACAAGTAAAACATAGAGGTTGGTCAAATTGTAATAGAGTAGGTTGGGATTGAAAAATACTATGCACATAATAAGTTTCAGAAGTTCACATAGATATTCTATTTTAGCAATGTGGAACAATAAGGTGTTTTCTAAATATGAAATTTGACTAACTATGCTCCCTACATAGATTAATTACAATGACATGATTTGTTCTATTATAATTTATATTGGCATTAGGTAGATTAAATGAAAAACTATGTCTATCAACAATAAATATCAAAATTACTATACCATGAGGTCTCCACAATTAGAGTCTTAACCTTTCTCTCTCTCTCTCTCATCCATCTTTCATAAGTTTTCTTTAGGGAGTGTAGTATTTTGGAGCGTAACTTTGTTTTGGATAATGGAGTTAATTTTGTTGTTTTTGTTTTGCTTCTTGTAGCCACTTTAGGTCTTATCCTTGCTTGGAATTTTCCCATTGGTTTCAAATTCCCATCATGGCATGCCATTTTCATTCTTGGTGGTTCCTTGATATTTCTACAATCTTATTTAGTTAGCAAAGACCCGTGTTTATCCACTTGTCAATTACTATCTACATCAAGGAACCTTTTATCAATAATGTTGATTACAACTTTAGGATACATTTTTTCATAGGATGAATCCACATACGACTTAGAAATCTCTTTTAGATTTTCTCTATTGAATCATAAACAAACCAACATGTATTTAGCTAATGGAAGATATTGATGTTTTATGGAATTATATGAAGTATGTCGTGTGTTATCAATTGATAGAAGCTGAAAATAAATATGTATCAATTGGAATAAGAGAGTTTATCCCATGATAAATGGAAGTGTTGAAGAACCATCTCATGTATTTATAGTTTTTAAGTCTCACTAGCTATTTATAACCAATAGTGGAGATTAGTTTGACTTGATTATTTTTGTCTATTGATCATGTATGCATGAAAATATAGGGGAGAAATGAATTGAAATTATAGGGCAATTTAGAGAATGCATTTTTTTGTATTATGTAAGTTTTTTCTTATTCTTTTGGCATGTTGAAAGGCATGCATAGTAAGTGTCTCAAATTCTCAAAATAAAATTAATAACACTTATTTTTTGAACATTGCATTATATTTGTTTATACTATAAAATAAGCACTACATAATATAATAACTTATTCATGTTACACATAGATGGTACTCATTGAGGAGTCAACCCATTGTACTTTTGTAGATTCTACCGATTGAATTACTAGAGAGATAGTCCAATCCAACAATCCATAATAGTACTAGCCCAAAGTTCATATAGGTGTTGTATACATGTCAATAGCACTATGTGCATTGCTAAAAGTATTGTATTTATACCAACAATGTTTTCTTATAATTATTACAAAGAGGGATATTACAATCTCTTCTACCTCTTAACAAATGTTTCCTTGGGTTTGGAATTAGGAAATGGCAATGATGAATCTCTATGTAAGTTTTAACTTTAATTTGTTTAGTGGGTTGTAATGAATGTGGCAAGATAGTTACTAAAATGAGTATCTTAGAATTATATCTAGTTAATTTCATGATGGTTTGGTTGTAGTTGTAAGACTAAATGAATTTTTAAAGTACAAACTCAGCATCTCAACTGTAATTCACAAAGTGGAGCAATCCATTAACTAATGATGTCTCTAAAAATAATTATGACTAGTTATACTCCCTGTTTAGGATTTGGTTTTGTTGCTTAGTGTTTGGATTCTCGTTGAAAATTTATGGTGCTAGTGTCTCATTTTTTTGTTTCAAGTTCTTCAATAAATGAGAGTATCGGGATTTATAATTTTGGTAATTGATTTCACATTAACCTGTCTTATGATTTTGGTAATTGATTTCACTTAATGACAACGACGACGTTAATGATGTTGCTTATGATGATGATGGTGATGATGACTAATGACGACAAAAACATTAATCATGATCCTTATGATGATGATGATGATGATGACGATGATGGTGTTGTTGTTTATGATGGTTGTAATGATGAATAGTGATGATGACAATTATGATGGGGATGGCAATGATGATGATGATGATGATGATGATGACAATAATGAATATGAAGATGATGATGATGCTGACAATGATGATGATGGTAATGATGATGATAATTGTGGTGATGATGATGATAATTAATATGGTGATGCTGTTGTTTGTGATGATTGTGTTATTGAATAGTGATGACATCGACGGTGTTGATGATGATGTGATGATGACGACGATGATCATGATCAGGATGGTGGTAATGGTGATGATGATCATCATGTGATGTCATCAATTCCATCGTCACTCAGATTGTCATTGAATTTTTAATTTAAATTTTTTATCATTTTTTTAAATAAAATCTTATTTTTAATTTTAAATTAAATTCGGTTTTTCAATATATATATTAAATATATAAAAAATACGAAAAAACAGCAAAGTACAATTATAACCTTTCTATGTATAATATATATATATATATATATATATTAAATACAAAAAAAAAATACCAATCAACATAACCTTACCTTTCAGATACCTCCCATGCCAAACATGTTTCATTGTAACCCTTAGCCTCTCACATGTCCACCCTTTGAGTTCCGTGAGTTGTGAGTAGAGCATTCTGTGGCTTCTGTGCAACCATTGATTTCACTAAGTTGTGAGCTGTGTTGTATTGTGGCCATGCATCTTCCTATCACACATGAAACCTTTGAGTTCTATGAACTACGAGTAGAGCATTCTGGGGCTTTTATGCAACCATTGATTTCGTTGAGCTGTGAGTTGTGAGCTATGTTGGATTATGGTCGTGCATAATCCTCTCCCATGTGCACCCTTTGAGTTCTGTTAGCTGTGAGCAGAACATTATGGGGCTTCTGTGCAACCATTGATTTTGTTAATCAGCTGTGAGTTGTGAGCAAATTTGTTTTGTAGCGGTGTAGGGGAGAGGGAGGCCGAGCAGAGCAACTCTGCGAAGAGCCAATGCCTCCCAATTCTGTGAGTACCCAGCCCTAAATTTTATGGGTTCAAATTCATAGTTTGAATGGTTGATTTCATTGTTGTATATGTTTGTTTTCACATAGAAATCAATATAAATTCCAAATTGATTCAGATTTGAACCCCATCTCTCGAATTTGGCCACGAATTCTTTGGGAGGGTTTCCAATTTTACAAGTGTCGAATATTTATCAAACGTAAGCGCAAACATAAAATGTGAAAAGATTGGGGAATGGATATAATTTGCGAATTACAACCCTACTAGGTTATTTTCTACCATGTTTCTTCACCATGCCTGCTCTGCCAAGTTTACCACTATGATGGGATTTTTCCACTTCCTCCATTACTGTCATCTAATGTCTAAACCTTAGACCGCTTGAGTACACAGTCGACACTGCTCGTTCCTCAAATTCTTTCTTTCATTCGACTGGCCAATAGTATCTTGAAATCAAATCACAGAGAATATGGAACAGTGAATTAAATTACATGGGATTTTTTAGAGATTACTGTGAAAATTCCAAAAAACATAAAAAAAAGTGAGGATGACTATTGTATTTTAAGAGACTCAAAATAGGTGAATATGTCATAATTTTCTTGTGATTACGTAGTTGCGAACCTTAATTACAATGCATGACAGCCTGGATTGCAAATTTATTCTAATATAGAGCCAGAATTGAAAAAAGAAACCATTGAAATAGTCCAGAATATATGTGACAAATTTCTTTTGATTTGGTAGGAAAATGATTGAAGACCTGGGTTATAAATTTGCTTCATAGTTATATATGAAAATAGATGAATGTGTTGAATTTACATAGAGAATTCAAGAAAACATGAAAAGTATGAACATAGATGAATGTGTTGAATGTGGAAACAACTTCCTAAGCTTCATGTATGTAGAGTTGAATGTGGATTGAGGGGTGACATTATCTCAAATGGGGTTGGAAAGGTCAAATAAGGGGTAGTTACAAGGAGCTATGGCATATATTTGACCTTATTTGACCTTCCATCTCTTTGGAAGGTCAAATAAGAGGTATTTACAAGGAGCTATTGCATGGATGCATGGATGCATGGTTACAAGTGATGGGTCAGTTTCCAACCATTGCAAGGTTAACTCAATTTAGGAATGAAAACCTAGTTTAAACCCTCGTGAGGATTAGGGGATCCACATAAACATAAAAGAAAATATAAAATTAAAATAATGGATTGTAAAGTAACAAGGATGCCTAAGTTATTCATGTACTCATAGCTATGTATGGGTTGGCCCATATGCTCCACAGTTGTTGACTAACCATACTCCATCTAAATGTCAAGGCCAATAACACATTTCTAGGCCTTGATGTAGGTTATATTTTATTTTTTTTCCTTGCTAAACTTGTTGATTCCATTAGAATTAAATAGTTCTTCAACAACTACTACTATTTCTCATGTTTATATATATCTTATCCCACATTGTCATGATTTTATATAAAATTGGCATCCAACATGCTAGTTTAGATGTTTTCATTGAAACTACTACATCACTTGTAATACCATTCCTTGTATTTCACAAATTGAATCCTCCATAAGCAAGCCCATTTTTTCATACTACTATCCCATTTATTCATACTATCATGAGGGTAAATCCTAAAATATTTATCTCTTATGGGCATACACTATAGGGATTGATCTCCCTATCTTCAATTCTCATCCATTATAGGGTTTAGGGTTGGGCATTCCTTTACCAATTTGTCTAAATTATTTTCCATTTTTTTGCATTTAATAGCAAAGGGGATTAAATGTATATTATATAAATTAATGCATGAGATTTCTTTGTTTAGCATCAAACTCATTCCCATGGCCGATATATAGTGCACGAAAAGTGGCTTAGGTTGCTTATGCACTAGACATTTACAACAAGGGAACACTCCATGATGTCTTCCATATCTCCCTATTTAAAAATAAGTTAGGCAATGAAGTGGTTACTTGAGGGTAGATTATTCTCACAAATGAAGAGGGAGAGATAATAGTATAATGTGAGGGCATCCATGGGGTGAATGTAAACAATTATTGTGGGAGATGGATAAAAAGTACAAGATGAAATGGAAAGATCTACCATAGGAGGAAATGCCTTGGGATTTGGGAACATATATGCTGGACCAACAAATTTCTAGATGTTGTAGGGAACCTTCCACATCCTTTGTTTCCATTAAGTAAAACAAAAGGTTTTATTTCTCCTTTATTGATTATATAATAATGTCTCTAGTACAACTAGTTGACATAGTGTTTTTTGTAATAAAGTGGTTTGAGGTTCAAAATTGTCTCTATTTTCCCCAAAAAATCTCTATATTATTCATATGACTTAATCATAAAGTCAATCCATCTCTTCTTTGCACATCCTATTGATGTATTTGTAACTTCAGAAGATATTCACTTGTATATTGTATGTATTACATTTGTACTTTATGGTATCCCCGACGGAGATGTATTATTCCTTCGATCGGAAGTGTCGTCATTTGTATTCTATTGTTATGCCTCCAATGGAGATGTTTGTTCCTCTGGGTCTGAGAAGTCATTATTGTACTTGAGTCATGTAAAGTCATTGAGGTCCATCCTCCCATGTATGATAGGGCATTAGACCCCATAGAAGTGTCACAAGATATATTGTAAGTGTTGTTACTTATATTTGATGGGTTATTAGACCACTTTGGTGGGGCAAACCTTGTATGAGTCACGTGGGTTAAAGGGTTATTAGAACACCCTAGTGGGGTCGGACCAGTGACAAGTGGTAATGGTTTATTAGACTCTCCTAAAGGAGGTCATCCCAGTTAGAGTTAAAGGCAAGTCAAGTCATTGTATAAATAAAGAGTGCGACTCTCTCATTCTATTCATTCACTCACTCACTCACTTCGCATTAGTGAGAGAGAGGAGGACTGTGCACAAGTGGAGGAGGAGTATATGTTGTAGACATTTATCTTTTGGCAATACATCTTGGTGATCTTTCTATTGGTGCTTATTCTATCTCTGAGGAAGTTGCGAGGTTTTTCACCTTCTTGGTTTTCCCCAATGAAATGCTTTGTATCTCTTGTCTCTTGTCTCTTATGCTTGATATGTTGTACATGTTGTTCTCTCATTTAAGATCCTAGATCATATTGAATTAAATGATGAAAAAATAACATGGTATCAGAGCTAGCCTGAAGGAAGGAATTGTATGGAATTTATGACATTTGTTGCACATGCGACAAATTGGAAGCTAGGGCTTGATATAGTAAAAACTAGTCATCGTGGAACTTTCGCTATAAATCAGTTTTGGTGAAGGTTCAGGATTTGAAACTTTTACAGGCTGAATATGAAATGTTCATGTACCTTCTGTTTGAAGCTCATCCTCAGAACCGTTGTACTTTCTGAGATATGATCCGTACAAGTTTGGGTTTCTGCCTCTTCCAGATTGAATCCCTAATGAGGTGACCTAGGCACAGAGGTCAAATCTTAGGCTAGGTAGATCCAAATGGAATTCTGTAAAAAGTGTTAGTTAGGGCATGGACTATAGTTTCACAGGTCTACTTTTTAGAGGCAAAAGTTGAAACAATGACACATGGAACTCCATACAAGTTCTCTATGTTGTTTCTTCCCATAAATAGGTCATGTTGCGAGACTTGGCATATATCTCTAATGGAGAATCCATTTGAGGTCATATCTATGGGGTTGGAAAGATGATAGGTCATTCTACCACAGGCTGAAGTTTCAGACCCTAAGGATTCAAAATTTCAGAGATGCATCAGAAAAAATATGGGATATATTTCTGTCAAAATAGAATTGGATTCTGAGCACTTCCATTCTTGGCTTGTCACTGCTGCGGGAAATTAGGGTTTCTGCGGAAGTTGGAATTTTGGAATATGAGACCACGGCTGGATTCTCCTCATCAAAATCGAAATTTAGAGACCAAGACTGATGTTTTTGGTTCAGTATAACCCCGGGCTCTATCAAACCCTAGTTCGGGATTTTGAATAGAAAACCATAATTTGACAGAAGCTATAGATCTGAAACTTTCAAAGTCAATTTTGAGGGGTCAAATTTTGGAGATTTCAAAATCGAAGTATACTAGCTTGATAAGATCAACAAGGCACATCTTTTCATCCAATTAGAAGTTTGAAATTCAAAGTTTGAATTTTTAGGGTTTCTCTGACAAACCCTAATCTTGCTCCAGATCGAGCTTCAACAAATCAAAGTGGATTAGGTTAATCCTAGAAGAGAATGAATTGACATTTACATAAGTTGAGAAGCTGCAGTTCCAGAGGGAGATGAGGCTAAGGCCTTACATAAGAAGACTACAAGTAGGTATGACTTGAGAATATAGAGGTATGTTTTGAAATCTGTTCATGATTAAGTTTATAATATGTTTGTCTTCATATTATTGAGGTTAGTACAATCTTGATTAATTTTAGACTTATCTTATCACCTTAGTAAAAGTATGAATGCATGTGAATGATAGAACACATTCATTGATCAGGGTTATGACACTTGTGATTGTACTAATGCAATGTGGTGTTGTATGAGGATGATGTTGTCCGCTAACATGAAAGGTACATCAAGAAAGACAATTCAAGTTCTAGATCAAGAACATATGACCATGGTGACATGAAGACAAAGACTCATCCATAGCCATTGATCACATAGAAGCTCTACTTATGAGGTATGCATAATTTGGTTCTATAATGCTTAACTTATGAGATATGTAGGTCACTAGCACAAGGTCTCTAAATCATTGAAGAGAACAAAGAAGACATTGTTTGGGTATGTTAGACATAACTCACAAACATGATAATCCAGGTATGTTTTTCCTATATCAAGTTAGAATCCTACCTTGTGTTAGGGTCTCATATAAGTATACTTTTGTATGATTGATAATGATTATTCATGAAGTTATAGGTTTGAGTAATCATGGGTTTATGCATATTATGCTTCTTAGTTTGATTAATGATATGACAAACTAGAAGAGTCCTTTGGTCAAATAAAAATATGAATGAGTAAAAGAATTCCTCCCTGAAACCTTGAATACTAACGCTTGTGTATTAAATGATCATGGCCATACATATTTAGAATCATAATGTTTTGATCGGTATTAAGATTATACTAATGCATGTATGATTATGTATGAGATCTTGAGGATGACACAATGATGACACTAGTGCACACTTAAGCATGCATAGTGGTCCAGAATGGATATAAGTTCAAAGACAAATAATCAAGGAAGAAAAGATCAAGAGGGAGCACACTCCAGTAGTTCCTGCAAGGAATCAAAGATCGAGAGAGAGTCCACCCAACAACCAAACAAAGATAAGTATTTGAATTGTTATTTCCTATATATATGATTACTTAAATGATGTTGTTCAGTCATGTACATACTTATAATTTAGGATGTATATTATGGACTTTAGAAAAGTTGCATTAATGAACAAGATACTACTAATATGCAAGCAATGGGTAAGTGGCCTATGGTACTATACAACATTCCATTGCTACTTAACTAGAATGAAACCTCTTTAATGACATGTTGGGAGTTGTGCACACTCTTTACAATGTTCTGGTAGAGATGGAAGGCATCTATAAAGTTATGGGATATGGATAAATGTTGTATTGAAGCATTGGCTAAGATAATTGCATGATTGTATGACATATGTCTTTATATGTAAGAATTTGTTCTGAAATATATGAGATGTTTCTAATCATGCAATTGATATTGTCTTGTAAAAAATACCATGTACCATCACCTACAAGAGAGACTTGTTTCAAAGAACAAGCAACGAAGACTCAACAAATCCAGATAACTACCTATTGAAGATATTGAAGAATTTGAAGTTCCTAGGATCCGGGATGTAGTAATGGAAGGATGCCATGATCGAAGAATACCATTCGATCATGAAGAATGATGTTTGGGATGTGGTCCCGAGAACAAAAGGGAAGTTTGTTGTGACTTCCAACTGGATTTACAAGATCAAGCATGCTACAGATGGCAGCATAGAGAAATACAAGGAAATATTTGTGGCTCGTGGCTTCTCCTAGAAAGAAGAGATAGATTATGAAGAGACCTTTGAACCTGTATCCAAATACACCTCCATTAGAATAGTACTTGCTTTGGCTGCAGTGATGAAGTGGAAGATACACCAGATGGATGTCAAGACAACTTTCCTGAATGGTGTAGTCGAAGAGGAAGTGTATGTGGAGCAGCCACTCGGTTTTGAGACACATGACAGGGAGTCATATGTGTGCAGATTGAAGAAAGCCTTGTATGGATTGAAGCAAGCACCCAGGACATGGTACGTAAGGATAGACAACTTCCTGTACAGTTTAAGCTTTACCAAGAGTAAGAAGGATTTTGACCTTTACTACAAGATTGAGGAAGGCTATCCAGTGATACTCCTACTGTATGTTGATGACCTGTTTGTGACAGGTGAGGATAGATTGATTTCCGACATGAAGAGGAAGCTTACTGTCGAGTTTGAGATGAAGTACTTGGGTATGATGCATTACTTTCTAGGTATGGAGGTGTGGCAGAGTGCAGATGGAATCTTCCTTCGACAAGGGAAGTATGTAGTAGATATCCTGAAGCGGTTAGGGATTATGGACTGCAAGGCCATGGCCACACCTATGGAATATAATTTGAAGCTATTGAGTGATGCTTCATCAAAGTCAATTGATGCCACGATGTATCGTCAGATGATTGGGTCCTTGATGTACCTAACGAACACGAGACCAAATATTTTCTTTGCGGTGAACACCATGAGCTAGTTCTTGATGGATCCTAGACATGTTTACCTGATTGCTGTAAAGCATATTCTGAGGTACCTAAAGGGTATGGTTGATTATGGGCTCAAGTATGATGCGAATCAAAATTTTAACTTGGAGGGTTATATTGATTCAGATTGGGCAGGCAGTGCTACAAATAGGAAGAGCACTTCAGGGTGATGCTTCAGTATGGGATCAGGTGTGATCTCTTGGTTTAGCAGGAAGCAATCCTACATAGCACTAAGTACAGCCGAAGCAAAGTATGTTGCAGCTTGTTCGGCTAGTTGTGAGGCAATATGGATAAGGAATCTACTGTTTGATTTATTTGATCTCCAGTTGGATGCTACTTATATCTATTGTGACGAAAAGATTTGTGTGAATTTGTCAGAGAACCCAGTGTTCTATGACAAGTCGAAGCATATCGAGATCAAATATCACTATATCAGGGATATGGTGTAGAGAGGAGCAGTGAAGCTCATGTATATTGCGACGGATGAGCAGATTGCAGATGTGTTGACCAAACCACTAGCCAGAGTGAAGTTCGAGTACTTCAGAGAGAGGCTTGGTGTACTTCAGATCGAGGTTCCTTCCAAGGGGAAGTGATGAGTTCGGAAGATGCAGATGCACATGGGAGTTTTTGACATGTTTATAGAGGTGTTTTCCCATGGTCGTGATGTAATTTCTGAGGTTTTCCGACATGGTTGTAGATGTGTTCTCCCATGGTCGTGATGTAATTGCTAAGCCATTCTCACATGTTGGTAGATATGTTCTCCCATGGTGTAGATGTAAGGGTTGAATCCATTCTCACATGGTGGCATATGTGTTCTCCCATGGTGTAGATGTAAGGGTTGAAGCCATTTTTCACATGGTGGTAGATTTTTTCTCCCATGGTGAAAAAGTAAGGGATGGAGCCTTCCACGAATGGTGGTAGATGTGTTCTCCCATGGCAGTGGTGTAAGTGTTGTATGATGTGCATCTGGGCTATGCTCCGTGGAAAATGAGATGATCTGAAGAGGATGATCATGTGATGATGATGTGCATCAGGATGATGTACTGTATGATGATGATCAGTATGATCATGAGTATCAAGATGATACTCTGTGGCCGTGGACAGGTTGTGCAGGATCGCATGTAATCATTCCTGGAGATCCGGACAGGTCGTGCTAGGCACGTAAAAGATCCTAGGATGCTCTTTAGAGATCTTGCAGGTTGC
Organism: Larix kaempferi; assembly: GCA_027924585.1. Lineage (NCBI taxonomy): Eukaryota > Viridiplantae > Streptophyta > Pinopsida > Pinales > Pinaceae > Larix > Larix kaempferi. Next base: position 7,047,915 of record BSBM01000120.1, on the reverse strand, counting down.
AAGACACTCTTTTAAGGTTTTGTGAGCTCACATGTAATCAGCCTTGGAGATCCGGACAGGTTGTGCTAGGCACGTAAAAGATCTTAGGATGCTCTTTAGATATCTTGTGGGTTGCAAGACACTCTTTTAAAGTTTTGTGAATGTTACATGTAAAAGATCTTGGGAGATCCGATAGGTTGAGCAATAAGCTCGTAAAATTCCTAGGATTCTCTTTCGAGGTTTTGTTGACGCACGTAATCATCCCTGAGGATTCCACAGGATGGCCAGATATGATGAAGACCTACAGGAGGCTAGGCCTACAACCAGCATGAAAAAGGGATGGCTCTATAGAACTTCCTATGACGAGAAGAATTGAGATATAGAACCAGTGATCGAGATGACGAGTACAACAGCAGTGACGATGATGCTCTGTGATCCAATGACGATGATCCAGCTCTAGAATTGAAGACTTGTGCCGATATGTACTGATGACCTATCTCAAGAGAATACCTTCCTAGTTAAGAGGGATTGTCAATGTATTTGTAACTTCAGAATATATTCACTTGTATATTGTATGTATTACATTGGTACTTTATTGTATCCCCAACAGAGATGTCTTATTCCTCTGATCGGAAGTGTCGTCATTTGTATTCTATTGTTGTACCTTCGATGGAGATGTTTGTTCCTCCGGGTTGAAGAAGTCATTATTTTTGTTGATTCATGTAATGTCATTGAGGTCCATCCTCCCATGTATGATAGGGCATTAGACCCTGAAGTAGTGTCACAAGTTATATTGTAAGTGTCGTAACTTATATTTGATGGGTTATTAGACCACCTTGGTGGGGTCGGCCCTATATGAGTCATGTGGGTTAAAGCGTTATTAAACCACCCTAGTTGGGTCGACCTAGTGAAAAGTGGTAATGGGTTATTAGAATCTCCTAAGGGAGGTCGGCCCAGTTAGAGTTAAAGGCAGGTCAACTCATTGTATAAATAGAGTGTGACTCTCTCATTCTATTCATTCACTCACTCACTCACTTCACATTAGTGAGAGAGAGGAGGAGTGCACACAAGTGGAGGAGTAGTTGTTGTAGACATTTATCTTTTGGGGATTCATCTTGGTGATCTTTGTATTGGTGCTTATTCTATCTCTGAGGAAGTTGTGGGGTTTTTCACCTTCTTGGTTTTCCCCGATGAAATGCTTTGTGTCTCTTGTCTCTTATCTCTTATGCTTGATATGTTGTAAATTTTGTTCTCTCAGTTAAGATCCTAGATCGTATTGAATTAAATGATGAAAAACTAACACATACTCCACGAAAATCAATGATGATGCTAAAATGTGGGTACCATTACCAAATTTGTGCAATCTAATGCTTCCTCTAAATCAAGGGGCATGTTTTGCATCTTTCAAGTTATGTATCTTCACATACTTTAAACTTGAGTAAAAAAGCGTCTTTTCAATTATTCCAATATTTATTTATAAAATTGGCCTTTATTTTTCTAGTTTTCAACTCTAGGGGCAAATATTTTTTAGGGGGGGTTTTTGTGTACTTAACCATGAAATTTTTATTGGTTGTTATACTCTATGTATTCTTTTTTTTGTATGTATGCCCATATTGGATAATTTATAAACACATGTAAAAGGTCACTAGTATGTTATAGGGCACTTATAAATACTTTATATATAACACATATTCTTTAACAATAAGAAATAACCTCTCTTGTGATGGAATGACGTAGGTAGTTTAATGTTGAACAAATCCTACTAAGCCCAATCTGCCTAGAACCAATACTATGGTAGGCCATGCACTAAAATCAACACATTTTCAAGGTTCTTTTCTATGCATTCTTAAGCTATGAGACAAAGCAATTGCAATAAATGCACCTAAGATATTGTAACACTTCCTTATGCACACTATGCCATTTTCCTCATTTTTTTGACATTATGATGTAGACGTTGATGATGAACTCATTGATTTCCATTCTCTTTGGAAATGTATTATCATCATGATGTGTGGGATGCCATAATTAGTCCATGTTCACACATATACCTCATCATGACCACATGATATGTGTGGACCCTTCTGCATACAGTAATGATGAACTTTCAGGTTATATGGAACATTTGTACATTTTTGAGAGAGATGGTTGGTTGTACCCTCCCCACTTTGGTTGATTTAATTTTGGTCCTCACACCTTGTTGTTTATTGGTCTTGTGGTACCTTTGCCTTGACGTGTGGTTAGTAGGGCCATTTCACTTATCTTGAGTTGTTTGTACCACCCTTTAATGTTTTTGGTCTTTTGGGTACTATGGTTGTTTGTCCACTTTGTGTTTTACCCTTGTCCTAGGGACTATGGGTCATGTACCCACACGTATCTTATGTTGGGTCATGTTTTGGGTCTTCGTACCCTCACCTAAATGGCCCTTGAACCCCACTTATGATTTATGTTATTATTTAGGAATCTTTTATATTTTATTTGTAATTTTACTATTTTACTTTTAATTTTTAATGTTACTTTTAATTTTTATTTTTTGTATTAAGTAGTTCCTTCCTATTTTAATGGAACCCTATTTTTTGGAATTTAATGGAACCCTATTCTTTTGTTCACTGGTTTGACTAAAGGAAGCCACAGCAGTTATGATATCGTTATCTTAAATCTTATGGAAGTCCCATATTCAAGTTTGAAGGCTAACTTAAGGATGATTATTTGAGAAGTTCTTATATATTATATATGTTGTCCCATCCTCCACTGAGCTCATCTCTCATTCGTTCAACATATCTTCATCCTTCAAGTGGATCAAGTGGAGCAATGACTCTCATGTCGTAGTTCTCAAAAGACATCGTTCTTTTCTTGAAATTGATAACTACCTGATTTTCCATTTCCCAATCTATCCCCAAAAGTGTAGGATATGGACTAGTGTCATCAATTATCTCTATGACGTCAAAATTTGCATATGTATTCAATCCTTCTACCTCAACTGGTAGATGAGGCAACCGACTGATTGGTGTAACCTTGGTCTCATTTGCTAAATGGAGCTGCACAGGGGACCATACCAACTATGGCTTCCCCATCACTTCCCAGGTTTGCTTGGTTAGTATATTCACATCAGATCCTAGATCTAGAATGATAGAATCCATATAAAATGCACCAATTTGGGCATTCATCCTCATTTCCCTTCATGTTTTCTTCTTATGCAGATAGTTGACTGCAAAATCCCATTTCCCTTCTTTCTATCGATACAAGAATCTATCTATCTCTAATAATGCTTTCAGATCCTTCGCTAATGTTAAACAACTTTCTAGAAAAAATTTCAAAGTACTGACTTTCCCTTATGAGTTCTGCAACATTGTCAGATACAAAATTGGTGACATCTCATAGACAGGTTCTTTCTGGACTATAAGTGGAGATTGAGCATTATTATTTATTAGTGCATCTCGTGCTTCCCAAAAAGTTGTTTTTTTCTGCTTCAACATCAAATCGTACCTGTTTCTGGGTTGCAGGCTAGACATTCTGTTGTATCCTATCTTCTCCTGTCGTAGTTCCTCCTCTGGTTGCTACTGCTACATTTACTGGTTGACCTCTTACCTCACCTGAGATATTCTGCATGTTCGGATTGGTATTCTGGTTCTAGTTCAGGTTTGGGTTGAGTTGCGATTGTGCCGCATTCTTAGACTGCCACTTTGCGATTAGCTGGGGACACTCTTCGACAGTATGATCAACTATGCTGCAATAGGTACATTGAGGGGTCGGATTCAGATAATCCCTCTAGTAGTGTCCAATCTATCCATAATTATAGACTGTGATCAGTCCTTACCTCGACCAAAGGTTCCTCCGTGACCAAAACCTCTACCATGGCCACTGTGATATGCTCCTCTCAGTCCTCCTTGTTGTTGGTTGAACTATGACTGATTGTAATATGGCAAGTTGTACTATGATTGATTATACTGAGACTGACTATACTCCTGCTGATTATACTGTGGATGACTATACTTCGGATGACTATACTGCAGCTGCGTCGAATTTATTTCTTCCTGTTGTTTCTCATCTCCCTTCATGAAGTAATTATCAATAGTCCTTTCTTGAAGCAAGTCATATGATCGACAATATTTCTCCTCATCGCCTACGGATCGATAGAATTTACAATACATATTAGCTGGATTCAACACAACCTTCTGCAAATATACGCATTCCTCTTAGCAATGTCCTCTTGTCTGTAAAATTTGGCACCAGGAAATTCCTCCTTGACTGAGTGGATTGGGCACACTAGACTGTAGAAACTCACAGAATTCAGGACATTAATCTTTGTGATGCCCTTGGGACTTCCATCAACTACACCATACCTCTTCGCGAACTTCCTTCCCTTTTTTAATATCCTGTAGCTGAGTAGTCAAGTTTGTTTGCTGCAACTGGATCTGTCTCATGATGATCCATGTTTCACCAATCAATGAAGCTTCGAGCTTCATTGCAAGTTCCAAAGCCTCCTCCTATGGTAAGATCTTTTGCTGCATCAAAGGAATTCGGATGTGCAGTATCAATGTTGTAATAAACTATTCCTTGTGCTACACAACGCGCATCCCAAAACTAACTTTAGCCATCATATTTTTTAACCTCTGATAAAACTCTCATAATGACTCATTAGGGAACTGCTTTATCTCCTTCAATTCCGTGATGTACTACGATTCGGATTTAGGCTTCTTAAATTCCCAGCTTTGATTTATACTAGATTCTTCTGCGGAAGCCTTCTAGGTGCTTGTATAAAATTCATGTACCAATCCAATGCATGACCTCTGACGGTCATCGCCAACTGTCCCTTCTTGATAGCTTCACTTTGTACTTGTTTTACCGTCCACACTGCTTCGCACAAGAACCAATATTGCTTGGGATCATGTTGGGCCTGGCCCAAATGGGGCAATTTTGAACAGGAAGTATTGTGAGAACTGTAGAGCTATGCGCAGTTAAGTTTGAACAATTTTGGGATAATTTTTGGTATGCTGTGAAGTTGCGCGCAACATAGTGTCAGAGGAGCTACGAGGAGTACAGTGCCGCGATGTGCCACGTCAACGAAGATCCAGCTAAGCACAACATCGACGGATGAAGGCAGTTATTTTTGTTAGGCCACAAAAGACCTAGTTTTGGCAAAGATCATCTATAACTACCAAGCAGTGGGTAGGTACAGGTCAGAGGTAGGTGACTGATCACAACAGGAAGAAGACTACTACTGCTCGAACCATTCATCTAAGGATGGAAAATAATGAATAGATCGGTGGAAGCAACCTATTGGCACGCATATAACAGAAGATCCATTGCCAAATATCAGTAGTTCGGTTTTGGGAAAACCATGATAGTTTTGTAAACCTAAGGGTTCTGCCTTTGTAAAATGTAAAGACATGACCTACAAGTCTTGATCTATATATAAGGAAATTTTGTAAAGGAAAAGGGTTAGAAGTTAAGTTAACTCTCATTTTGGTTAATATTATTAAATATTGTGAGATATGTTAGAAAAAGCATTGTAAAGGCTCTGCAGCTGAGTGCGCAAAGACCTAATTTTGACCTAATTTTGAGAGAGAAAGAGAAGAGTGTATGCAGCTGAGTGCGTAGGTGAAGAACTATTGTACCCTTTCCAAGATAAATAAACAATAGTTCTTATGGACGTAGCTTCCCATCTGGGGGGGGTGAACCATGTTAAACCATTGTGTTATGTGATTGTTGTGTATGATTGCCATTACTTTGTGATCTAATTTACTTAGAGTGCATGAATGAAGTTATTATTTCTTGTTATATGTTTACTGTGATCTGTATTTTCCATGGAAAGGATGGAATAAGATGCTTAGTAATTCATGTATGGAGGAATATTAAACAGTAAAGCACCTATAAGTTTCGAATGAATAGATCGATAAGATAACCACACAGTTAAGTGTTAAGGATTGAATCACAGTATCAAAGCACACAACACTGCGCATATCACATATTTGCATAAGTTATGGTGTTTATCAAAAGCTAAGTAAGGATGAATGATTAAGGTTTATCGACTAAGAATTGACTAAGAAGTGATCAGATCTCATAAAACCACTGCATGGCTTGGGGCCGCACAGAGGGTACCAATATCATGTGTCTTGAAGAGTCTTGACGCAAAGTAGAAGACTTCATGCAGTCACCTACGCAATTGCGCAGTCCATCACCATGCTGCACATTAATCGGTTGAATCAATCGCACCACCTGGTTGTGGAAACCTGCTTCTGCAACCACCACCTCAACTTTGCCTCGGGTGAGACCTCCGGCTAATTGCAGTCTATTGCCGAAAGGGCGGGTGAATGGGGGTTTTGTTGGTATTTTGTACCGCGAAGTACCTGTGTGTACATTGGAAAACCTCTAGAATAGTGCTTCTTCCAACAAAAGGTTCTGTTGCCGTGCTAAGACCGGTGTTGCGATAGTGTATTCATAAAAGTAATGTCCGACAGTTGGCATCCAGAATAGAAATAAATATGGGCCTGGTGCGATAAGATTGAAAGAGACTTTGGAAATAAAGAAAACAAAAATCCACATCTATCTGACGAACAGTGGTTGAATAGATACTTGTGGAGGGGCATCCATGAAATGTTTTGGGCATCATTTCCAAACAAGCTACACGAGTGGATATCGCGCCTAGCAGAAAGAAAGAATTGTTCCCAACACGGAGTACCTTCAGAGTGGAGTCCAGAGCTTACTGAACAACTCAAAGCAATCAACAGCCCACTATCTTGAGCAGTCGACTTTTGGGTTGATAACATACTAGAAGGTTTTGTGACCGAGTTTGCTGTAGATACGCTGAAATCATACAGCCAAGATGAAGCATTTATTTTCAAAGGATTCATAGGTAAGTTCTTGAAAAACCTAACCCTATACATTAAAATGCTTTTAGCTGAGAAAGGTATTTTAAGAATGCAGCAATGGTTCAAATTCTGTCATGGTAGAGAACACATACATTGATTCTAATGAAGAAAAACATACTTTGAGAAGTGGAAAGAGATACAAGCTTACTAACAAGAAGAAACCCACATCCTCTAGAAATCGTATAGATACCGAAATTCCATGTGACCTCGATAGTAAGAACACTCAGTTATAATCCACAATCCAGCGCATTATACCTCAGAATAAATCAGTCCAAAACCCATCCACTGCGAGCATCGTGCAACCCATCCCACAGCTCAGTAATACTACTAACACTGTAGGACCGAGTGATCACAACATTACATCTCAGCCCATTCCCCAGAATACTATTCCTAGCACAATCTAGCAACTTCTATCTACTTTTGTCACAGGGAATCAGTCTCAGAATAGTACAAAATCCATAAGCAAAATGACAGATAATGATATAAAACTGCCGATATTCAAAGGAATCGGTCACGAAGACCCTGATCAGCACTGGTTTCTATGCGAAGCTATGTGGAGTGTTAAGCAAGTGACAGATGATGCTATGAAGAGAGAACAACTCATAACTACTTTTAGAGACAGAGTGCTGCATTGGTTTATGAAGTACTCTCAAACACATCCAAGAACCTTAGCAGATATCAGGACCGCGATTGCAGCAGAGTTTAAGAAACCCAAATTAGAATCACAGTGCATAACAAATTTGAAAGAAATCAAGTAGAATCCTACTAAATCAGTATAGGAATTCGACCAAAAATTAAAAAAATTCTTGGACCAAGTGAGCTTTGTTATAGCTCCGCAACAACATCAAGAATGGTTCATTGCTGCGCTGTTGCCCCACATCAAACAACCACTAATGTAACAGAAGGTTGTATCTCAAGATGAGGCCTTGGAGATCACAATGAAGTTGGAATATTCACCAATTGGAGAAAGTAGTTCAGGGATGATACATATCCATAACCAATTGGCTACCTTGACATTAGAATTACAAGGTATGAAGAATGGAAAAGAGTAGAGACATGAACAACGACATGAAGTTTGGTGCATAGGATGCAAAGGAGAGGGCCACACCGGAGAACATTGCCCCTTATTTAAAGAATACCTTAACAATGGCGCACCAAACCCAATAAATATGAATCAGAACTAGGCGCCATGGTGTGAAATTTGTAGAAGTAGAGGACATAGACCTAAGGATTGCTACCTGATACAAAATATGTAAAAACACCTAAAAACTTATACTGCAATTTCTGTAAGTCAGTTGGACATGATGAGTCCAATTTTCATGCTTATGAACTAATGAATGAAAGAAAGCGAGATATAGAAGCAATGCGAGGTGCTGGAATGTACCGCGTTCAAGAGGAAAATCAGCCAAAGCAAGAGAACGCCCACTATGATCAAGGAGTATATAGAGGCCGCGGTGGTGGATATCATGGGAGAGGAAGAAATACTGGTCAAAATAAAGGAAGAGGACGAGGCTAGGTAATATGCTATAACTGTGTCCAGCTAGGTCACATATCCAGAGAATGTACTAATCCATGTAGCACATGAAACTACTGTAAATCATTTGATCATGTGATTGAAGATTTTTCGGTGGTTGAGGTAGAAATCCAGAAGAGGAGAAGAATAGAATCATCGAACCCTAACATCCAGCTAATCACATCAAAGAACAGAACTACAGGTCAGAGTGTCAACGCAGTGATGCGAAGTGGCGCTAATACAGGAAAAGACAACAGCACAAAAGCATTGACTTCTGGAACAACTGATCCTAAGAAAAACCCTGGAGAAACATTAGGGATAAGAAAATCTCTTGGGAAAGCACCTCCAATGAACTTACATAAAAACAAAGAAATATTCAAGGAAGGACGAGACATGTTTAAACAACCACCACCTACTTCACCAAGGATTCTGCTGCGGATTCAAGAACCACAAATAAAAGACATGCCACTGGCATATGATCAGACGCACACTGCACCAGATACTTCTAATTTTGTTGTGCAGTTTCTACAAAGCTGCAACAAGTTATTCAAAAACAAGGACACTCTTATGGAATTTGAAAAACTGATAAATCAGTATGAGTCATGCAGTAAGAAAGGAATAGCACATAGTACGGTACATAATATTAGAAGTCCCAAAAGAACCGGCAAGGAAATGCAGTTCACTGCACAGATAGGAGACTATGAGATGGACGAGATCATTCTTGATCTCGGATCTGAAGTGAATGTCTTAACCAAGCAGACATGGTAGGCGATGGGAAAACCAAAGTTACAGTGGTCACCTATACAGTTAAGAATGGCTAATCAAGGTATAGTTATACCGCTCAGAAGGTTAACCAATACCATTGTCGACATTGATGGAGTGCGAAGTTATGTAGACTTCAAAGTAATTGAAATTGTAGATGATAGCAATCCTTATCCAGCACTGGTGGGAATCGATTGGGCAATGACGAACTCCACTGTCATCAATCTGAAAATAATGAAAATGATATTTGAAGGCAATGACATAAGGTTCATCTCACCATTGGATCCTTCATAGGGGGAGTGATATGTTGAACCTATTCAAGAAGAGTTTAGAGCTCAAGAATTTGACCGTATCTATCAAATGACAACAAATGATGCGTATTATATTGATCCTAATGCAGATGGAATGCTTAGCTGGTGCTGCGATAGTTCTCGCATCTCAGACTCCGAGGCAGGATTAGAACACTGGCAACATAGAATGCATGAAGTGTCTGCCAGGAGATGCGCGACAATTACAAAGTCACTCCGTTGGATTGGAAAGAAGGTAAGTCCAATCCCCACTTATGATGGTACAGCTAACGTCTATTCATTTATCAAAGAATACACTGCCATAATGGCAGATGAACATCGCATCTTAGTGTTAGACATGGCACTCAGAGAAACATCTACTAGATGGTGGGATACACACAAAAAGACAATGACAACTTGGGACCAGTGTAGAATAAAACTACAAATTAGATTTGTTGATAAGGTCACACTACCATTTTAGAAATATAATGGCCAGAGGGATCCAGGAGATCATATCGCAACTTGTGTACAAGCTTGTAAGGAAAGACCACAGACAGAATGGGTACATCTCTTTGTGCATATGTTAGAGAAGCCTATTCCAGAAAACTGGTATCTACAGGAGGAGATGCGCACAGGAACCACGGATTGGCCCATCCTTACTGTGACCTTCCAGAAGGATTTTAGTTTCCAAGATAACCAGCCGACTATACATGACGCGCTGCAATTGATCAAGTGAAACATATTTAACCCACATCGCAAAGAGGAAAATATAACACTAGAAGAGTTTTTTGACACAAGCAATGTACTTGCGAGTCTCCAACCAGATTGGATAGAACAAACAAACCAAGTCATGGGTTGTTATAACTTAGTTGAAAAAGATGAAGATAAGGAAGACAGCGATGAGAAGGATCCACGCAATATAAAAATCCCTGAATTAGAATGAATATGCGAGATAGAAGGGTCTCCATTAGAGATTCCCAATATGAGTGGACCAGTCAAAACAAAGAAAGTGAACATCGATACTAGTGAAGAGCCGAAGTTCGCAGCAATAGGAGACTACTGGGATGATGACATAGTTGCAAAGATTGTAGCTATATTACAGGAATATAAGGAAGTATTCCTGACAAAGTTCACAGAGATGAAATGTATTCTAGGAGACTTAGGAGTCATGAGAATTCCTCTTAAGCCTGGAGCGAAACCTATTAAACAAATTCCATATAGACTGAATCCACGCTACAAAGAATGAGTTAAGGCAGAACTCGATAAGATGCTCGATGCAGGAATTATTGATCTAGTTGAAGAATCGGAATGGATAATCCCAATGGTAATAAAAGACAAGAAAACAAAGGGTGAGATTAGAATCTTTGTTGACCTCAGAAAGTTGAATGATGCCTCTATGCATGATCCATTTCCTACACCTTTTATCCGATGAAGTTCTTGATAACGTTGGAGGAAATGAAGCATACTCTTTTACTGATGGATTTTCTGGATACCATCAGATAAAAATTGATCCAACCGATAGGCACAAAACCACTTTTGCAACAGAATGGGGGTCATTTCAGTATACAGTGATGCCTTTTGGATTGAAGAATGCACCAGCCATATTTTCAAGAGTAGTGATCGCATTATTCAAATACTTCATCCACAAGTTTCTAGAAGTTTACTTTGATGATTGGACCATTTTTGGGTTACTGAAGAACCATGTCGCGAACCTCAGGATGATGCTGGAAAAATGTAGACAGCATCAGATTTCATTGAATTTAAAGAAATGTATTTTCTATGTTCCTTATGGGATTCTACTAGGACACATCGTGTGTAAGCAAGGGTTAATGGTTGATCCAGCGAAGATCACAGTTATTGTAAATTTACCTACACCAAATTCAGTTAAACAATTGCGCACTACACTAGGGCATACCAGATACTACAGGAAATTCATAAAGGGGTATGCACAGATAACCGCAGAAATGGAGAAGATTTTGAAAAAGGATGCACCATTCATTTGGAATGAGGACTGCGAGAAAGGATTTGACACATTGAAAGGAAAAATGGTCACCGCGTCGATCCTAGTTTTTCCAGACTGGGAAAAGCCATTTCACATACATGTTGATGCTTCATGTATAGCATTGGGTATCATTCTTGTGCAGCCAGGAGAAGGAGGAATTGATCATCTCATTTCATTTTCTAGCAGAAAGCTGTCATATGCTGAGAAGAACTATACCACTACTGAAAGGTCAGGACTTGCAATGGTATATGCACTACAGAAATTCATACACTATTTGCTTGGTGTGCGCTTTTCAATGTTTACTGATCATTCTAAATTGAAATACCTGGTCAACAAGCCAGTGTTAGAAGGACGAATATGCAGATGGATCTTAATCTTCCAAGAGTATGATTTTGAAATAATAGTTAAACTAGGCAGATTAAATTTAGGCCTTGATCATCTATCAAGGATCGAGCCAGGAGAGGAACCAATGAATCTAGAAGACAATCTACCTGATTTGCAATTGTTTGCTATACAGATCGCCGATGATTATTATCAGGATATCATTGATTTTCTAACTATTGGGTTTGCACCTACTAAATTTACTACGTAGCAAAAGAAGCAGCTGGTAGTACGAGCTACAGACTTGACCATTATTGCAGATCAGCTCTATAAGTTAGGACCTGATGAAGTGTTGCGAAGATGTGTATTAGAACATGAGAAGCCACTTGTATTAGCTGATGCACATTCAACAGCCACAGGAGGTCAATATGCAGGAAGGGCTACTACACAGAAGATACTGCATGCAAAGATATGGTGTCCTACAATCCATAAGGATTCCAAAGAACATTTCCAGAACTGTGATGTCTGTCAGAGGACAAGGAAACCGTCAAGAAGAGATGAAATGTCGTTGAATCCTCAGATAACCTTGCAGGCATACGCGAATTGGGAAATTGATTTTGTGGGACCTATTAACCCATTGATAAAAAGAAGTGGTGTGAGGTATATTATTACGGCAATTGACTACATCACTAGATGAGCAGAAGCAGAACCAGTCAAGGACTGTAGCGCAACTACAACTGTATAATTTATTTTTGAGAATATACTTACACGATTTGGATGCTCAAAACTTTTGATGAGTGATCAAGGTACTCATTTTTTGAACAAAACTATTGAAGCTTTGACTGAAGAATTCCACATCCATCATTAGCGTAGTATGCCTTATCATCCACAAGCGAATGGTACTGTTGAAGCATTTAACAAAGTACTTGAGAATGCACTAACCAAGGTATGCAATGTAAATCGCGATGACTGGGACCTGCGCATTCCTTCAGTATTATGGGCATACAGAACGACATGCAAGAAATTAACTGGACATACACCTTTCAGATTGGCTTACGGACAAGAAGCAATAATGCCTATGGAATACATTATACCCATCTTGAGAATAACTGTGTTTACAAGGATGGCAGATCACGCAGCACTAGAAGAAAGGCTATCACACTTGGTTGGGTTGGAAGAAGAGCGCTTCATTGTGGGATTACACCAAGAAGTGCAGAAAGAACGAGAAAACACATGGCACGATCGCCACATCAAGAATAAGTCTTTTCAGGTAGGTGACCTAGTCCTACTATATGATAGTAAATTCATGAAGTTTCCTAGAAAATTTAAAATGCATTGGCTTGGACCATATACTGTAATAGATGTTACTAATGGTGGTGCAGTCCAGTTAGCCACTTTAGCTGGTTATTCATTACCCAATCTGATAAATGGGAGCAGACTACAACTTTACCACGATAGTCCTGCTTCGCAACATCCATAATGATCAAAAGAAGGAAAAGTTTCTAGGTGCCAAGTATGGTCAGAATTGGGCACTAGAAACTGTGAAAAAGTCTGTACATAGACTGATATAGATAGATCTATACAGTGCTCTGCATTGAATAAGAAAATAAAAATTATATGCCGCAAAATCACTGCGCAGAACCAACGATGACCTGTTGTGCAGTTCAACACCAGAATCCAGAAAATAGCCATTACAAGTGTCAGTTGGGAATATAGTCGTTATACAGTAATTCCCTGCCGACCACTTGGGCATTTATAGCACAAATAGCCATTTTGATCACAATTTTGAAAGACAAGACAAAAAAGGCAACCAGATTTCACCAATGGATACCACCATTAAATGCATATCTAGTCGTTCAAGGGTGCGGAGGAGGGTCCGTCGTGCCTATAAATAGCACTGCTTATCATCTCACAGATGTATCAAACACTTAGAATTTTCTGCAAATACTTTTGTCTAAGCTAGTTTTCATAAGTTGTCTACAACCGTTGAAACTGTTTGTATGCCTAAGAAATTTTTATTTGAAGAAGAGTTCATGGTTGAAGAGACTATGAGCTTGTTCCAACATGGAGGAATTGACGAATTAATGAGAACCCCAAACAAGAAAATCGCTAAGGAATCAGAACAAAATCCAAGGAGATCACCAATATACGGCTCCTCAATGTAAGACAAAGGGAAAAATCTAGCAGCGCCCAGATCAAAACTACCGCAGATAAGTTTGATAGGGCCAAAAAAGCCCCTTGTTGATAAAGACATACCGTTAACTATGACTCCATAATACATTTCACCGCATGCAGTGGATGCGCCGACCATTAGACTGCTGAAGAGCCCAAAGTATGAGATACCACTCTCACCTATATCGAAGCATGTTGAGGTGGACAAAAATTTGTTAGGAAAGATTCCAGATTGCAAATGGGAGGATTATGATCTGCTAGCAATGCAAAAGGAGAAGCCAACTGAACCAAAGTTCCCACAGTTCCAGCTCGACAAATACATGTGCTGGAAGAAGAATGCAAAGGGTGACCTAACCTTGGTCGCCGAGAGCTAGTTGTCAGGAGTAGCCAAGTCGGGGCTGCTCAACCTGCTAAGGCTTCCACATTTTGATAGATCACTGGAGCTCAACGCGGTGGTGCAAACTCTTATGGCTCGTATCCACCAGGGATATTTATGGCTAGACCAGAATATCGACCTAACAATTGATTTAATCCACCGTATAAATGGATTAAGCAAAAGGGGAGAAGACCCAAGGAAGTTCTTCCGGGGGAAGACAAAAGATAAAGAGGTAGCAACATTAATGAAGAAAACACAATCTATTGTCAAAGGGAAGCGAGGCTTCGAGACGGATGACATAAAGGATGATGCAATAAGGTTTGTCACACAGTTGTTAGCGATCAAAATATTAAGGAAGTGTAGATATTTAGAAGTAAACGCAAGCGTAGTACTACTTGGTGTTGCAGCCGCCAAGGGACATGAATTCAATTGGTCCCAATTCCTATTAAATGAATTCCTTGAATAACTCAATGATACACAAATGAACGGTAGAAATTTTCATTTCAACTGGCTAATCATATTGATCGGCTTCCTAGGGTGGAGGGAACCGAAGCACTATGTTGGAGTGGTCACAAACACTTCGAATTGCAAAGGTGCTCGATTCCAAAATCTATGGGTGATCCTTAATCCAAACAGATAGCATGAGACATCGTTGGTGTTTTACACATATTACGACCAACTGCGTGGAGCCATCATGCTTACACCTCGCATACCAAAGCAAGTGACAAGAAAATATATCTGCATTATAAATTTTTATGCTACGATGAAATGCATCTCCATTTCACCCAAAGTGTAGAAGAAGAATGTTGATTGGTACCCTGGAAACTGCCACATGTATGAGGAAGATATTGAGAACTTATTGAAAGAATGGCCAACTGAATTCGGAGTTGAGATCATGGATATTGAAAGTGATTATGGCGAGGATAACCCTATCCCATGTCCCATTGTAGAAGATAAAGAGTCGGGAAAAAGGAAGGATGTTGGAAGTCCTTCGGGGAAGAAGGAAAAAAGGAAGAAGCAGAAAGCAAACAAAGACCAATTAGACACAGTGCTTCGAGAAGATGATTACTTAATGATTGCCGTGAGGGTAACTGAACAAATGGAGGAACTTTCGACAGACAAAGAAAAGAAGGAAAAGTAAATTCAATACATCTTAAAGCAGAACCTGACTACACTGCAAGGGATATCCCAAAAATTTGATGAAGTCAACAAAATATTACCATTGCACCATGAGTCAACAACTGGAAAAGGGTCCACGGGGACTTCGCAAGAGCAAATAATGGTTCCCGCAAGGTCCCGTATTGTCCATTTGCAGCCACTATCTATCAGACTGCCATTACCAGATCAAGCAATGCTAGATACAAAGAATGTAGAGCGCGTGGAGCTTGATCTTGCAACCATACCATTGCCAGGACTCCATTACCTACAAACGCAACTAGGTGAAGAAATGCATGACAGAACCATAGAAGCACTGAAAGGACAAGCAGAGTTACAAAGGCAACTTGAAGAAGAGAGATCATGAAATTATATGCGATTACAAGATGAAACAGATCGTCGACTGGGATTGGAGAGCATGATCACTGCCGTTACAGGTAATATAGATGAGTTTGAAATTCAAACAGAACCAACATATACCATCATTAAGATTGGCGATTTGGTCAATAGCCTAAGGACTGAGAAGGAAGACATGGAGATTCTCCATGAATTTGAAATTGCTGCCCTGAAAGCGCAAATCAATCCATAGACTCCACCAGATGAATAGCAGTTGAGACAAGGAGTAGTGAAGACTGCAGCACAGAATATTGCTATCGAAGTCACTAAGTGCCAGAGTCTACTGGAAGCAGCACTGAAAGAATTTACTACCCTTGAAGAAGATCAACAATTATAGGAAGTAAAGAAGGAAGTGAAGGAAAAACAAGATCTACTAGAGAAGATGGGTGAGGGTTAAGGGGCTTCCAGCAAGGGAGAAACTCCTCAAGTACAGGGAAATCAACAACCTCAAGAAGGAATTTAAAGCATTGCGGGAGAAGGAAGCAAAACTGGGCGATAAGTCACAACCATTATTAGAAGATGCCGGCATGATCTCACAGGAGATCGAAGAAGATTTGAAGAAGTTGAACCATAATCAAGAGCACGTGGAAGGCTAGATCGAACAGGAGATAACAATAGAGATGGTGGAAATAGTTGGGCAAATTGAACAAGATATGAAGGCCATAGTAGAAAAGTTGACTCACACATTCAAGGATTTCATTGCGAAGATAAACCCACAATCAGCGGAACACCTTCAAGGAATTCCAGGTGGCTCAAGGAAGAGCCATAGGTAAGTGTTAGAGGCCTATTGGGCCTGGCCCAGATGGGGCAATTTTGAACAGGAAGTATTGTGAGAACTACGGATCTAAGCGCAGTTAATTTTGAACAATTTCGGGATAAGTTTTGGTTTGCTGCGAAGTTGCGCACATCATAGTGTCAAAGGAGCTGCGAGGTCAGTGCTGTGAGGAATACAGCGCCGCGATATGCCACGTCAACGAAGATCCAACTAAGCACAGCATCAACGGATGAAGGCAGTTATTTTGGTTAGGTCATAGAAGACCTATTTTTGGCAAAGATTGTCGATAACTACCAAGCAATGGGTAGGTGCAGGTCGGAGGTAGGTGACTGATCACAACGGGCATAAGACTACTACTGCTCGAACCAGTCATCTAAGGATGAAAAAGAAGGAATAGATCGGCGGAAGCAACCTATTGGCGCGCATATAACAGAAGATCCGCTGCCAGATGTCAGTAGTCCGGTTTTTGGAAAACCATGACAGTTTTGTAAACCTAAGGGTTCTACCTTCGTAAAATGTAAAGACATGACCTATGGGTCTTGATCTATATATAAGGAAATTTTGTAAAGGAAAAGGCTTAGAAGTTAAGTTAACTCTTTTTTTTGTTAATATTATTGAAGATTGTGATATCTATTAGAAAAAGGATTGTAAAGGCTCTGTAGCTGAGTGCGCAGAGACATAATTTTGAGAGAGAAAGAGAAGAGCGTCTGCAGCTGAGTGCACAGGAAAAGAACTGTTGTACCATTTCCAAGACAAATAAAAACAGTTCTTGTGGACATAGCTTCCCATCTGAGGGAGGTGAACCAGGTTAAACCATTTTGTTATGTGATTGTTGTGTATGATTGCCATTACTTTGTGATCTAATTTACTTACAGTGCATGCATGAAGTTATTATTGCTTGGTATATGTTTATTGTGATCTGTATTCACCATGGAAAGGATGGCATAACATGCTAAGTAATTCATGTATGGAGGAATATTAAATAGTAAAGCACCTATAAGTTTCGAATGAATAGATCAATAAGATAAGCACATAGTTAAGTGTTAAGGATTGAATCGCAGTATCAAAGCACACAACACTACGCATCTCACATATTTGCATAAGTTATGGTGTTTATCAGAAGCTAAGTAAGGATGAATGATTAAGTTTTATCGAATAAGAATTGACTAAGAAGTGATCATATCTCATAAACCCACTGCACGGCTTGGGTCCACACTGAGGGTACCAATATCATGTGTCTTGAAGAGTCTTGACGCGAAGTAGAAGACTTCGCGCAATCACCTACACAGTTGCGCAGTCTGTCACCACGCTGCACATTAATCAGCTGAATCAATCACATCACTTGGTTGTGGAAACCTGCTTCTGCAACCACCCCTTCAACTTCGCCTCGGGTGAGACCTTACGCTGCTTGCAGTCTATTGCCGAAAGGGCCGGTGAATAGGGGTTTTGTTGGTATGTTGTGATGCGAAGTACCTGGGTCAACATTGGAAAACCTCTAAAACAATGCTGCGACCAATAGATCATCTTTCCCATTACCCTGAAAGAGATGAAACTTCACGTCGTAGCCCGCCATCCTTGGATTTCTATGGATGTTTATAGATCCACTACTATTACTGTTATTGTGACCCGTAGCAAAACCCTGCGAAGAGCTTGTGTTTCTTCCTCCAAAGTTTAGAGAATAACATGGGGTTGTGGGTACATTGTAGATTTGGGTCTATCCTTCCTCAAGTTCATGGGTAGCCTAGTCGTCCTCTTCGTTGCTGTAGGGTTGCTTAGTCCCTTGTGGCCTCTCTTTGCGGTCCTTCATTTGGTTGCACTAGGACTCTCTCTCTCTATCTCAATCCTCCTCTTCTTCTTCGGTCAAAACCTGGCCCCACTTCTCAAGCATCCACAATCTTCCACAGATTCCCTTACAATTTATTGACTTGTCGTAGATCATTTCAATCTACCCCACATCATTCTATCAGACCCGCATCTAGGAAGTACCCACAACCTCCATGCACTAGAGCTTTACTCGTCGAAGTTCGTCTTCAATATTCCCTTTTCACAAATGAGAATTTTGATCCACAACGGTAATGCCAACAGGTACCTTCTTCTGGTTCCTTTAAAGAACTTCCTTTTGGTGTCACTGTATGATCTAACTGTATCGACAACAAACTCAGTAATGTACCCTTCCAAAATGATATCCACTGAGACGTCGAAAACCCTTGAGGCCTTATTGTCAACATGACTCAACTGTTGGATTAATTCTGGGGTCCAATGCTCTGGATCGCCTCCTTGGAAATTCTTCTTCTGATCAGTTAGTTTATCCAACCATTCATATAGCAGTGTAGGAAAATCACTGAAAAATAACTTGTGTATATCGGAATAGATGTACTTCTGCAACCACTGGTTTGTCAACCATCCAAGGTTCTGATTTTCTTCCTCAACAAACTCTCGTGTCTTTTTGTTGAACCATTATCCGATCTCCAACTTTGTCGAATTCCATAGCATGTCCTCTCCTTCTCATGCTAGGGTCCCAAAAACGGAACCATTTGTTTATGTTAGGATATTTAGACACTTAGGAGTTAGTTAAGATCAACTTGTGTAATATATCCGTTAGGGATAGTGTGTTTCTTTAGTATGCATTAGTATGCATTTGTAAATACTTAATCTGACGGTCACGATATGTTTCCGACATAGAGTGATCCGACGACTCAACTTCTCTTAGATCAAACCTAACCTTGATCCGTGGCTTAACACCCGATTGGTCCATGATCTCTATTTAAAGAGCATGGAGGGTCATTGTTTAGTTGATCGATTATGAGAAGCTCATTTGTAACTTTCTTTCTTTGCATAATAAATTGTCCCGTAGAAGCTATTTGGTCGGGGCCGTGGAGTGTTTCCCTCAAGAGGGTTTAAACCACGTCAAAACATCGGTGTGTTGATCTGTGATCTGTTTGTGTGAAGTGGTTGCTCTTGGTGTTCAGTCCTTTGGTAGTACCCTGTGAACCCGAACATGGTATCAGAGCTTTTATGAAGTGCTGCTTCCGGTTATGATCTAGATCTTGAACTGTTGTTGCTGAAACTCGAAAGGGTTTCTAGTTCTGATATTTCTGTGCATTTCTGGGCTGTGGGAGGTGTTCCATTGCGTCCGGAACATCGTTTCCATTGAAAAATATTTTTCGTTTGATCGAAAACGGTTCCCGGTTGCTCCAGAAACGCGTATTTCATCAGATCTGACGGTATAATGTTACAGTGACGCATTTTTTTTATTTCGTTTTAAAAAAAAAAAAAAAATCTCATATTTCATTTTTTTTTACTGTTAGATTTTTTTTGGTTCGGATTGT
Organism: Larix kaempferi; assembly: GCA_027924585.1. NCBI lineage: Eukaryota > Viridiplantae > Streptophyta > Pinopsida > Pinales > Pinaceae > Larix > Larix kaempferi. Next base: position 7,027,979 of record BSBM01000120.1, on the reverse strand, counting down.
TGCTTTCCCATCTGTGTATGCTCTTTGCCGTGCACCTTGAGTGATCTCGGCAAATCAGAAACAGAAAGGGAAAGGGTTTTTTCGGCTGCGTATGCTCTTTGCCATGCACTTTGCGTGATCTCGGCAAATCAGAAACAGAGAGAAAACGTAGACTTTCCGGGCAAGCTAACAAGATCTAACTCCACAAGTGTGGAAAAGTTTTTTTTGTTTCGTTTTGTGGTTTGTTTTGCAGGAAAAAGGGCAAGAACGCAAACCGAGCAAGAAGAGTAAAAAAAAAAAAAAAAAAAAAGCCCCCTTCCTCATTTCCATATTTTACATACCTTTTAAACTAGCTCACTTGGTCCAAAGTTGCTTTATTCCTTAATAGGTCTTGAGTTCAAGTCTTAGGAAGTTACTTTTAAAAAGAAAAGTGCATGCAATTTCTATTTTCAAGTTACTTTATTGTAAAAGTGCATCTCACTTAAATAATAAAAAAAATACAAGTGAGTCACTTAAGCTTTTTATTTATTGTTGCACTATTTAAAAGTAATATCATTGTAAAAGTGAAATCACTTTTTTTTACAAAAGTGATTCACTTAAAAGCAACTTTTTTGTAAAGTGATTGTCAAAAGGTTCATCTTGGGAAGAGGGGGGTTCTTTTTTTTTGCTGGACATTCTCTAGCTGCCATGTCACTATTGGGGACCTCTTCAACAGTTTCTTTCTTCAAGCATAACTTCATCATACAGAGTCCGTTTTCCGTGCCGTTTTTTTTGAAACTGCCTATTTTTTCGAGCTCTTCACATCCAGACTATTGGTTTCTACTTTTACAGCCATTAATTTACAAATATGGCCGCCCCTTGTGATATTCTACTTAACAGTTCCAACTATTTCTCATGGAAATCTCGTATGGAGGATGTTCTACGAAGTAGGGGACTTTTCAGAATTACAACAGGGAAAGAAAAAGAACCCACTGATGATGATAACAAAATAAAATGGGCAAATAGATGTGATGAAGCTCGTGGATTGATTGGGATGTCAATCTCTACTGATTTGCGATTCCACATATCTGGAATTGATGAACCTAATGCTGCTTGGGACAAGTTGGAAACTATGTTTGGTAAACACAATGAAATTCGAGGTCACCAACTCGAAAATGAGTTGATTTCTTTAAATCCAAGTGACTTTTCATGCATTCAAGATTATTTATCTAAGTACAAAACTCTCAAGCTCTTATGTGCAGAATGTAAGATTGAGAGGGAAGACAAACAATGCATTTATCATATTCTTTCCAAACTTGGACCTGCATATTCTGTTTTTGTATCTACATTTTACTCCATGAAAGCGTCATTGAATGCAGCTAGCTATCAAGAGCCTAGTCTTGAATCCTTTTGTGATTCCTTGATTAGGGAACAAGATAAACTCATTCATCTTGGAATAATCAACAATGCAGATACATCTGGGAAATCCTTATTGTCCCAACAGAAAGAAAAGTCCAAGCCTCCCAAGAAACAAAATTTTCGCAATAATAAGTCAAACAAGGGTCCAAAACCCTCCCAGTCAACTCCTTCTTTAAAAAATGACAAAGGATCCAAGCCAAAAGGCAAGAAGACTGAGCGTCATTGCAACTATTGCGGGAAAGATAATCATGATGAATCCAAGTGTTTCAAGAAGATGGCATCCTTGGAAGCAGCAATGAAGAAGCACCACATCAGCTTAGATTCGCCTTCAGAATCTGCCTCTCATGGACATGCACTTTGTGCTTCTGGTTATTCTTATAATGCATCTTCTTCTTCTACTTCAAATGAATGGCTCATTGATTCTGGAGCATCTTATCATATGGCTAAGGATCAAGCCATCTTTTCTACTATGCATGAATGTAACACCAAACAAATATTTGTTGGTGATGATAGATCTCTAAGTGTTGTAGGAGCTGGAACAGTTCCAGTAGATAATGGTCATTTTAGTGATGTACTATGTGTTCCAAGAATTTCCTGCAATTTGTTATCAGTCTATCAGATCACTCATTCTGGTGAAGGTAAAACTGTGACCTTTACACCTCACCAAGTTGTAATCAAGGATTTTAAAGATCCTCAACAGGTTATAGCTACCGGAATTGTTGATGATATTACCAGGTTGTACAAGTTTAACAACTTTGGGTCATCACCTTTCCCTTCAGTTTTTGTTGCTCATAGTGATAACTTGAGCAAACTTTGGCATGAGCGATTTGGTCACTTAAATTATCGCTCATTGCAACAACTATGTAAAGAAAATATGGTGACAGGTCTTCCGATGGTATCTTGCAGAGATGGTGTTTGCTCCGGTTGTGTACTCGGAAAACATCATCGGGACAGTTTTGACAAACGTGCCTCTTGGCACGCCTCGGTTCCCTTGGAGCTTGTGCATAGTGACTTGTGTGGTCCTCTTCCATCTGCTTCCTTTTCTGGTTTCAAATATTTCTTAACTTTCATTGATGATTACACCAGACGCACTTGGGTTTATTTCCTAAAACTTAAGAGCGAAGTATTTAACATGTTCTTGGCCTACAAGGCCCTTGTTGAAAAACAATCTGGTCATCAAATTATTAAGTTAAGATCTGACAATGGAGGAGAATATGTTAACAAACAGTTCACTACTTTCTGCACTGAACAAGGCATCCAACAACAGCACACTGTTCCATATACACCACAACAAAATGGTGTAGCTGAGCGGAAGAACCGCACTTTAAAAGAAATGGCTAATTGTATGATCCAATCTAAGGGACTAAGTCTTCAATTTTGGGCTGAAGCCATTAATTGTGCAAATTACATAGTTAATCGCACCCCCACAAAAGCATTACAAGGTATAACACCGGAAGAAGCATGGAGTAAAATTAAACCTGATGTAAGTCACTTTCGTGTGTTTGGTAGTGAAGCATGGGCTCACATTCCGGATGAAAAACGGAAAGCATTGCAGCCTAAAAGTGAAAAGTGCATATTTGTTGGATATTCTGAAGATGTAAAAGGTTATAGACTTCTTCAACCACCTTCTCATGCTATAATCATTAGAAGAGATGTTAAATTTGATGAAAATATCTTGTCCTGCGAGCCTAACTCGGCGAGTGTGCCATCTTTGGCCTGCGAGCCTGATTCGGCGTCTGTGCCTTCTTCTTCTTCTTCCAACTTCCTTGACAGGTTTCCAACTCCAGTTTCTGATGATGACAGTGAGGATGAAAATCCACCTCCGCCTGCTCATGTTACTCCAGTTGCACCAGCACAAGTGCTTCCTCGATGGGTCCGTTCAACATGTGAAGCAGCTGGTGATCTTGCCGGTGATCCTAGAGATCAACGTCGAACACGTTCTCAGTTTCAGCGAGCCTCTTCTCTTTTGGCTCAAGTTTCCGAGAATCATGATCCAGAAAATTTTGCAGAAGCTTCAGGGAATCCAGATTGGGATGCAACCATGGATGAAGAATATCGTTCCTTAATGGCGAACGATACTTGGGATCTTGTACCTCTTCCAAAAGGAAGAAAACTTGTCAGATGTAAATGGGTCTACAGAACTAAGTATGCATCAGATGGAAGTGTTGAAAGACTTAAGGCAAGGTTAGTTGCCAAAGGTTTTTCCCAAGTTGAAGGGATTGACTACAATGAAACCTTTGCTCCCGTCGCCAAAATGAACTCCATCCACCTTGTTCTTTCCCTTGCAGCCTTACACAACTGGGAAGTCCATCAAATGGATGTCAAGTCTGCCTTCTTACATGGTGATTTACAGGAGGAAATTTACATGGAACAACCTCCTGGCTATGTTCAGAATAACTCTAGCCTTGTCTGCCGCCTTAAGAAATCCTTATATGGCCTTAAGCAAGCTCCTAGAGCTTGGTATGCCAAAATGGATACCTTTCTCCTTGACACTGGTTTTTCTAGATGCCATTCTGACCCCAATGTCTATACCAAGAAAGTAGGAAACCATCTCATCATACTTGTTCTATATGTTGATGACCTTATTCTTACTGCTAGTGACCCTAAGCTTATAACCCATGTGAAATCCAGTCTTAAACAAACTTTTGAAATGTCAGACTTAGGACATTTGCACTATTTTCTTGGTCTCCAAGTTCTACAAACCAAAGAAGGAATCTTTCTTTCTCAGTCTAAGTATGCTTGTGACCTTCTTCGTCGCTTTCACATGGTAGATTGTACACCAGCCCCTTCTCCCTTCCAGTCTGGAGTCAAACTTTCTGCCACTTGTACCTCACCTGAAGTAGATGCCACCTTGTATCGTCAGCTTGTTGGTAGTCTTTTATACTTGACTCATTCCCGTCCTGACCTTTCCTTTGCCGTTGGTCGAGTTGCCTGTTATATGCAGACACCTCATGAAAGTCACTGGAAAGCAGCTAAAAGAATACTTCGATATATTCGAGGTACAGTTCAGTTTGGGATTCATTACAGTACAGGGGGGGAACCTTTGTTGGTTGGTTTCACTGATTCAGATTGGGCCGGCGATCCTGATGATCGAAAGTCTACTGCAGGTTATGTTTTCAGTCTAGGATCTGGACCTATTACTTGGGCTTGTAAGAAACAACAAGCTCTTGCTCTTTCTTCAGCAGAGGCAGAATATCGAGCAGCAGTTAATGCCAGTCAGGAAGCTTTATGGCTTCGACAGATCCTTTCAGAGTTTGGATTCGAGCAGCAGCAGCCTACTCCACTTTGGTGCGACAATCAAAGTGCCATCAAGCTTGCCAAAGATCCAGTTCTACATCAACGCAGCAAACACATTGAGCTACATATGCACTTCATCAGAAATCTTGTTCATGATCGTGTTCTTGAAGTGCTCTTTTGCCCTACAGATGATCAAGTTGCAGACATCTTCACCAAGTCTCTTACAGAAGCGAAGTTTTCTAAACTTCGATCTATGTTAGGAGTTCAGGAACTTGTCATTAAGGGGGGATAGGCTCTAATGCCTCCTTCCTTCTCCTAATAGTGTCACTTTTGTAAATCCTTCAATCCTATCCCAAGTTGTTCTTAAGGGGGGATGTTAGGATATTTAGACACTTAGGAGTTAGTTAAGATCAACTTGTGTAATATATCCGTTAGGGATAGTGTGTTTCTTTAGTATGCATTAGTATGCATTTGTAAATACTTAATCCGACGGTCACGATATGTTTCCGACATAGAGTGATCCGACGGCTCAACTTCTCTTAGATCAAACCTAACCTTGATCCGTGGCTTAACACCCGATTGGTCCATGATCTCTATTTAAAGAGCATGGAGGGTCATTGTTTAGTTGATCGATTATGAGAAGCTCATTTGTAACTTTCTTTCTTTGCATAATAAATTGTCCCGTAGAAGCTATTTGGCCGGGGCCGTGGAGTGTTTCCCTCAAGAGGGTTCAAACCACGTCAAAACATCGGTGTGTTGATCTGTGATCTGTTTGTGTGAAGTGGTTGCTCTTGGTGTTCGGTCCTTTGGTAGTACCCTGTGAACCCGAACATTGTTGACATAGATCTATCTACAGCGGTTCACTTCACGTAGTGTCAACAAAGCTCGACACAAACACCCATAGATACCGACCCAGAAAGGGTTTATCCTTTCCAACAACATGCGCAAAGTGAGTGAGGTCTCACCCAAGGAACCTAAGGGGGATGGATGAACCAAGTTTCTGCAGGTATAAGAGGACATGCAACATTTATAATTAATCACAGCATAACTCAGAAATCGACATAGTTAGCAATTGCATCATAACCCCATCATCGCATACAGAGACACATTAATTAGATCTACGCAATAACACATCATAGAAACATTTTTACCATATCCGCGCTACATATAGTAACCATGACATAACATATCTAATCATAATTGTAACATAACACAAGAGAGACAAATTCATGGCCGAAACACTCCTTCTCATTAAAAGTAGACTCCATACATTAAATCCATCTTACAAATCACAGAATCGACCGAAACACATATCCGTGAAGCTAATCCTCAAAAACCTCATATTAGATTGAATACAAAGACAGATCGAACCCAGATAGATCATAATGCCCCGATAAGATACCCAAAGGCTTACAATGCGACTCATATTTATAGGCTTAGTGGCTGTTGAAAAATTGGTCCACTTCGCAAAGTCAACATATCTTAACCACTAAGTATAACTAACTCCCACTCCACTTTAACCAATTTTCTCCACTCCGCGATCACTCTTTACCTTTGTCATTGTCCACTTATCTTCCTTGTCGCTGTTTGTACCAAAAATTCTATGAACTAGTCCCGTGCCAACAATTTATTGAGCTCAAAGAAGGGATATAAGTACAGTGAATATGGTACCATCATGTGGATTTTAACGATCGTAGGAAGGTAAGTGCTCATAGGTTCTTTCAATTTTAAGGACTCTAAAAGCAATAAGAAGACTTTGAAGTGGTGAAGAGATACCATTGTGTGGATTTGTATGAGCCCAGGACGATGAATGATCATGGTTTCTTTCAATTTTAGAGAGTCTGAAAGCAATAAGAAGACTCCAAGTGGGTTCTTTTTCATAGATTAGTCCCCAAATACCGAAAAATCATAAAGCTATGTAGTGGAGAACTCTTTTAGTAGGACAGACTAGAGCATTCTTTTGTCGTAATTTGTCCATTCATTCTGAAAAAGGTGTAAACTTATACCAAATATATTCCATTTTGGATACTTTAACGAGCATGAAAGGACGCAAGATTGCTCGATGATCTTTTCATTCTTTAAGGAGTCAAAAAAGGAATCAACAGAAACTTCATGATGGGATCCTAGGGAAGGTCCAATGAGGGACGATATGAGGCACTCTAGGCGGCTTTGACTCAATATGTCAAACTACATGGGCTCCCAATCCTAAGAGGGGATTGAATGGAGTGGGTGGCAAATGCAAGGGGTTTTAAGAACAGTCACCCATGTGGAGGGAGGCTCTACTGTTGAGCAGGGGAAAATGCAAGGGTGGTTGGGTGGGGACACATACTCAGGCAGGGAGTGGGGTCATATGGGTGCAAGGGGGAAGATCAAGGCAATGCATCAAATTTTCAAAGGGAAAGAATTTCCTATATGCCATGCGATAAATCAGACTTGTGGATATTTGTTGTCGAATGAAACAAGTGGATCTCAATGTGACTTGGACCTGTACACGAAACAAGGATACCCAAGCATAAATGTGCGTTTGGAATAAAAAAATTGCATACAAATACATATAAACACGACTTGCTGTGATGGCATGTAAATCAAGGGAGACCTAAAAATTGGTCCGAAGGTGACCTCCAGGGAAAAATGAGTGGAGGCCATGGTTGGGAAGTGTGAGGAATGTTGATTCTGATGGTGAAAATGGAACGTCAAAATAATTCAGTACACGTGGAAGAAGATCATGGCATGGGCCTATAAAAAGGGGGAGGGATCCACTAGACACATGTCATTTTCACTCTTTGATTTGTAGAAAGTGTGTGGAGAGCCTCGGAGAGATTTACTGATATATTTCGACTGGAGCGACTGTTTACTACTAATGGACTTGAAGGTAAGAGGTGGTCAAATTTGTCATTGATTGGTGGTCATTTTTCTAATATTTGGACTCTTGGGGGCCTAGATTCAGCTTATGAGGGTTTGGGGGAGGTAGGGAGCACCTTTCGAGGGAAAAGGAGTGTCCTAGGGTGCCCTTAAGGAGCTCAGAGGAGCTCTGTAGGGCACTCTAAACCTCCTCACAAGAGTGCTCCGGGGTGCTCTTTTCATCCTCCTACGAGCGCTCTAGGACGCCTCCTTTCCCCAAACAAGAGTGCTCTAGGAGTTGAAGGAGGGATGTATACTAGGTGTTGATGGGTGCTTTCTTTTGCTTGTGCAGGATGCCTCTGGTGGAGTGGTGGGAGAGGGACATGAGCGAACTTCATAAAAAAGTGGAGGAGAATTCTCCGATGAAGGGTACTTTGGCACGACATGGTCTACTGAAGTTCTTTCAGAATCCATTGATGAGGAGTTTCAAGTACCTATTGAACAAGCTAGTGGATTTTTGGGATTGTGACTCAGAGGATTTCATCATCTAGGGGGAGTGGATTGAGATCACGATGCAAGATATATACTTCATGATGGGGTTACCTATGTATGGTGTGATAGGTGACACTCATCCGAAAAACCCTAAGAGGGTTTCGATGGAGGATCTGTTGGAGCACCACTATTATGCCACTAAGATGGCGGACAAGACCTAAATCTTGATATGTGATATTGAGAGTCTTGAGACTCATGCGATTGCGGATGCAGTGGTGTGGGTATTGGGTACTAACGAGCCTCACAAGGTCTCCGGAGGGCATATGTTGATATGGAGCAGGTGCAGAGGGGTACCTACTATGGGTGGGCGCAAATGTATCTGTCGGCAGTTAGGCGTTCGTTGAATGAGGTGAGTCAGAGGGGTGGTGATTTTTGCTTCCCTTCATTCCTATGTGCGTTCTTATTTGAGCGTGTGCCGACTCTAATGCCACATCATTAGGTGGATGATAACGGGCTGAGGGAGCCCAAGATGAGGACATGGTGAGAGTTAATGATCTGCGAGGGGGGAGGTTTGGTGGGACGCTTCTTTACCCAAGAGCTCTTTACGCAGTGGAGTCAGTTTCCGATACTGAACGAGGACTTCCCATATGCAGATATGGACTATATGGGAGATCCTCACTTCCTCGACCACCTGTCCAGATTTGGGGTTCGGAGGGTATGTGTATACTTACTCCTTATTCTTATGTCATACATATGTCACTATCTTATATGGTAGCTAGTTTTTTATATATGATGTATGCTGATGCACACTTTTGTGATGTGTGTGCAGATGTGGGACCACGACCGACAGCAGGATATCTCCTACGTCGATGGAAAGTGGCGAGGGTTGACCCACTGGTGGAGTGCTTATGACATCATAGAGATGTCGATGCTTCCCTAGAATCAATGTGGAGTGGGATCGACTGTCTCTTAGATGGAGTTGTCAATGAGGGGTGGAAGGAGTTACCTGATGATCTGATCTCCATCTGCTGTCAGGCTTCCCCCAACTGGAGATATACTATGTGGCGCATAGCCGTAGCTGTAGAGTATGTATAGGATACATCCCGTGGGTATGTACCACTAGTTGAGGAGATCTCTGACGAGGAGACAGATGACTAGGACTATGATTAGTCACTTCACAACTTGTGGAGTTACCCCCTAGTGCGATGAGCACAGGGATTTTGTATCAGCTTACTATATGTGATATTTTGATGAGGAAGTTGTTGGGGCTCCTCTTGTGTGACATGCCTATATGGTGATGTAGACATTATGATATTTTGATATATATATGCACGTGGATGAACTTTTTATATATTTTTGATGTTTGGTGAGCCTCTTATGTGATGACGATGCCTATATTCTATGTATGTATATGTGAATGCAAAAAATGATGTGATGATGCATGTTTATGATTTATCTCCTATATGAGATGATTAATATGCCATTGTAGAATGTCGTTATCTATTTGATTTGCGACACTAGTGTGATCTCATGGGACATGTGTGAATATAATGAATTCAAAATTCCTAACCAGTTGTTTAGTGCGCAAGAACTTTCTAAAAAGGAAAGGATCGTGTACTCAGTACCAGTTGTTGAGATGTGAGACAAGGAGTTGGGAGTATAGAAACATGTGAAGGTGACTAATGCCCAATTGGAGGGAGGAGGTTAAGAGACTAGTCACATCATCATACTCAGCTTGATTATTGGTGGCAACATTGATACACACACCGTCAAGGTGGACTAATTGGTGTGAGAGGGAGTATAAGACCCAAGCTGCCGAGGCTAGGTTAGGAGACCATTTGCATGCCCTGTTAGTGAAACCAATGTAGATCAAGGGAGTAGGATCCATATGGTATCAATCAAGGAGACAAGCCATGAGGATCTTGAAAAAAGGGAAAAAAAAGAAAGAAAAAATGTACAAGTTGAACTGATGGGTTCGATGGTGTCAAGGGTAGAATCATTTGAGGTACAACCCATTGTGAGGGTTGGTCAATGGGCTTCCTTCGCAATCAGGGAAGAGGTATGCCCCCTTGTCAAGGAAATTTTTTACGACGTATGGACCTTGCCACATGGACTCAAACTTCCCTTTTCCACGTGGATCATGGGCTTGGTCATAAATAAGCACGAGGTCGGCCTCTTTTAAAGTACGGGGATAGATGTAGGTATCATAATGGGTTTTGGATTTGTGTAAGTTGGAGGCCTCAATCATTTGTAAGGATTCCCGACTGTCCTCATCCGCTTGCTCCAACGAGAGTAAGCATTGCTCTACTGGTGAGGTATCTTGGAGGATCTCAACTGCAATGTGCAAGGTTGGTATCTAACATTTGATGGGGAGAACAGAATCCACACTATGGAATAGGTGGAATGGGGTAAAACCAGTCGTAGTCTTGGTGGAGGTGCGGCAGTCCCAAAGTGCTAGGAAGAGCATGTGGTTCCATTTGGATTTGTGTTTATCCACCGTATGTTGAAGCATGGTATTCAAGATCTTATTCATAGCCTCAACTTGTCCATTACCTTGGGGATAATAGGAAGAGGCATATTGGTGTTCAAATTTTAAAAAGATGGACAACTCGTTCCAAACGATGTCCTCAAAATGTCTTATGTGGTCCAACACTAGTTTCTTGGGGACTCCAAAATGTGTAAAGATATGATTAAATAAAAAACATGCCACCACCTCGGCTTCGAAGTTAAATGTGGGCATGGCTTCATCCCATTTGGTAAAATAATCAACGGCCCCAATGATGTACTTATGTACATTGGTGGAGGTTTGGTTACACTCCATGAAATCAATGTCCCATTTACAAAATGGGCCAACGAAGACAACGGGATGGAGTGGTGCGGGAGGTGTTCTTGCTTTGGGGGAATAGAGTTGGTAGTTACGGTAGTGCTTGATTGTCGTGATGCAATGGGTAAAAATGGTTGGCCAAAAATAGCTGGCGCCGATGACCTTTTGAGATATGGCCATTCCTGAAAAATGATCGCCATAGGATCTACTATGAAAATCAGTTAGAACCTGTTCAGCTTCGTCCCGTGTAAATCATCGACGTAAAATGCTGTCGATGCCTTGTCGACAAAAGACATCACTGATAAGGAGGTATCTGAAATCTTGGTGGCATATGCGGCATCAATCGTCATGAGTGAGTTGTGACCGCAACTTTTGGGTGTGTAGGTACACTAGAATGGCTTCGTACCATGGATCGTCTGATGAAATAGTGAACAAGTATTCGTCTGTCAAGTTGACCATGATTGGGGTTGACGTCACCATGGAGTGTAGGTCATTCATGAGTTGTACCAAGGTGAGGACCGTAGTGGTCTTGGGTTTGATGAATTTGAGATCATACTCTTGAAGGATTACGATCCATTTGGCAACTCTTCCTTGGACGAGGCAGCGACTTAAGAGGTAGACTATAGGGTTAGAGTTTGCCACTACAATAATCTGGCGCATGAGGATGTAATGGCATAATTTTTGGACCGATAAGAGGACGGTGAGGGCCATTTTCTCTTTGTGTGGTTAGCATAGTCGTGGGATGGACAATATTTGACTTACGTAGTATATAATATACTCTTGACGGGCCTTATCCTCCCGGAATAAGACTCCCGAGATAGAGTGTTTGGATGCCGAGGCATAGAATATAAAATCCTTTAAGAAGTCTAGGGGTGAGAGCAAGGGAGCAAATGTCAGAGCGCATTTTAATGTGTCAAAGGTGGCTTGCGCTTGATTATCCCAAACAAAAGAGACATTGGACTGAAGTAATCGCAAGAAACCATGAGTTTTTTCAACATAGGAAATTTGCCTTTCCTTGGAGGATTTGCAATTGGCATATGGTGCGAGGGGATGGGAGGTCAAGGATGGATTGTACCTTTAACGGGTAAACAATGATCCCTTTCTGGGAAACAATGAAAGCCAATAATCGACCAGCTAAAACGCAAAATACACACTTAAGAGGGTTCAAGCGGATATTGTATTTGCGACATCGGAGGAAGACTTGTCGTAGGTCTTCCAATGGTCTGACCGTTGTTTGGATCAATCGGCCAGATCATCCAAGTAGACAAGGATAATATGTGCCAATTCATGAAAGAAAAAGGTCATGGCCTACTGGAAGGTGGCTCTGTCATTTTTAAGACCAAAAGGCATGACACGATAAGCGAAGGGGCCTCATGGGGTGGTGAATGTCATCTTATATTTGTCCTCCTTATGGATTTGAATATGGTTATAACTGGAGAAACCATTCATGAGGGATAGGACCTCATGGCATGCACATGGATCGATTAGCTGATTAATGAAGGGGGTAGGGAAGTTATCTTTTGGAAATGCTAGATTCAGATCTCGAAAATTGGTGCAAATGCGAATGGTGCCTTGTTTTTTTATTTATCGATACTAAAATGGATACCCATGTGGTATAGGAAATAGGTTAAATGAAACTAGCTTGTCGTAGTTTCTTAATTTAGGCCTTTACCACTCACATTTTTTATCGATTTATTGGTCATTGTTTCTGGCGAATAGGTGTAACATCAGGCCAAGTGTCGATGTGATGTTTGACAATAGCAGGGTTGAGGCCTAGCATCTCAGTATACGACCAAGCTAAGATGTCACTAAATTCTTGAATTTTTTTTTGTATGTGTTTACCTCATCATGGGTACATGATGTGCCTAAGGTGATGTTCTCAACTACATCATGTTTTATGGATATATCAACTTGGATCATGGGTGATATATTCGCCATGTTACCTTATTCAAAGGTGTCTGAAGTGGGGATGGGGCTTTTAAGATTTATGAATAAAATATTTCCTCTCAACTGACAATTGGTCGGCCGATATTTTGGTAGGATCCTTAGGAATGAAGTAGGATCGATGGTGCATGTTGTCCCATGGGAATTTTGGTTCATTTAATGCCTTGAGGATTTCCTCATAGTTTAAAAAGCATTAAGTGAAGAGGTCAGAGGGTTCACTAGTGGACACCATGTAGATGGTGTTTATTTCTCTTGATCAGGATTCCGGAGGGTGGATCTCCTCAATAATAGTGATCGATGATTCTAAGGATGGTTGGTGCAACTCATGTAACAGTAACCGATACTCTGGTAACTCAAGACAGTGATGGGAATAATGGCCATAAATTCCACACACTGTGTAGGAGTGATTGGTGTGCAACGATTTGTTACGTACTTGTGCGGGTTGTGATAATTGAACGAAGGGAATGTTTTCATTATCATCCAATGAATCCATATGGGAACAAAGGTCGAGAAAGTGTGGAAAATTATGAGTAGCATGACCCAATGTATCGCATAAAGCACATTTTGTAGGTGCGTGTGCTTGAGGATGGGGGGTCACAGCTTTGTTCGTAGTTGGAAGGGCATTGGTTTTTGTGGATTTTCCCCCAGTTCTCTTGGGAGGCTGGGGAGTGGGGTTGTGGGGTTTTTTTTTTTACACTCCAGAAAGAGGGTGATTAGCGGTGTTAATTGGTTGAACCGGTTGAAGAATGACCTGGTGGTCTGGTGCTGGATTGGGTGCAGGTAGGTACCAGACAAGGAGCCCTAATGTCAATCTTGGAAGGTTCAATGTTTCCATGATTGGTACACTTACAACTCCTGACAGAGGAAACAAGAAAGGGATTTTGTGAATTGGGGTTGGTCCCACATGACTAGGTAATGATAGTGGTTGATTTTGTGGTGGCCTCTGGTGTTGCAGTGGAGGTATTGGTTGAGCTACAGGTTGTGTTATAGGAGATGGTTGACCTGATGAAATAATGTGCAAATCCGATATATCGACAACTGGCAGGGGTGGAGGTAAGGTGACAAAGGTGGAAGTCATCAGAGCCTCAGAGTAGAGACCAGACCCTATGGTGGAAATCAAATAACCAGGTGTTCCAAGAATAGGTTTGTTGATCATTGGGAGGAAATTTTTTGGCATCGCAGTAGCATTCAGTTCGTAGTAAGTGAGTTGGTTAAATTTGAAGACTCATCCCTAATGGGGGAACATCATGAGCTAGAATACAGATGAGGCGACAACCTTCATTGCGTACATGTAGCTGTGGCCTAACAAGAAATTATAGTCGAGTTGGGCGTTTATGATTTCTATGTCAATTAAGACAATTTTTTTGACCAATTCAACGGGGACATTGGGAAGCAGGCCTTGGGGTTGAGTTGCACGGCCATCGTAACATCGAAGAGACATCGTTGATGTTTTCAAAGGATGGGATCCTAGTTTTATCCATACAAATGTGAACATGAAGGATGTGGAGGCTCCTTCATCGATGATGCATCGGTGTATAGCCATGTTTTGGATTGTCACTGAGATATGAAATGCGAGAGATGAAGGCTTGCAAGGTTCTGATTGATCTAAGTTGAATGCCATCAGTCTTGAGTCCGAAGGGTCAATGGAACCTAGCACGGACAAAAATGATTTTCATTTTCCTAAGAAATTCTTTAGAACTCTAAGGCTGACATGGAAGTAAGGTACAGGGCCAAGTCTTCTATAATGTTATGATTGGAGGCAGCGCGAGCATTGGGGTTATTAGTAATGCGATGCAGCGGGAACTTGGGGGATTTGAGATCTCCCTCGTTCGACAGTGATGGAAGGCGTAATGAATGGTCAACTGGGGTTGATGTGGTCGCCTTATCGGTTTGTATGGGATCCATAGCCGAACCATATTGGTTATGTCGAGTATGGATATTGATATAAATTGATGACATCATTAGAAGGTGGTGGAATCCTGGATCATACACATGACTTGAGGATGCACCATAGGTGGTCGAGGGTTGTGTGGTGAGGGTCCCTTGCATGGGTAGGGGGTTTTGCACTGTGATAGGTTGTGTTGTAACAACCCCTTTTGTGGGTAAATGGTTTTTCAACAACATTGGAGGTTTTGTTTTTTATGGTGGTTGAGGTTGTTCCTAAGGAGTGGCGATAGCATTATGGTGGTTAGCCTCATCCCAAATTTGGCAGGATGTCACTAAGTGGGGACAATGGTGAGTGTAGTGTCCATAAATGTTACAGAAGGAACATGGATGATTGGTTTGTAACTATCGGTTCTTGCCTTGTCGGGGAAGTTGATTGGGGTCTTGATTCTAGTATTTAGGACATTGTTAACTAGGGGGTTAGGGAGAGGTCCTCCCCTCCCTTGGCATTGATTGTTCTCGTGATTGCATCCGCATATTCTATCTTGTTGGACTTGCTAGTTGTTGGGGGATGGATAGTTACAGTTGTTGGTTCTATTGAGCATAAACTTGGCGTTGAGGCGCATGGGGAGCCTGAGGTTGAGCGGGAGTAGGCGGTGCCTGTGGTGGATAATAGGTCGAGGGAGCTTGAGGTTGAGAGGCAGTAGGTAGTAACTGTGGTGGATAATAGTTCGGGGGAGCCTGAGGTTGAGCGGGATCAGGAGCAAATGACAAATGGTAGTAAGCTAGTTGGGTCGTAGGGGGTGTGTATGTCTATCGGTTATGACCATAGCTAGGCACCGTGTATGTGGGCCCATATGTTTGGGAATTGTGGGTCGAAGGATCATATGAATATGTTTCTCGAGAATGGGTTGTCATGCACGAAAATTCAATACTGTAGCTCGTAATAGGTTGCATAGATGCTGGAGGCATATGTGCAGGTGGTTGGTTGGTGGATGAAATATGGCTGATGATGCCATCTATAGCATGGGATGCCCCCAGCGTATCCTTCCGAGAGGTATCGTCGCGTGGGGCATCGGGTAATATAGTGTGTAGATAAGCCGATTGGGCATAAATGAGGTCGAATTGTTGGGATTTAAGGATAGCCTCTTCCTCAGGCTGTGTTCGTTCAGATGCCACATCCTTAGCGATGGATGGTATAAGAGATTTCAGGAACCAATCTAAAAAGATGTAGTTGTCCAATTTAATCTTACACAAACTACGACGTTTGTGCCATTCGTGGATGTAGTTTGTGATATGGGTGGCCGTGTTTTTTCTGCAAGATAGAAGTATCTCAACACCAGCTTCGTAACAGATCGGTAACTGGAATAACTATAGGAAACTCAAAGTGAAGGGTGTGAATGTGAAATGGGTCCCCATATGGCTGGTCAATGTACCACTTGGTTGCAGAGCCACTAAATATTCATTGTAATAGACCTAAGCGAATAGATTCATCCACTATGGAGTTAGAGGAACACCATAGGTGGAAGGACATGATATGGTTTAGGGGGTCTTCACCTCCCTTTCCCGTGACCTTAGGTATTTTCAAAGGGTTCTTAGTGGGAATGGGAGGCCACATAGGACCATGTCTAATGGGTTCGTTACTCAATCTATTCCGGTTAGGGAGGTTGAGACTAGCCATGAATGGAAAATTGACAGGAGGATGTGACATGGATGGGCCAACTTGCGTACTATCCATGGTGGTTATCGTGGGGCCACCATAGCCGAAGGAATGTATATGGGTGATATTCGCAACGGGAATTGAAGAACTACCTATATTGGGGGGATGTATTTGAAAGGATGTGGTGGTTCCCCCAAAGGTGGTGCCAGTGACCAGGGGGTGTGGTTGCTGGAGAAAGACCGCTACCTATAGGTATGGATGCATTAGCTGGTTTCATAGAGGTACCTAGGGTAGGCCCCATGGCAGTGGGAATGGAGGGTTTCATGGTGGTGGCAATGGAGGGCCCCGTGGTAGTGGGAATGGAGGGTCCCATGGTGGTGGGAATGGAGGGCCCTGTGGTAGTGGGAATGGAGGGTCTCGTGGTAGTGGGAATGGAGGGTACAATGGTACCTACGAATGGGATACTGCTAGCATGCCCACCACCAATGACCCCTCTTTATAATGGGTTGTGGATCATGACATCCATGGGACTAGATGTAGTTGCATGTATAGCTGACTCTTCCACCTAATCAGATGTGAAATAAGGTGCGTCAATATGGAGATCCGGTGATGAAAATGTGCGTCTCAATGGAGTGTGATGAGTGGGGTCTAATAGAACGTGTTGGGGGGAATTCCCCGCATCCTACCAGAGTAACTCAGGGGATTAATGGTGACTAATATTTTACATGTGGGAAAATATAAATGCTCAAAAATACAACTTCCACTATGTGTGCAAAAGGAGAGCTCTCAACAAAGTGGCACTCAGGCAAACGACAAACTCTAAAAATCTATTGCGATCACGTGTCACAGTAGGCGAGTAGCAAGGAGCGGCCAGAATTCCAACAAGAAACACTACCTAAATGTAAAATGACTCACTAAACTGAGGGGTATCGGAGCACGAAAACACCTAACTAGAATATCTAGAAGCTCACACAAATCATATCCCCTATAGGGTGATGAAATCTGCAGTAAGAGAATACGAAATGGAGAACCAAGTAGATCAGGGATGTCCCTCTATCAAGAGGGATCCTTGGTAAAAGATCCATAGGAGAATGGAAACTAGGCTACCCCATTCATGGCACGTACATAAAAGGAAATTCTCCGTTTCAGTCCTTTGGTGGCTACACCCCTAGTATGGAGGCCTGGTAGTGTAGCGAGGACTACGAGTAGGTGTCCTTTGGAACTAAGTGTTGAGCGGAAGTCCACGTACTCTTCCATAACTAGTCTCACAACTTTCCCTCATAAGGGAGAGGCCTTTTTGACAAATCAGTTTTTAACTGTGCCAATAAGTAGTAGGGGATTTTGATTCTCTGATAGTCAACTTCTAAGTTTCAGATGTAAAGTGGCAAAGGGGGATTATTTGGATTCCTACCCCTAGTGTCATACCTAGGTAGACTATTTTTTTTGGCCCCAAGTGGGGTTAGTTGTGTGTTTAGTTAGCAAATTTTTGTCTTAGTTGATATTTTAGGGTGTTAGTGGGTGCACAAGTGGCGTGTATCCCTACACTAGATGAGCAAGAAAAATTGATAAAATTGATAACATAAATGAAACTAAACTAACATTCTTATTCTGAAACTGAAATAGACTGCTAGGACTTAACCATAGATACTGAACAATCTAAAAACAATTACGTAAGCCAACATCATACTATAATATGTCAATCATGTAACTAAAACAATCAAATCTAGGGAACCATCACGGGGTTGGAATGGAATAAAGTTAGTCTCAGGGTGCTTCTTTTTAAGGGACATAAGCATTCTGGGGTGCACTATGTGCAGAAACACAAGCACACCGAAAACATTGTGTTCCATATCTGGGTCTCTCTTAGCTGAGGCAACAGGGTGCTCTGGGGCACTCTTAACTGAGCAAACAAGGTTCTTTCTGGCACTCTTAACTGAGAAATAGGAGTGCTCTGGGGAGATCTTAACTGAGAAATAGGAGCGCTCTGTGGCGCTCCTAATTGAGCAAAAGGTGCTCCCTAGGGTGCTCTTCTCGTGAAAACAACTGCCTCCCAGGAACCGAAAAAGCCAAAATAAAATGATGGCCCAGAGGGATGTTAAGGGAGGGCTCTAAGGGTTGGTTTAGGCTAGTTTGTCCAGCCAGGGGTTAACTATAGGGTAAACAACACAAAAAACCAGTTGTATAAAGATATCTAACACCTTCAAAATCTACAGTAAAGAACACTAAAAAAAAACAAAAAATCACCAAAGATCTGTAGGGCTCTCCCCAGTGGAGATGCAAGTTCTGTTGGTAGTGCTTTCACACTCCAATAGGCAGATATGGTGGTTCTCTCAGCTTCTGGAATCCAAGGTACGGAGAATGCATGGGAATGGTTCCCGTGGCTTTGTGTGTGGAGGGTGCGGTAAAAACAAGTAAAAGGCAATAAATCGGGACTAAGTTATTAAAAAAAAAAACAAACTAAAGTCTAGGGCTGATGGGTCGCAAATGCACATGTAAATATTCGGTAGTAAAAATGGTAAAAAAAACAAGAAATAGTAAATTTTTTATTTGACTAACATCTACCACAATACTTACCAACACACATACGTAAAAACTTACTCCATCTATATTACAGAACCATTCTCATAAAATAAATAACTTTTATTATTTGTAAAAAATGGATTCACAAATAAAGGATTACCTCTTTGGGATTTCAAACCCTTGCTTTCGTGAATGTGTGCTATCCTTGGTTGGGTTCTGTCCTTCGGGTGGTCTCCACACTCTACTGGTTTGCAATACGTCAACCTTCCATGGAGGCTGGGAGTGAAGGATGCTCAACCAACCAAATGGATGTGCGGGAGAGGGAGTTGGTGAAGGCGTTCTATGCAAAATGGAGCAAAGGGTGGAATGGAGATGGTTCCAAAGCAGAGGGCTTCAATGGAGAGAGGTGAATGAATGAATCTTCTTGTCTACAAAATGGTGAAAAAACATATGATATATGATGTGGTTTAGGGTTTCGTAACCCTAAAACCACTCATGGTATATATTTTTTGAATTTTACCACCCGATAAGTCTTGGGTGAGGCGGGAACTTTAATTTGTCAGGACATCTCCGTTTTTGGGTGGACACCTCCTTTTTAGGGGATGATCCCTATATTATTGGAGGTTGTCCAAAGGGGGATTTAGGACTTAGTTTAGGTGGGTTTTTTTGTGAGTAAATAAGTTTTTTCTTTTGGAGTGAGGGTCTACACCTTGTTTCTAGGTATGTGGTCACTTTTTGTGTTAACATATGTGGATCTAGAAGAACTATTTCAAAAGTCTGCACATTTATAAATTGTAAAAAAAAAACCATAAAAATGGCTTACCTTTTTTATGAGGACCATGAGGATTTTTAGTTGAATTTAAGACATACATTTTGGTAATTTGAAGACCTATATTTTATGCTGATATATATATATATATAGATATAGATATAGATATAGATATAGATATAGATATAGATATATATATAGATATAGATATAGATATAGATATAGATATATATAGATATATATAGATATAGTTATAGATATATATAGATATAGATATATATAGATATAGTTATAGATATATATAGATATAGATATAGATATAGAGATAGAGATAGAGATAGAGATAGAGATAGAGATAGATATATCGATATAGATATAGATATAGATAGATATATCTATATCTATATCGATATATCTATCTCTATCTCTATCTCTATCTCTATCTCTATCTCTATCTCTATATTGTTATGAGCCAGGTTTTAGCCTTTCTTAAACTTGAATATTATGTGATTCTTATTGAATTATTGCTAGAGGAATTCCTTCATACTAATGTTATCTTTGTGAATGCTCTTACCACAATTGAATGATTCATGAGCATTGTTTAAAATGTGTTTTTGAACATAGTATTATTAGATGCTGCAAGTGATTAAATTGTTTGTTTCTCTAACATCATAATATGTGTAAAACCTGGTTTCTTTTATTATATTATCTTTGTGTTAAATCAACATATTTTGTTTGTGAAATATGATTTTTTCAGATGTCCTAAAATCTTCCCTTCATAACCCATTGTCCTTCATTATCATAACCAACCTATCCAAAAAAAGACCTTTTAAATCTGAGGTGCTTAAGCTATGTAACCCAATAGTCTAGTTGCATACTTTAGGACTAATAGTATCGACAACGCACTAAGGATAGTGCATAAGTTAAGGGGGAGGGTAGTTTAATACCCTAGTTTGAAGCCATAATGTGAATTTGTAAATATTTATGTTAAAGGATAAAAGGGGTTGACCAATACTACGTAAATATACATATTTTTATATTAATATAAAAATAACTAAATGGATGCATGGGAAGAAGGATGAAAAAGAGATGGGGGGATATGAATCGAAAAGTGGGAAAGTGATAGAGGGATTTAGCTTATATCCTTATCCTTACCCATTTACACCAAGTTTTTAAACCATGATTAAGATCCCTTATTTGATTAATATTTACTTAACTATCCTAAGATAAGATTAAGGGGGAGAAGTGGTTCGATCCCATGTGGATGAGCCACATGATAATCTGAAATATGAATATAAAAGGTAGTTTTCAAGTGAGAGAGGGGTTTCGTTCCTCATTATTTCTCCACCATTTCAAATTTAACTCCTTAGCCATCACCTTGGGAATCAATAGCTTGATATTGTATCATACAATGAAGATACCTTAGTTGAACATAAATATTGCATGCAATTAACCTGGGTAGAGCGGTGTGGGAGAAACTTGGAATGCATCTTGTACCCTAGATTCCAAAATTCAGATACTTCTTGTCCATATTTTGTTGGAGCACTAGAATGGAACTAGAGGCTACTCGAGAGACTACTAGCACATAGGAGGGAGCTTTTTCCTTGTGTTGTGCAGGTTGATGGGGAAGGGTAATTGAGTACCAGGATAGTTGTGGAATGGTTTTAGGAACCAATGGTTTGCATGAGATATGTATTGGAGTAAATTAATATTGAGGGGAACCTTTTTCCTTATGGATTGATAATCCCATCTCGACGATGCCCTCTCAAAGTGAAACTTGGCTTGGTAGATCCTATGGCTAGGAGGAACATCATTCACATCCAACCAGTTGGATAAAATTGATTTAAAATATAAGTATATATATGACTATGAATGCCATGGTTTAGTGTTGTCTTTCAATGCTATTTAATTAACTATTTATAAATGTTGAAATGCATGTAATTTTCTTGTAATGGCATGTGTGTTCATGTTTGTGTTCCCTATAAATAGTTGATTCATGTATGAGTTGATTTGGGCCACCATTTCATTTTATTCTCTATTATTAAAATGAATTAAATTGGATAAACACAAAATTCGGTAGAAATTATATATTAAGATAGGGAAATTGAGTGCCCTGTGATATTTGTGGACAATCAAGGCTTCTAGGTACATTACACCCTCTCCTTGACCTTTGTAGAACAAGACTCGTGCCACCTATGGAACTCAAATCTGACAATATCTATTTGTCCATGCATTGTATATTTTCCTAATATTGTAACATGGTTCTCCACTCAATACACCCATAGAAAAAGAGCTATCTGATAATCATATTATTCCAAAACCGTCTGCACCATAGATGTTCATACCCTTCAGAAGATGTTTCTTATTTTATATTTCTTATCCATACAAGCCTTAAATGAGAAAATCCTAGCCATCTCCTACCAAACATTGCATCCCTTTGACAAGGACCACTTTTTGTCTTAACACCTAGAAAAGGGAATTGTCATCCCTACGTTTCCTTCACATTATGATCTAGTAGTTGCCTCAAATAGTTCGAAGAAATAAATATCATTGATATCCATAGTACTACATTAATAAAAGGGTGACATAGTTGATGATATGATCCTAGGTTTCCTCCTCATTTTAACCCATGATTCTGGAATTAGTCCTCTCAGGCATGATATTTGCAATTTCTTAGCCCAAGCAATTCATAAACAACTAGAGGAGTTGAATTCCATAGAGTTATTTAGTTACCATTCATACTTATTCTTCATGTTCCTTTATCATAATTTTTAGCATTACAAATGCTTGAAATTGAAAATATCATATTAAAATGGAAATGAAATTCCCATGTAAGATTTCAAAGACTTGATTTTGAGAAGACCTAATAATTACAACTACATAGAATTTGCAAATAAAGTGATGATCATAACTTATACTTAGTTCTATGACGATTGGCACCCAATAATGTTCCCGTAGAAAAAAATATGATTATAGTTCAATCCTTATATGAGAATATGGAATGGATTCTTATATGATAACTCTACAATCATAAGAGTATATGGTTTTGAGGAAGATCCATACAAGCTCCCATATTTCCTCACACTCGGAATATTTTCTATAAAGTATGCAAGAATTAGATCATATGCACTTATTGCATTTCAAGCACTAAAGGACCTTCCTATTAAAAAACTAAATAGGACCTTTCAAGATAAGAGGATTAAATTCCCTACAATACATGGAAGGATTCCTAAGCTAGAGAAATTTAGAGAAAGAAAAAAAGGGGTCTTATGATTCTCATGAAATTATATCTAGGTCAATGGTAGCCAATAAAAATTCTTAGTATCAATATGTTTAGAACCCATGTAATATTCCAGCCAAGATTTGGCCAAAATATTATCTCCAACTCAGATTTTTAACACGATTTTACTAGTCAATTTTTAGGCAATTTCTCAAACTAAGTAGGATGTAAGTGACGGGGGATGAAACGATGAGTGGGGATGGTAGGGATGAGATTAAGTTCTGGAATTTATATGGATGGGTGTGCAGCATCAGCTAAATATGGTCTGATAATATTGTTGTGAGGAAAATGTACCTATAGTTCAGGGGAGAAACTACCAACTTACGGTGATAAAGATAGACTTACAAGCATTCTGCAACTACAACAAATAAGTGAAGAGATTAGGGTTTAGATATGTAGGAACCTTATTCAGAAGGTTGATCCTAGATTTACCTTCCTTGATTTTCAATGCTTATCCAGTGTCGCAATGCCTAGACCTGCAAAACAACTTGATACCTTTCTCAAATACATTTGACTACATACATAAGACTGATATTCATGATAGAAGAAGACATCAGATTATAATCAAACAGTAATCAAATCTAAGACACACATGAATAGGTCATATTTGGCAAGAGAAGAATGGCTGATCTTTATTAATGAATGAAAGCAAGTACATACAGTTATACCTTCTTTCAAGCTTGGCACTTCACGAAACCTAGATTCAAGGTCTCCTGCTTCTGTTCTCCAAGAATCCCAACCTATAATCAGTTGTAATAGGGTTTATTAGAAACTGAGGCACAAGAGAGGGGGATGAGGGTCTCCATTCCTCTAGCATAACATTGTTATAGACTTGCTCCCCTCACATGGACCTTCTACCCTCCTTATATAGTCAGTGAAGGAGAGGAAAAGAAGTTATAACCGAGTAGGAGGTTCCCCAACCAACTTAACTTCCCAAATTTTGATATTTTGACTTGTACAGGAATGTACTCTACTCTATAGTAGACAAACTAGTGCACATGTGGAGGTGGGAGCTACTTTAATGAAGCAGAGTAGGGTATAGGCACTACTATCATGCCTGTGTACCAGCGCCCATGTGAAAAAATTGCAAAAAACAGGCTTTTCTGCTCATTTTCAGGAAATGGTTTGGTCTGGAAAAATGTTCCTAAGGGTTGTAGTCATCAAATGGGTCAAGAATGAGGTAATTTCAACCATTTTTAGTGTCCCAAATGACCCCTCAATCCAAAAGTGTCCTGTTGTGTGATTAAACTTTATCTAAAGAAGTGTCGTCGTGCGACCAAGGAATGCAAGTGTCATCACGGATGGAGAGGTGTCATTTTAAGCTATAACAGATGCCCCCTAATGTACGAGGTCAGAGGGAGTGCGGGAAACGATGGCTGAAATACATTATAAATAAAAAAGAGTTGAATCATGGAGACACTGGAGAAACCAAGAATCATAGGCTCAAATGAAGTACTTGAAAGCAAAGACAATGTCAGACAATCTCATCCTTGGGGTAACTGTCCATGATCAAATAGTGGAACATGACCTCCAAGAGGATACAATAATGATCCAAATACTGATGCATATATCATGGCCACTAAAATACAAGCGTGGATCCATGAGGAACATAAGTGTAAACATAGCCACATAAATACAAGGTGGATCTATGTCAAAACTGGACAACATAGCCATAGAGAACAAGATGGATCTATGTCTCATCAAGAGCCAAAATAAGTGTGGCTCAGTCTTGCGCAACTTGGGAGATAACATAAATAAAGTGATGCTATCGAGGATCCCAAGGTCTTCATCCAAAAACAACCCAATGCACAAAGCTATCCATGTGAATAAATGAGTTGATGTCGAACATGGGAGGTATCGTTTGATTACCGGTCATTGATGTATACCATTAACAAACGTGAGGGTGTCCACCAATAATGAAAATGGAACCCAAGGTACCTAGTACATTCAAACAAGTGTGAATAAGTGGTCTTTCTGTTGAACACTTGAAGAATCCATCGGATAGGAGACATTGATGTATTCCCATCTATCCAATAGCGAGGGAAACTGCCACTAATGACTGCAATCCCCAAGGTACTAACTGAAACTCTAAACTTCATTCCCAGAGAACAATGAGTTGAAGTCGATGGGAATAAGTCCGTTGGAAGGGAGGCCTTCACGCATCCTCCATCATCCAACACAAGGGACACTCAATAGGTATGAGCTGATTTGGAGTAGGACTGAACACATGATGAAACATACTGACACCAAGGAATGGCCGACGCATGAGGTTAAGGCAACTGCAGAATGGCCAACACAATTTATATCCTTGAATAGTGAGCACGACACAAGAGCGACTTAGGAAACTTTGAACACAAAGAGACCACAATGCAAATCTGTAATGTAGCATACATTAAAAGATTCTCCATATGATTGGAAGACTAACCAAACGAAGGAGTAAGAACTCTGATATTAGGTTTATCCCAAGGCAAACACTAGAACCCAACTTGTTTGATAGACTCAAAATAGGTGCTTTGTTCAAGGAGATAGTTGACTTGCTGCCATCATATTGAAAGATATTTTAACATTCTTCCCCTTTTTCAGTTTTTAACGAGCTTGACAAAGAACTAAAGCATGCTCGAAGGTATTTTCATATTTAAGGAGTCTGAAAAACCTAGAAGAAAATTCCATACACCTATCCGTGGATTTTATATTGAGCCCAGATTGGTCTGTGCTCGACGGTGTTTTCTTGCTTATAGAGTTGAAAAACTTAAACAGTCCTCTATCAACCATCTCATGGATTTCACATCGAGCCCGAGTAGGTGAATGCTCGCTTGATGTTTTCACATTTTGGGAGTCTGAAAACCCTAAAGACGACTCCAAAGGTGTTTTTTCGTAAAGTTAGTCTCCTTCCCCGAAAAAGTGTAAAATAATGGAAGAAGAACTCTTCTACTTCATACCAGAGTATACCTAGATTATACCTTTTCCGTAAATTATCCACCAAGGCCCATAAAAAGGGTAATTCTATACCTAAGTGGATGTCAGTTCAGTTATTTTAACGAGCCCAAAAAAACAACTATGCTCGGAAACATTTTCCTATTTAAGGAGTCTTAAAAGGGCTTAAAAGAACTCCATAGGGATCTTTTCCATAAAGGTTTAACGAGCCTGAAAAAGTAAACTCATGACCTCCTTACTGTTTTTAACGAGCTCAAAGGAGATAGGAAAATGCTCATAACTTACTTATTGTTTTTAACGAGCTCAAAGTGAAGATGAAAGAAATGCTCATAGCCTCCTTACTGTTTTTAACGAGCTTGAAGGAAAGGTGGAAGACTGCTCGTAACCTACCTACTATTTTTATCAAGATCGAAGTAAAGGTACAAGAATGCTCGAAACCTACTTACTATTTTTAATGAGCTCGAAGTAAAAGAAGATTGTTCGAAACCTACTTATTTCTTTTAACGAGCTCGAAGTAAAAGAAGAATGCTCGATTGGGAGGAGACGAGTGTCAGGGACATGCAAAATTATCTCCAAGCACATGGAACAAAGCTATGCCTAATGCAAGGAACACGATCAAGATAAGGACACTCAGGGTGTGTCTCCTCCAGGTAAAAGGTGTGAAATTGCGAAGGAAAAATGATACAGGGCTTAGCGTAAATGAGCTCAGAGATGGAGGCTTATAAAACGAGCTAAAAGCATGAAAGCCGACATCAGGATCATTAGCACAAGTGGAATCATAATAGATGCATATGCAACTTGAACACAAAGATGGGAGCCTTATCAAGGATGGCAAGAAAAATATGAGGAAGAAATATATGAGGCTTCTTCTCAAAGTCATGGTAAATCTAAAAAGGCTCCCAATCCTATGAGAAAAAATCAGCATGGGCACCAAAATGGCATAAGGGTGCTGACTAGGGTGACCCATGTTAGGTAGGCTCTGTTGTTGAACTAGTGCATAATGCATAAAGAGATGGATAACACACCAATATCTAATAGGTTCGACCCTATGGCGAATTCGGATGGCAAAAGGTTCAAATGCAACATAACAGTGGGGAAGCCTAAACCTACATGCAAGGTTCCGAATATACCTGACATGGTCGCACAAGGTGTCGAAAAGGACCAGTAAGCAAGTACACATCCAGCTAAGAATCCTGACTCCAAGAAACATTAGTACCAAGATCATAACTAAAACATATGTAAATAAAGACCCGATACAAGTCACTGTGGTAGAAATACTTTTAACTTCACTATCATCAACAGCAGGCATAAACAAGGCAGAGTTTTCAAATGAAGACTCTATGGTACCCAAGCCCGAGGACTTACAATCAACAAGATCGACTTCAGGATGAAGATAAAATTTGAAGGACATGATGGAATCTGCAGAAACAAATTCATCATCATCAGAGTTGAAAATTCTAGAAGCAGAATCAAACTCAACAGGAACACCGATTTGCAGATCTATAGGAGAGTCCAAAGACTCAACAGTAAGAAGATCAGTATTTAAGGTCAAAACGAGCCTAGACATAACTGCGACTGGATCAACATCCAAATGAATGACAAACTGTACTATGGACTCTAGGAAAACTTCATCGGAAGGAAGTATATCATCCCAGATAGAATACATATCTAAACATTCAGATGGAGGTGTCACTTGGTCAAAAGCTGGGACTAAATCCCAAGAAGGTAAGCATGAACTTAGAGACTTCTTCTCAGTAGCAGTTGAACTCAAGGAACAATATGACACATAACTTTCATGTGACATAGTAGTGCCTAATGAAAAGGGATCAGACTGGTCTATAGTTGGGTAAAAAGGAGGATCAATGAATGCAAGCTGGTCGATAGTGATGATGCTTTCGTTATGATGAAAATGCATCACACAAAAGAGCGTAGAAACCACATAATGCATAGCATAAATGTCATCATGCCCGAGGATCATATAAAAATCCATAGGTTCCTTTAAAACCATAAAATAAAATAAGATTTTTTTCCACCCAAAGTAATAGGTACTTAACGTAGGAATCCGATCGGTTCACTAGGTCTTCTATAGAAGGTCAACGGTCAATTAACAACTGGAATAACATTAGGGAAACCCAAATATCTTCAAGCATAAGTGGATAAGATACTAACAGAAGCTCCTTCATCTACAATGCATCGATCAACCACGTGGTTCCCGATATCAACCTTTATCTGGAAAGGTGTCGAAGAAGGAAGATGAGGTTCGGCTAGACTATTCCAATCAAAGAAAATGATCCTAGGGATTGGTAGTGGTTCACATGACATAGATGAAGTGCCCCATTTTTCAAGAACATCCAAACTGGTAATGCAGAAGACTTCCGCAGTAGGTGCATCAATATTTGCAGGACTGACGGGATCAGTCGAAGATTGCATCGATTCAATCACTTCACTCTCTAAAGGAAGAGTGGGGTTGACCAAATATTGCATTGGTTCAACCACTTTATCAACTAAAGGTTGATACGACTGTAGGGAATCTATAGACAACTCAGGAACAGAGGTTCCTTCAGACATGGACCACACTCTTTGTGCCTCTGTAATGGTAGGGCATCGGTGAGTAAGGTGATCTCCCTTACAAAGTTTACAAGGGAACTTTGGTTTCCATCCTATAGGTCGAGACTCATTTACAACGTTGGTACTCTCAGCATGACTAGCATTGGCTGATAGCTTGCCCCTAGCATGACTTACAGTGGCTGACTGCTTAGAAGTATAAGATGTTTGAACTAAGGACCACACCTTTTGCACTTCTGGAAGTATAGGGCACAAGTAAGTAAGGTGATCTCCCTTGCAAAACTTACAAGGGAACTTAAGCTTCTATTTGTTGCGTTTTTCGACAATGTCAACTCCCTCAGCATGACTTCCAGTGGCTGATCTGGTGTCTCTAGTATGACTCATAGGAACTGGTGACTTGTCATTAATATGACTAGCAGTGATCAATGATGTGTCCTCAACATGACTGACAGTGGTTGAAGACAAACTTTTAGTATGATTTTCAGTGACTAAAATGTTTCTCCCAGCATGACCTTCAGAGGCTGGATAGGTGCCCCCTTCATGATTTGCAGAGGTAGGTTGCTTTACCCCAGCATGACTTACAGAGGCTGGGTTGTTTCCCCCGTGTTTTGGCATCTTCTTCCTATTCTTCCTCCGTCTATTCCTTTTAGACTGTTGATTACTAGTATTGCTACTTTCGCTACATGAGGTAGAAGGAGGAGGAGAAGATGTTACTGGCAAAGAAGGCCCAGGGTTTTGATGCTCTTGATTTGAGGTTCTTACAAAAGAAGCATCAGGAGCATGCAAGGAATTTGGAGTGGAAAACAACCAAACCAGAAGCCCTATAGTGAATCCAGGAAGATTCAGAGTAGCCATTAAGGGAGTACCAATGTTTCCAATGAATGGAATAGCACAAGGATCTCCCGAAACAGGGGTACCTTGATTGGCACTCGCCGGAATTCTAGACATAGTTTCCTGCTCAAATGAGCAAGAAGTTCTCTAAGGAAAACTAACACAAGTAGCACAAAGAGAACACCACTAAAAAATGTACTAGGTAAATCAAACCCAGAAAACATATGCCTTCTAGAGAAGAGTCTGGGATGATGAGGGCCCAGAACAAATCAACGAAGGATGAAGAACAGTTACCCGGGGTCCACAATACAATGAATAAGGGTGCAACCGTTGGAATCACCCAACCGCCCTCCCAAAGACCTGCAAGGGATTTCCTCCCACGTCTGTCCTAGGTATAGCAAATATAACCCTCTGTCATCACCTGTGTATGAACCTATGGTCAGATACTAAGGATACCACCACACAAAAAAGTCTTGGGGGAACAGTCTCTAGTCGAATCAAAAGGCGTAGGCAGGATAACTGAGCCCGAAACTCAAAAAAGTCCCCAAACGTGATTTAATCCTGGTATATGCTCGAAACATAAAGTAGGAGGTGTATTCTGAACAATCTGATCTCACAAGACCTACTGCATAGACCCCAGGTAAGTTTTGAATGAAGTGGGTTTACTTGCGATAGTCAAACTACGATTTTTGCGTAATGTGTGATCTGGGGTGGTTTAAGGTGTTTTAAACCCAAGATCCTAACCAAGACTAGTTGGTGTATAGTGTAACCTAGAAAAGAAAATGTTACTAGTACATTTTATGAGGGTTCATTTTAAAGGTTACTTGCTTACTCAAAAAGGTAGTGGGTGTGTGAGAGTGGTTATAACAGAGATAGAGTACTGAAATGAAATGCTTACCACTAAAAAATCTTTTCTTTTCAATGCAAGTCTTAAAATTATGATCTAGAATGCATATGAAAATGCAATTTTTAATCTTTCGAATGCAAAAAAGGTAAAAATAAAGCCTAAATGTACAAAATTAAACTCAAAACCTAAGAATGCAGCTACTCAAGCAAATAAGTATGCAAAAGAAAACTTGTTCTTTTTGAATGCAAAGCACTCTTAAATCCTTTAAGCCACTTGCAAGGTACTCTACTCAGAAAATAAATCAATTTTTTTTTATGCTTTTCAATGGTAAGAAACAAAACTGAAACTAACCTACTATCAAAGCAAAAGAAAAGAACTTTCAGGTTTCCTTATTGAAATAGTAAAAGCTACCAATACGACTTTCAGATTCTTATTGATGTAAGCATGCCAACCGTTGGGAAAAGCGTACGAAAACTACTTTTAGACCCAAACAAAGCAAATGACCTACAAAGAAGTATGGTTTGGTAGAGTCAGGTTTGCACATAAACAATGCAAACAAGGTCTTAAACAATAACCAAAACACTTGAGCTTTCACTACAAAAGAAAACTAAAATCATAAGGGAGGATAAGAAACCAATCTAAAGAGAAATTTCACTCAAATAGATACAAACAGGGTCAAGTAGATTCAGTAGGTTTCAATCTAGCAAAAATGGACCAAGTAGGTTCAGTTAGACTCAAACTAGGGTACAAAACACCAAACTGGTCCACAACCCCCCAACTTGGGTCCACAAGCCCCAAAACTTTCCCAACAAGCCTAAATTGATCAAAAGAGATTCAAATCATGAATGTAGGATTAGTACAAGGATAGGAGACCACTTACAGTGGTCTAACACAGACCTAGGGTCATCAGGGACCCCAAAAAATGCAATCACAACCCTCCAAAACAAGTCAAAACTCCAAAAAATCAATCCCAAGAGGTGGGTGCTATTGTGCATGAAGGAAACCAGTGCCCAGGGTGCTACTGTCCTGTACAGAATGTAGCGTACAGGTGGAAAAATTTGGAAAAATGGAGTTAAAACCCCCACACCTAGGTCCATAAGGGTTTCCAAGGGCTGGGAAGGGTTTGTAAAAATCCCAGGAGGGTCAAACAGAGCCTAATCACTGATTCTAATCAAGAAAATGAACAAAGACCATAAAAAAAAACTAAAGAAATGACCTTAGATACCCCTAAGCAGTTAGGCTTTCCCCAGTGGAGTCGCCATTCTGTTGTGAGGAAAATGCACCTATAGTTCAGGGGAGAAACTACTAACTTACGGTGATAAAGATAGACTTACAAGCATTCTGCAAGTACAACAAATAAGTGAAGAGATTAGGGTTTAGATATGTAGGCACCTTATTCAGAAGGTTGATCCTAGCTTTTCCTTCCTTGCTCTTCAATGCTTATCTAGTGTCGCAATGCCCAGACCTGCAAAACAACTTGATACCTTTCTCAAATACATTTGACTACATACATAAGACTGATATTGATGATAGAAGAAGACATCAGATTATAATCAAATAGTAATCAAATCTAAGACACACATGAATAGGTCATATTTGGAAAGAGAAGAATGTCTGGTCTTTATTAATGAATGAAAGCAAGTACATAAAGTTATACCTTCTTTCAAGCTTGGCACTTCACGAAACCTAGATTCAAGGTCTCCTGCTTCTGTTCTCCAAGAATCCCAACCTCTAATCAGTTGTGCTAGGGTTTATCGGAAACTGAGGCACAAGAGAGGGGGATGAGGGTTTCTATTCCTCCAACATAACATTGTTATAGACTTGCTCCCCTCACATGGCCCTTCTACCCTCCTTATATAGTCAGTGAAGGAGAGAAAAATAAGTTATAACTGAGTAGGAGGTTCCCCAACCAACTTAACTTCACAAATTTTGAGATTTTGACTTGTACAGGAATGTACTCTACTCTATAGTATACAAACTAGTGCACATGTGGAGGTGGGTGCTACTTTAATGAAGTAGAGTAGGGTATAGGCGCTACTATCATGCCTAGGTACCAGCGCCCATGTGGAAAAATGGCCAAAAACAGGCTTTTCTGTTCATTTTCAGGAGATGGTTTGGTCTAGAAAAATGTTCCTAAGGGTTGTAATCATCAAATGGGTCAAGAATGAGGTAATTTCAACCATTTTTAGTGTCCCAAATGACCTCTCAATCCACAAGTTTCCTATTGTGTGACTGAACTTGATCTCAAGAAGTGTCGTCGTGCGACCAAGGAATGCAAGTGTCATCATGGATGGAGAGGTGTAATTTTAAGCTATAACAAATATGTCCTTGGCACAATGTACTAGAGCCATTCACTTTTCAGGAACAAAGTGATTCTATTGCCTACTTCGAGGCTTCCTGGGATTCTACCATATGCCAACAAGACTGGGTAAGGGATTGTCAGAGTATATGGAAGATATATAACATTCAAGTGAGATTATAGTATTCACTAGAAAGTATTCAAATGAATTTGGAAAGGTTTGGAGTGATTTGGGAATCAAGTGCACAATGGGGATTGCTGAGCTAGTTAAATTCCAGGATTTTCCAAATGAAGTTAAATACATACAAATTATTAATACACGGACTGATATGGAATGTATACTAATTTATTAACCTCCTACAACTGACACGGAGTCAAACTGATGCTCAGAATTGAATTAGCGGTAATAACAGTAAAACTAGTCTAGAAAAAACACCCAACGAGCTAGTCTTGCAATTTAATTCATTAAACTACCTCCATAATTCATAAAATCTATTCTAAATTATTTAAATGCTCTGGTATAACATAATTAATAGATAAAATTTGAAAATCAGATATCATAACTCCTATTTTATTGATTAGATGCCTTCCAAATTTACAGTGCCTCACAGGCTAACAATTCATTACATTTGATGGAGAATGAAGGGTAGAAGTAGGAAGTTTACCGTGGATCTGTTCTGAAGTTTTTATCAGACCATATATAGGTCAGATGTCTGATATTTTATGCACACTGAACTTTTGATATTCACTGGGGCGCATTTACCAAACTATCTATCTCCTCCATTAACTATTATTCTCACATGGCTAGAAAAACTAGTTTCAATCATTGGAAGTTCCAAACTCTTATTCAAACTTCATATTTCGGTTAAAATAATGTAAATAAATCTGATAACATGTCAAAATTATTTTTAAGTTGAAATGACAAGAATGGAGAAAGTATTACAGACTATTTCATCAACAGTTCCTTTGGAGGTCTCCAACAACTAGTTTTCCCCCACAGGGAAGGAGAAAGGGTTGGAGGAAGGATGGAAGTATCATATCTCTGATAAATATGATTGATGAGCTGATACAGGTGAAAAATAGAGCTCATGGGCTGCACACTTCTCTCTCAGCTGATTTAGACTCCTCCTTCATGAATGGGAGCTTCATCCTCAATAGATATTTAACTTCCTTCACTACAAACACTTATGGATGATAGGATCTCTTCTGATGGCTGCATAGTCTTCATGGATGGCTGATAAACATCTGATCAGCAGAAACATGAACCTCTAGAATAGACTAGATACCTATCAAGAACTTGGGGCACATCTCCCAAGGTTGTTGGGGCACATCTCTCAACACTAGAGAAGCTCAAAGCTCTCAAGCAAATTTCACAAATGATCAAAACTTGTTAATGGCAGTTGGAAGTATTCTTTTTTAGAATTCATGTTGACCTATTGAGAAAGCTAATTGGCTTGGTGACCTGTGAGAATGGGTCACCCATGAGTGGATATACTTGATTACTTTTCTTCTTACACCTTTTCTCTCATTTAGAAACTATGCCCCTTTTTGTCTCAAGATGTTTCCTTCCTTGTAAAACTTTCCTGCTTTGTGATTTGAGTTGTCTTTTGGAAATTTCGACCTCCCTTGTCTTTTTATGTTTTTTTCCATTTCTTTATTTTTGGTAACATCTTACACTTTCCTTCTTTTCATCCCTTGTTATTTTCTAACCTCCAGTTCTGATTTAGCAACATTATGCTCAAGGGAATTCCCTCTTGGCCCACTTGCACACATCATCCACTTGCCAAAATATTAATAAATGAAGATAATTAATAAAATTAATTAATTCCTTACTCCAAAATCTAAAATCATTAATTATTTAATTAAATTAGAGGCCTAGCTCAAAATTTCCCAATTATTTAAATAATTCACCTTAGCACTTAGTTTGGGGATTAATATCTTCATTTGGGGGGGGGCACCTTATCCATTTAATTCCCCAAATTCACTATTAGACATATTCCATAAGTCCATTTCTTCATCCATCCATTAATTAATTAATTAATTAATTCCTAAGTGACTTAGGGTAAAATCATCCCCATGGACCATAGGAAAATTTGGGGACATGACAGTCCTCCCTTCCCAAGATTGCTTGTCCTCAAGCAAGTTAGTCCAGGAACTAATACTCTAATTTCATCCAGTCATACTTATGAATTTTTTTTACCTCTCCTCCTATTGGTGACCACAATAGTCATCCATTCTTGTACCACAATAGAAGTCATCAGAATCATGGGTCCCATCAATTCCATGGAATTGAAAAGTATGCTCTCTCAAGCATGCTTCAATTATTCCATATATCTGTAAAAAATACCCAACTGAATCTTAGTGGCTCCATCATGCTACTACTGCTCAACTCTAATCATAAGCTTCTCATGTCTTCCCCCAAGATTCTGGTCCATCATGCAGTTCCCCATGAAATGAACTAGTCCACCATTAAACAAATGTAGATCTTAAGAAAAGAAAACTAGATTTCCCTCCTAGATCTCACTGCTTATGGTGAACTCTCCCAAGCCCAAATGAAATCAGGAACAAACTTTCAACCCAAGGAATGCCACGATCCCATGGATTGTGCAGCATTCTTCCAAAAATGATGGCATTCTAAAAGATGCCATGATCCCAATACCAAGTTGAAATCTTTGTGCTTCTAATACTCATGAAAATTTATAATATGCACTTGTACACATGAGCCTTGTGTGAATGTGTACTGGAAGTATATAATGGCTGAAAATTAGGCCCTTTCTGCTGCTTGCAAATCATAGAAAAATCAGCAACATTAAAAACAATTTTCTTGCAAAAAGACAAAATTTTTTACCTTCGATATTTTCCTTTTCAGTGATGCCTCTATCCATCCTTACAGTGGATGAATCAAATATCTTGCTTGTTGATTCACATGAGATAAAATAAACCATCTTTGTTGCAATAGATTCTATCTCCCACAGGGACATTTCATGATCCTCCTATTGTACACGTGGCATCAACAAAAGAAATGTCTTCACCTACTGTTCATTCCCCATTGTTATTGTTGAATCTACGACATGTGGGAAAGAAATATGAACATTATTTGTATGTTTGAAACATTCAATAATCATAATTATGGCTGTAACTTCTTCATTATTGGCTGGCCCAAATTGGGTGCTCTCATCCCACTCTTCCATGCGAGAGTGACTGTCTTCAAGGAACAACTCAAGTTCCCTTAGGAAATGATCAGGTGCTTGGTTTTTATCAAATTGTTCCGCACAATCCTCAAGCACATGTAAAGATAAATGATCCTCATGATCCACCATATCATGAGGTTCCTCCATATGATCATGAATTATTTCATTC
The DNA here is from genome assembly GCA_027924585.1 of Larix kaempferi. Lineage (NCBI taxonomy): Eukaryota > Viridiplantae > Streptophyta > Pinopsida > Pinales > Pinaceae > Larix > Larix kaempferi. Next base: position 6,992,315 of record BSBM01000120.1, on the reverse strand, counting down.
CAATGAGGTTCACTTAATGGTTTGTAGGAGGGTAGGGAGGATCTTTGCAACTTTTCATGAAGCTGCAATATCTCTATCATGGATTCTTGGAGGGGACTTTGAGTTCTTCTCAAAGAATTTTGGGTGTCCATCAATTCATCATTGAGCTTGTTGATCTCTTCATAATCCCTCAAGGATGCACCATTAAACAATTCTACAAGCTCCAACAAACTATCTCTATCAGAAATAAGGTTCAAGAATTTACCTTTTATGCTTGTCATGGCTTTCTGAAATTCGTCCATGTCTCTCATGGAAGACTACTCCCCCAAATTCCAACAAAGGTTATTCATTAAGGAATGTGTGTCATTGAGGTTTTGAAGGGATTCTTGGATCTTGCATTCATTCATTTTTAGTTTCCCTTCAAGGAAATGAGTTTCTGGCAGATGAACCTTCACTTCTTCTAGCTTCCTAGGATCAACTTCCGATGATTCTGTTGAAGTTATGAAATCTGATCCATATTTTGGGGCTGCAAGATATTCATATTTCAGATCATAAATATCATATCTTTGGCTCCAACTGGGGTTCTCATTCATATTTGGTGCACCAATAAGGATTTCTCTCCAATTTGCAGCTCTCCCCAATTCAGGAGTCTCGACCCCTGGGGGTTCAACTAAGGCCATCTTCTCTTCAAAAGTGGCTGCCCCATCAAAATGACACATAGGCACATAAATATCAGAATTTAAAAAAATCCCATGTGTTATATTTTCCCCTCCTTGTTAAGGTATGTTGGTGGTTTGGCCTTCCACCAATTTCTCATTTTCAGTTTCTGTTGTTGCAAGACCTTCTTCTTTCTCCATGGATATTGCACCCATAGCACCTTCATCAATGGGGATCTCCATGTCCCCCACATATATGTGAGAGTACACATATTTATATGCTTCCTCACACTTAAGACATTCCTCAGTAGGTTCTCTTCTGACCATGTAGGCATCTTGCAAATACCCTTCTAGTGATTCAACCTGATCACCACATTCACCCTTATCACTAACGATCTGAGTCTCAGAATCCAGGGAATTGCTTATGCAATAATTATCCTCTGATGTGGCTACAACATCATCATGACACAAATTAGTACAAAAATATGAAAGTGTTCCACACCTTTGCATCATGCTTCTGTCTTCAATGGGTGGGGTTATAGTGCCTTGTTCTGCCACCAATTCTACTAGTTCACATCTAACTGATGTGTGGTCAACTTCTACTTCCTTATGAAGCTAATGTGGTGAATTTGGATCTGATCTATGTTCTTCTTTGGGATATGATCCAAAATATGGCTCAACACCCCTAATATTACCAATCTCTTCTGAGGTGATCTTGAAATCCCCAGCATAGAATCTTGCAGTAGATTCTTCTTCCATTCTGTCAACAATCTCATGATTGGTTTTTGGGTCTTGCTTCTCCCTGGTTGTCTTAAGATGAAGATTCTTGGAGGCTCTTCTTGAAGAGGATCCAAAAATTATTGTGAGGTGTAAAACACATGCATCCAATGAAGCTCTTACTTCTTTTAGGCATTCTTCGGAAGTAGGTTGATCTTTGTACGTGGAACATGCAGCTTTTCCATCCATATGGTTATAAGAATAACCATAGTATCTTCTTCCAACTATAATATCATGGGAGATACATGAGGAAGGTACTTCTTGGAAATTCTCTTCCTCGTACTGTTTGCAATATTCTTCATGTTAACACCCAAAAAATTCTCACTAGCTCATCTCCCTAGGCACATGACCTATTTATCCACTTTTCCCACCATTTAGCCTCCAAAACCTCAAAAAACCTTCAAATGGTCATCAAAAAATCCAAATTCAATCTTTTTCTCCTCAAAATAATTAAATTTCCTCCAAAAATGCCAAAAACCCTCCAAAAGAGCCCAAAATTCCCAAAAATCAAATAAAAAGGGAATAAAATTCAAAAAAGGAAAAAGAGGGAAAAAGAAGGAAAAAAACGCTAAACCAATAACCTAAACCATGTGGTACCAAATACCATGGGTCAATACTCCATCACTCAAAAAACCTATAAATAGGTGATGGAACCCCCCTATTATTTATCCACAATCGAATCTACCCTTATGCTACCCAAATCACTCCTGAAACCCTAGCCATCCATTTGCGATAGCTTTCACCACTTGAGTGCCCCTTTTGGCCAACCACCTTAGCATTTGGAGAAGAGAAGGAGACCTGGGAGCACTAGAGAATCTCATCCCTATGGTTGCACAAGATCCATCAACCTCATCATTGAGTTAAAATTTCATGTAAAACTCCATTTTCATCTAATGAAAAGATATAACTCTCTTGTATATTTGTTTCACATGAAAAATCTATGAATTTTTACTGTTTATTGTTTTTTACTGCAAATTTATTTGATGAATGCCCATGCACATGCTTAGATTTAATTTCTTATTTTTGTCATTTACTTAGGTTTATTTTACTGTTTTTGAACTTCTATTAAGGAGTCCATTATCCTTAGTAGGTTCCCATTTGAACAGGCTCGGGTGAAAACCCTAGCTACACTTCATACTGCTCATCATAATTATCATACTCTTCATAAAAAATAATCTTCTTCCTCATACAACTCAAAGTTTGAATCTTCCATGAGATGAAACTAATTCCACAACCACAACTTGAAGATAGTGCCGAGATACTTTTCCACTGAGAGTTACTTTCCATACACTGGGCCAAGGAAAGTGATCAGATACCACTGTAATATTCTAGCCAATATTTGGCCAAAATATTATATCCAACTCAGATTTTTAACAAGATTTTACTATTCAATTTTTAGGCATTTTCTCAAACTGAGCAGGATGTAAGTGACGAGGGATGAAACAATGACTCGGGATGGTAGGGATGAGATTAAGTTCTGGAATTTATATGGATGGGTTTGTAGAATCAGATAAATATGGTATGAGCAGAATTCCTTGGCACAATGTACTAGAGCCATTCACTTTTCAGCAACAGAGTGATTCTATTGCCTACTTCAAAGCTTCCTGGGCTTCTAGCATATGCCAAAACGACTAGGTGAGGGATTATCTAAGTATCTGGAAGAGATATAAAATTCAAGTGAGCTTATAGGATTCAATGGAAAGTATTTAAATGAATTTGGAAAGGTTTGGAGTTATTTGGGAATCAAGTGCACAATGGGGATTGCTGAGCTAGTTAAATTCTAGGATTTTCCAAATGAAATTAAATACATCCAAATTATTAATACAGGGACTGATATGGAATTTATATGGATATATTAACCTCCTATGACTGAAAAAGAGTCAAAATGATGCTAAGAATTGAATTAGTAGTCATAACAGTAAAACTAGTCTAGAAAAAACATCCAACGAGCTAGTCTTGCAATTTAATTCATTAAATTGCTTCCATACTTCATAAAATATGTTCTAAAGTATTTAAATGATCTGGTATAATATAATTAATAGATACAAGTAAAAAATCATATATCAGAACTCTTATTTTATTGATTTAACTGCCTTCCAAATTTACAGTGCCTCACAAGCTAAAAATTCATTACATTTGATAAAGAATGAAGGGTAGAAGTAGGAAGTTTACTCTGGCTCTGTTCTGAATTTTTTATCAGACCATATACAGGTCATATGTCTGATAATTTATTCACACTGAGCTTCTGATATTCATTGGGGCACATTTACCAAACTATCTATCTCATCCATTAACTATTATTCTCACAAAGCTAGAAAAACTAGTTTCAATAATTGGAAGTGCCAAACTCTTCTTAAAACTTTAGATTTATGTTATAATCATGTAAATAAATCTGATAACATGTCAAAATTATTTTTAAGTCGAAATGACAAGAATGGAGAAACTATTACAGACTATTTCATCAACAGTGCCTCCGGAGGTCTCCAACAACTAGTTTTCCCCCACAGGGAAGGAGAAAGGGTTGGAGGAAGGGTATAAGGATCATATCTCTGATAAATATGATTGATGAGATGCTACAGGTGCAAAACAGATCTCATGGGCTGTGCACTTATCTCTCTTCTGATTTAGAATCCTCTTTCAAGAATGGGAGCTTCCTCCTCAATAGATCTTCAACTGCCTTCACTACAAACACTTCTGAATGATAAGATCTCTTCTGATGGCTGCATAATCTTCATGGATGGATGTAAACATCTGATCAGCAGCAAAATGAACCTTTGGAATATATTGGATACTTGTCAAGAACCTGGGGCACATCTCCCAAGGTTGTTGAAGCACATCTCTCAACACTAGATAAGCTCAGAGCTCTCAAGCAAATTTCACAAATGATCAAAACTTGTTAATGGCAGTTGGAAGCATTCTTTAATAGAATTCATGTTTACCTGTTGAGCAAGTTTATTGGCTTGGTGACTTGTGAGAATGGGTCACCCATGAGTGGATATACTTGCTTACTTTTCTTCTTACACCTTTTGTCTCATTTAGAAATTGTTCCCCTTTTTGTCTCAAGATGTTTCCTTCCTTGTAAAACTTTCTTGCTTTGTGATTTGAGTTCTCTTTTGGAAATTTCGACCTCCCTTAGATTTTTATGGTTTTTTTCCATTTATTTCTTTTTGGTAACATCTTACACTTTCCCACTTTTCATCCCTTGCTATTTTCTAACCTCCAGTTTTGATTTAGCAACATTATCCTCAAGGGAATTCCCTCTTGGCCCACTTGCACACATCATCCACTTGCCAAAATATTAATAAATGAACATAATTAATAAAATTAATTAATTCCTCACTCCAAAATCCAAAATCATTAATTGTTTGATTAAATTAGAGGCCTAGCTCAAAATTTCCTAATTAATTAAATAATTCACCTTAGCACTTAGTTTGGGGATTAATATCTTCATGGGGGGGGGCACCTTATCCATTTAGTTCCCCAAATTCACCCTTAGGCAGATTCCATAGGTCCATGTCTTCATCCATCCATTAATTAATTAATTAATGCATAAGTGACTTAGGCTAAAATCATCCCCATGGACCATAGTAAAATTTGGGACATGACAACCTAGAATGGGAGATAATTGCAAACTTGGAAAGATGGGAGGAAGTTCTGTTAGTTGAGAAAAATACGGAAGAGAAAGATACTTCATACCAAAAAGCAGGACAAAAGAGAGGATCTGAAGAGTTGCATGAAGATATGGATATTTATGAGGATGAAAGGTCGACAAAAAAGAGGCCAGAGAAAAAGGTGAAGGAGTAGAGAAGAAACTGGTAGAGAAGGATGAAATTGAGGAAATCCCAAAGGAATTGGCTAAATTGATCAAACAACCATCAATAAACAAAGAAGTTGCATTGATTAAATTCACTCATTGCCCCTCTCTTCAATTTACAGTATCTCGAGTGCTCCAAACATCATCTCCAATGAGCCCTGTGCAAGTGAAAATAGATATGTAGGCTATATATAGAGGCATAAGAGAGAGAAATGTAAGATTAACAAATGATGCTAGACAATAGGTGGAAACATTAGACACAAGGATGCTAATAGATGCAGACCACCAAAATGTGTTAGAATAATTAACACATCTTTACCTTCTTTTAAACATTGTTTTATGTTTCTTAAGTGTTAGACCTATGTTAGTTGTTCATCTAGTGCCAAGGAAAATTTTTAGGGCGAAATTTATCCCATGGGCTATTTTTCATCATTTTTTTCCAAAAAAAGATTCACCAATTTTCTTTTTTTTTCAAAGGTGATTCACCCAAATTCCATGGGATAATTTCTTTTACTCTAAAAATCACCAAAAATTATCCAAAAATTATATAAAGTCCTTAAAAAAATTGAATATTTTTTTTAAAAAATCACCAAACATTTTATGGTTGCAAATTTAAGAGTTAGTAATATTCTCCAAGGTATTTATGCTTTGAGAAAATTATGGATGCTTAAAATTTTCTCTGCTAGTGCTTTCTTGGAGCACCTTAGTCAATTTTATCCATGATAGCACCCTCATGTGCTTTAGTTTCTGCTTTTACTAAGCTCCTATAAGCTAAAGCACCTTACTTGATGTATTCTACTTGTATCCATCTTTTGTGAATTCAAGGAGCTTTATTCATACTTTTCACATGGATTAGGCTGAGCAAGTGAGTTATGTTGAATTTTGGAAAGTTTGCCTAATTTTTCATCAACCCCTTTATGCTTTTTCTCCTAAAAATACTCCAACTTGCTTCCTTTTGGTCACTCACGACTTACCCAAGACATCATAGTCAATTCATGACCACTTGCTATGATTTGCAGTATAATGTTGCCTAGATGGGGGGATTTTCGTTATTCTAATCCTACCACATGTGAGATTTTCAAATTGCCTCCAAGGAATTCAAATTGTCTCTATGAGATGCATTATATATTGTAATCATATTGATGAATGATATAGAGTGGAAGTTTACACCAATTGATTTCTCTCTCTTATGTTTTTGCTTCAATATTTATTCTTCATTTCTACAAATTTCTGTGTAAATTGTTAGTGAGGACTACCTAATTTCTAGATCTTGTCTTTTTGAATTCTAGTATGGCCTTGAACCTATTTAGAATTATGACAAAATGACACTTTGAGATTAGTTATTCTAGAGCCTACGATGCCAATACCTCCTACCTTGAGTGGTTGGATGGAAAATGAATATGAATTGGAATTTATGATGTATGGTAAGTTATACAAATTGGATTTTGATAGGAAATCCAATGGCATGAATTTTATAGAAGTGGTAGAATTAGAAAAGATAGAAGGAAAGTTGAGAACAAACCTTGACAAATTTGAGAAACTATGGAAAGTAGAGAAAGTGATTGTTAAGGAAAAACATGTCACTATTAGAGAGCTAGAAAACAAAATCATAGCCTTAGGGGTTGATCTAGGAGATGGATCTTATACTAAATAACTATTACATAAAAACAAAAATGAGATAGCTCATCTCAAGAAGGAATTAAATATACTTGGAACCGATTCAATTCAAAACCGTGAAGTGAGATAGGCTCAAGATAAGAATGAAAAGATATATGAAAGCATGTTGCAATATAAGAATATGATAGAAGAAAAGGAAAATAGGATAAATGATCTCCAATGGTAGTTTGTTACCTTAAAGTTACAAAAGGAAACATTGTCCACTAAATAGAACCCCTAGGAATCATCTCCTAAAGCACAAGACAAAATCCATCTTACAAGAGAGATAGGGAATACTGTAAAAGAACTTGTAAGGAAATCAAATCACGAGGTAATCAATGTAACGATGGAAGATACCTCATTTCAATAGCTAGAAAGTAGTGATATTGGGATTAAAGAATTAGAAACTGAGGATAGTAAAACATATAGTGGAATTGTCGAATTAGAAAATGAAATCGTTGAAAAAGAGGATAACATTAATGACTCGAAAGCTTAGGTAAATGATATTAAGAGTCAAATAACCAAATTATAGTTGAATGTTTAAGGAAAGACACTACTAAGAATAAAAATCCAAGCATTGTGGGATAAAATAGCCCAACTATTCATGAAGAAGTGGGACCACTATGAAGTATTTCAAGATGAGCTAGCAATGGCAAAATTATCTCAAGAAGAAACAAGGGGAGTTGAAAATGAGCTTGGAGAATTTCCAGAGAAAGCAGAGAAAATCATTGATTATTTAAACAATAAGATTAAAAAGTGTGAAATTCCGGAACACAACAGATCATTAAGCATGAGAATACCTCACAGTGATAGGATTAGCAAGGAGGAAGGAATACAGTGAAAATTGCAGTGAAATGAGAAGTAAAATTAAACATGCATTGAAACTCACATGTGCACATAAAAGTGTGTCATATTCCATTAATCAGTATATTCAATGGATATGTTACAATATATAGAATTGGAATATCCATAGAGAATTCGAATCCATGACAATCTAGGGGAAATATGACCACTACAGTGCTCCAAGGATACCAAAATCAACTGACACTCAGTGAACTGAAGCTACTATCATTTAACTGACCATGCAAGGCGCATTAGTGATTTTTTCATGTAAAATATCATCCAATAAGGATATAGAGGGAACATTAGATCACAATCAATGGAAATCGGAGCACAAACCCCCCACTAGATTCAAGAACTCAGGTGGACTGAAACAGATCACTAAATTATCTCCTAAAATGTAGAGAACTAACTTTGGATATCCTAAAATCATGCATGCAAGTTGCATCAAGTGGATAATGAGGCCTAGATGACATCTTCACAACACTAGGGTAAAATGGCATCATCCAATATTAGGAAAAGACTAATAATACTAAGGTGGGAAAGCTTGGACAATCCTGGGCCCCGGTTACTGAGACCAAAAAATCACCCATACAATCAAATAATAAAACGTAACTCCTCATGAAACTAAGGAAATGGGGGAAAACCGCTTGGGAAAAATAATCCCCATCAAAAAGAAAAACAAGAAACTCAAAGAGCCTTCACATGTGCAAAGAGTTTGTAAAAAAATTCCACAGACTGATCCTCTGTGGGACAACAATGCAATGTGTTGGTCCTGTTGTGCACTAGTTTCCTAATGTAGTGCATATGAACCTCTGTTTCCCATATTGGATCATGGAAAGCCTCTTCGAAAGACTATGGATCAGACCTCACCATCATGTAGCACCTCTCTGGGAGAAGTGGAACTATATGATATAGTGCAAGGTTTACATATTGGTACTTAGATCTGGTTCTTCTATGGTCATATGGATCTCCAACTATGTTCTAAGCAACTTCAAGGAGTTTGTGAGCCCATTTTGGCCTTGGCCATGGATTTAGAGGAGGTGTTGGTTTTGGATCTGGATCTGCTTGAATTTCATTCTCAACATCAAAATATGATTCAACTTGGTCCTTATCAAAAGAGACATCATTATGATCTTCATCTTGTGCAAATGGAGTAGGAATATAAAATATACCTTGGTCTTTATCTGGCTGTAGATCTTGCAATGGATATTCATTGAACTTGACACTTCTTTCAATGAAGCATATTTTGGTTGCAATATCCATCAACTTGTATGATTTTGCATCTTCTGCATATCCCAATAGAATGAATTCACTACGTTGGGGTTGAAGAGCCTTTCTTTTGTCAGATGGGATTATATCCCATGCCTTGGATATAAAAACCCTTAGGTGAGAGACATCATGTTTGTGTCCCGTTAATGATTCGAATGGAGTGACCCCATCCACATATTTGTGGGGTACCCTATACTAAATGTATGTGGCACAGGTCACTGATTCTTCCCAAATATATGGTGGAAGATCCCTTGATTCAAGAAAACATGTATCCATCTCTTTCAATGACCTATTATTCCTCTTATCTACAAAATTTTTCTATGGTGTGTATGGGACATAATGTTTCATTTAGATGCCCTCGAAAGCAGAAAAATGCTGCAACTCGTTCTTGATGTAATTCCTGTTGGCCCGATTTTGCAACCAAGCTTAGTGCTATGGGCACCTGCTAACTAGTAGCAGCAGTTTCAATGGAATTAAATAACAATAAGCTAAACTAAACTAAACTGATCATGGATCTATGTAAGAATCTAAGCAAATAATTTAAACATTTAAAAGCAAGAACAAGAAAATCTTAAAGAATGAATTTGTATTAAAAAATGGGGGGCAAGCAAGTGCTTGCGATAATACCTTCAATGGTGAAGGTTGATGTTGAGCAACTCCCAAGATGAGTAGCTCCAAACTCCAAGAGGTCTCCTTCTCCAAGGTTGCTTCAATGGCTAAAATGCTCAAGGGAGATTTCAGCAGCATAAGGATGAGATAATGGATGGATGTGAAATGAGGAGCCCCTACCACCTTTTTATAGGTTTTGGTGGTGGGGAATACCATTTGTGGTTTTGTGGAAACCAAATGGTATTGACCAACATGGTTTAGGTACTTTTCCCTCCTTTTTCCTTTTTTGAATAAAAATAATATTTTAATTCCCTTTTTAATATTTTTGAGAATTTGGACCCTTTTTTAGGGTTTTTTATGCTTTTCAGGAAAAATAATCTTTTTTTAATGGAAAAAGGGGTGTACTCAGGTCTTTTGGTGACCTTTTGTTGGTTTCAGAGGCTCCGATGGTGAAAAAGTGGACAAATGGGTCATGTGAATAGGGAAATGAGCTAGTGAGCACTTTTTAGGTGTTAACAGATTGCCCCCTGATGTGTGAGGGAAGGAGCTCATCGTATGGCCGATAGACATCATAGTTTATTTGTCTTTTTCTTGGGTTTTAGGGGAGAGAAGAGACCGGTTGGAGACGGGAGCCACGGCCCTTGGAAGCTGCAAAAACAAAACATATTACATGGCCTCAATATGAATGAGGTATAATCTCTGATAATGGACGAGGCGGGCATTCCCATGCTCGTATTAAGACATATACATAACAATTAGTCCCAAGAAGGGGGATCTAATACATAAAGAATCTACTGGTACATCATAATGGTCCAGGGGGGACATTATTTTGGGATATACTCTTGATCATAACTGATCTCAATAACTGATACACTGGAATAACTGGTGAACTGCTGAAACTGAAGGTGTCCAACATCTATAGGGACTCAAAGATTATGAGTCATCTCTGAGAATTAATGTAACTGTGTACTCAAGGGAGTATGAAACTGGGGTACATCTGAATACTGTCGCCATGCGCAACCCGGATATCTATAGAAAAAGTGTAACTGGTTGTATCCATAGGAAGATTCTCAAATGTGGAGGAGTCAGGAGGTATCCGGGGTCTTCGACTAATAACTGCAAGGATCAATGTCCTGTGCGAGTCTCAACGATGCGATCAAGGTGTTGAAGTCGAGCATGTGAGAAACAACCATTTGGAGAGGCAATGAGGATTCCTCTCAAAATGATTCGTAGGCACTCATCATAAATGGTAATGAGTCCAAGACACAGGGACCTCTAGGTCTATCCTCTGGAATAAATGTGGTTGTCGTCGACAGAGGGAGACTAGCAACTAACAAGGCAATGATTTTTCCTTGATAGGAGCACGAGGTGTAGAACTGAAGTGTTGTAGTACTAATGGTAGGACTGACATACTTGTGGGGATGGGAAATAACTGGGTCAAAAAGTGGGTAGAATCAAACTTCCTTTGTTCAGAGCATGATGACATGGTTGACCTGGCAGCGTAGGGAACTGACTTGTAGGTGTGGGGATCATTGCTTTGACTGAATGGCATATATTGAATCTGGGGGGGAGGACGAGCTGATAGGTGCTGTCGAGGGATTTTCAAGGTAACATACTGCAGAATACTCTGAACAAAGGTGACCAAAATGGGGAAGCTTCCATATGATTAGATGTGATCTGTCGTGGCGCCAAGAGGCACCATTGATTCCTTCTTCGTAGTTTTAATGAGCTCCAAGAAGGGATAAAAGTGTGCTCTAAAATGGTACGGTCTTGTGGATTTTGTGAGCCCAGGACGGCTCATGCTCATGGTTGCTTTCATGTTTAGAGAGTCTGAAAACGGTAAGTGGACTCTATTGGTGTTTCTTTTTCGTAAGTTTAGTCTCCAAGGCCCGAAAAAGCATAAAATGATGCGGATGGAGAACTCTTCTAGCCGATGTGACTAGAGTATACCTTTTTCGTAATTAGTCTACGAGGTCCAGAAAAGGGGTAAACTTATACCAGGTAGATGCCCTTTCAGATACGTTTAGCGAGCATGAAAGGAAGCAAGATTGCTCGGCGATCTTTTCATTGTTTTAGGAGTCAGAAAAGAGCTTAACAGAAACTCCCTAAGTGCCTTTTTCGTAAAAGGGATTGCTCGGCCCGAAAAAGGGATAAAATTATACCGAACAAAAATGGATAGATGGGAGCGAGAAAAGGTCTCAAGTGTGATCATGTGTGTGGGATACTGGATCCGGTGACATAAATATTGTCACAAAGGGGGCTGCGGCCGTTGTGGCACGCAAACCGAGGAAATGAAAGGGCATTTTGAAAAAATGGCCGAAAAGTATGGGCGTGAGAGCGAGAAATGATCTCAAGCATCATCACGAGCATGGAAAACTAAATCCGACGATATAAAATATATCAAAAACGGAGAGCAGCCGAAGTGGTACGCAAACTGGGGTGACAAGGTGTTGGGACACAATGTTGATATTTGTCCTGGTGAGAGCGAGAAATGATCTCAAGCATCATCACGGGCACGGAAATATGAATCCGGCAGTGCAAATGGTGCGAAAAACGGAGGTCATAAGGACTTCGGAATGGTTAAAGGAAAGAACTAGGTTAAAAAATGGCTACAAATAAAGGTGATCCCACCAAGCGAAGGATGTAGTGGTGGGGAGAAATGATGACTAGTGGGGGAAAAATACTAGGTGTATCAAATCAACTGAAATATACAAGTGACACGTGACCTCAAAAATGGTTGAGATCACGAATATGAAAAAGTGAGCAGGGTTAATGACCTGCCCCCATGCTATGTGCATGGGGTTTGTGATTGTGGATCACATATGTGTTGGTTTGAACGATGGGATCATTGAGGTGTTGAGATAGAGATGATGGGGAAGGTTCAAAATGATTGATCATGCCCCCTATCCCGGGGTCGAGGTAATCTATTATGCCCCTAACTCAGAGGTGTCAATGTGGTGCAGATGTTGTCTCAGAGAGAGATCAATAGGGCATTGAGCAACTGCTGGCGGGGTGTTATACCATGAGGCTGTGGGTCGTGGTGGCATACTGAAGTGATGATATGATGATGGGGGATTCCCTTTGTGGGGTGGATTCCCCCAGTATCTCCGACGAGGATCACGATGATGATGAGTAGGCAAGGTTTTGGGCCTGCCCCCATGTTGTGGACATGTGGTTTCCTGGTCGATTTGAAAGGGTTTAACCTGTGTGTCAAAGGGATCAATGGAAGGGGCCGACCGGACAGAGGGGTATCCAGTGGAGATCGTATAAATGGTGGGGTCAAGGCTAGGCATTTCGGTATCTGACCAAGTAAAGACATCAGTGAATTCTTGGAACAGTTGTTGGTATTCTCTGATATCATGCTCACTGTGGGAGGTTCCTAATGTGATGGTATGAAGGGCACCAAGTGGGTCAGAGATGTCAATGTGGATGACGGGAGAAATATTGGCAATGGGATCCGTTAACCAGTCGATTTTAGTAGGAAGGAAATCCTTGGACTCAACCGCGGATTGGATAGCGGTGGTGGATGAAGTCTCTTCCGGGAGGAAGTATGGACGATGGTGCATGTCTTCCCCGGGATAATCAAAGGTAGTAGGAGTCTCGAGAACCTCTTCATCATTGCAGGAGCTTTGAGTGGTCAAATCGATTGATGAGGTAGTGGTAGTCGAAGAGATCTTGTAGATGGTGTTAATCTCTCCGGATGAGGATGATGTGGGAGGGTAGATCTCCTCGATAGTAGGGGGTGCCATCTCTAGGTCCAAATTGTTCATCTCGTAGAGAGATGCTTTGTAGTCTGGGATGTCACGACAGTTGTGGGAGTAGTGGCCGTAAATACCGCATATTGCACATGGGTGGTTGGTACGCAATGATTTATCACGAGTTTTGGGGTTTGAGTCGATTTTGACAACCGGGATGTTGGGGTCGTCGTCAAGCATTTGCATGTGTTCCTGTAATGCAGGTAACTATGGACACTGATGGGTTGGATGGCCTAACTCATCAAACAACGAGCATTTGGGAGGAGCACAGAACACGGGGGGAGGTTTAACTGCCTTGGGTGGGGGTACCGCAGTGTATGGTTACGGGCCTCTGCCCCCAGTGGGTCTGATGAGTGGAGGGGGATTCGTCGATGACGAAGGAGTCGTGATACCGGGAAGTGGTTGAGTAGAAGTAACAATGGGTTGGACCAGTTGCAGGATGACATTTGGTGTCGGCGGTGGAACGGGAGGCGTAATATACCACACAGGTAATCCCAATGTTAACCCGGGGAGACTGAGGGTAGCCATAACCGGAGCGCTTACTACGCCCAAAGGAGGAAATAGAAAGGGGATTGTGTGGATGGGTGTAACCCCAATGTGACCAGGGACCAATGGTGGTTTGGGTAACAAGGAGGGTTGATTACCAGGTGTTTGTGAAAGGGTACAGAGGTTTGCGACGTGGGTCTCCGGTGACGGTGGTGGAATGGCCTGGAATGTAGAGGTCATTGGTGTATCTGAGTAATGTCCGGGTCCCAAAGAAGAGACAAAGGAGGTAGTTGCACTAGAAGTTGGTTTTTCAATCATGGGAAGAACATTTTCGGGTGCTGCGGGGGCATTGGGATCATAGTATGTGAGTTGGTCGATTTTGACCACGCGTCCCTCGTGGGAGAACATCATGGTGCGAAAAACGGATGAGGCGACCACTTTCATGGCGTACATGTAACTGCGACCAAGTAAAAGGTTATAATCGAGTTGGGCATTAATGACCTCTATGTCAATGAGCACAGTTTTCCCACCTAATTGGACGGGGACCTTGGGTAGTAAACCTTGAGGCTGAGCTGACCGGCCGTCGTAGGCCCGCAATGCAGTGGTGGATTGCTGGAGAGTAGGGGATCCCAACTTGTGCCAAACAACTGTGGACATGACGCATGTGGAGGCACCCTCATCGATGATACATCGATGGATGACAAGATTTCGAATAGAAACATAAACTTGGACTGCTATGGTGGAAGGCAGACGTGGTTCAGACTGGTCTAAATCAAAGGTCATCAATTTCGAATCATTTGGGTCAATCGCCCCAATGGCGGAAAGTAAAGTCTTACGCTGTGTAGGACAGTTTTTCAAGACTTCTAACGCAGACATGGCTGCGGGAGATTGAGCTAGGTCATCTACAATGTTGTAATTTGACGCAGCCCGTGCATTGGGGTTGTTGTTGATACGGCGGAGTGGGAAACGAGGTGCTTTAGATGCGCCATCAAGTGGAAGAGGTGGAATTCGTAACGGCTGATCGGTGGGATGAGCGTTAGTATCCTTATCGGTGGGAGGGGCGTCGGAGGTAGGGCCATACTGGTTCCGACGGGTTTGGATATTGACGTCGGCAGTGGACATCATCAATAGGTGGTGAGTTCCTGAATCAAACATGGGTTGATCAGGAGCGACGTAAGTGATTTGTTGTGGTTGTGCGTTGCCCTGTGGGGGGGCTAATGGCTGAGTGTTCACCACTCCTTGTGTTGGAAAAGGGTTTTGTAGCACCAAAGGTTTTTGTTGAGGTGGTGGAGGGTTGGGTGGCGGATGAGGAGCCGCCTGCCCTTGACGATGGGCGTCATCTGTCGATAGTTGTCGAGATTTCTCCAGATGTGGGAAAGCGTGGGTATAGTGGCCATAGACACCGCAAATAGAACAAGGATGGTTTGTTCGTAAATTAGCATTTTTGGCTTGCTTAGGTGGCCGATCAGGATTCTGATGAGCAGGCGCCGCGTTATTGTTTTGCGGAGGATGGGTAGGTTGTGGAGCTTGGTTATGGTTTTGGTTGTTTCCACGGTTACGTCCTCTTCCGCGGTTTGGTTGCCCACCCTGGTTGCGTTGGTTATTTTGGTATTGGGGCTGATGTTGTTGTGCGTACACATTCCCTTGAGCATTGGGGGGATTCTGGGGAGCCGCAGGTGCGGGAGCAGGTTGCGGTGGGTAGTATGCAAGTGGAGCTGGAGGTGGTCCAGCTGCCTGTTGGGGTTGTTGGTACCCCTGAGCTGTTGGAGGTGCGAGATTAGCTGGTGCAGCTGGTTGTGGGTAATGCATCTGCTGTTGTGGAAACTGCATGGGGGTATGTGCGGTAGGTTGAGTATAGTATGTAGGAGGTACATATGCTGTTGGTGCTTTCCCATAGCAATGTTGTGGACAAGAGGGTCCATGAATGTGATGGGTCTGGCTTGTTGGAGCATAAGAAGTTGTGGCTCCGAAACTGGATGTAGCCCTGGAGAGGTCTGGGGCGGGCATGGTGCTCACCGTGCTGAAAGGTTTAGGTTGGGGTGTGATTTGGCCAATAATGCCATCGGCGGCATGAGATGCCCCCGGCGCGTCACTGCGTGAAGAGTCGCATCGTGGGGCGTCTGGTATGATTGTGTATAGATAACCCGACTGGGCGTAGATGAGATCAAACTACTGGGCTTTAAGGATGGCCTCTTCTTCAGACTGGGGTCTTTCAGATGCCACATCCTTCGCAATGAGCGGGAGGAGGGATTTTAGAAACCAATTTAAAAAGATACGGTCGTCTAATTTGATTTTGCAGAGGCTTCGGCGTCGACGCCACTCATGAATGTGGTCAGTGATATGGGTGGCCGTGTTTTGTCTGCAAGATAGTAGGATCTCGACTCCCGCATCATAGCGGACAGGTAACTGGAAAAACTACAGGAAGGTCGAGGCAAGGGAGGTAAAGGTGGCATGCGTCCCATGGGGTTGCTCAATATACCACTTGGCTGCAGAGCCAGTGAAGGTGCGCTGTAAAAGTCGGAGGCGGATTGAGTCGTCCACTATGGAGTTGGAGGAACACCATAAATGGAAGGACATGATATGGTTCTGGGGGTCTTCACCTACCTTGCCCTCAAACTTAGGGATGTCGGAGGGGAGTTTGGTGGGCATGTGAGGCCACGCAGGATTATGTCTGATGGGGTCATTTGTGAGCCTAGCTAAGTCTGGCAGGTTCAGATTCGCCATGTATGGTAAGCTAGCAGATGTGGTGACTGGAACTGGGATATGCCTAGTCATTGTCGCGTGGGTTCCAGTAGCACCTAAAGGTATGCTAGGTATGGAGGGTATGTGCCCTCCAATAGGTGTAGTCTGGTATGGGCCAGCGCCTCCAAGTGCAACATGGGTTACACTTGGGTTAGGAATAGCAGTGGGGATTCCTGGGATAGGGTTTGTGGGAACCAGAGGGGGTGTGACCCCTATGTTGGGCATGCCCATAACAGGTGGTGGACCTGTGTTGGGAATTCCTATAACAGGAGATGGCCCTGTGTTGGGCATTCCTAAATGTGGAGTGTTTCCCATATTGGGCATACCCAGGGGGGTGGTTGTTGCCATGGACGACACTGTAGTAGAAGGGTCTGTAGACGTCTCTCCTATGGTGCTGGTAAAGAGTGGATCAAATGGTGTTCCAGCCATAATGGTGGTTGGTGGTAACTCTGTGGGGTTTTCGGATTCTACCTCCAAATGAAATGTGAAGTGAGATGTGTCAGAATCGGATGACTGTCCAGCTGATTGTCAATGTGTCGAATCAAGGGATAAGGCTCTGCGTCCGTGACGTGGAGAGCCAAGTGGACTAAACTCTGGGAGTTCGCCCTGTAGACGACGAGAGCGTCTAAAATTCTCAATGGTGAGAATTAGGTTTTTGTGTGAAAAATGTGTTTAAGTAACAGGTGGTGATATATATATAAAAGACTCAAAACCCTAATGCAACCAAGGGTGCAAGAAGGGGAGTGAAAAAGAAGGCTCTCAGGCCAAAAAATCAACCTCAGAAAAGGCACTTATTCTAGCAGCTGTGCTACAATAAGTGGAGGAAAGCAACAAATGGTCAGAGTACCAACATGCAAACGGCTTCTAGAAAAAATAGGTGTAACTAGACCAAAGGTGGGTTGAATCATGCAAACACCTAACTAAAAGTATTGTGACTCAAACAATCGATATCCTCTGCAAGGTGATGAAATCCAAGTCAGACAATATGATCATTGAGACAACGGATAGATATCCCCCTACCAGGAGGGACACCGGGTAATCAATCCTAAAGACAGGCTACTAGGATACTCCGTTCATGACGCGTCGAGAAAAGGTAAATCTGCCGCTTGGTCCTTTGATCGCAATATCCCAATACAGGGATATCCCGAGAACTGCAAATGGTAGCCCTTCGGTTACTGAATGGATTTCGGTATTCCACTCAGGCTTCCGGAACCATCCTCGCGACTTCAACCCTCCTAAGGGAGAGGCCTTCCCACAAACCGGTTGTGACCGCGCCAAAAAGTACTAAGAGATTTTAGCTCCCTAATTGGACAACTTCTATGTCTCAGATGTAATAACTGAGGGGTGTTATTGGAACACCTATCCCCCCAATACTACCTAGCTACAAAGTTGTTTTAGTGTTCCCCAAGTGGCGTTAAACGTGTCTTGAAATTAGGGTACGTTTTAAGGCTTAGTTCAATTAAGTGATCGAGTGAGTGCACGTGAGGTATTGTAAACTGAACTTGAAAAAAGGGAAATGCTTTATAGGAAATTTTCACAAAACAAAGGAGCTTGGAAAAATAAAAAAGCAAATATTTAAGACTTTTTCAAATGAATGGGAATTAAATTGCTTTGCAAATATCAACTCAAAAGACAAAGAATTTTTTGAATTTTGAAAGCAAATAATAGATTTTTTTAACAGAAATAAATGGATTTCTTTTTTCAAGGAAATTGCTAAGGGCAATTTTTTTTTTTTTTTAAAGTAAACAGGAAATTTTTTTTAATCTAGATAAAAATGCAAACTAAGTCTTTCTTTCACTTTCTTGAAAATTTTTAAAAAGATTTTTAGATATGCATTTTAAATAGTAAAAAAAATTTCAAGGCTGTAAAATATGCAGAATTTAATACTGTAAAAAATGTGCTATGTGGGCAGGAAGTACAGTAAAAATTAATTTTTAAAATCGGAATGGCCGAATGAAAAAATCAGCAGAGCGGGTTTTGACAGAAAAGCCGCGATGGACCGCGCGGGTTTCTGTCGCACAGTCGCGATGGACCGCGCGGGTTTCATTCACGCAGTCGCGATGGACCGCGCGGGTTTCAGTCACGCAGTCGCGATGGACCGCGCGGAAAATGTCCGCGAAGTCGCGGTGTGCAGCACGTAAATAGGCCGCGAAGTCGCGGTGAACCGCGCGGGTAACGGCTGCGCAGTCGCGATGTGCAGCGCGGTAAATGGCCGCGATGCTGCGATGTGCAACACGGAAAACGGCAAAAAAGCCGTGGTGAACCGCGCGGAAAAAAAGGCCGAAAGCCGCGATGGACTGCGCGACTGTCAAGCTAAAAACCGCGAGGTGAAAGCCGTGCACGGAAGCCGAAAAACGAACCCGAAAATTAAGAATTCTGGGCTGTTAATGGCAATAAATGAGGCCAAAACTTAGAGCAGCAATGGATCTGCTGCCTAAGATGGTAGATCTATGGATCTAAAGGTTAAAAACTAATAAAAAACTAAGATTAAAAGCAAAACTAGAGATCTATTGTTCAAAACCCAGCGGAGTCGCCAAAAACTGTTGGCCCGGTT
Organism: Larix kaempferi; assembly: GCA_027924585.1. Classification (NCBI taxonomy): domain Eukaryota; kingdom Viridiplantae; phylum Streptophyta; class Pinopsida; order Pinales; family Pinaceae; genus Larix; species Larix kaempferi. The sequence continues at coordinate 6,973,175 of BSBM01000120.1, read as the reverse complement.
TTGCAACCAGGCTTAGTGCTATGGGCACCTGCTAACTAGTAGCAGTAGTTTCAATGGATTTAAATAATAATAAGCTAAACTAAACTAAACTAATCATGGATCTATGTAAGAATCTAAGCAAATAATTTAAACATTTAAAAACAAGAACAAGAAAATCTTAAAGAATGAATTTGTATTAAAAAATGGGGGGCAAGCAAGTGCTTGCGATAATACCTTCAATGGTGAAGGTTGATGTTGAGCAACTCCCAAGAGGTCTCCTTCTCCAAGGTTGCTTCAATGGCTAAAATGCTCAAGGGAGATTTCAGCAGCATAAGGATGAGATAATGGATGGATGTGAAATGAGGAGCCCCTACCACCTTTTTATAGGTTTTGGTGGTGGGGAATACCATTTGTGGTTTTGTGGAAACCAAATGGTATTGACCAACATGGTTTAGGTACTTTTCCCTCCTTTTTCCTTTTTTGAATAAAAATAATATTTTAATTCCCTTTTTAATATTTTTGGGAATTTGGACCCTTTTTGAGGGTTTTTTATGCTTTTCAGGAAAAATAATCTTTTTTTAATGGAAAAAGGGGTGTACTCAGGTCTTTTGGTGACCTTTTGTTGGTTTCAGAGGCTCCGATGGTGAAAAAGTGGACAAATGGGTCATGTGAATAGGGAAATGAGCTAGTGAGCACTTTTTAGGTGTTAACAATTCCCTCCATTGACTTATTTGAGTGCTTTGATATTCTTCCCATTAGTGTTCTCAAATAATTCATTGAAAACTTTGAAATTCTTGAATACATCACACTTATGCTTAAGAAAATAGATCCAACAGAATCTAGAGAAGTCATCGATGAAGGTTAGAAGGTATCTGAATCCATTCATAGAATTTGTGGGCATCGGTCCCGAGACATCACTATGTATCAAATAAAGTGTGGAGGAAGCTCTATTTCCCTTCCCAACATCAAGCTTGTCTCTATATGCTTCGCTATCAAACAACCTTTGCAGATCCCTTAAGATAATTTTATGTCGGGAAATCCTTCAACCATCTCTTCCTTGTGAAACTGCTGCAAGTACTTGAAATTTAGATGTATGAATCTCTCATGCCAGATACTGCTACTCTCATTTGCATGATTGAAGAGAGAGCTTTGATGTGAATATGGGAAAAAATGGGAGAACTCATATGCCTTTGAGGCATGGTTTGCAACACCTTTAGCTATTCGCTTCCCATATGAGATCTCTGTAATATCAATTGTGTCAAGTCCAAAAAAAAATTTCTTCGGTGAACTTATGTGTGTAATCTAATAAACAAATAACAAGTTTTCTACTAGAGAGGGCAGATATAGAACAGTATTAAACTTTCCATGCTCCATTTGTATTGTTCCCTTCCCTTTAGCAGAGATCTGTGAATCATCTCCCATGTGAATACTAGGAGCATCCGTGAGGTCTAGAGAACAAAATGATTCTTAGGAGGAAACCATGCGGTTGGAGGTTCCAGAATCAATGAGGAAGGCTTGTTGTTGTGAGAATCCATATTTTAGTGCATGGAATATCTCATGATAATCTATCTCACTTCCATAATCAATCCTCCTTGTGCCTTCTGGGAGGGAAATGTTGTGTTGTTCAAGAAGTTCAGTCATTTGATCTATCTTCTTCTTCATGCATGAACTCTCTGGACGGTTTATTTCCTTGCAATAGGTACACTTTGTCTTCTCAATCCTATGTTTCTCATACTTATTGGAGCTAGAGGCTCCTTCTAATGGATTAGGCTTCTCCTTTTTCTTGGATTCAAATTGCTTCTTGTCTTTTCCTTGATGCCTCCCTTTAGCATTTGCACTTTTTGACTCCCAAACCATAAGAGCTTGATTTTTGGTGGCCTTCAAGGCACCCATTTGAATCAGTTTTTCTTGTTCTTGGATGAGAGATTCAATGAATGCATCTAAAAAAGGCATTTTCCAATTGGGGATTGAAAATCTCCAAGAATGGAAGGTAGAAACAAATATTGAAAATTCAGGACCAAGCTTGCTTAGGATGGATAGAACGAACTACTCATCCTTCTTGTCAATGCGACATTCTTTGCATTTCATAACCAAAGACTTGAAATTTGAAAATAAATATTGTATGGTTTCAAAATTTCTTGGTGGAAGAGCAATTAATTCATTATCCAAAATGTGGCCTCTCATCTCATCTTGATTTCCAAAGAGAGTTTCAAGCTTCAACCAAAACTCTCTTGGTTTCTTCAATCATCAAGATGGAAGAGAAAATCTCTGGAGATGTGAATACACATAAAAGAAAAAGCCTCATCTAATTTGTTCAAGTACTTTGCTTTCTCAACAACTTCCTGAGGTTCCACCTCCTTTCGCATTGTGACCCTGTATAGACTCTTTTTGCGCAACATAATCTACATATCATCCCTCCAATCATTATAATTGAAGGGTTTAAGGATTCCTAGAGTCAAGAGAGCATTTTAATTCTCCATGTGTAATTGCTAGAGCAAATACAAACTCAAACTACTGCTACTACTACCCTAAAAACTCTCAAATTGAAGATAAACCAGCCTTGCTGGGCTCTGATACCATGTGAAATTTTTGAAAACAACAAATATTTGATCCTAAGAATACCTCATAGTGATAGGATTTGCAAGGAGGAAGAATTACAGTGAAATGAGTAGTAAAATTAAACATGCATTGAAACTCAGATGTGCACAAAAAAGTGTGTCATATTCCATTAATTATTATAGTCAACATATATGTTACAATAGAGAGAATTTGAATATCTAGAGAGAATTGAATCCATGTCATTCTAGCCTAGGAAATATCACCACTACAGTGCTCTGAGGCTACCAAACTCAACTGAGACTCAGTGAACCAGGGATAATTTTAAGCACCCATACTTATTTAAAAGTGTATAAACCTTCTCGAATCTTACGAATTCTTAAAATGTCAACTATAAAATATTTGGTGATATTTTTCTAAAATTATTTCAATTTCCAAAAATTTAATATAGTTTATATAATAATTTGGCAAACTTTAGAGTGAAAAAAGTTTACCCCAACAAAATTGGGCAAAATGGGGCTTCAAAAAATGCAAATTGGCGAATATTTTTTCGGAAAAAACATGGAAAAATAGCCCGTGGGCTAAATTTCTCCCTTAAAATTATCCTTGCAGTAAACTGAAGCTACTGTTAGTTAGTTGACCATGCAAGGTGCATTAGTGAGTTTGTCATGTAAAATCTCTTGGAATCGAGCTAGAGAGGGGGCATTAGATCAGAATCAATGGAAATCAAAGAAAAAAACCCCCACTAGAGTCAACAAATCAGGTGGACTAAACTAGATCACTGAGTTAGATCCTAAAATGTGGGGAAATGACTCTGGATGTCCTCAAATCATGCATGCAGGGCGAATCAAGTGGATAATGAGGGCTAGATGAAATATACACACCACTAGGGGAGAAATGACATCATCCAATACTAGAAAAAGATTAATAATACTAATGTGGACAAGTTTGGATTATTAATTATCATAACAAAAAGTAGTTGGAATATTTACAAATTGAAAATAGGACCAAGTTAATTAAAATATCTAGGAAAATGATTGCAAAGTCCTTCAACATTCAACTAATGAAATATCAACCTTCAAAGGCCTTTTCAATGAGTTCATAAAGGTGGGATTTACCCCTCCCTAGTATGGAAATGGGGAAATTTATCCTGAGGAGGAATATAAAAATCATCTGAGCAAAAAAAAAGGTGAATTTGTCCAATTTGGTATATTGGAAAGAGTGTTAAGTGGAGATAAGGTATATTGGAAAATTTGAAAGCACATAGGCACCCAATGGGAAAAGAGTGGCAATCTATGTCCAAATATCATAAACTAATTTTTCCAACCCAAGTGAAAAATATAGGACAAACATCAAGTCAAGTCCAAGGGAAGTCTATATGATGGTGAATTCTTTAGGTTTTCATGCCACCAAGAGGGTAGGCTAATATCTCGATGATTCATTAGTTCCCAGTAAAATCAACAGTTAGTCCAATGGGTCAGCTAAGAATTTATCCATGTGCCCAATCACTAGGTCAAATAGTTGGACAACCACCTATGCAACCAAGTGTATACATGAGAGGGAAAGAATCTCAATAGAAATGAAATAAAAGGGGTTTGAGTAAGAAAAGGTGAATGGATCAAAATTTGTTAAACAGTTACAAAGTTAAAAGTGAAAGTGATAAATTTAAAAGTTTGTTACAAATTAGTTCAAGGAAACCAAAAGTAGTTACCACCACCATGCTATGTAATGCAATTCGAGATAAGAAATCATGGATAGGAATTTTTAGAGGGTGTTTTAGTATTGTTGAGTCGATGGAAAATTTTGTATGTAATGAAATTCTTTAGAGATAAAGATTGTAGAGTGTTTCTAGGATTTCCTTCCTTTGTAATTTTTCCTCATTCATTTTTGTTATAACTTTGTCATGTCTACGTATATCTTTCAAGAAATATCAATAAATCATTGAGCAATAGATTCAACCTATTTGTGTCATTGATATACATGTATTGTTGAATATGGAAATTGATAATAAAGACTTCAATTGTTTAGACCTTTGGTCTAGTTTCAAGGTGTTCATATGATTAAGCAATACTTGAAGTTTTCTTTTATTATTGATTTTGCGTATGTCATGTTGCTTTTAAATTCATAAGAAATTCATGAAAAGTTTACATGTTGTTATAAACTATTGAATATTTTTTCATAAGAGATCAATAGGTTTCTGTTATTATTTGAGTGTCAGATATTTGTCCTATGGGAACCTCTTACATCGTATTTTTTGTTTCATTTTATAAAATCCATGTCCACTAAAATCCAATGCACTATCATGCACTGTAGAATTCATATGCAATGATTCTATGTGTTCAAATTAGTTCATAATTTTACTTACAAATAGATTCAAGAAGTATCACATTTACATCCTAATTGTCTACTCTTACACAAAATTTCGCCATCACCATGATAATGAACCATGTACCTTTCAACATTTCCATAATCCCTGAAGTACCTTTTATAAAACTTGCCAGGAAGATAAGAATTATTAGTTTTCTTCCCTCTAAACACCCTATTTGGCATCATTATTGCAGGTTGTTGTAGGACAGCTTGTGACACTCTTCATTGTTGTAGTTTGCCTTCTAGAAACTCATGACACTTTCGCATACTTATTTCATATAGACGGTGACATCCCAAAATGTCACAAACTGCTCTTAAGTAGAGTGTGACATTATCTGTTTGAATGGAAAAAAGAAGGTTCGAGGAGATTCTAGAGAGAAGTCATTGTTGATGGATATCCCCTCCTATTAAAGTGGATCTCATTTGAACCCCTTACTTCTTTTGATCTCACCCTATCCTTCTCCTCTAATCTCTCATCTCCTCCTTATTCCTTTTGTCCTATAAATGCAATCTCATTCCCATGGGTGAGGGGAGTTAAGATTTCATAGTAGCTAACTGTTGGAGTAATTGTGTTAGATATATGAACCTTGGATAACCATTCTCTTGGGGAAAGGTGACATGTTAAGGAAAAGGAACCATTGGAAGGACCTTCACAATGCCAAGGCATGATTGTAATTTTTATAATTATATGTTCATAATACAGCAATATATTCTCTTTCCCATAAATATTTGTATTATGTGATTTAAATCTCTAGAGCATTTCTCTTTGACTATTTGCTTAGATGTTATCAAAAGTATATTGTTGCTTTCACTTGTATTGTTTTATATTTTATTTATCCACAAATCACTAATCAATACAAAGGATCTTGGAAGCACAAATTTGATCATTCTATTTAGTTTGAATACCATGAAATAATTCTAATAGCCAAGAATATTGAAGCAAAGAAGTCCTCACAAGAATTTATTCAAAGATATGCAAGAATAAGAAGAAATGTTGAAACAAAACATAAGAGAAGGAACTCAATTGATGGAAATATTATCTTATAAATTATTCCTCAATATGAATACAATATATAATACATATCAAGAGATAAAATATAATTTCTTAAAGGAAAGTTGTAAAGCACAAAAATTAAGGCTTACTAAAAACATAAAAAACCCTTAGGTGGCAAGAGTAGTTTCCAAAACTGTGCTAGAGGCTCACGAATTTGGAAAGTATGGTATGGAAGCTCATGAGTGAGGTAAATGGAATGTAATTATGAATTTAGGAAGGAATAAATGACGTGGAGGTCGAATTGTTCAAGTGGTAAGAGTTTCCAAGTAAACTAGCTTTTCCTTATCCACTAGAAAGTAAAAAAAAACAGGTTATAGCTGTCTAAATCAGGAAAGTGTCTTTCTAATTCGGGAATAGAATAAAATCAGATAGAATCTGAGGAAATCTTATCCATAATTTGTCCAAATTATTTTTTGTGACTTAGGATGGCAATTGGTCTAGTAAAAGACAAAATTGGCCCTATTTATCTAGTCAAAACATAGGAAATGAATCTATGTGACTAGTAAAATATATCCTAAGTATTTAATGGGTTTTTAAATGTTCCAACACCCCCCCTTAATCCTGAATTTATGAGGTGAAATATCATATATATAGGGCCCAAAAAACAAGGCTTATGGTCACCCCAATACAAAACATTATTATTCCATGTAGGTGAGGAAAGAAGGAAAACCACTTGGGAAGAAAACCTCCCCTCAAGATCATGGAATACACCATAATAAGGGCTCTCCAAACTCCAAGCAGGTGAGAACTTGGTCAAATGTTTGGAGGAATATTATTCTTGGGAAGAAGAGGAATATGCTCATTAGACTTGAGATTCTTAAGATCATATCCAAATGAGACTTGATTATTTCCTCCATCTTCTATGCAATAGGTGCCAAAAATGATGCAGTGAATTAGAACCAAGACAAAGAGAGGAAAACCAGTCACTCCAAACTGTAATTTTTCCTCCATAGTATTCGATAACACTCAAAAAATCAACCCAAAGAGAGGTTTTGAGTGTTTATAAGCTACAACAAATGGCTGATTATTTGAATTAGAAGACATATGAGAGGACTAAGAGATGTCTCCAACTTCTTGAAAAACCTGTTGGCAATCATGTAGGAACTGGAAGGAGCATGGACAGAGGAAGTGAAGGTGCAACCAACAACCTCAACTGTGTACTGTCTTCCAAATAACTGTATATCACCTTCTTGGATATCATCAACTAGCAAAGGATCCTCAATATTTGAAGTGTAAGAGGAGAATAATGATGAGAGATGGAAAGATCTGAGTTCTTATTCAACAATAAATATCTACTATTTGATCTTCAGTACCTGCAAAACAAACCCCCTAAAATATATACTCGAAGAATAATTTAATTAAGAAATTGAAAGGATCTGATACCATGTGAGAATTCTATATAGGTTGAATACCATGAAATCATTCTAATAGCCAAGAATCTTGAAGCAAAGAATTCCTCACAAGAATGTATTCAAAGAAATGCAAGAATAAGAAGAAATGTTGAAACAGAACATAAGAGAGGGAACTCAATTGATGGAATATTATCTCATATATTATTCCTCAATATGAATACAATATATAATACATCCCAACAAAGAAAATAAAATGCCTTAAACGAAATTTGTAAAGCACAAAAAGTAAGGCTTACTAAAAACATAAAAACCCCCTAGCACGCAAAAGAAATTTCCAAAACTATGCTAGAGGCTCACGAATTTGGAAAGTATGGTATGGAAGCTCATGAGTGAGGTAAATGGAATGTAATGATGGATTTAGGAGAGAATAAATGATGTGTAGGTCAAATTTGTCAAGTGGTAACAGTTTCCAAGTCAACTAGCTTTTCCTTATCCACTAGAAAGTAAAAACAAATAGGATAAAGCTGTCTAAATCAGGAAAGTGTCTTTCTAATTCAGGAATAGAATAAAAACAGATAGAATCCAAGGAAATCTTATCGAGAATGTCTCCAAATTCGTTTTTGTGACTTAGGATGGCAAGTGGTCCACTAAAAGACAAAATTGGCCCTATTTAGGTAGTTAAAACTTAGGAAATTAATCTAAGTGACTAGTAAAAGATATCCTAAGTATTTAATGGGTTTTTAAATGTTCCAACAACAAATAGAGAGGACAAACTTAAATCACACGGTGTGAGATGAAATCGCTTTTCTAGTTAATATTTTGATTGTATGATCTAGGGAAAGTTTTATATTCTGTCATGTTTTGTTCTAGATTTGAACCATTCAAACTAGGGAGTTCAATATTTGTCCACATTGACCGAATAATCCATAAACAAAATTAGTGAATCCACTGGGATAGCCTTAGGGTTTTCTTGATTTTGAAAATTTTCCCTTCTTTGATCTTGTCATTTTTTGCCTTCTTTTTTGCTTGAGAATGGCCATTTGAGTCGCTAGGAGATCCAGATTAAATCTCAAACCTTTAGTCCACTAATTGTTTTTTGCGTTTTTGGAACCTTTGCTCATTTATATTTTTTTATCTTTCTCCTATCACACTCTATGTGAAAATATAATGTGAAACTGTGGCACCTAGGTATTCTTCTTCCTACAACACTGTTATTTGTCGCACTGGCGTATGCCTGTAAACTGCGACACTCTCTGGAATTTTTAAATTTTAGCTTGGTTTCCCACTTCGATCTTGGATCTAGTTGGTTCTTAGGTTTTTTTCCATGTTCTTTTACAGTCATGTTTTTCTCTAGAATTGGCCATTGACTATTTTTTGGCCTTGTTTGGAAGAAATTGAGACCTCCTTTGAATGCATGTTTTGCATGCATTTTTGGGGAATTTTTGCATTATATCTGATTAAAATAAACATCAAATTAAAAAAAAAATCCTCCTCAAGGATGAGGGGGGAAAGGATCATGTATCATCCAGTCCCTTTGACCCATATTAAGGCTTTTTGAGCCTTTTGAATTCTTTTGTGTCGTGTTTGGGTTACTTTGGTGGGTTTCAAAATTTTTGGGTCATCCTTATCTTTTTTAGTGCTTTTCTTGGGTGTTATCTTTGTTTCCTTAGATCTATTCAACCACTGATTTTTTGCAGAAGTAGATAGATTTGTTTTCTTCCATATTGTTCACAAATAGAGCCTTGTTTTGAGTTCCTTTCTCTAGAGCAAAACATCTTGAAAATCAGAAATTGCATTTTCTCCTTTACACTAGTTTGGTCTAAAGTTCATTTTAGGTCTTTTGTTTATATAAAGAAGAAAAGCTCTTTCAAGTTTCATATGCATTTGGAGTCTTAAGAGAAAATTGAGTGCTTTTTCCTTGATATTCATTTTTCTTGGAAGCATTATTAGAGTCTTTCTCTTACTTAACTTAGAGATGTCTTTTTCAAGTGTAAAAAGATAGGAAACAAGTTAGAGGTTGTTTGCATCTTCATGCCATAATTGAGGGATTGTTGCAATCATTAGATTTAGACTTTTTTGGTATGAGTTTGGCTTGGTTTTATGTTTCATAAAAGTAAGAAAGGATCAATGCATATAGATGGTAATGAAAATTGGGATATTTTTGCATTTTGGAAAGTAAAATATTTTTTTCCCTCTCATAGTATTGTTGATGTATATGTAACTTCGGAATGTATTTCACATATATGTATATTGTATTCCTATAGAGATGTTATTATTCCTCTATACAAAAGTGTCGTCATTTATATTGTAAGTGTCGTAACTTATACTTGATGGGTTATTAGACCACCTTGTTGGGGTCGGCCCTTTATAAGTCATGCGGGTCAAAGGGTTATTAGACCACCCTATTCGGGGTCGTCCATGTGGGTCAAAGGGTTATTAAAACACCCTAGTGGGGGCCGGACCAGTCAGCATTATGTTAAGTGGTTAAGTTGAGGCCGACCTAGTTGAGTAAAGGTCAAGTCAAGTTAGTGTATAAATAGAGAGTGTGTCTCTCTCATTTTACACATTCTATTCTCTCACTCACACTTGGGAGAGTGGCGCACTTGTGGAGGACGAGGCTCTGCTACTAGGAGAAAACTATATCTTGTATTCTGGTTGTATCATTGCTCTATCTATCTCTGAGGAAGTTATTGGGGTTTTTCACCTTTATGGTTTTCCCCAAGTAAACTCTATGTCTCTTGTGTGCTTGCATTATTGTGTCCATGATTGATATGTTGTAGATTTGTTGTACATGTTTTTCTCTCAGTTAATATCCTAGATTAGATTGAAGTAAATTATGAAAATTTAACATGGTATCAGAGCCATCCTGAAAGAAGGAATGATATGGCATGTATGACACTTGTTGCACTTATGATGCTAGGGCTTGATATAGCAGAAACTAGTCATCGTAGCACTTTTGCTATAAATTCGTTTTGGCGATGTTTTCGGGTTTGAAAATTTTATAGGTCGAAGATCAGATTCCCATATACCTTGTGTAAAAAGGAAAACCTCTAATTCGTTGTAATTTGTGATTTATGATCTGTACAATATAGGGTTTCTGCCTCTTCCAGATCTGAGTCAAAAACAGGTGACCTTGGAAAAAAGGTCATAACTTGGGATAGGAAGCTCCAAATGAAATTTCGTAAAAAGTGACAGGTAGTACACAGAATGTACTATCTTAAGAAAAATTTTCAGAGGCCGAAGTTGAAACAGTGACATGTGTCACGCCGTACAAGTGCGCTCTCCTGCTTTATCCCATAAACAGGTCACGTTACGACACTTGGAATAACTGTCTCTCAGAGAATCCAATTGAGGTCAAACCTATCAGGATGGAAATATGACAAGTTAGGCTATCTCAAGAAACGTTTTTAGACCCTGTGGATCGAAAAGTTAGGATTTATACCAGAAACAATCAGGTACATATTTCTGTCAAAACAGAATTATTTTTGAGCACCTTCATTCATGGCTTCCAGAATTTAGGGTTTTTTGATAAAGTTGGAACTTTTGTAATCGGAGACCACGGCTGAATTCTACTCATCAAAATTGAAATTTAGAGACCAAGATCAGAATTTTTGGTTGGGCAGAAGGCTGGGCTTGATCAAACCCTAGTTCGGGACTTCGATTAGAAAAGTGGAAATTTAAGGCTTTTGCAAAAATGGGAATTTTTGAAATCTGTGACCATGGCTGGAAGCTCCTAAAAAAAATAGAAGCTTAGAGCTTTAGATCAAACCTTTTGATTGGGCAGAAGAGTGGGCTTCATCAAACCCTAGTTCGGGGACACGTCCAGTGAATCCATAAGTTTCAAAGGCAAAATTGAGGAGTGAAACTTTGCAGTTTTCAAATTCTGAATATACCAGCTTGATTAGCTCATCAAGGCGCATATTTCTATCCTTTCGGAAGTTTGAAATTCAAATTTTGAATTTTTGGGGTTTCTCTGACAAACCCTATTATAGCTCCAGATCCAGTTCCTGTAAATCAAGTGGATTGGGTTAATCCTAGAAGAAGATGGATTGGTCACCTGCATAAGTGAAGAAGTTCTTGTTTCAGAGGGAGATGAGGCTAAGGCCTTACATAAGAAGATTACAAGCGATCTTGACAGGTATGACTCATCAAGGTATGTTTTAAGATTTGTTCATGATTAAGTTTATGGTATGTTTGTCTTCATGTTATTATGGTTGGTACAATCTTGATTTTAGATTTGTCGTATCACCTTAACAAAATTATGAATGCATGATAGAAGATATTCATTGGTTAGGGTGTTGACACTTATGATTGTACTAATGCATTATGGTGTTGTATGAGGTTTATCTTGTCTGCTAACATAAAAGGTACACCAAGAAAGACAAATCATGTTCTACTTCAAGAACATATGATCATGGTGACATGAAGACAAAGATTCATCCATTGTCATGGATCACATAGAAGATCTACTTTCGAGGTATGTATAACTTGGTCCTACAATGGTTAACCTATGAGACATGCAAGTTACTAGCACAAGTCACTGAAGAGAACCAGAAGACATTATGCGGGTATGTTAGACATAACTAGCTAGCATGCTAATCCAGGTATGTTTTTCCTATATCAAGCTAGAATCCTACCTTGTGTTAGGATCTTATACTGTTGTAAATTATTATTCATGAAGTCATAGGATTGAATAGTCATGGTTGTATGCATATTATGTTTCTTACCATAATTGATGATATGACTAACCAGAAGAATCATGAAGGTATAGGTTTGAGTAATCACGATGATTTAACTAATCAGAATAGTCCTATGATCAAATAAGAATATGCATGAATAAAAGAAGACTTCCCTGAAACCTTGAATACTAATGTTTATTATCTGTGAATGATCATGACTATACATGTTTAAGATTATTGTGTTTTGATAGTATTAATATTATACTAATAAATGTGTGATTATGTATGAGACCTCAAGGATAACACAATGATGATACTAATAAGCATGCATAGTGATTAAGGATGGATGTAAGTTCAAGGACAGCTAATCCAGGAAGCAAAGATCAAGAGGGAGCACGCTCCAGTTGTTCCTGCAAGAAAGCAAAGGAGCACACTTCAGTAGTTTCTGCAAGGATGCAGATATTCAAAGGGAGTTGACCATCTTTCTACATTCCACAATAGAAAGGTGTAGAAGAAGCTACTTCAGCAGCTCCTGCAAGGAAGCAAAGACTCAAAGGGAGTCCACCCAGCAACCAAACAAAGATAAGTATTTTTAATTATCATTTCTTGCATATTTGTTTGTTTAAATAAAATTGTTCAATGATGTATATGCTCATGTTCCTAGACTTAGGATATGTATTGTGCATATTAGAATGATTGCATTAATGAACAGTATACTACTAATATGCATGTGATGGGTAAGTGGCATATGGCACTATACAACATTCTAGTGCTACTTATCTAGAATGAAACCTCTTTGCTGACATGTTGGGAGTAGTGCAAAGTCTTAACAATGTTCTGGTAGATACTGGAAGGCATCTAGAAAGTTGTGGAACATGGATAAATGTTGTATTGAAGCATTGGCTAAGATAATTGCATGACTATATGACATATTTCTTTATGTGTAAGAATTTGTCTGAAAATTATGAGATGTTTCTAATCATGCAATTTAACTTATTTTGTAGAAAAGACCGTATACCTTCACCTACAAAAGAAGGACTACAACATTTGTTCAAGCAAAAAAAGTATGTATTGAAGATATTGAAGTTCCCAGGATACGGGAAGAATGCCACGATCCGTCGATCATGAAGAACGATGTTTGGGATGTGGTCCCAAGAGCTGAAAGGAATTCTATTGTGACTTCCAAATGGAATTGTCAGATCAAGCATGCTACATATGGCAGCATAGAGAAATATAAAAGTGATGAAATAGAAGATACACCAAATGGATTTCAAGACAACCTTCTTGAATTGTGTAGTCATATATGTGTGCAGAACTTGGTAGGATAGACAACTTTCTATCCATTTTGGGCTTTACCAAGAGTAAATCGGATTCCAACCTTTACTACAAGGTTGAGGAATGGAATCCTGTGATTCTAATCCTGTATGTGGATGACTTATTTGTAACAGGAGATGACAGATTGATTACAGATACTAAGAGGAAGCTTGATGCCAAGTTCGATATGAAATATTTGGGAATGATGCATTATTTCCTAGGTATGGAGGTGTGGAAGAGTGCAGATGGAATCTTCCTTGGACAAGGGAAGTATGCAGTAGAGATCCTGAAGAGGTTCGGGATGATCGACTACAAGGATATGGCCACACCTATGGCATCGAACCTGAAGCTTCTATGTGATGCTTCATCTGATCCGGTTGATGTCACGATGTATCGTCAGACGATTGGGTCCTCTATCTACCTAGCAAACATGATGCCAGATATTTGATTTGCGGTGAACACATTAAGCCAGTTCCTGATGGATCTGAGAGATGTTCACCTGGTTCCTGTAAAGCATATTCTAAGGTACCTAAAGGGTACGGTTGATTATGGGCTCAAGTATGATGCGAATCAAAAGTTTAACATATAGGGTTATGTTGATTCAAATTGGGTAGGCAATGCTGCAGATAGGAAGAGCACATTTGGGTACTGCTTCAGTATGGGATTAGGTGTGATCTCTTGGTTTAGTAGGAAGTAGTCCTGCGTAGCACTGAGTATAGCCGAAGCAGAGTATGTTGTGACGGATGAGCAGGTTGTAGATGTATTGACCAAGCTGTTGGCCAGAGTGCAATTTGAGTACTTCAGAGAGAGGCTTGGTGCACTTCAGATCGAAGTTCCTTCCAAAGGGAAGTGATGAGTCCGGAAGATGTAGATGCACATGATCTTTTTTGACATGGTTGATATGTTTTCCCTTGGTCGTGATGTAATTGTTGAGCCATTTTTCACATGGTGGTAGATATGTTCTCCCATGGTGAAAAAGTAAGGGATGGAGCCTTCCTCAAATGGTGGTAGATGTGTTCTCCCATGTCGGTGGTGGAAGTTCTAGATGATGCGCATCTGGGTTGTGCTTCATGGATGATGAGATGATCTGAAGAGGACGATGCTATGATGATCAGGAGGATCATGGATGATGAGCATCAGGATGATGCTCCAGTTACTGCTCTGTGTATACATCGTGTTGGATGCTGGATATGATCAGTTGGATCATTTATATGTATATGTATGCATGCATCATGTTGGATGTTGGATATGATCAGTTGGATCATTTATATGTATGTACGCATCATGTTGGATGCTGGATATGATCAGTTGGATCACTTGTATGTATTTTTGTATATGCATCATGTTGGATGCTTGGACCATGTATCTGTATATGTATCAGGTGGATACATTGTATGATCAGGTGGATCATGTATGGTGATATGTATAATGTATTTGTATTTGTATAAGGTGGATACACTGTATGATCAGGTGGATCATGTATGATGATATGTATCAGGTAGATACTTGGTATGCATTAGGTAGATGCATTGTATGATCAGGATGATCATGGATGACGAGCTTCAGGTGTTGCTCCAGATGACATGCAGCAGGATGTTGTAGTGATGATGATCAGGATGATCAGGTGTACATCAGGATGATGTATGATGAGTATCAAGTTGATACTCTGTGGCCGTGGAACAGGTTGTGAAGATAAGCATGTAATTTGTGCCTTGGGAGATTTGCAGATAGTCTTTCGAGGTTCTGCCTATGGCATGTAATTTGTACCCTGGGATATCTAGCAAATGCTCTTTCGAGGTTTTGCTTGGGAGGACATATAATTTGTGCCCTGGGAGATCTGCAGATAGTCTTTCGAGGTTTTTCCTATGGCATGTAATTTGTGCCCTGGGATATATGGTAGATGCTCTTTTGAGGTTTTGTCCTATGGCATGTAATTTGTGCTCTGGGAGATCTAATAGGTTGAGCCATGTGCTCGTAATCAGTCTTGGGATGCTCTTTTGAGGTTTTTCCATGACCACATGTAATTTGTGCCCTGGGAGATCTGATAGGTTGATCCTTGTGCTCGTAATCAGTCCTGGGATGCTATTTTGAGGTTTTGTGGTGACCACATGTAATTTGTGCCCTGGGAGGTCCGATAGGTTGAGCCTTGTGCTCGTAATCAGTCCTGGGATTCTCTTTTGAGGTTTTGTGGTGGGGTCACATGTAATAAGTCCTGGAGATCTGGACAAGATGAAAAAGGCCTTAGATGCTCTTTAGGGTTCTTGCTAGTCAAGAGACTCTTTTAAGGTTTTGTGATGCACGTAATAAGTCCTGAGATTTCCACAGTATGGCCAGTGATGACGAAGACCTGCAGGTGGTGAGCCTACATCCAGTATGAAAAAGGACTGGCTCGGTAGAACTTCCTATGACGAGTAGATTCAGAGATTGATTGAGATAGCAGCAGCAGTGACGATGATCTAGAGAAGAAGACTTGTGCTAGCAGACCTGTGTAGAGAAATACCTTCCTAGTTAAGAGGGAGTGTTGATGTATATGTAACTTTAGAATGTATTTCACATATATGTATATTGTATTCCTATAGAGATGTTATTATTCCTCTATACGGAAGTGTCGTCATTTATACTGTAAGTGTCGTGACTTATACTTGATGGGTTATTAGACCACCTTGTTGGGGTCGGCCCTTTATAAGTCATGTGGGTCAAAGGGTTATTAGACCACCCTATTGGGGGTCGGCCATGTGGGTCAAAGGATTATTAAACCACCCTAGTGGGGGTCGGACCAGTCAGCATTATGTTAAGTGGTTAAGTTGAGGCCGACCTAGTTGAGTAAAGGTCAAGTCAAGTTAGTGTATAAATAGAGAGTGTGTCTCTCTCATTTTACACATTCTATTCTCTCACTCACACTTGGGAGAGTGGCACACTTGTGGAGGAGGAGGCTCTGCTTCTAGGAGAAAACTATCTCTTGTATTCTGGTTGTATCATTGCTCTATCTATCTCCGAGGAAGTTATTGGGGTTTTTCACCTTTATGGTTTTCTCCAAGTAAACTCTTTGTCTCTTGTTTTCTTGCATTATTGTGTGCATGATTGATATGTTGTAGATTTGTTGTACATGTTGTTCTCTCAGTTAAGATCCTAGATCAAATTGAAGTAAATTCTGAAAATTTAACAAGTATAGTGTTCATCGAAGTGAAAGATTGCATCTTTATTTCATTGCATTGATTTTGAGTCGGTCGAAACATCACCTTGTCTGCTTAACCACCATAAGATAAAATAAAGCGCACATTAATTAAAAATATTTACCAACATTGTGTGATAGGATAGAAGATGTGTTCTGGTGTCATTAAACATAGGAGCTATCATTATTTTCCAGCCCTGCATCCCGGGGACTATTTGGTTTTTCCACATACCTAGAGTATATCAGAAGGCCCCTTTCGAACAATTGCATTCCAGATATCACTACTATATATTTGATCTCCCACGTACCTTGAATATATTGGGATACCCCTATAGAATCCTATAACCAATTGAGTAAACCATTTGGTTTTCTTGTTGTTGGAATAAACTGAGAACATCATTGAGGGATATTACTACGCATGTACTTCCAAGTACTTGGGTGATATGGTCAAGGGTATGGTCCTAATCCTCCTTGGTTAGTGTTATGAAATATTGTTATGATTATTACTATTGGACCCTATGGTATATCGCAAGTTGTGACAACCTGACACACCTATGGGGATCTATCGTTTTATCCCAGTTATTCACATGTTTGCTTGGTTCTTTTAGACCTATTATCATATGCTATGTGTTTTATTTAGAAGTTCATAGGAATAATTGGTGTATTTCATGGTGGCATAACATCTCATCATTTAGTTGGGGTGCATGGTTCTAGCTATCTTTTATGGGACTACCAACCAAGAGACCCATTTCTCAAGGGGAACCTTTTGTTCTTCCCTCATTTGGAAATGTTGGTCCTCCCTTCATTGCTACTTTGAATATTCCCGGATTTACTATATGATTACCAGTATGGTTATTCAATCCGGTGATCCTAGATGCACCTAATGTTTCATATGTTAACTCTCCATCATGAGAACACCAACCTCATGTTGACCTTTTCCTTCTTCACCCATTGTGCTTTGTTTCCTTTATTCTTCTTTGTCTAGTACAATATTTGATCCTAGTAACTAGGAGGATAATAATAAGAAGAAAAGGGGGATTAAGGAGAAGAAATATAAGATAGCAAGCATCCACCAGCTTCTTTTGATCATCCTCAACCTACTTGAACACCTTGCAATCTCAAATTCCCTTGCAGGATTTGAAACGGTGACCATCTTCTTAAAGATTGTCATGGTTTTTCCATTTTCTTAGAATTGTTGTCTAAGTCCTCCCAATAACCCATGTGATCAGTCACTTGTCATCATGTTGATTATTCCCCTTCAACTAATGAATCTATGGTTAAGATTCAGAAAGGTGATGTCAATAATCCTTGCTTGTTATGTAAGGACATGCACCTTACTTACCTTTTTCCTCACATGGATGAAGATTCATAGTTATTGGAAGAGATTATTGTATCTCAAAAATTCCTTCCAATAGGATATCATTAGTTGTCTCTTGACCCCCCATTGGTTGATCAAGTGGCTTATCTAGTTCCATCCTTGATCGAGCCCACTTTTTCCTTGGAGAGTGAAGAAAAAGTTCATCTCACTCTTCCTTTGAAGAGTGAAGTTGGAGTGGTCAATTCGATGCCATATCCACTCTATTGCACTCTTTCATTGGAGAGTGTTAAAATTGAAGTACTCACCTTTACATGGTCTTCGTCTCTTCCCACTCTTGGACTTGAGAGTGAACTAAAAAATGGTAATGTTTTCTTAGTTAGTTCATATTGTTATAGACAAGGGGGAATCTTATCCATTTCAATAGAACCCAATCCAAGTACTGAGGTTGTTTCCTTTGATTGGAGTAGTCTAACGGAATTGCATCTTCCTTCAAATGTTCCTTTCCTAGTATCTGTAGGAGTTACCAGTAAGAACGTGCTTCGCACTATTGTTAATGAAGGGCCTTTTGTCAATATTTTATCCTGAACTGGTTGGAAAGATATAGGTTCTCCTCATATTTTTCTAGCCACTGATAAGATACTGTCCTTTAATAGAATACCTACTTGACCTTTAGGGATCCTTCCTAAGTTACCTATAAATTTAGGAGGGAAAAATATCTGCATTGATGTTATGGTAGTCCAAGGTCCCTTATATTTTAATCTACTCCTTGGATGAAATTATGTTTATCCCATGAAACCTGTAGTGTACACACTCTTTCGAGTGATGTATTTTCGTTATCATGGAAGAATATTGACCATTGGTTAGATTTCCTTTGTTACACCTGATCATTGTGTGACTACCAGTCACCAAACTTCCCTAAAAAATTTTCATGTCATTGTGGTTCCTCCCCATTCTTTGGCCATGTCTCTCAACTATGGACATCATGCCAGAGTTAAGTTGTTAGTAAACTAATAGCTACTTCCCATCATGGAGAATCTTGAAGGGGCATGTCTCTATCCTTTGGACACCATACTGGAGTTAAGTCGCTAGCTTCTTATGTGGGAGGGGAAAATTACTAACCTCTGGATATCATGTTGGGTAGGAACCAATCACAAGCATAGTTTCATTATGTTTCAAGCTCGTTAAAAAATAGAAAAGGTCCCAATGAGCATAGTTCTTGTCTTGTGTCAAGATCAATAAAAAATGAAATAACTCTTTATGAGCATAGTTCCCTTTCTATGTCAAGCTCATTAAAAAATGAAACAAGTCATCACAAGCATAGTTCCATTTCTGTGTCAAGCTCGTTAAAAAAGGAAATAGGCCATCACAAGCAGAGTTCACTTTCTGTGCCAATATCATTAAAAAATGAAACAAACGACCACAAGCACAGTTCACTTTCTATGTCAAGCTCAATAAAAAATGAAATAGATCCCCCTCCCAATTCCCATTGAGTCGAGTCTTCCACCAAACTTAGTACTTGAACCTTCATTTCCTCTGCCTATGTCACTTGATCCTTTTTCTTCCTCTGTCTCTGGTGAAAATTTTCTTAGCATTAACTGAGAGTATAGTTGGGTGAAGCAGAAGAGACAACAAACAAAATGAAGCTTCGAGGGCATGTCTCCAACTTCTAGACATATACTTTAGTTAAGGTACTAGATTTTGTTGATAATGTCAACGGAAATTGTTCTAACCTCTAGACATCATGTCGGGAAAAAATTGTTAATTGGTATTACCCAAAGCACCAACCTCTGGACATCATGTTTGGAAGGAACTCGCCAGTGGGTCTTATTTCGAGTATAGTTTGGTTTCATCTTCAAGATTGATAAAAAAATGAAACCATCATTCCGAGCATAGTTTTTTTTTATCTTCAAACTCACTAAAAAATGAAATTGACATTCTGATCCTACTTCATTCTCTATTGAAAGCTCGTTAAAAAATGAAGAAGATACCCCGAGCATTATTTCCACGTCTTCGAGCTTGTTTAAAAAATGAAGCGTTGTGGAGATTACTTTTTACTTTTTCTTGATCTGGTTAAAAAATGAAAAATATTCAGAGTAATTTTGGCATCATAAATGTGCTCGTTAAAAACCAAGTAAATAGGTTTCAATCTTAGTCTGTGTTCTTTCTCGTGCTCGTAAATACATTAAAATAAGTTACTGAGTATACTTTTATCACTTTTTCGGGATCATAAAAACTATTACAAAAAGGGAACCCCTTGGAGTTTCCTTTAATCTCTCTCCAGACTACCTAAATAGGAAAATATTGCCAAGCGAACTTGTCTCTTTCACACCTGCAAAAGTATTTGAAAGGTCGTCCATTTGGTGATGGTTTACCCATTTTTCGTACCATTTAGAATATTTATGAAAAAGGAATACCTTGGTCAACTGTTGAATTAGAGAGTTCTCATAGGTATTATTTTATACGCTTTCGGATTTAGGGGACTAAATTTATGAAAAAATCCATCTTGGAGTCTTCTTTAAGTGCTTTTTTTAGACTCTCTAAAGATGAAAAACCACTGATTTGTCCTTCTTTGGACTCGTAAAAATACACATCAAAGGACCCTTTTGGGACCAAAATCCTACTTTCTCAGGTCCGTAAAACATGCAATATTTGACTCATTCATTGTAAGCTTCATTGAGCGTTTCTTACCCTCTTCAAACTCATTAAAAACAAAAGAGGTACTAATCAATCATGATGGGGAAAATAAGGTAAGGAGAATGTATTTGAGTCTGAATTTATGGCATCTGATCATCACGCTTGAACATGGAACTTGTTTGCATCTCATTCGAATAATTGGGTAATCATATTGTCTTTGAGTCATACCAATTCCATGAGTCGTCTTATTCCTTTGGGCCATATGAAGAGTGTTGCAGTCATTTGTTTCATTATGTCCTAGTCTCTTCCTTGTTGAGTCAATGCTTCCTAGTCACTTGTTGTGTCGTTGAATTTTCAAGGGGATCCTTTTTCTAGAGTCAACATTTGCAATCATTATTCCTTATATTGTATTGACCATCCATGAAGTAGCCTCTCAAGAACTATTTTCTATCACAAATTTGTGTCATTTCATGCTCATTTGATCTACCATTTCACATCATTTTCCTGTGTCGGTTTCATGTTGATGATGTGGGATACATTGTGGAAATCCTTCAACAAGTCTACTCCCATCGACATCATCACATTATTCAGGTATTAGACTTTATAAAACAGTTAGTACCTTAGAGCCTACATCCCTCAATGGAAGGTTTCCTTGTTTTCGACAGTAGGTTCACACGATTGACCTCTGATTATGTGGGTGTTTGACTTCAGCTCATATGTTCACATTCATTGGGATGTACTGGGATAACCTGGGAGTCATTGTCATCCTTATTAATTTCCCTTTCACTTGTTAATTGTTTACATCATTGAATAGTAATCAGGTGGTTTCTACCATGCTCGACATCCAGTCCTTTATTCACATGGATAGAATCATATAATTTCAGGTTCAGGTTAAAGACCCTGGGGACTCTCATCATGTACTTTACCTAGGTTGGAATGGATATTTTTTTAGTAGCTTCACACATAGGCATCATGTTGGTGAACTCACTGATGTACTATCACACAAATCCAATTTTGTATTGGTCTTATATGTTTTATTGTTATACCATGGATATACGCTTGTATTCTAGTAACAATGATCTATATTTAGTCATTATTAGGTATGGATCTACGTTGTATGTTAGTGGTCATATCCTGAGTTAGTACTATCATGGATATGAAATGTGTTGGTCAAAATTCATGCTATGAGTCATTTGGGATACATGTATCAGGGAGGAAAAATTATTGTATTGCAAAATTCCTTGTTTGTTTTTTATAGGATTCCAACCGATGGTTCTTTTCCTTCACCTTCATTTAACAAATTATTTAAACTATCATTTCACTCTTGCTTCACACTTTCGAGGGGAATCTGTTACAAGGAAATTTCATCATCACCATGATATAACCATGTACCTTTCAACCTTGCCATAATCCCTAAAGTAAATTTGATAAAACTTGCTAGGAAGATGAGAATTATGATTTTTTTTCCCTCCTAATAGCCTATTTTGCATCATTGTCTCAAGCTTCTATAGCACAACTTGTGACACTCTTCATTATCACAGGTTTCTTTCTAGCAACTCGAGACACTTTTACATCTTGCATTCATGCAAAATGTGACACCCCCAAATGTCACAAGTTACTCTTAAGCAAAGTGTGGCTCTTTCTGTTTGACTGGAAAAAAGAAGGTCCGAGGAGCTTATAGAGAGAAGTCCTCATGGATGGATATCCCCTCCTAATAAGGTGGATCTCATCCAAACCATTCACTTCTTGGGATCTCACCCTATACTTCTCCTCTTATCTATCATATCCTCCTTATCCCTTTTGTCCTATAAATGCAATCTCATGCCCATGGGTGAGGGGAGTTAAGAGTTCATAGTAGCTAAATGTTGGAAGAATTATGTTAGAGAGTTGAACCTTGGATAGCCATTCTCTTGGTGCAAGGTGAAAATTTAATAAAAATGACCAATTGGAAGGACATTCACAATGTCAAGGCATGGTTGTAATTTTTTTCATTATTTTTTCATATTACAACAATATATTCTCTTTACCATAAATATTTGTCTTATGTGATTTAAATCTTTAGAGCATTTCTCCTTGACTATTTGGTTAGATCTTATCAAAATTATATTTTTTCTTTCACTTGTATTGTTTTATATTCTCTTCATCCAAAAATCACTAATCAAAACAAAGGAGCTTGGAAGCACAACTAGAAAGGACAAACTTCAATCAAAAGGTGTGAGATGAACTCCCATTGCTAGTTAATATTTTTATTGTATGATCTATGGAAAGTTTTATATTCTGTCATGTTTTGTTCTATATTTCAACCATTCAAACTAGGGAGTTCAGTCTTTGTCAGCATTGATCGAAGAATCCATAAACATATACAACTTTTCCTTTAAAATATATAAACTTTAGGCCTCATGATTCCTTTGGATGAACTCTATTCATCCTAGTACATATCATGAACTAACATTAAAAATGGCACCATTGTCGATGATGAAGAATAAAAAAAGTATTTTCCTTGTGCACGAAAAAGCTTCAATTGTGATTCCTAAGTGGTGAAAGAGGATTAGTCAATTGACTCAATTTTTCACTTAACAACTCATCTAACGTGGATTTGGATTCTGGTAGAAGGGATACCAAAAGAAACACGACTTCGTAAAAATACATAATCCTCCCAAATTCAAGAAATCGTTGTAGAAATATTCATGCTGATGAAAATATATAATAGAAAGGTATTCCTCATGTAAATCATACTTCAATACCTTATTCTTTTAAAAATCAAGATACCTTTGAAAATTTAAATTATCAAAAAAATTTAGACCAACTCCTCTAACTCCATTAAATCCTACTACAAATCCTAAGAATGCTTTGTTATCACCTTCCACTAGCACTTATAGTATTGTACAACCTAATTCAAGTCCAAAGAGAACCTCTATAACTCCCCAAGCCAAAAATATCATTTTAAAGCACATAATGGCCAATGATTGAAGAGGAGGTGGACCACCACCACAACATGTAAATCCCTAGGTAGCAGCCAATTATGGTCCATTAAATCTCCCTACCAATCTTCATGATCTGCCTAAGAGTTATTTGAAACTTTTACCAAAATATGATGGAGAAATGGCTACCACAGTTGGGGAGCATATGACTATTGTTCAATACTTCATTTATAACCTCTACATTGAACATGATGACATATTCATGAGAATATTTGTCCAAAATTTGGAGGGAGAATTGAGGAAGTGGTTTAGAGCCCTTCCTGTAGCTTATATAAACTCCTTGCATGACCTCGAGACTTCTTTCATGAGACAATGGGGTGAGATGATCTATATTTTATGAGCAGAATGAAATGAATATAGATTATTATCAGATGCTTAACACAAAATAACAGAGATACAGTAAAACTGGTTTTCTATTCAATAAGGGAATAAGCTAAAACTGTAAAATGCCGCGGAAAACAAGCTTGTTGGAATGGTGGCAGCTTATCTATGAGAAGAGATGTGATGGCTACGCTCATTCGCAAGAAGATGGTTACAATGAGGCTCTCAAGGCCTTTTACGATAAATAGGAATGTCAAAAATCATAGAAATCCAAAAACCTAACCCTAGGACCCAAAAAAACTGCTAAAAATAGTAAATTACAAAAATTGCGAGAGAACTATTTTGAGCCAGTTGGAAAGGTGGGTGGCCACCGATATCCACCTAGATCAATCCTCCCTCCTTAGGAAGCAATGGTATCCATTGTGTTGAGTTCCCCCATCAGATGAGGAAATTTATGTTGATTTGGCCCCGTGTGAGCCACTTGCCTTGGTGCAGGAACTACCCTGCTTTGACAACTCGATAAAGTTGGATCCTTTGATATCAAGTTCCCTTGATCTATGTGTCTGCAATATGATCACTGGATTCGTATTCTAGGCAGTCAGGGTTGAGCGATGTTGGTGTCAACTGCTTTGCTATCTCTGAGGTGTCTAATAATGGTGGGAAATATGGCCAAAGGAGAGCCACGTTGAAAACTGGAATGCAGACCAAGGAAGGGGGGAATATTGAGCTCAAAAACATTGTCACCCACTGCCTTGGTGATTGTGTATGGCCAATAACGGAGTGGGAGAAACTTCCGATGGGGCCCTATAAGGTGTTCATTCTACAATTGCAACCAAACTTTGTCGTCCACCTGAAACTTATGTGGCACCCGATGTTGATCATGGCGCTGCTTGTACTTGGCATTAGACTTCTATAGAATATCCTAAACCTGTTCGTGGATATGCTGGATCCATTCAATGAACCAGGTGGCTTTGTCAGCTTCTAGGGACGAGTCAGGTGAGGTGGTCTCCAAGGGAAGTGAAACATCCATGGGGCACAATGGTTGGAATCCCAACCCCACCTGAAAGGAGATGTTTCCAGTTGAGCTATGCAGGGCTCGGTTGTAGCTATGCTGGAAATAGGGAATACTCTCATCCCATGTGCGAGGGTGTGTTGAATTGTACATCCGCAGGATATGTACGACCATCCGGTTAACAACCTCAGTTTGGCCATTTGTCTGGGGGTGGAAGGCAGTGGATTTGGTGAGCTTGGTATCCATCAGTGACCAGAGGAACCGGCTGTCATGGTTTGAGATAATGGTCTGTGGGATCCCAAAATGTACCCATATTCATTCAAAGAAGAGCTTTGCAGTGACTTCTGCTGGGATGTTCTTCTTGCAGGCGACTAGAATCACCATCTTGGAAAAGCGATCAACAACCACAAAAACAAAGTCGTTTCCCCTCTTGGTGGACAGGAGGTCGGACATGTAGTCCACTGAGATGGATTCCCAAGGCTTGTTAGGAGTAGGAAGAGGGGTGTATAGGCCTGTTGATGCCTCGAGGGTGCAGGGTGAGTGAAAAGTGCTAGAATGGGTTCCAAGGCACACAAAAGGGGATGAAAACCCAGCCAAATGCTTTGAAAGACCCTGCGCAAGGGAAATTCTATCCTTGAGTTGTTTGGTGTGGTAATCACCCACGGATATTTGGCCTCCGCTAGCACTCTATGAGTAAAAGATTTGATCTTGAAAGATCAGTTTTCCTATCAAGGAAAACTAAGTGTGAAAGCTTGTAACAAAACCTTACTTAACCTACCTAAGGGAAGAATCTATTCTAAGTTAGATCTAACCTAAAAGGAAAAGTTGATGTTGTGCAGATCAAAACTGAAGTGTGATGAACAAGTAGTAAGTTCCTTGAACATAAATGTCTTTGGGTTCTTCACTTGTTAATTTAAAGTTTCATCATTTAATGAAAAATAAGTGAAAATTCTTCAAAATGCTTGAGCCTATTCAAATATCTGATCTGTAATCATTCTGTTAATTGAAAAATTAACATTTGATTATACATATTCATTTGCATCGAATCATTTGCAGAAATATAAAAGTTAAAACGTTCAATTAAATAAATTTAATAGAACAATTTTGAGCATATTTCAGACATACAGATAAATCAATATGAGAGATCTTATGCATTAACGAATGTCCTGCAAAAGATTAAACACAATAACCGATGAAAAAATTGAAATATTAACTCAAAAATTCCCAAAGAAATTTGGAGAACAATAGGAGGTGAATTAAAAGATAACTTTCCTGAATAGAGAAGTCTTGTACAAAAATTACAATGACTCTGATAAACAGAGTATCTTCAGTCCAAACTCCTGTTGAATTGCAATTCCAAAATTCCCCAACCCTTTACTAAGGGAAACTTCCTCCTTATATACTAAATTTACATAAGAGTTCCAAAAGGAGAAATTCTACAAAATAGGGATTAAAAAATCGGATTTAACCATCAATCCAAGAAATCTTTCTATTTTCAATCTTAACAGATTTTCTGCCACCTTTCACAAAATAAAAACTTGTTCTTTAATAAGATAAGGTCTTGTGGTACCATAAAAATTCAATCACAGATTGTTCACTATCATCGACAAGTGGTGTGGCTTGCAGAGCATCCTCTTTAGGAAATTCGGGATTGGGGAATCCACTGTCAAAAACAGAGAAATCCATAAGAGGATTTACTTCAAGAGCAGTAGCCCACAAGTTGGGTTCCTCAAGAATTTCCTTCCTTTGCTCTTCGTGTAGCTAGGGTTTTCACCCTAGCTTGTGTAAATGGGCACCTACTAAGGAGAAGGGACTCCTTAGTAGCAGTTCAATAACAATAGTAAAATGAAACAGTAAATTTAAACTAACATGAGTATTGACATAAATAACAAAACATGAAAATATGGTGAAGATCTCTCTTTTTGTATTAAAAATTACCTCAGGTGTAGAGGTTGATGAAGCCCTTGTAGTATTCCAAGAGGGTTACTTCCAAGCTCCAGTGTTGTTCCTTCTCCTTCTTCCAAAGATGTTTTGGAAATGGGGCCAAAAGCGTTCTCAAGAATTAGCTCCAAATGGAGAGCTAGGGTTTCAAGGGAATTTTTGGCAGCGTGAGGATAGGGATGATTGTGGATATGAAATGGGGAGCCTCCATCACCTATTTATAAGTTTTTAGTGGTGGAGTGTTGACCCATGGTTTTGGGCACCATATGGTTTAGGTCAACTGTATAGGGTTTTTGCTTCCTTTTTCCCTCTTTTTCCTCTTTTTTGTATTTTTTATTCCCTTTTTAGAGGGTTTTTACTATTTTTGGAGAAATTTACATTATTTTTTTGGGGGAAAGGGGGTTTTGGGCCTTTTGGAGGCTTTTTAATGGTTTTTTGGCCTTTTGGAGGCTTTTTAATGGGTTTCTAAGGTTTTGGAGGCAAATATGGTAGGAAATGTGGACGAATGAGTCATGTAATGAGGGAGATGAGGTAAGTGAGCACTTTTTGGGTGTTAACAGATTGCCCCCTGATGTGTGAGGGTAGAGCTCATCGTATGGCCAATAGACATCATAGGTCTTTTTATGGTTTTCCTGGGATGTGGAGAGGAGAAGAAATGAACTAGAGCTCGGAACAACAATCCCGAACAAACTGCAAAAAACTGAAAATACATGACCTCAATAATGAATGAGGAATAATCTGAACATATGAACGAGGCGGGCATTCCCATGCTCGTATCAATATATAGAACAATAACAAGTGGGTCCAAAAAATGGGGACCTGAAATATACATGGCCTCAAATAATGAATGAGGAAGAATCTCAATATATGGACGAGGCGGGCATACCCATGCTCATGTCAAGATATATATATAAAATAACAATGAGGCCCAATAATGGGGACCTGAAGGATTCATGGAGAACCACTATGTACATCATAAGGGTCCAACCACTGTGTACATCATAAGGGTATAGAGGGGACACAGAATCTGGGACATACTGCTTGGTTGACCATGTCTGAGCTAAAGAATTGATACATTGGAATATCAATAGTGGTGCTGAGTGTGGTACCAGAGGAACTAGTGAACTACTGGATCATAGTGACGGGGGGTCATACCCTCAATGGTACAATGAATTGGAACTAAATTGGGTACTCAGGGAAGCATATAACTGGATGGCTTCCGAATACAAGAGCCAACGCAACCCGGACATCCACTGGAACATATAACTGGGTATTTCGAAGGGACTCACCAAGGTGCTAGAGTCAGGGGAAATCCGGGGTCTTCGACCAATAACTAAAGGGATAGATACCTTACACGATTCTCAACGATGTGATCAAGGTGCTGAAGTCGAGCATGTGAGAAACAACCACTTAGAGAGGCACTAATGACTCCTCTCAAAATGGTCCATAGGAACTCACCACAGATGGTGATGGGTCCAAGGCACAGAGACCTCTAGGTCTATCCTCTGGAATAGATGGGTTGTCGTCGACAGAGGGAGACCTGCAAATATCAAGGCAATGATGTTTCCTTGATAGGAGCACGAGGTGGAGAACCGAAGTGTGAGAGTACTGATGGTAGGACTGACATACTGTGGGGATGGGGGATAACTGGGAAAGTAGAGTTGGTGGACTCAAACTTCCTTTGTTCAGAGTATGATGGCAGGGATGATCGGGCAGCATATGAAACTGATTGGTGGGAAAGGGATCGTAGCTGTAATGGATCAAGGATAGGGACTGGCATGAGTGATACTCAAGTTGGTGTAAGATGACAAGAGATGCAGAATATTCTGAACAAAGGCAACTTTATTGGGGGCACTGCCAAGATGATCAATCATCGTGCTGAGAGGCACTAGGGGGAATTCTTCATGGGTTAAGGAACTAGAAGAAGTGTGTTCAAAACGACATTGTCATGTGGATTTATACGAGCCCAGGACAGTTCATGCTTGTGATTGCTTTCAATTTTAAGGAGTCTGAAAGCGATAAGAAGACTCTGAAATAATGGAATGGTACTATCATGTGGATTTGTACGAGCCCAGGACAGTGCGTGCTCGTGGTTGCTTTCAATTTTAAAGAGTCTGAAAGCAATAAGAAGACTCCTGGGGGGTGCTTTTTCGTGTGTTAGTCTCCAAGGACCGAAGAAGCATAAAAGGATGCAATGAAGAACTCTTCTAGCCGGTGTGACTAGAGTATTCATTTTTCGTAATTAATCTACTAGGTCCGGAAAAGGGTTAAACTTATACCAGATAGATTCCCTTTCAGGTACTTTAACGAGCATGAAAGGAAGCAAGATTGATCAACAATCTTTTCATTGTTTTAGGAGTCATAAAAGAGCTTAACAGAAACTCCCTAAGTGCATTTTTCGTAAAGGACTTGTCCGTATCGAAAAAAGGATAAAATTATACCGAACAAAAGGAATGGCCAGGCAAGGAGGATGTGCTTAATCAAGGAATCATTGATGGGAACCAAGAACGAGGGTGGGGGGAACACTGGTGGGCCTCCTTTTGGGATGATGAATGGTGGCAAAATAATGAAATAATTGCAGTATGAGTGGAGTGAATGGCTCATGTAAAAATGTGTAACAATCCAATGGCGGCCGACATGGTGCACAAACCGAGGCAGCAAGGTGTTGGGACACAATGTTGAAATTGTACCTAGTGAGAGTGAGAGATGATCTCAAGCATCATCACAAACTCGGAAAACTGAATCTGGCGGTGCAAATGGTGCAAAAAATGGAGGTCATAAGGACTCCGGAATGGTCAAAGGAAATAAGAGGTTAAAAATGACTATAAATAAAGTTGAGTCCACCAAGCCAAGGATGCAGTGGTGGGGAGAAATGTTGACCCGCTGGGGCAGAATACTAGGTGTATCGAATCAAATCATATTTACAAGTGACATGTGACCTCAAAAATGGTTGAGACCACGCATGTGAAAAAGTGAGCAGGGTTAATGACCTGCCCGCATGCTATGTGCAGGGGGTTTGTGATTTTGGGTCACATATGTGTTGGTTTGAGCAATGGGATCATTGAAATGCTGAGATAGATGTGATGGGAAAGGTTCAAACTGATTGATCATGCCCCCCATCCTAGAGTCGAGGTAATCTATTATGCCCCCTAACTCAGAGGTGTCAATTCGGTGCTCTATGATAGTGGGGTCAAGGCCAGGCATTTTGGTATAGGACCAAGGAAAGACATCGCAGAACTCTTGGAAAAGTTTTTTGTACTCTCCGATCTCATACTCAGTGCAGGAAGCTCCTAACAAAATGATTTTAGGAGCACCGGCTGGGGCTGAGATATCAATGTGGAGGACAAGTGAGATGTTGGCCATGTTACCTTCCTCGAAGGCGTCGGGGGCAGGAATGGGGTCTTTAAACTAGTCGACTTTGGCAAGAAGGAAATCTTTGGACTCAACCGAGAATTAGGTAGCTGTGGTGGACTCTTCTGGGGGGAATTAGGAATGATGGTGCATGTCTTCCCAGGGGTAATCAGGGGCAGTAAGAGCCTCTAGAATCTACTCATCATTGTGGAAACTTTGGGTTGTCAAATCGGTTGATGAGGGAGTGCTAGAAGAGATCATGTAAATGGTATTAATATCTTTGGTTGGCGGGGATGCTGGGGGTGGATCTCTTCAATGGTGGGGGGAGCCATCTCAAGGTCCAAATTATTCATCTCATAGAGGGATTCTCTATAATCTGGGATATCAGGACATTGATGTGAGTAATAGCCATAAATATCGCATATTGCACAAGGGTGATTGGTACGCAGTGATTTGGGGTAGGGTCGAGTTGGACAACCGGGATGTTGGGGTCATCGTCAAGCATTTGCACAAGCTCTTGTAATGCAGGTAATCATGGACATTGATGGGTAGGATGGCCTAACTCATCACACAACGAGCATTTGGGGGGAACACGAAACACGGGGGGGTTTTTAATTGTTTTGGGAGCGGGTACAGTAGTGTATGGTTGTGGGCCTCTGCCCCCAGTGTGCTTGATAAGAGGGGATGGATTAATGGATGATGAAGGGGTAGTGACACCGGGAGGTGGTTGAATAGTAGTGATGATGGGTTGCACCGGTTGTAGGACAACATTTGGTGTCGGCAGGGTAACGGGAGGCGTGATGTACCATATAGGTAATCCTAAGGTTAAATTGGGGAGGCTGAGGGTAGCCATAACCGAGGCGCTTACTACTCCTGAAGGGGGGAATAGGAATGGGATTGTATGGATGGGTGTGACACCAACATGACTAGGTACCAATGGTGGTTGAGGTAGCAAAGGTAGTTGATGGTTGGGTGTTGGTGTATTGTGGGAAAGGGTACATAAGTCAGGAATTTCGGTTGCTGGTGATGGTGGTGGAATGGATTGGAATGTTGAATTCATTGGCATATCTGAGTAGAATCCGAGTCCCACTGAGGAAACCAATGAGGTAGTTGCACCGCAAGCAGGTTATTCAACCATGGGGAGAACATTTTCGGGTGCAGCGGGGGCATTGGGATCGTAATAGGTGAGTTGAGAAACCTTGACCACGCGTCCGTCATGGGGGAACATCATGGTATGAAAAATGGATGAGGCAACCGCCCGCATGGCGTACATGTAACTGCGGCCAGGTAAGAGGTTATAATCAAGTTGGGTGTTGATGACCTCTATGTCAATGAGCACTGTTTGACCAGCCAACTGGATGGGGACATTAGCTAAGAGACCTTGGGGTTGAGCTGAATGGTCGTCGTAGGCTCGAAACGCAGTGGTGGACTGTTGGAGAGTAGGGGATTCCAACTTCTTCCAAACGAATGTGGACATAATGCATGTAGAGGCACCTTCAGCGATGATGCACCGATGGATGACAAGATTCCGAACGGATACAAAAACTTGGAATGCTTAAGTGGAAGGCAGGAGTGGTTCGGATTGGTCCAAATCAAAGGCCATCATTCGTGAATCATGTTGAGATATTATAACTTCAAATAATATTATAATTGTACTTTATTATTCCGGATATGTTTCATTCCTCCTTGAAGATCTTATGGTATATCCGGAGATGTTTATTCCTCCGTCGGAATGTGGTAACTTGGGTTATTAGACTTCCCTAGTGGGGGTTGGCCCTATATGTGTTATGTTGGTCAAAGGGTTATTAGACCACCCTAGAGGGGTCGACCCAGTCAGTTGTCGTGGGGTATTTAACCCATTGGTTAAATACGAGCCTACATGTCTTGTGTAAAAGACAAGTCAGAGTAGTGTATAAATAGAGGAGGTGTATTCCTCATTCAACACACACACTCACTCACTTGAGAGTGGCGCACTTGTGGAGGAGAGGTCTGCTATGGATAAGGAGGAGCTTATGCTCAGGGTTATATCTTTGTATATTTCTGGTCATCTATATTGAGGAAGCTTTACTGGGTTTTCTACCCCATGAGGGTTTCCCGGGATAAATTTGTGTCTCTTGTGTTTATGCTGTGCTTGTTGTTTCTTCAGTGATCCTGTATATGCTATTATTGTGAAATGGAATGCAATGATGCTATTTTCTGTCTTAGCATATTAAATCTTAACATGGTATCAGAGCTAACCTGAAGGAAGGCAATGTATGGCACTTACGACACTTGCTTCTCTTGCGACAATTTGAAGGTTAGGGTTTTATATAGAAAAACCAGTCATCATGGAACTTTCGCTATAAATCCATTTATGAAACGTTTCAGGATCTACAAATTTTATAGGTCATAGATAACATCCCCAGGTACCTTGTGGCCAAAGGGTACCCTCATATTCGTTTTACTTTGTGATTTATGATCTGTACAAGTTAGGGTTTCTGCCTCTTCCAGATCTCTGTCAAAATCAAGTGACCTAGGAAAAAAGGTCATAACCTGGGCTAGGAAGCTCCAAATGAAATTTAGTAAAAAGTGACAGGTAGTACACAGACTTTTCTATCTCAAGAAACTTTTCCAGAGGCCGAAACGGAACCAGTGACACGTGGCATGCCGTACAAGTTCACTCTCCTGTTTTATCCCATAAACAGGTCACGTTGCGACACTTGGCATAACTTGGGTTAGGAAGCTCCAAATGAAATTTCATAAAAAGTGATAGGTAGTACACAGATTGTACTATCTCAGGAAACATTTTTCAAAGGCCTAAGTTGAACCAATGACACGTGGCATGCCGTACAAGTTCGATCTCCTGTTTTATCCCATAAACAGGTCACGTTGAGACACTTGGCATAACTCTCTCTCAGAAAATCCAATTGAGGTCAGACCTATCAGGATGGAAAGGGAATAGGTCAGGCTACCAAAGAAACAGTTTTCAGACCCTGTGGAGCAAAATTTTTGGAGTTACAGCAGAAACAATCAGCTACATATTTATGTCAAAACAAAATTATTTCTGGAGCACCTTCATTCATGGCTTCCAAAATTTAGGGTTTCGAAGAAAGTTAGAATTTTTGGAAATCAGAATCCACGGCTGAATTCTACTTAGGAAAATCGAAATTTAGAGACCAAGATCAAATTTTTTGGTTGGGTAGAAGGTCGAGCTTGATCAAACCCCAGTTCAGGATTTTGATCGGACAGATGGAAAATTAGGGCTTTAGCAAAAGTTGGAATTTTTGAAGTCTGTAACCACGGCTAGAAGCTCCTCAGAAAAATAAGAGTTTAGATCCTTGGATCGAACCTTTTTATTGGACAGAAGGGTTGGATTCATCAAACCCTAGTTCGGGTTCCTATCCAGAAGATCCAAAAGTTTTGAAGGCAATTTTGAGGGGTCAAATTTTGGAGATTTCAAAAATTGAAATATGCTAGTTTGATCAGCTTAGCAAGACACGTCCTTCCATCCATTCAGAAGTGTGAAAGTCAAAGATTGAATTTTTAAGTTTCTCTAGAAAACCCTAATCAAGGTCTAGATCAAGTTTCAGGGGGAGTTGAGGCTAAGGACTTACATAAGAAGACTACAAGAAGTCTCGACAAGTATGACTTAAGGAGGTTCAGGTATGTATTGAAATCTGATTCTTGATTAAGTTCATGATGTGTTTGTCTTCATATTATTTATTAGTACAATCTTGATTAATGTTAGAATTATCTTATCACCCTAGTAACTATATGAATGCATGTGAATGATCGAAGAAATTCATTGATTAGGGATATATGATTTTACTAATGCATTATGGTGTTGTGTAAGGTTGATGTTGTCTACCAACAAGATACAGGTACATCACAAAATACAAATCAAGTTCCATGACCATGACAACATGAAGACAAAGACTCATCCATAATCTTTGTTCTACTTACGAGGTATGTATGACTTTGTTATATTATGCTTAACCTATGAGACATACAGGTTCTAGCTCAGGATCTCTAAATCATTGAAGAGATTGTTTAGGTATGTTGTACATAACTAAGCAGGTATACTAATCCAGGTATGTTTTTCTATGTCAAGTTAGAATCTTACCTTGTGTTAGGATCCCTTATATAAG
The DNA here is from genome assembly GCA_027924585.1 of Larix kaempferi. NCBI lineage: Eukaryota > Viridiplantae > Streptophyta > Pinopsida > Pinales > Pinaceae > Larix > Larix kaempferi. The sequence goes on along the minus strand of BSBM01000120.1, from coordinate 6,939,017 downwards.
TATACTTGGTATGATTGGTTATGCTTATTCATAAAGTTAGTAATCAAGGGTTTATACATATCATGTCTTGATGATTTAATTAACCAGAAGAGTACTATGATCAAACAAGAATATGCATGAGTAAAAGAAGACTTCCTTGAAACCCTGAATACTAATGATCATGACTATACATATTCAAGATTATTTAGAATTAGAATGTTTTGAGAATATACTAATGAATGTATGTTTGTGTATGATATCATGAGGATGACACTAGTGCACACTTGAGCATGCACAGTGGTACAGAATGAATAGAAGTTCAAAACACATATAGAAGATCAAGCGAGAGGCAACCACACAAACATAAAAGATAAGTATTTGAGTTGTTATTTGAAATAGTAAATGATATTGCTTGTATGCATATTTGTATTCCTAGAATATATCATGCTGAGTGTAAACATTCATAGAGCATTGAACAATATACTACTAATATGCATATGATTGGTAAGTTGGACAAACATTCCATTGTTGCTTGTCTAGAATGAAACCTCTTTGCTGACATGCTGAGAGCTGTGAACACTCTCGATAGTATGTTCTGGTAGAGATGGAAGGCATCTAGATAGCCACTGTATGCATACAGGATATGGAAAAGTGTTCTGCCAAAGTATTGGTCAAGATAGTTGCATAACTATGTAAATGATATCTGTATGCATAATAGGTTATCATGTCAATATGATTTGATGATTATGAAGTATTACTAATCATGTACTTAATTTTGATTTGTAGGAAAGATCATGATGAATGATGAACAATGAACAAGCGATGGATGTTCAACAAAAAGATTTACAAATCAATCACACTATAGAAGGCTTGTGGCTAGAGGATTCTCTTAGAAAGAGGAAGAGAATCATTATGAGATGTTTGCTCCAAGTGGCTAGACCATTCTATTAATGGTGTAATTAAAGAAGAAGTGTGAATTAGGTTCTGTATGGGTTCCCAGGATCGATAATCAATTGATGAGCTTAATGATCACCATGGGTGATGTGGATCTCAACCTTTGCTACAAAGGTTGAATATGGTTTCTATACACAGATGACATGGATGCAAGAAGGAACTCACCACAGAGCTCGAATGATATTGAGGCTCATATTAGTAGACCCATCTAACGAGAGATGGCACAGATAGATATACAGAAGATCATTCAATGCAGAGTGTGAATGATGTTCAGTCACAAAGGGAGAATTGACAGTCTCTTGATAAGCTTGGGCTTTACCAAAAGTAAAGATGATCCTAACCTTTACCTTAAGGTTGTGGATGATGAACCTATCATACCATTATTGTATGACGATGATCTATTTCTGAAAAGGAATGAGAAACAAATCATGAAAATAAAGAAGAAGATGGCTGCAGAAATGAAAATGAAAGATCTCAGATTGATGCATTACTTCCTAGGTCTGGAAGTATGGCAAGGCTCAGAAGGAATCTTTCTCAACCAGGGAAAGTATGCTGAGAAATATTAAAAGGACTTGATGTGTTGGAATGGCCACTCTTGAAGTTGTTAGCATATGACTCATCAGAGTTAGTGGATAGAACTCTGTACAGACAAAATATTGAGTCATTGATGTGTCTAACAATTACTAGGTCATATATATGCTTTGCTGTGAACACCTTGTGTCAGTATCTAATGGAAACTAGATGTGTTCACCTGTTAGTTGCAAAGAATGTGATGAGGTACCTAAAGGATACAATAGACTTTGATATATGTTATCTTAGATATCATGACTTCAGATGGCTACACAGATGTTGATTGTGCAGAAATTGTATCAGACAGGAAGAGCACATCGAGAGGATGTTACTGTCTGGGATCAACCATGATCTCATGGTTAAGAAGGAAGCAATCTAGTGTGGCTCTCATCACAAGCGGAATATATGGCTGCTTGCTTTGCTAGTTGTGAAGCGGTATGGATTTAGAATGGACCCAACTATGATCCTATGTGACAAACAGAGTTCTACCAAAATGGTAGAGAATCCAGTATTCCATGATAAGTCAAAGCACATAGAGATTTGACATTTCTATATACAAGATATGGTGCAGAAAAGAATTAAAAGTTTAAATTTGTAACAAGTTACCGATGTACTAACCAAACCTCTACCTCAAGTAAAGTTTTCCGAGACAAACTTAAAATAGTTCAGAAGGACCCCCCTCAAAAGGGGGAGCGATGTGATCACTTATGATGAGATTGCCCGCATTGACAGTGAGGTCAATGATGTGGATACCTATATTGGTGATGCCGACAAAGAGGTTGGTGGATGGTCCTTAGACAGGGTCTAAGGTGACAAGGGGATTGCATCATCCTTGAACATATGTTCTAAAAGGAACCGTAGACATGTGTCTCCGAGAAAGAAGGGGGATTGCATCATCCTTGAACATATGTTCTAAAAGGAGCCGTAGACAGGTGTCTCCGAGAAAGAAGAGGGATTGCATCATCCTTGAACACATGTTCTAAAGAGAGCCGTAGACAGATGTCTTCGAGAATGAAGTCCTTGGTGGACATGTGAGGATTGGATCATCCTTGGACTTCAGTCCTAAAGAGAGCCGTAGACAAGATGTCTGCGAGAATGAAGTCCTGAATGAACATGCAGGGGATTGTATCTTCCCTGGACTTAGGTCCCAGAATTGATCCGTAGACTAATGTCTCCGAGAATTGACGATAGGACTACATCATCCCTGGACCTCGGTTCAAAATGTATGTGAGGACTGCATCATCCATGAACTGGGTTCAAAATGTACGTGAGGACTGCATCATCCATGAACTGGGTTCAAAATGTACGTGAGAATTGCATCGTCCATGAACTGGGTTCAAAATGTACGTGAGGACTGCATTGTCCATGAACTGGGTTCAAAATGTACGTGAAGACTGCATCGTCCATGAACTGGGTTCAAAATGTATGTGAGAGGACTGCATCGTCCATGAACTGGGTTCAAAATGTACATGATGGGATTGCATCGTCCCTAGACACGAGACTTTTCTTAAAAGGATAAGGATTGATCATCCTGGAACTTGATCTCGATTGCATCATCCATGGACCTATGTCCTAAAGAGAGCAGGATTGATCATCCTGTAATATGATCGTGTGTGTTGCAGGGTATACTGCTATGTATTGATGATAGATGTATTAGTAAGAATACATGCTTTTGATAATAGATGTATTAGTGAGAATACATGCTATTGATGATAGATGTATTAGTGAGAATACATGCTTTTGATGATAGATGTATTAGTGAGAATACATGCTTTTGATGATAGATGTATTAGTGAGAATACATGTTTTGATGATAGATGTATTAGTGTGGATACTAATGCAGATGATCCAAATGCTGTAGATCGTGATGATCCAGATGTTGTAGATCGAGATGATCCAGATGCTATAGATCGTGATGATCCAGATGTTGTAGATCGAGATGATCCAGATGTTGTAGATCGAGATGATCCCGATGTTGATGATCGTATGATGACTATGCCGATGATCATAAGGATCCAGATGTTGATGCCGTTGTAGCTGTTCGAAGTGCTACAGAAGATAAAGACTCAGTACTGAAGATGTTGATGTTCTAGTATTGAAGATGTTCCAGTAACTACTCGAGTTACTGATGATGTTGAGAAAGCTTCCAATGATTTATAGATGTATCATGTATGATGTTGATGACTCCTTGCTCGTGCAGATGCTGTTCTAATATCCTTCTCGTTAAGGGGGAGTGTTGAGATATTGTAACTTCAAAGAATATTATAATTGTACTTTATTATTCCGGAGATGTTTCATTCCTCCTTGAAGATCTTATTGTATATCCGGAGATGTTTATTCCTCCGTCAGAATGTGGTAACTTGGGTTATTAGACTTCCCTAGTGGGGGTCGGCCCTATATGTGTTATGTTGGTCAACGGGTTATTAGACCACCCTAGAGGGGTCGGCCCAGTCAGTTGTGGTGGGGTATTTAACCCATTGGTTAAATGCGAGCCTACATGTCTTGTGTAAAAGACAAGTCGGAGTAGTGTATAAATAGAGGAGGTGTATTCCTCATTCAACACACACACTCACTCACTTGAGAGTGGCGCACTTGTGGAGGAGAGGTCTGCTATGGAGAAGGAGGAGCTTATGCTCAAGGTTACATCATTGTATATTGCTGGTCATCTATATTGAGGAAGCTTTACTGGGTTTTCTACCCCATGAGGGTTTCCCAAGATAAATTTGTGTCTCTTGTGTTTATGTAGTGCTTGTTGTTTCTTCAGTGATTCTGTATATGCTATTATTGTGAAATGGAATGCAATGCTACTATTTTCTGTCTTAGCATATTAAATCTTAACAAATCATTTGGGTCAATAGCACCAATGGCTGAAAGCAAAGTCTTGTGTTGTGTAGGACAGTTTTTTAAGACCTCTAACGCAGACATGGCTGTGGGGTACTGGGCTAAGTCATCTACAATGTTGTAATTAGACACAACGCGAGCACTTGGGTTGTTGTTGCTGCGGCGAAGTGGGAAGCGAGGGGCTTTGGAGGCGCCATCTAGAGGAGCTGAAAGTATGCGTAATGACTGATCAGTGGGATGAACGTTGGTGTTTTTGTCGGTGGGAGGGGCTTTGGGGGTGGAGCCATATTGGTTTCGACGAGTTTGAAGGTTGACATCGGCAGATGACATCATTAGCAGGTGATGGTTACTTGAGTCTATCATGGGTTGATCAGGAGTGGCATAAGTGAGTTCCTGTTGTGGTGGTGCGTTTCCTTGATGGGGAGCCAACGGCTGAGTGTTCACTACGCCTTGGGTGGGTAAAGGGTTTTTCAACACCAAGGGTGGATTCTGAGGTGGTGGGGGGTTGGGAGGCGCCTGAGGAGCCGCGTGCCCTTGGCGGTGGGCATCATCGGTCCATAGTTGTCGAGCTCGCTCCAAATGTGGGAAAGCGTGTGTGTAGTGGCCATAGACACCGCAAATAGAACGAGGATGGTTTGTTCACAAATTAGGATTTTTGGCTTGCTTGGGCGGCTGGTAGGGGTTTTGGTTGGAAGGTGCCGCATTATTATTGTTTGGGGGATTGGGAGGTTGACCACCTTGGTCTGGAGGGGAGTTGGTCCCATGATTACGGCCTTTGCCGCGGTTTTGCTGGCTCTGCTGGCGTTGGTTATTTTGGTTGGGCTGCGGATTTTGTTGCGCATACACTTGCCCTTGGGTGGCAGGTGGGTTCTGGGGTTGTGCAAGTGCGGGAGCAGGCTGTGGTGGATAATAAGTGGGTGGAGGCGGCGCAGGTGTTGAACCTTGTTTGGGTTGCTGATATGCCTGTCCAACGGGTTGTGGGTTTTCCGCAGGGGCTGTCTAGGGCGGATAATAAGCAAGGGGGGCTTAAGAGGATACAGGAGCTTGCGTAGCCTGCGGGTGTTAATATGGTCGAGGTGTGACCGGGGGGGCGTAAGAAGGGGATGCATGAACAAAGAACTGAGGTGGACATGAGGGTCCGTGGGAATGGTGATGATGTGCCATGGGAGCATACGAATTGGTTTCTCAGGACTGGGATGTAACCCGCGAAAGTTTGGGGCCAGGGCTAGGACGTGCTATGGAAAAGGGATGGTTATGTGAGGCTATATGACCGATGATGCCATCTACGGCATGGGATGACCCCGGCACATCGTGTCGGGAGGAATCGTCATGGGGGGCGTCAGGTATGATGGAATATAGATAACCAGACTGGGCGTAAATAAGGTCAAATTATTGGGCTTTGAGGATGGCCTCTTCTTCGGACTGGGGTAACTCAGATGCCACATCCTTGGCAATGACAGGAAGGAGAGATTTTAGAAACCAATCTAAGAAGATACGGTTGTCTAACTTGATTTTGCAGAGGTTGTGGTGTCGACGCCACTCATGAATGTTGTCAGTGATGTGGGTGGTCGTGTTCTGTCTGCAAGATAGTAGGATCTCTACTCCCACGTCATAGCAGACAGGTAACTGAAAGAACTGCAGGAAGGTCGAGGCGAGGGAGGTAAAGGTGGCATGGGTCCCATGGGGCTGCTCGATGTACCACTTAGCTGCAGAGCTAGTGAGGGTACGCGGTAACAGACAGAGGTGGACATAATCATCCACTATGGAGTTGGAGGAACACCATAGATGGAAGGACATGATATGGTTCTGGAGGTCTTCTCCTTCCTTACCCTCAAACTTAGGGATGTCTGATGGGATCTTGGTGGGCATGTGAGACCACGCAGGGTCATGTCTGATGGGATCGTTAGTCAGTCTGGCCGGGTCAGGAAGGTTGAGACTAGCCATGAATGGAAAACTAGTAGAAGGATATGACATACTGGTTGTTGTGACCACGTTGGGGCCAATGCCCCCAAGTGGAGGAACTGGGTTCGGGTTGGGGATGTTGCCCCTAGGTGGACGAACAAAGGTGGTATGGGACGTTCTTATACCGCCAAGGGTAGTGTGAGCCACTAGTGGAGTTGGGATGGGTATGGTAGCCACTGGAATAGGTACAGTGATCGGAATGGTGGATGTGGGCCCCATCGAGGGAATACCCAAAGCGTGTGTGGTAGCTGGGGTGGTGGTGGATGCTCTACCAGTGGTGCCTACAAAGAAAGGGTTTGAAGTCATGCCAGCCATGGGGCTGTTTGGTGCAGTGTAAGTGGGGTTCTCGGACTCTGCCTCAAAATCAGAGGTAAAATAAGGGGCATCAGTGCCGGGGGACGGAGCTCTGCGTCTATGACGAGTGGAGTCGAGTGATGAAGCTCTACGTCGATGACAGGTGGTGTAAAGTGAACTATGCTGTGGGGGCTGGCCTCGGAGGCACCAAGAATGTATCGGGGACTCAATGGTGACAGATGGTGTCAAGTCTCTAGGGGTTGTGTCAAGTGGAAAATAGCTCAAAAACCGTAGTGCAACCGAGTGTGCAGAAGGAAAGCAAAAAAAATATGGGACTCAGGCCAACAACCAGCTCAAAACACTTACTGTAACAGTTGTGCTGCAATAAGTGGAGTGTCAACAAAATTGGTCTAAATACCAACAAGAAGCAGGTTTCCTAAAAAATAAAAATAGTGGACTCGCTAGACCAAAGGAAGGTAAGGGAGCATGCAAACACCTATCTAAATAGTATTTTGAATCAACCAGACATATCCTTTGCAAGGTGATGAAATCCATGTCAGAAAATATGGATAGTAGAGCCAAGTGGCTAAAGATATCCCCCTACCGGAAGGGACACCGGGTAGTCAATCCTAGAAGAAAAGCAACTAAGATACCCCATTCACGACACGTTCGATTGGGTGAATTTGCAGTTTGGTTCTATCGTCGTTGTACTCCCATATGGGTAGTACACCGAGAACTACGAAAGGTATCCTTTGGTTACTGAATGGATTGTGGTATTCCACTCAGGCTTCCGAAACCAGTCTAGCTACTTCAACCCTCCTAGGGGAGAGGCCTTCCCGATATATTTTTTTAAAACCGTGTCAAAAAATACTAGGGGATTTTGGTTCCCTAATGGACAACAACTATGTCTCAAGTGTAAGCGACCGAGGGGTGTTATTTGGATTCCTATCTCCCTGACCCTACCTAACTACAATATTCTTATGTGTTCCCCAAGTGGGGTTAGAATGTTGGTTTTGTTACGTAGTATTTTAGGGCTCACTTGAATTAGGTGACAGAGTGTGTGCGTGTGAGATAATGAACCTAAGTAAAAGTTCCATGGGGTGGGAAACTTTCTAACTAACAATAACATAGCATAAATTAAACTTCGAAATGCAAAAGTTTCTCTTTTCAATTAAAATGCTGGAACTTCAAAAAATTATGTAAAGGGAACATAAATAATACTACAGAAAAAGGTTGTAGGGAAGTATGGCTGCAGATAGGACAGGTGGCTGTGTAGGTGTAGAAAATAGTGCAGCAAAGTTCTGGGTTCAAACAGGTAAGAAGTGTAGAAAACAGATTGTGGATCTGCGGCGAAACTGCGTAGTTGAATTCTGGGAAACAGGTCGACAGTCATGCGTGGACCGCAGGAAAATGGTTGAAAGTTGTAGGAAGATCGTAGGAAAATGGCTGAAATCGGCTGGAGGATAGTAGGAAAATGGCTAAAAGTTGCAGGCGGATCACGGGAAAATGGCTAAAAGCCACAGGCGGATCGCAGGAAAATGGCTGAAAGCCACAGGCGGATCGCAGGAAAGGCCTGGACAGCTGCAGTCGGACTGGAGGAAATAGTCTAAGAGTCGTGGTCAGATCACAGGAAACAGACTGAAAACCGCTAGGAGATCGTGGGAAACAATTTGAGTGCCATTGTCGGATCGTAGGTAATAGTCTGAAAGTCGCGGCCGGATCGCAACTGCGGGGACAAAAAATGTGGTTTATGGAAGCAAACCCGAGTGCCGAAAGGGGCAAAAACAGAAAAATATTGCAGAAAACTAAAAACTTCTAAAAATTATAACCAGAAATTCAAAGGAACACTAGGGGAGTCGCTAAAACTGTAGCTAGGGTTTTAACCCTAGCTTGTACAAATGGGCACCTACTAAGGAGAAGGGACTCCTTAGTAGCATTTCAATAACAATGGTAAAATGATACAGTAAATTTAAACTAACATGAGCATTGACATAAATAACAAAACATGAAAATATGGTGAAGATCTCTCTTTTTGTATTAAAAATTACCTCAGGTGTAGAGGTTGATGAAGCCCTTGTAGCAGTCCAAGAGGGTTGCTTCCAAGCTCCAGTGTTGTTCCTTCTGCTTCTTCCAAAGATGTTTTGGAAATGGGGCCAAAAGGGTTCTCAAGAATTATCTCCAAATGGAGAGCTAGGGTTTCAAGGGAATTTTTGGTAGCGTGAGGATAGGGATGATTGTGGATATGAAATGGGGAGCCTCCATCACCTATTTATAGGTTTTTAGTGGTGGAGTGCTGACCCATGGTTTTGAGCACCATATGGTTTAGGTCAGCTGTATAAGGTTTTTGCTTCCTTTTTTCCCTCTTTTTCCTCTTTTTTGTATTTTTTATTCCCTTTTTAGAGGATCTTTGCTATTTTTGGAGGAATTTACATTATTTTGGGGGGGCGGAAGGGGATTTTGGCATTCTGGAGTCTTTTTTAATGGTTTTTTGGCCTTTTGGAGTCTTTTTTAGTGGTTTTTTTGGCCTTTTGGAGGCTTTTTTAATGGTTTTTTGGCCTTTTGGAGGCTTTTTAATGGGTTTATAAGGTTTTGGAGGCAAATATGGTAGGAAATATGCATGAATGAGTCATGTAATGAGGGAGATGAGGTAGTGAGCACTTTTTGGGTGTTAACACTTCAGGGTTGTGAATGTAGGCAGACAAAGTTTCGAAGTCTTCTTCACTGCTACCGCTGCTAAAATCAGGAACACCTGCATCAAAAGGTGGTGACAACATTTCTTGATACAAGAAGGGGTAGAGTTCCTCATTTCCAACCTGAACATTAGAAAATTCACCATCTGCATGAATATTGCTCATTCTGAATAAGCGTTAGATAAAAGGGTATAAGAAGAATGCCAAACAGAGTGTTTCCTATTTCAAAAGGCAATGGATGAACTGGAACTTTCATATTAATTGCCATTTGAAGGCCAACAAGCAGGTCAATGATAATCGGGTAGAGAAATCTGCAATGATTAAACTTATCCAGTCAATTTATTGTCATTACTTCAATTGTAATGAAAAGAGCCGAGGTATGTGCCAGTAGGATCAAATCTTGTGTGAAGTACGAGTTCAAATACTACTCGCATGATTTTGAATTGACTTTACGATCACATTGTTAAAAGCAATCTCCCATCAATAATTATGACTGTTGATTAATAAAGGAGAGGAAGGTTATGGTGACAAAGTTGATGTGCAAAAGGTCTCGACCAGGAGTTTCAGTACACGTGCTATCAATTCTTCGCACGTAACAAATTTGATCATTAAGAGGTGGAACAAAAAATGACAAGATGTTAAAGCTCGAGTCCAGACATGGCAAACTTAAGGCGGAGAGATGGCATCCATCCAATCATGAAGTAACTGATAGACTTGTATTAGCGTCTGTTGTTCCTGGATTACACAGAAACATGATAATTTGGCAGAACCAGCTTTCAAAAGACAAAAAGAAAATGGAAAATCCTGACTTAACTGACTACCCAAAATCAACATGACCATGAAACCACAATAGACGGACAACTAAGATTAACCGGAGCAAGATTCGGAATCGGGTTCAAAAATCTTCATAAAATTCTCATTCAAAGATCCGGCAAGCCGAAACCTAAAAGTAAGGATTTGTGGGTTGCTGGATGCAAAAAATGGAAGTAAAAAAAAAAGGATCCTGAGAGCTGAAAACCAACTATGCAGGTGGCAGGCTTCGGAAACAATAAACTGTGAAGCAACATAACCATCCCAAAAGCCGCATCCCAAAACTACGAGTTGCGAGTTTCGGGAGCAAACGTCGAAATAAACAAACAATATACAATCCCGAAAGTCGAATGCCGCCATTGCAGGATTCAGGTTTCAGAATAGTTATTTCTCAGTCTTATTACAGAATGATCTCGCAACCCGTAGCCGTCGGGTTGCGGGTTCCAGAATTATCAAAACAAAAACTTAAAAACAATAGTCCCACAACCCGTGCCTATCGGGTTGTGGGTTTCGGGTTCTCCAAATGGCGGGTTTCAGGATGATGATAACAGTCAACAAAATACTCAAAATTTTGGCTTTTTTCAGGCTGAAACACTTAGGAAGAAATAATCAAACCCTTACAAACAAGCAGACCAAAAGCATGGGTGGAGGATTTTAGAGGTAAAATCAAAATCTAAAATTTTCAAGATGACTCACCCAAACACCTTTGCGTTTATTAAAATTTGGGGCTCCCATGCTTAGCTAAGGATGGGATCTGTTGTGGCCACAACAAGGCCCAGTTTCTTAGTTTTCAGTTTGGCAATAGCGCAAGCAGTGCATGACCTAATATAGTTGTCGACATCCTATCGAAGTTTTGACCAGTAGAAACATTTCTACAACACTACCACTGTCTTTTCGACGCCAAAGTGTCATGCCACCTGACTGTAGTGAGCTTCCCAAATCAGCTTCGCACGCTCGCTTGATAAGACACGGAGATGGCCCAAATGACACAACAACCCATTTTGAAGATGGAAATTAGCGACCACTAAGTTGGTGCCCAACATTTGGTAGGTGGTGGAGAATTCAAGGTCTGTCTCATAGAGGTCTCGTGGCTGCAAGAGTCTAGCATCATGGTGAGTGCCACGAGTGGAGGTCGACTAAGGAAGTCAGCAACTCGGTTGGTACTCCCTGTTTTATATTTGATGTTGAGGTGGAACTTCTATAAGTATGTTGACCACTTCTGATGGTGGTCATTCTGCAACTTTCCTTGGGTCTGCATGAACTGTAGTGGCTTATGATCAATGTGGATGACTGTCTCCTTCCCAAGAATGTAATGTCTCCACTGGCGGCAGGCTTGCTCAATGGAGTACATTTCTTTGTCGTAATTAGGGTACTTATGGATAGCATCTAATAGTGTCTCACTATGATATGCCACGGGCTGGCTGTGTTGGGTGAGAATGGCGCCCACAACACAATCTGAAGCATCTGTCTCAATCTCAAATGGATGTTGTAGGTCCGGTAATGAGAGTATAGGTGATGAGCACAAATGCTTCTTCAAGTCATCGAAGGCTTATTGTTGGGACAGTCCCCACACAAATTCTTCCTTATCGCCACCCTAGTTACTTGGTTGAGGTCCCATGCAATATGAGAGAATCCCAGCATGAACCACCAATAGACATTGGCGAGGCCCAAGAAGCTCTGAAGTTTAGTGAGTGTGGTTGGGGCTAGACAGTCACGGATGACATAGATCTTGGCTAGATCCATGTGCACACCATGTCGATCAACGATGTAGCCTAAGTAATGGACCCTGTCCATGCCAAAGGAGCATTCTTCCAAGTTTGCATATAGTTTGTGCTGTCACAGGGTGTGCAGAACCTGCTGAATATGTTGCAAGTGTTTCGCCCAAGTCTTGTTGTAGATGAGGATGTCATCCAGATACACCACTACAAAATTATTGGTGAAAGCTCATAGGATATCGTCCATCATCCTCATAAAAGTTGTTGGAGCATTTTCCAAACCAAAGGGCATGACCAGCCATTCAAAAATACCCTCTTTTGACTTGAAGGCAGTCTTCCATACATTTGTCTGTTATATTAGGACCTGGTGGTATCCAGACTTCAAATCAATCTTACTGAAGTATTTGGCCCTCGTGAGCTGATCAAGGACGTTGTCGATTTGGGGAATTGGGTACTGGTTGCAGACTATGATTTTGTTCAGGGCCTGGTAATCAATGCAAAGTCGCCAGGTCCCATCTTTCTTCTGCACCAACACAATTGGGATCCCGCAAGGTGATGAGCTAGGATGGATGTGCCCCTTGTGGAGAAATTCCTGGATCTGCCTATTGATATCGTCATTTTCCAACAAAGAGAGATGATAGATTGGCCCATTCGGTAGCAGTGCATCGAGGTTCAGATCGATGCGATGCTTGACCTGGAAGTGCAGAGGTACCCCTGTAGGAGAGGAGAATATAGCTGAGTATTCTTCCACCACTTTATCCACTTGCTTCTGTTGTGTGGAGAGATCGATCGTGGAGGCCATGGATGTGGCTGTGATCTTTCTCTCACTCTAAGAGTGAATCATGAAGAAGACAAATTTCTCGGTCTGAGAGATGAACTTCCTACATTTCTTGGAAGAGATCAAGGAAATAGCACTAGGAGGGGCTGCCTCGGGTATCCTATACAATTTCATGTTTAAAGAAATAATAACACTATGATACCTAGACTCATATACAGCATGACATTTCCATAAATAAGGTTGGCCCAAAAGAACATATGAAACTTCGAGAGGAGCAACAGCACACAATACCTCATCCTTGAAGGGCTTGATGTCGTATGACAGTCGACATTATTGGCTGATGCGGAGATCGCTTCCTTTGCAAAGGGCCAGGTGCTTGACGACCTATGCTGAGATGAGGTTCTTCTAGCTACCACTATCAACAATGAAGTGCAGTGGGGTGCCTTTTTCCCACATCTATGAATGGAAGAGGCATTCTCCTTCTTCTGGCTCATCTGGTTCATCAAGCTGGAGCTTGGTGGTAGCAATGGTGGCACTGGGTTCTACGTCAATGATCTATCTTCCCCTTTCTGGTTCGGACTCAAACTCGGAACACGCATCTGATTTAGATGCTTTCACTTCGGCCACCAGTGACTTCTTTGAGTGGCAGTTAGCAGTGTTATGCCAAGGGCTCTTATGGAAGTCACAGCACTTCTCGGTATCTTTCTTTGTCTTTTCGGTGTCCTTCTTTGCTTGTGTCTTGGACTGGTTGTCCTGATACTGTCCATCTTTGCTCTGTCCTTTATTATGTGGGTTGGGGCCTCCCTTTCCTATCTTTTGCTATGAGGGGTTCCCAGGCCCAAATTGCCACGTCTTTTGTTTGAGCTTTTGCTCGATTTTGACGGCATATTGGTAGGCCGCACCCAAGGAAGAGATGTACAGAAATTCCATTTTAGTATGGATGTATCTATGTAGACCACCACGATACTTGAGCACTAGATGTCACTTTGAATCTTTGATACCTAGCTTGGTGTGCAAGGTATGGGAGATATTTGTGAACTCTCGCATTACTTGGTCTCTTTCTTTTCGCAGTGTGGTCCATTTGGTATACAAGTCGTCATAACTTCTAACAGGGTAGTATTGATCCTTAATAGCATCCCTAAAGGATTCCCAGGTTGCAGTGACTAAAAATAATGACGGTTCCTCTGTGTCCTTTTTCTCGCAGAAAATTTCTCACCAATCTTTGACATGGGGAACGACTTTGAGGAGCGCAAAAGTAATATTTTCTCTATTCGAAATATTATGGACAGAAAAATACCCTTCTAGTAGATTCAACTACTTATCTACAGCATCTGCATCTATCTGACCTTCAAATATCGGAATATTGAAGTTGATTTGTACCTTGAATGGGGCGGTACCTCCGCTTGAGGAAGATGCGTCGCTTGTTGGTAACTGTCGAAGGATTTGTGCGAAACTATCCATCATATCGTTCCTCTGTTGCGTGAGGGCTTCCTCAAGCAAAATTTTGAAAGGATCTTCCGTCCCATCATATTTATTTTCTCCTTCCATGAGAGGTCGCTTGGGCATGTGAGAGCTATTGTCCTCAAGAGAAACAAGCTCGAGACCCAATTCTTTGTACCCTGACCTCGTTGGGGACATGCATTAAGACGACAAGGAGTAGACCGCTATGATACCACTGATCCAGATTTTATGATTAGAATGAAATGAATATAGATTATTATCATATGCTTAACACAAAATAATAGAGATACAGTAAAACTGGATTTCTATTCAATAAGGGAATAAGCTAAAACTGTAAAATGCAGCGGAAAACAAGCTTGTTGGAATGGTGGTGGCTTATCTCTGAGAAGAGATGTGACGGTTGTGCTCATTCGCAAGAAGATGGTTACAATAAGGCTCTCAAGGACTTTTACGATAAAAAGGAATGTCAAAAATCCTAGACATCCAAAAAACGAACCCTAGGAGATGAAGCGCCAAAAGTCATGTGGGACCCGTTTCGGTAAGTTAGTACAACAACTTCCTTGGGCCGTAACTTTTGCATACGATCTCCATTTGGGGCGCATGATATATCGTTGGAAAGATATATCTGAGGAATACAACAATTGAGAAAAAAATCCATCATTATAATAGTGTAAGTTTGTGACCGCAACATGCCCAAAAACTCGTTGTTTAGGGCCTCAAAATAGCTCCGTAAGTTCAGGACCCGAAAAACTGCTAAAAATAGTAAATTACCAAAATTACCAGAAAACAATTTTGAGCCAGTTGGAAAGTTGGGTGGCCAGCGATATCCACCTGGATCATGAGAAGAGGGATGACTTCTATTATCTCAGAAATTATGTTCCATTGAGAAGAAAGAATGGGGAAACAACTAGGGAATTTAACAAAATATTCAACAAAATATATGATATGATTCCTTATTATATAAAACCCTAAGATGAAGCTACTAAATTCAGCTATGCAAGTGCATTTGAGCCTATGCTTGCAATGATTCTTAGGGAAAGAAGGTCTGCAACCTTACTGAATATGCAAGATGATGCAGTAGATGTAGAAGGTAACATGACAACTTCAGGAAATCTAATATATGAATAGGAATTAGATAAGAGGACACGTAAGGAAGAGACTAGCACCTCTGTTAAAGGAAAATATTCACATATAAGAGATGTCAAGATTAATTAGAGGTCTATCAAACAAACTTACCAGATTAGAAGTTAAAGGAAATACTGCAAATATAAATCCCTAGGGTGGAGGTCAAAGGAATCCTAATTAGTATAGAAGGCCTTTCAACCCTCATATTATCAATAGGGAAAATAGCAATGAAGATCCATCTTCACAACCTATTGTCATAGAAAACAATAACAATCAGTTCGCATATTTTCCTCCATATGAGGAATACATGGAACCCCCTGAAGATATATTACGGATGCAAGATAAAAATGACATGATACAATTGACACATGGATGCTATGAAATATATTTAAAAGAATAAGTATATCATAACGATCAAGAGCTACAAAGAAGGTATATTAATCGAAGGCCAAGAAATAACGCATTATATCAAATACAAAATCCTTCCCCTATAAATGTTGTTGAAGAACCAAAACCTAGTAAAATTGTTGATAGCTCAGTCACTGCTAGGAAGTCTATTTCCCCTCGAGATAGGGTGACTAAGACTACACCCCCTGCTGCACAAAAGAAATTTGAAGCTCCACATCTTAAAAGAGTAAATCCTGAAAGAGGAGAAGAAGAAAAATTCCCTATCCCTTTTGATCTTGAGAATGAGTTAGCCAAAATAAAAATCCCAATACCGCTATTCAGAGTTGGCCAAAAATCATGTCTATTAGAGGAAAATTAAAAATTCCTAAACCTAGGTGAGTCCAACATACATCCTAATAACGTAAATGTAGCTAATGAAAATCCTTCCATGTCAATAGGTCTTGCAATAGAAGAAGAAACATATGACCATACAACCCCATTCTACATAACTTTGAGTATACATGGTAAATTGTTGAACAAATATATGCTAGATTTCTGGGCTTCCCATAACCTTATGCCAAAATTCATTATAGACAAAATAGGCTTGGAAATCACCAAACCATATCACGATTTGTATAGTTTTGAATCTAAGAAAGTAAGGTGCTTGGGTATGATAAAGGATCCAATGGTCACCTTAGCTCAGCTACCTATAGAAAGTATTATGATGGATGTGGTGGTGGAATATCTGCCTGCCAGATATGGGATATTTTTATCAAGAAATTGGGCTAAGAATATGAGATGCATTATGCACATGGACTTGAAATATGATACAAGAAAATTTATTTGCAAGAGCAACCATAAGATTCTATAGAGAGGACAAATATTCCTATGTAAATAGTGACCAAAATAGTCCCATAAATTATCATGTCTATGCCTTCGAAGAGGATATTAGATGTTGTATATTAGCTTTGGATTAAGGATGTTGATCTATAGGATCTAAACTTTAAGTGCAAGTAAATTGTGAATATGATATTTTCTTATGTTTATTCCATCAATACAAATATTAATTAATATTTAATTGCATAATGGAAATTTTGTAACATAAAATTAATTAAACAAGTAAGTACAAATCAAGGAAATTTTTAGGGGCGAAATTTAGCCAATTGGCTATTTTTCGGACTTTTTTTCAAAAAATAAATTCGCTATTTGGTCATTTTTAGCCTCTATTATCGCCTATATTTACATAAAACATGTTTTTTTAGCATAATATTCGCCAAAATTTACAAGTTTCAGTAGTAAATCATATGTTTCATATTTAATATTCGCCTACCAATCTATATATATGTTTTTTTCAATTCAAAATAATCGCCTAGAATACTATACTTAGGTATACTTTTATAATCCTTAAAAAATACCCTGGTACAAATTACAAAATGTAATTATTTTCATTCATTTTAAAATAGTTTCAAATACATTTGAATTTATAATATTACAAATCACATAAACAATGTAAATGATAAAATTTGTAATAAACTAACAATTTAAAAATAATATTAAATAATAATGGAAAAGGAAAATAATTATTAAAGTTGAAATAATAGTTACAATTCTTGTATTTTTTCTAATACACAATCCCAAATCTGAGAATGATAAAGCAAATCTGAAATAATAAGAACAAATAATTTCAATTTGATTTCCTTCAAGAAATAAATAAAAATTATTTTATAAATCTTAGGTATTAATTCTTTTTAATAAAAATGCATATTCAATAAATTAAAATGCATAAGAAAAAATTAATAAAATTTGAAATAGAAAATGCACAGCATAAAAGGAAAGAAGACACAAGCACAACGTTAATGACGGTGTTCACCCATTAAATGGGCTATGTCACTTGGTCCTTCTCCAGTGAGTGATTGATCCTTTATTCCAAATGCTTGGTTACATGCACAAAGGTTTGTTCAATTTGCAAAGCTTTTAAAAATATGCTTCCACTTCCGCGAATTCTTCAAAATTCCTTCTTCCAAAATGAAAATAGAATGACTCCCAAAAAGCTAAAAAATTCTAATTACATGAAGAAATAAACTCCTGGTAAATATAGTATACACTCAATACTATAAGATAGTAATAATGTCGATGTGCTTCAAATTTTTCCTTCCTTTCCAAGAATTACATGTCCTCATTTATAGGAATCAGAATTTTCGATTAATGGGTAAACACCCACAATTCACCATTATGGAAATGGTTGTCAAAATTGAAATATTGGAGTGGTTATAAACTATATATTATAACCATTAAAATAAGACTTCAATAGTGTTTTTATATGTTAACCATCGAATAACCTATGTGTTGGAAACCATATGTTAAATGTATATGGTATTTTTAATATACACAACAATTGATATATGATTAAGGGGTGGGTTGGTCCTACCCCTTTTAAAATCCAAACAAAAGAATTTCAAAAGTCTAAATAATTGTGTTTTGTTATGGCTATTAAAGTGAAAACGGTGGCGCATTGGTAAATCATTTCGAGTGGAGAACTATACGTTGTGGGTTCGAATCTGTCAGATCCAATATTTTTGGTAAGCAAAATGAAACACATTAGGCCATGGGGCTGTTTGGTGCAGTGTAAGTGGGGTTCTCAGACTCTTCCTCAAAATCAGAGGTAAAATAAGGGGCATCAGTGCCAGGGGACGGAGCTCTGCGTCTATGACGAGTGGAGTCGAGTGATGAAGCTCTACGTCTATGACGGGTGGTGTAAAGTGAATTGTGCTGCAGGGGCTGGCCTCGGAGGCACCGAGAATGTATCGGGGACTCAGTGGTGACAGATGGTGTCAAGTCTCTAGGGGTTGTGTCGAGTGGAAAATAGCTCAAAAACCATAGTGCAACTGAGTGTGCAGAAGGAAAGCACAAAAAATATGGGACTCAGGCCAAAAACCAGTTCAAAACACTTACTGTAATAGTTGTGCTACAATAAGTGGAGCGTCAACAAAATTGGTCAAAATACCAACAAGCCGCAGGTTTCCTAAAAAATAAAAATAGTGAACTCGCTAGACCAAAGGAAGGTAAGGGAGCATGCAAACACCTAGCTAAATAGTATTTTGAATCAACCAGACATATCCTTTGCAAGGTGATGAAATCCAAGTCAAAAAATATGGATAGTAGAGCCAAGTGGCTAAAGATATCCCCCTACCGGGAGGGACACCGGGTAGTCAATCCTAGAAGAAAAGCAACTAAGATACCCCATTCATGACACGTTCGGTTGGGTGAATTTGTAGTTTGGTTCTATCGTCGTTGTACTCCCATACGGGTAGTACGCCGAGAACTACGAAAGGTATCCTTTGGTTACTGAATGGATTGAGGTATTCCACACAGGCTTCCGAAACCAGTCTGGCTACTTCAACCCTCCTAGGGGAGAGGCCTTCCCGATATATTTTTTTTAAACCGTGTCAAAAAATACTAGGGGATTTTGGTTCCCTAATGGACAACAACTATGTCTCAAGTGTAAGCGACCGAGGGGTATTATTTGGATTCCTATCTCCCCGACCCTACCTAACTACAATATTCTTATGTGTTCCCCAAGTGGGGTTAGAATGTTGGTTGTGTTACGTAGTATTTTAGGGCTCACTTGAATTAGGTGACAGAGTGTGTGCGTGTGAGATAATGAACCTAAGTAAAAGTTCCATGGGGTGGGAAACTTTCTAACTAACAATAACAATGCAGAAATTAAACTTCGAAATGCAAAAGTTTCTCTTTTCAATTAAAATGTTGGAACTTCAAAAAATTTTGTAAAGGGAACAAAAATAATACTACAAAAAAAGGTTGTAGGAAAGTATGGCTGCAGATAGGATAGGTGGTTGTGTAGGTGTAGAAAATAGTGCAGCAAAGTTCTGGGTTCAAATAGGTAAGAAGTGTAGAAAATAGATTGTGGGTCTGCGGCGAAACTGCATAGTTGAATTCTGGGAAACAGGTCGACAGTCACGCGTGGACCGCAGGAAAATGGCTTAAAGTTGTAGGCAGATCGTAGGAAAATGGCTGAAAGCCGCAGGAGGATAGTAGGAAAATGGCCAAAAGCTGTAGGAGGATCACGGGAAAATGGCTAAAAGCCACAGGTGGATCGCAGGAAAATGGCTGAAAGCCACAGGCGGATCGCAGGAAAGGCCTGGACAGCTGCAGTCGGACCGGAGGAAATAGGCTAAGAGCCGTGGTCAGATCACAGAAAACAGACTGAAAATCGCTAGGAGATCGTGGGAAACAGCTTGAGTGCCATTGTCGGATCGTAGGTAATAGTTTGAAAGTCGCGGCCGGATCGCAACTACGGAGACAAAAAATGCGGTTTATGGTAGAAAACCCGACTACCGAAAGGGGCAAAAATAGAAAAATATTGCAGAAAACTAAAAACTTCTAAAAATTATAACCAGAAATTCAAAGGAACACTAGGGGATTCGCCAAAACTGTAGCTAGGGTTTTAACCCTAGCTTGTGCAAATGGGAACCTACTAAGGAGAAGGGACTCCTTAGTAGCAGTTCAATAACAATGGTAAAATTATACATTAAATTTAAACTAACATGAGCATTGACATAAATAACAAAACATGAAAATATGGTGAAGATCTCTCTTTTTGTATTAAAAATTACATCAGGTGTAGAGCTTGATGAAGCCCTTGCAGCAGTCCAAGAGGGTTGCTTCCAAGCTCCAGTGTTGTTCGTTCTCCTTCTTCCAAATATGTTTTGGAAATGGGGCCAAAAGGGTTCTCAAGAATTAGCTCCAAATGGAGAGCTAGGGTTTCAAGGGAATTTTTGGTAGCGTGAGGATAGGGATGATTGTGGATATGAAATGGGGAGCCTCCATCACCTATTTATAGGTTTTTAGTGGTGGAGTGATGACCCATGGTTTTGGGCACCATATGGTTTAGGTCAGCTGTATAAGGTTTTTGCTTCATTTTTTCCCTCTTTTTCCTCTTTTTTGTATTTTTTATTCCCTTTTTAGAGGGTCTTTGCTATTTTTGGAGGAATTTACATTATTTTTTTGGGGGGAAGGGGATTTTGGCATTCTGGAGTCTTTTTTAATGGTTTTTTGGCCTTTTGGAGGCTTTTTTAATGGTTTTTTGGCCTTTTCAAGGCTTTTTAATGGGTTTATAAGGTTTTAGAGGCAAATATGGTAGGAAATATGGACAAATGAGTCATGTAATGAGGAAGATGAGGTGGTGAGCACTTTTTGGGTGCTAACACTTCAGGGTTGTGAATGTAGGCAGACAAAGTTTCGAAGTCTTCTTCACTGCTACCGCTGCTAAAATCAGGAACACCTGCATCAAAAGGTGGTGACAACATTTCTTGATACAATAAGGGGTAGAGTTCCTCATTTCCAACCTGAACATTAGAAAATTCACCATCTGCATGAATATTGCTCATTCTGAATAAGCATTAGATAAAAGGGTATAAGAAGAATGCCAAACAGACTGTTTCCTATTTCAGAAGGCAATGGATGAACTGGAACTTTCATGTTAATTGCCATTTGAAGGCCAACAAGCAGGTCGATGATAATCGGGTAGGGAAATCTGCAATGATTAAACTTATCCAGTCAATTTATTGTCATTACTTCAATTGTAATGAAAAGAACTGAGGTATGTGCTAGTCGGATCAAAGCTTGTGTGAAGTACGAGTTCAATTACTACTCGCATGATTTTGAATTGACTTTACGATCACATTATTACAAGAAATCTCCCATCAATAATTATGACTGGTGATTATTAAAGGAGAGGAAGGTTATGGAGACAAAGTTGATGTGCAAAAGGTCTCGAACAGGAGTTTCAGTACACGTGCTATCAATTCTTCGCACGTAACAAATCTGATCATTAAGAGGTGGAACAAAAAATGACAAGATGTTAAAGCTCGAGTCCAGACATGGCAAACTTAAGGCGGAGAGATGGCATCCATCCAATCATGAAGTAATTGATAGACTTGTATTAGCGTCTGTTGTTCCTGGATTACACAGAAACATGATAATTTGGCAGAACTAGCTTTCAAAAGACAAAAAGAAAATGGAAAAGCCTAACTTAACTGAATACCCAAAATCAACATGACCATGAAACCACAACAGACGGACGACTAAGATTAACCGGAGCAAGATTCGGAATCGGGTTCAAAAATCTTCATAAAATTCTTATTCAAAGATCCAACAAGCCGAAACCTGAAAGTACAGATTTGCAGATTGCGGGATGCAAAAAATGGAAGTAAAAAAAAAAGGATCCCGAGAGCTGAAAACCAACTATGTAGGTGGCAAGCTTCGGAAACATTAAACTGTGAAGAAACATAACCAACCCGAAAGCCGCATCCCAAAACTACGAGTTGCGGGTTTCGGGAACACACGCCGAAATAAACAAAAAATATACAGTCCCGAAAGTCGAATGCCACCATTGCAGGATTCAGGTTTCAGAATAATTATTTCTCAGTCGTATTACAAAATGATCTTGCAACCCGCAGCCGTCGGGTTGTGGGTTTCAGAATTATCACAACCAAAACTTAAAAACAATAGTCCCACAACCCGTGCCTGTCGGGTTGTGGGTTTCGGGTTCTCCAAATGGCGGGTTTCAGGATGATGATAACAGTCAACAAAATACTCAAAATTTTGGCTTTTTTCAGGCCGAAACACTTAGGAAGAAATAATAAAACCCTTACAAACAAGCAGACCAAAAGCATGGGTGGAGGATTTTAGAGGTAAAATCAAAATCTAAAATTTTCAAGATGACTCACCCAAACACCTTTGCGTTTATTAAAATTTGGGTCTCCCGTGCTTAGGTAAGGATGGGATCTGATGTGGCCACAACAAGGCCCAGATTCTTAGTTGTCAGTTTGGCAATAGCGCAAGCGGTGCAGGACCTAATATAGTTGCCGACATCCTATCGAAGATTTGACCAGTAGAAACATTTCTACAACACTACCACTGTCTTTTCGACGCCAAAGTGTCATGCCAACTGACTGTAGTGAGATTCCCAAATCATCTTCGCACGCTCGCTTGATAAGACACGGAGATGGCCCAAATGACACAACAACCCATTTTTAAGATGGAAATTAGCGACCACTAAGTTGGTGCCCAACATTTGGTAGGTGGTGGAGAAGTCAAGGTCTGTCTCATAGAGGTCTCGTGGTCGCAAGAGGCTAGCATCATGGTGAGTGCCACGAGTGGAGGTCGACTAAGGAAGTCAACAACTCGATTGGTAATCCCTGTTTTATATTTGATGTTGAGGTGGGACTGCTATAAGTATGTCGAACACTTCTGATGGTGGTCATTCTGCAACTTTCCTTGGGTCTGCATGAATTGCAGTGGATTATGATGAGTGTGGATGACTGTCTCCTTCCCAGGAATGTAATGTCTCCACTGGAGGCAGGCTTGCTCAATGGAGTACATTTCTTTGTCGTAATTAGGGTACTTATGGATAGCATCTGATAGTGTCTCACTATGATATGCCACGGGTTGGCTATGTTGATTGAGAATGGCGCCCACAGCACAATCTGAAGCATTTGTCTCAATATCAAACGAATGTTGTAGTTCTGGTAATGAGAGTATAGGTGATGAGCACAAATGCTTCTTCAAGTCATCGAAGGCTTTTTGTTGGGACAGGCCCCACACAAATTCTTCCTTATCGCCACCCTGGTTACTTGGTTGAGGTCCCATGCAATATGAGAGAATCCCAGCATGAACTAGCAATAGACATTGGTGAGGCCCAAGAATCTCTGAAGTTTAGTGAGTGTGGTTGGGGCTAGACAGTCACGGATGACATAGATCTTGGCTAGATCCATGTGCACACCATGTCGATCAACGATGTAGCCTAAGTAATGGACCCTGTGCATGCCAAAGGAGCATTCTTCCAAGTTTGCATATAGTTTGTGCTGTCGCAGGGTGTGCAGAACCTGCTGAATATGTTGCAAGTGTTTCGCCCAAGTCTTGTTGTAGATGAGGATGTCATCCAGATACACCACTACAAAATTATTGGTGAAAGGTCATAGGATATCGTCCATCATCCTCATAAAAGTTGTTGGAGCATTTTCCAAACCAAAGGGCATGACCAGCCATTCAAAAAGACCCTCTTTTGACTTGAAGGCAGTCTTCCATACATTTGTCTATTCTATTGGGACCTGGTGGTATCCAGACTTCAAATCAATCTTACTGAAGTATTTGGCCCTCGTGAGCTGATCAAGGAGGTTGTCGATTCGGGGAATTGGGTACTGGTTGCAGACTATGATTTTGTTCAGTGCCTGGTAATCAATGCAAAGTTGCCAGGTCCCATCTTTCTTCTGCACCAGCACAATTGGGATCCCACAAGGTGATGAGCTAGGATGGATGTGCCCCTTGAGGAGAAATTCTTGGATCTGCCTATTGATCTCCTCATTTTCCAATAAAGAGCGATGATAGACTGGCCCATTTGGTAGCGGTGCATCGAGGTTCAGATCAATGGGATGCTTGACCTGGAAGTGCAGAGGTACCTCGGTAGGAGAGGAGAATATAGCTGAGTATTCTTCCACCACCTTATCCACTTGCTTTTGTTGTGTGGAGAGATCGATCGTGGAGGCCATGGATGGGGCTGTGATCATTCTCTCACTCTAAGAGTGAATCACAAAGAAGACAAATTTCTCGGTCTGAGAGATGAACTTCCTACATTTCTTGGAAGAGATCAAGGAAATAGCACTAGGAGGGACTGCCTCGGGTATCCTATACAATTTCATGTTCAAAGAAATAATAACACTATGAGACCTAGACTCATATACAGCATGACGTTTCCATAAATAAGGTTGGCCCAAAAGAACATCTGAAACTTCGAGAGGAGCAACAGCACACAATACCTCATCCTTGAAGGGCTTGATGTCGTATGACAGTCGACATTATTGGCTGATGCGAAGATTGCTTCCTTTGCAAAGCCATCCAATGGTGTAGGGTTGTGGGTGTTGCATTTTCGATAGGGCTAGGTGCTTGACGACCTATGCTGAGATGAGGTTCTTCTAGCTACCGCTATCAACGATGAAGTGCACTGGGGTGGCTTTTTCCCACATCTATGAATGGAAGAGGCGTTCTCCTTCTTCTGGCTCATCTGGTTCATTAGGCTAGAGCTTGGTGGTAGAAATGGTGGCATTGGGTTCTACGTCAATGATCTATCTTCCCCTTTCTGGTTCGGACTTAGAGTCAGAACACGGATCTGATTCAGATGCTTTCACTTCAGCCACCAGTGACTTCTTTGAGTGGCAGTTAGCAGTGTTATGCCAAGGGCTCTTATGGAAGTCGTAGAACTTCTCGGTATCTTTCTTTGTCTTTTCGGTGTCCTTCTTTGCTTGTCTCTTGGATTGGTTGTCCTTATACTGTCCATCTTTGCTCTGTCCTTTATTATGTGGGTTGGGGCCTCCCTTTCCTATCTTTTGCTATGAGGGGTTCCTAGGCCCAAATTGCCGCGTCTTTTGTTTGAGCTTTTGCTCGATTTTGACGGCATATTGGTAGGCCGCACCCAAGGAAGAGATGTACAGAAATTCCATTTTAGTATGGATGTATCTATGCAGACTACCATGATACTTGAGCACTAGATGTCACTTTGAATCTTTGATACCCAACTTGGTGTGCAAGGTATGGGAAATATTTGTGAACTCTCGCATTACTTGGTCTCTTTCTTGTCGCAGTGTGGTTCATTTGCTATACAAGTCATCATAACTTCCAACAGGGTAGTATTGATCCTTAATAGCATCCCTAAAGGATTCCTAGGTGGCAGTGACTAAAAATAATGACGGTTCCTCTGTGTCCTTTTTCTCGCAGAAAGTTTCTCACCAATCTTTGACATGGGGAACGACTTTGAGGAGCGCAAAAGTAATATTTTCTCTATTCGAAATGCTATGGACAGAAAAATACCCTTCTAGTAGATTCAACTACTTATCTACAGCATCTGCATCTATCTGACCTTCAAATATCAGAATATTGAAGTTGATTTGTACCTTGAATGCGGTGGTGCCTCCGCTTGAGGAAGATGCGTCGCTTGTTGGTAGCCGCCGAAGGATTTGTGCGAAACTATCCATCATATCGTTCCTCTGTTGCGTGAGGGCTTCCTCAAGCAACATTTTGAAAGGATCTCCTGTCCCATCATATTTATTTTCTCCTTCCATGAGAGGTCGCTTGGGCATGTGAGAGCTATTGTCCTCAAGAGAAACAAGCTCGAGACCCAATTCTTTGTACCTTGACCTCATTGGGGACATGCATTAAGACGACAAGGAGTAGACCTCTCTGATACCACTGATCCAGATTTTATGATTAGAACGAAATGAATAGAGATTATTATCATATGCTTAACACAAAATAATAGAGATACAGTAAAATTGGTTTTTTATTCAATAAGGGAATAAGCTAAAACTGTAAAATGCAGCGGAAAACAAGCTTGCTGGAATGGTGGTGGCTTATCTCTGAGAAGAGATGTGACGGTTGTGCTCATTCGCAAGAAGATGGTTACAATAAGGCTCTCAAGGCCTTTTACGATAAAAAGGAATGTCAAAAACCCTAGACATCCAAGAAACTAACCCTAGGAGATGAAGCGGCAAAAGTCATGTGGGACCCGTTTGGGTAAGTTAGTACAACAACTTCCTTGGGTTGTAACTTTTGCATACGATCTCCATTTGGGGCGCATGATAGATCATTGGAAAGATATATCCGAGGAATACAACAATTGAGAAAAAATTCCATCATTATAACAGTGGAATTTTGTGACCGCAACATGCCCAAAAACTCATCGTTTAGGGCCTCAAAATAGCTCCGTAAGTTCAGGACCCGAAAAACTGCTAAAAATAGTAAATTACCAAAATTACCAGAAAACAATTTTGATCCAGTTGGAAAGGTGGGTGGCCACCGATATCCACCTGGATCATGAGAAGAGGGATCACTTCTATTATCTCAGAAATTATGTTCCATTGAGAAGAAAGAATGGGGAAACAACTAGGGAATTTAACAAAATATTCAACAAAATATATGATATGATTCCTTAATATATAAAACCCTAAGAGGAAGCTACTAAATTAAGCTATGCAAGTGCATTTGAGCCTATGCTTGCAATGATTCTTAGGGAAAGAAGGTCTGCAACCTTACCGAATATGCAAGATGATGCAGTAGATGTAGAAGGTAACATGACAACTTCAGGAAATCTAATATATGAATAGGAATTAGATAAGAGGACACATAAGGAAGAGACTAGCACCTCTGGTAAAGGAAAATATTCACATATAAGAGATGTCAAGATTAATTAGAGGTCTATCAAACAAACTTACTAGATTAGAAGTTAAAGGAAATACTGCAAATATAAATCCCTAGGGTGGAGGTCAAAGGAATCCTAATTAGTATAGAAGGCCTTTCAACCCTCATATTATCAATAGGGAAAATAGGAATGAATATCCACCTTCATAACCTATTGTCATAGAAAACAATAACAATCAGTTCGCATATTTTCCTCCATATGAGGAATACATGGAACCCCCTGAAGATATATTACGGATGCAAGATAAAAATGACATGATACAATTGACACATGAATGCTATGAAATATATTTAAAAGAATAAGTATATCATAACGATCAAGAGCTACAAAGAAGGTATATTAATCGAAGGCCAAGAAATAACGCATTATATCAAATACAAAATCCTTCCCCTAGAAATGTTGTTGAAGAACCAAAACCTGGTAAAATTGTTGATAGCTCAGTCACTGCTAGGAAGTCTATTTCCCCTCGAGATAAGGTGACTAAGACTACACCCCCTGCTGCACAAAAGAAATTTGAAGCTCCACATCTTAAAAGAGTAAATCCTGAAAGAAGAGAAGAAGAAAAATTCCCTATCCCTTTTGATCTTGAGAATGAGTTAGCCAAAATAAAAATCCCAATACCTCTATTCAGAGTTGGCCAAAAATCATGTCTATTAGAGGAAAATTAAAAATTCCTAAACCTAGGTGAGTCCAACATACATCCTAATAACTTAAATGTAGCTAATGAAAATCCTTCCATGTCAATAGGTCTTGCAATAGAAGAAGAAACATATTACCACAACCCCATTCTACATAACTTTGAGTATACATGGTAAATTGTTGAACAAATATATGCTAGATTTCAGGGCTTCCCATAACCTTATGCCAAAATTCATTATAGACAAAATAGGCTTGGAAATCACCAAACCATATCACGATTTGTATAGTTTTGAATCTAAGAAAGTAAGGTGCTTGGGTATGATAAATGATCCAATGGTCACCTTAGCTCAACTACCTATAGAAAGTATTATGATGGATGTGGTGGTGGAATATCTGCCTGCAAGATATGGGATATTTTTATCAAGAAATTGGGCTAAGAATATGAGATGCATTATGCACATGGACTTGAAATATGATACAAGAAAATTTATTTGCAAGAGCAACCATAAGATTCTATAGAGAGGACAAATATTCCTATGTAAATAGTGACCAAAATAGTCCCATAAATTATCATGTCTATGCCTTCGAAGAGGATATTAGATGTTGTATATTAGCTTTGGATTAAGGATGTTGATCCATAGGATCTAAACTTTAAGTGCAAGTAAATTGTGAATATGATATTTTCTTATGTTTATTCCATCAATACAAATATTAATTAATATTTAATTGCATAATGGAAATTTTGTAACATAAAATTAATTAAACAAGTACAAATTACAAAATGTAATTATTTTCATTCATTTTAAAATAATTTCAAATACATTTGAATTTATAATATTACAAATCACATAAACAATGTAAATGATAAAATTTGTAATAAACTAACAATTTAAAAATAATATTAAATAATAATGGAAAAGGAAAATAATTATTAAAGTTGAAATAATAGTTACAATTCTTGTATTTGTTCTAATACACAATCCCAAATCTGAGAATGATAAAGCAAATCTGAAATAATAAGAACAAATGATTTCAATTTGATTTCCTTCAAATAAATAACAATTATTTTATAAATCTTAGGTATTAATTCTTTTTAATAAAAATGGATATTCGATAAATTAAAATGCATAAAAAAAAATTAATAAAATTTGAAATAGAAAATGCACAGCATAAAAGGAAAGAAGACACAAGCACAACGTTGATTACGGTGTTCACCCTTTAAATGGGCTATGTCACTTGGTCCTTCTCCAGTGAGTGATTGATCCTTTATTCCAAATGCTTGGTTACATGCAAAAAGGTTTGTTCAATTTGCAAAGCTTTTAAAAATATGCTTCCACTTCCGCGAATTCTTCAAAATTCCTTCTTCCAAAATGAAAATAGAATGACTCCCAAAAAGCTAAAAAATTCTAATTACATGAAGAAATAAACTCCTGGTAAATATAGTATACACTCAATACTATAATATAGTAATAATGTCGATGTGCTTCAAATTTTTCCTTCCTTTCCAAGAATTACATGTCCTCATTTATAGGAATCAGAATTTTCGATTAATGGGTAAACACCCACAATTCACCATTATGGAAATGGTTGTCAAAATTGAAATCTTGGAGTGGTTATAAACTATATATTATAACCATTAAACAATACTTCAATGGTGTTTTTATATGTTAACCATCGAATAACCTATGTGTTGGAAACCATATGTTAAATGTATATGGTATTTTTAATATACACAACAATTGATATATGATTAAGGGGTGGGTTGGTCCTACCCATTTTAAAATCCAAACAAAAGAATTTCAAAAGTCTAAATAATTGTGTTTTGTTATGGCTATTAAAGTGAAAACGGTGGCACATTGGTAAATCATTTCGAGTGGAAACTATACGTTGTGGGTTTGAATCCGTCCAATCCAATATTTTTGGTAAGCAAAATGAAACACATTAGGCCAGTGAGGGGTTTCCACATTGCGGATACTCATTGGTCCACCTATACAAATGTTGACATGTTACCGAATCCCAAGATGCCATGTAGACTACCACATCATTAAGCATACCACGCTGCACCCTTCTAGTGGTGCCACATGGCATCCTTTTTTAAGCAAAATGAAACACATTAGGCTAGTGAGGGGTTTCCACATTGCGGATACTCATTGGTCCACCTATACAAATTTTGACATGTTACCGAATCCCAAGATGCCATTTAGACTACCACATCATTAAGCATACCATGCTGCACCCTTCTAGTGGTGCCACATGGCATCCTTTTTTTCCATTTTTCACCTTGAAACATTGTCTCACCAAAACTTCAGAATTGAATATCTTCTTCATTTGGAGTCCATTTGATGTGGTTCAAGCGGAATTAGAATAGTCTTGATGATCTCTTTGACATGGTACCATTTTATTTAGAATTTGGATCTATCAATTTTTTGGTAAAAAATATCCACCTGGATCAAGCCTCTCCATTGGAGAACTTTTGGACCTCTAAAAGTTTGGACTATTTAGAAACTAAGACAGGGTACAACTCCCTCACTTTCCCAATCTCCATCCATATTTATTTGCTAGGATTTGCAGCTTTTAGCCCCACTAGTAAGTACTCAATTGCACTGCTTTGTGATGTTCTCGCATTCCTGTCAAGGACCACATGTTCATGCAACTCATTCATATACGCAGGTGCCATATCGTCAATAGAAGGAATCTGCACATTAGTATCTTAATCCAAAATCATATGAGACTCGTACAATTTAAGATTCTTTCAACATTCACAATTGATTATATTTCCATATATGGAGGCAAATCTAAATGGAAAGCATTAGTTCAAATCTTTTCTAAAATCTCAAAATGACAATACTTGATTGGTTTGAGCTTTTTACCTTCTCCATTTAATCTTTCTTTGCGGATATGTAAACAGTCTCTATCATCAACTTGGAATTGGTGGTCAAGTCGATGATTATCATGTTGGGGATTTTTTTTCTTGAATGGTGTCATATATTTTCTTTTTCTTTCTTAGAAATTGATCATCAAAGAGCTTATGGCTCTTATTTGGAAAACAAATTGTCAAATAAATTATATTTTCTAGAATTTTAAAATATGATCATTTTGGATAAATTTTGGGATTTTTAATGCATCTAATAAGCTCTTAATGATCTAAACATGTTTCATATAGAATTTGGCATTAGACATAGTCACGAGTGAGGTTATAGAGAAAGTATAGAAAAGTTAAAAAAAGGATGATGGGTGGCTTCCACACATCCATGAAGAATATTTAAGAGGCCAAAGTATTAGTGTGGAAATGCAAAACCATAAACAAACATGCATCGACTAAATGTAAATCCAAATAAATTTCTAGAAACCAAGAGAACTCTAAAGATAGAATTATAGAGTTGGGGTAGACAATTAGAGGATATTTAGGGCCCATGAACAACAAAGTTAGTTGAACACTCAAGTGAAGGAAAGATGAAATATGTTACAAAGATAATTGAAATAGGTTCAACCTCAATTCAAGAGAAAGAAGGAATATATGGCTCAAGGAATAGATCACATGAGAGATGTGAGCACTCTAAATGTGTTACCAAGGATCATAACAGGTACCACTCACATCATTGTGCAGTCAAGAAGTCATATAAGCTTGACGACACAAGCAATAGTTCATAGATGTCTCCAGTAAGACATCATAAAAGAAGGCATATGGAATATAGGTTACAATGGGAGCTTAGAAAAATAAAACCTAATCATGTATTTTTCATAGAGCTAAAACATTTGTGTCTATATCTTATGGAATTCCACTACGTAGCAGTTTAGAAATGATCTAAACTGCTACACAATAGAATTTCGGAGGATATAAACAAAAAATTAAACCTCTTTCTTTTGATAGTGAGAACAAGAAGGGAGAAGATGCTAAATATTATTTGTTGGTCTTGAGAAAATATTTCCAATTATATAGTTACACCTCTAATGAGGGAGCTAGGATTTCCATTCACAATTTGCAGGGAAAGGATTCCATTTGGTGGGACTAGTTGGTTCAAGTGAAGCATATCAATGAAAAGAGGATTTCATGGAGGCAAATCAAGAAATACTTTCATAAAAAATACTTATCATAACATTATTATGATAAGAAGATGAAAGATCCTTTGAACTCAAGTTGGGAAATATGAGCATGGATAAGTATGAAAAGAAGTTTTTTGGAACTGCTAAGATATTTTCAGTTTATCATGGGGGAGGAGGTAAATGTAAAAGTATTGGTAAGTGATTTGTCCTAATTTTATAGGGATAAAATTTAGTAGGATGAACCCAAATCCCTTGAGGAAAGAATCTAAAATTCCAAGAAGAAGTATGATCAAAACAAAGGAAGGGAAAATTTTCAAAAGTCTTGAAGAGATAGAAGGAAGGATAAGTAGGATGGATGAAGGAAAGGATTCAAACCATATTTATTTAGGAACCAACAAAATTCATATCAAAAAATTAATCCAACTCAAAATGGACCCATGATGACAGAATCTCTTTGAAAAGAAACTAGGCAACATCTAAATGTTGGGGATGCCAAGGAAATAATATGTATAAAGAATTCCCTAAGATGAGAGACAAGATGAGGATTGTACATAATTTATAGGAAGAAGACATTGTGGAGGATGTAGCTATGAATGTTCCTAGATTATATGCAATGTTGAAAAATAGACATGAATATCACCAATCTAGCATGATTGAGGTTGACAGTAAAATTGCCAATCAACATATTGTCATTCTCATTGTTTTAGGAGTGTTGATGTATATGTAACTTCGGAATGTATTCCACATATATGTATATTGTATTCCTATAGAGATGGTATTATTCCTCTATAAGGAAGTGTCGTTATTTATATTGTAAGTGTCGTAACTTATACTTGATGGGTTATTAGACCACCTTGTTTGGGGTCGACTCTGTATAAGTCATGTGGGTCAAAGGGTTATTAGACCACCCTATTGGGGGTCAGCCATGTGGGTCAAAGGGTTATTAGACCACCCTATTGGGGGTCGACCCAGTCAGCATTATGTTATGTGGTTAAGTTTGAGCCTACATGAGTTAGGTAAAAAGGCAAGTCAAGTCAAGTATAAATAGAGTGCGGGAGGCACTCTATTTACTCACTCACTTCTCACACATGCACTCAAGGAGGAGTGGCGCACTTATGGAGGAGGAAGATCTGCTGCTAGGTTGTGTCTATCTCTTATGGTTGGTTGTATCATTGCTCTATCTATCTCTGAGGAAGTTATTGGGGTTTTTCACCTTTATGGTTTTCCCCAAGTAAATCTTTGTGTCTCTTGTGTGCTTGCATTATTGTCTCCATGATTGATATGATGTAGATATGCTGTACATGTTGTTCTCTCAGTTAAGATCCTAGATCAGATTGAATTAAATTCTGAAAATTTAACATGGTATCAGAGCTATCCTGAAAGAAGGCATGATATGGCATGTATGACACTTGTTGTACTTACGATGCTAGGGCTTGATATAGCAAAAACCAGTCATCATAGAACTTTCGCTATAAACCCGTTTTGGAGAAGTTTTCGGATCTAAAATTGTTACAGGAAGAATATTAAATCTCCAGGTACCTTGTGTCCAAAGGAAAACCTCTAGTTCATTGTACTTTGTGATTTATGATCTGTGCAATATAGGGTTTCTGCCTCTTCCAGATCTGAGTCAAAATCAGGTGACCTTGGGAAAAAGGTCATAAATTGGGCTAGGAAGCTCCAAATTCAATTTCATAAAACTTTGCAGGTAGAACACAGACTGAGCTATCTCAGAAAACGTTTTCAGAGGCCGAAGTTGAAACAATGACACGTGGCATGTCGTACAAGTTCGCTCTCTTGTATTATCCCCTAAACAGGTCACGTTGCAACACTTGGAATAACTCTCTCTCAGAGAGTCCAATTGAGGTCATACCTGTCAGGATGGAAATCTAACATGCCAAGCTATCTCAGGAAAAGTTTTTAGATGCCGAAGTTGAAATAGTGACACGTGGCACGCCGTACAATTTCGCTCTCCTGTATTATCCCAAAACAGGTCACGTTGCGACATTTCTCATAACTCTCTCTCAGAGAATCCAATTGAGGTCAGACCTGTCAGGATGGAAAGATAACAGGTCAAGCTATCTCAGAAAAAAATTTCAGACTCTGTGGATCAAAAATTTTGGAGTTACACCAGAAACAATCAGGTACATATTTCTGTCAAAACAGAATTATTTTTGAGTACCTTCATTCATGGCTTCCGGAATTTAGGGCTTCGAAGAAAGTTGGAATTTTTGTATTCGGAGACCACGGCTGGATGCTACTCATCAAAATAGAAATTTAGAGACCAAGATCAGAATTTTTGGTTGGGCAGAAGGCCGGGCTTGATTAGACCCTAGTTCGGGATTTTGATCAGAAAAGTGGAAAATTAGGGCTTCTGTAAAAATGGGAATTTTTGAAATCTGTGACCACGGCTGGAAGCTCCTCAGAAAAATAGAAGGTTAGAGCTTTGGATCAAACCTTTTGATGGGGAAAAATAGTGGGCTTCATCAAACCCTAGTTCAGGGTCACATCTAGTGAATTCGGAAGTTTCAAAGGCAAAATTGAGGAGTGAAACTTTGCAGTTTTCAAATTCTGAATATACCAGTTTGATCAGCTCATCAAGGCGCATATTTCTATCCTTTCGAAAGTTTGAAATTCAAAGTTTGAATTTTTGGGGTTTCTCTGACAAACCCATATCCAGCTCTAGGTCCAGTTCTTGTAAATCAAGTGGATTGGGTTAATCCTAGAAGAAGATGGATTGGTCACCTGCATAAGTGAAGAAGTTCCTGTTTCAGAGGGAGATGAGGCTAAGGCCTTACATAAGATTTCAAGCGATCTCGACAGGTATGACTCATCGAGGTATGTTTCAATATTTGTTCATGATTAAGTTTATGGTATGTTTGTCTTCATGTTATTACGGTTAGTACAATCTTGATTTTAGACTTGTCATATCACCTTAATAAAACTATGAATGCACGATAGAAAATATTCATTGATTAGGGTGTTGACACTTATGATTGTACTAATGCATTATGGTGTTGTATGAGGTTTATGTTGTCTACTAACATGAAAGGTACACCAAGAAAGACAAATCATGTTCTGGTCCAAGAACATATGTCATGATAACATGAGGACAAAGATTCATCCATTGTCATGGATCTCATAGAAGATCCAATTACGAGGTATGTATAACTTGGTTTTGTAATAGTTAACCTATGAGATATACAGGTTACTAGCACAAGTCATTGAAGAAGAACAAGAAGACATCATGTGAGTATGTTAGACATAAATAGCTAGCATGCTAATCCAGGTATGTTTTTCCTATATCAAGCTAGAATCCTACCTTGTGTTAGGATCTTATACTGTTGTTGATAATGATTATTCATGAAGTCATAGGTTTGAATAGTCATGGTTGTATGCATATTGTGTTTCTTACCATAATTGATGATATGACTAACCAGAAGATTCATGAAGGTATAGGTTTGAATAATCACAGGTTTTATGCATATTATATCTCTTATCTTGTTTGATGATTCAACTAACCTGAAGAGTCATAGGTTTGAGTAATTACAGGTTTAGACATGTTATGTTTCTTATGATTTGACTAACCATAAGAATCCTACATAAACCTTGAATGCTAATGCTTATTATTTTTTGTTTGAAATGATCATGACTATACATGCTTGAGATTATTGTGTTTTAATATTATACTAATGAATGTATAATTTTATATGAGTTCACAAGGATAACACAATCATGATACTAATAAGCATGCATAGGGACCAAGGATGAATGTAAGTTCAAGGACAGGTAATCCAGGAAGCAAAGATCAAGAGGGAGCACACTCCAGTTGTTCCTGCAAGAAAGCAAAGGAACACACTTCAGTAGTTTCTGCAAGGATGCAGATATTCAGAGAGAGTTGACCATCTTTCCACAATAGAAAGGTGTAAAATAAGCTACTTCAGATTAGGACTCCAGCAGCACCTGCAAGAAAGCGAAGACTCAGAGGGAGTCCACCCAACGAACAAACAAAGATAAGTATTTTAATTATCATTTCTTGCATATGTGTTTGTTTAAATAAAATTGTTAAATGATGTATATGCTCATGTTCCTAGACTTAGGATATGTATTGTGCATATTAGAATAGTTGCATTGATGAACAATATACTACTAATATACATGGGTAAGTGGCCTATGGCACTGTACAACATTCCATTTCTACTTATCTAGAATGAAACCTCTTTGTTGACATGTTGGGAGTTGTGCACACTCTTAACAATGTTCTGGTAGAGATTGGAAGGCATCTAGAAAGTTACGGGATATGGATAAATGTTGTATTGAAGCATTGGCTAAGATAATTGCATGAATGTATGACATATTTCTTTATGTGTAAGAATTTGTTCTGAAAATTATGAGATGTTTCTAATCATGCAATTTAACCTGTTTTGTAGGAAATACCGTATATCTTCACCTACAAAAGGACTACAACATTTGTTCCAGCAACAAAGATATCTATTGAAGATATTGAAGTTCCCAGGATCTGGGATGAAGAAATGGAATGCCATGATCCGTCGATCATGAAGAATGATGTTTGGGATGCAATCCCAAGAGCTAAAGGGAAGTCTGTTGTGACTTCCAAATAGAACTATCAGATCAAGCATGTTGCAGATGGCAGCATTGAGAAATACAAAAGTGATGAAATAGAAGATGCACCAGATGGATTTCAAGACAACATGGTGTAGTCATATATGTGTGCAGAACTTGATATGGTAGGATAGACAGCTTTCTATCCAGCTTGGGCTTTACCAAGAATAAAGCGGATTCCAACCTTTTCTACAAGGTTGAGGAAGGCAATCCAACGATACTACTATTTGGATGACCTGTTTGTATCAGGTGAGGATAGATTGATTGCCGACACGCAGCGGAAGCTTGCTGCCGAGTTCGAGTTGAGGAACTTGGGGATGATGCACTATTTGTTTTTGGCATGGAGGTGTGGCAGAGTGATGGAATCTTCCTTGGACAAGGGAAGTCTGCAGTAGAGATCCTGAAGAGGTTCGGGATGATGGATTGCAAGGCCATGGCCACACCTATGGAATCAAATTTGAAGCTTCTATGTGATGCTTCATCTGAGCCGGTTGATGTCTCTTTGTATCGTCAGATGATTGGGTCCTTGATGTACCTGACGAACACGAGATCAGACATTTGCTTTGCTGTGAACACTTTGAGCCAGTTCCTAACGGATCCGAGGAGTGTTCACCTGGTTGCTGTAAAGCATGTTCTGAGGTACCTGAAGGGTACAGTGGATTATGGACTCAGGTATGAGGTGGATCAAAAGTTTAACCTGCAGGATTATGTTGATTCAGATTGGGCTGGCAGTGCTGCAGATAGGAAGAGCACATCTGGGTGTTGCTTCAGTATGAGATCAGGTGTGATCTCTTGGTTTAGCAGGAAGCAGTCCTGCGTAGCACTAAGTACAGCTGAGGCTGAGTATGTTACAGCATGTTCAGCTAGTTGTGAGGCAGTATAGCTACGGAAGCTACTGTCTGAGTTATTTGATCTCCTGTTGGATGCTACTGGTATCTTCTATGATAACCAGAGTTGTGTGAAGCTATCCGAGAACCCATTGTTTCATGATAGGTTGAAACACATAGAGATCAAATATCACTATATCAGGGATATGGTGCAGAGAAGAGCTATGAAGCTCCTGTATGTTGCAATGGACGAGCAGATTGCAGATGTGCTGACGAAGCCACTAGCCAGGGTTAAGTTCGAGTACTTTAGAGAGAGGCTTGGCGTGCTTCAGATCGAGGATACTTCGAGGAAGAAGTGTTGGACACATTTGCTGAATCCATTCCAAGCATGTTGGAAGGGGGATCCTTCACATGGCTGTGGATGTAAGCCCTGGATGATGAACATCAGGATGATGTTCTGGTTTCTGCTTAGATATGATCAGTTGGATCATTATATGTATGTATGTATGCATCATGTTGGATGCTGGATATGATCAGTTGGATCATTTATATGTATGAACGCATCATGTTGGATGTTGTTGGATACATTGTGTGGATCATGTATCTTTGGATGATCAGGTAGATCATGGATGCTGATGGATACATTGTGTGGATCATGTATCTTTGTATGATCAGGTAGATCATGTATGTTGATGGGTACATTGTGTGGATCATGTATCTTCGTATGATCAGGTAGATCATGTATGATTGATGGATACATTGTGTGGATCATGTATCTATGTGTGCATCAGATGGATGCATTGTATGATCAGGATGATCGTGGATGACGAGCTTCTCTAGATGACATGCAGCAGGATGTTGCAGTGATGATGATGAGTATCAGATGATACTTTGTGGCGATGGATCAGGTTGTGCAGGAAAGCATGTAATTTGTGCCCTGCGAGATTTGCAGATGGTCTTTCGAGGTTTTGCCTATGGCATGTAATTCGGTGCCCTGGGACATCTGTCAAATGCTCTTGCGAGGTTTTGCTTGAGAGGGCATGTAATTTGTTCCCTGGGAGATCTGCAGATAGTATTTCGAGGTTTTTCCTATGGCATGTAATTCGGTGCCCTGGGATATCTGGTAGATGCTCTTGCGAGGTTTTGTCCTATGGCATGTAATTTTCTCCTGGGAGATCTGGACAGGATGAAAAAGGCCTCAAATGCTTCAGCCAGGTTTTGTGGTGAGATCACATGTAATGTGCTCCTGGGAGATCCGACAGGTAGAGCCGTGTGCTCGTAATAGCCTGGGATGCTTCAGCCAGGTTTTGTGATGGGTCACATGTAATGTGCTCCTGGGAGATCCTACAGGTAGAGCTGTGTGCTTGTAATAGCCTGGGATGCTGCAGCCAGGTTTTGTGACGCACGTAATAAGTCCTGAGGATTCCACAGTATGGCCAGTGATGATGAAGACCTGCAGGTGGTGGGCCTACATCCAGTATGAAAAAGGACTGGCTCTGTAGAACTTCCTATGACGAGTAGATTCAGAGATTGATTGAGATAGCAGCAGCAGTGATGATGATGATGACGATGCATTGATGACGATGATCCAGAGAAGATGACTTGTGCTAGAAGAACTGTGCTCAGAAATACCTTCCTAGTTAAGAGGGAGTGTTGATGTATATGTAACTTCAGAATGTATTTCACATATATGTATATTGTATTCCTATAGAGATGGAATTATTCCTCTATAAGGAAGTGTCGTTATTTATATTGTAAGTGTCGTAACTTATACTTGATGGGTTATTAGACCACCTTGTTTGGGGTCGGCTCTGTATAAGTCATGTGGGTCAAAGGGTTATTAGACCACCCTATTGGGGGTCGGCCATGTGTGTCAAAGGGTTATTAGACCACCCTATTGGGGGTCGGCCCAGTCAGCATTATGTTATGTGGTTAAGTTCGAGCCTACATGAGTTAGGTAAAAAGGCAAGTCAAGTCAAGTATAAATAGAGTGCGGGAGGCACTCTATTTACTCACTCACTTCTCACACATGCACTCAAGGAGGAGTGGCGCACTTATGGAGGAGGAGGATCTGCTGCTAGGTTGTGTCTATCTCTTATGGTTGGTTGTATCATTGCTCTATCTATCTCTGAGGAAGTTATTGGGGTTTTTCACCTTTATGGTTTTCCCCAAGTAAATCTTTGTGTCTCTTGTGTGCTTGCATTATTGTCTCCATGATTGATATGCTGTACATGTTGTTCTCTCAGTTAAGATCCTAGATCAGATTGAAGTAAATTCTGAAAATTTAACAAGGAGCAGCACATATCTATATTTCTCCCAATTTAATTTAAATATTTCATTTAAATCTAAGTAATCATGATAGAACATAGATGGTTCAGTTTGGTATTGGGGAAAAAAGAAAGATTAGTTAATTAGTAAAGGGATTTCCATTGGATCTGAATGGACCAAACACTTTTTCATAGTTAAACATAATACCACTTGGTTCATATGAATTATTGATTTATATGGACTAGTTGTATGCACATCATGTGGTATTAGATTTTCATAACAAGACACTAATTAATTGTCTTGATGAAGAAGAGAAACAAAGGATAGTGAAAGGAATTCGAAGGCCTATTTCAATAAGAGAAATCTCATCCTTGCAATTGAAGAGATGCTTTAGAAAAGGATTCCATATGTATGCAGCGCATGTGTATGAATCATAAAAGTGTAGAAGAGAAAGTTTAGAAGACATTCCAATAATGAAAAGAGATATTAACTTCTCTATTTATTTTATTCTTGGCAATGATCTAACTTATAAAATTCCATATAGAATGAGTACACCTAAGTTAAAAGAGTTACTGATGTAGTTGGAAGAATTGTTGAAGAATAGGTATGTATGCCCAAGTGTGTCCCCTTGGGGAGCACCCATTTGTTTGTAAATAAAAAGCATGGAACTCTAAGGTTGTGTATTGTTTTTAGATAGTTGAACAAGGTTGTTGTGAATAATAAATACCCTCTTCCTAGAATTGCTGACTTGTTCGATCAACTAATAGGATAAAATATTTTCTAAAAGACATATTTTGAGATCTAGTTACCATCAAGTGAGGATAAAATATGAACACATTAGAAACAAAACAGTTAGGACTAGGTATGGTCATTATGAGTTTGTGGAGGTTCCATTTCGATTAAAAAATGCACTAGCTACATTTATCTGTCTTATGAATGGAATTTTCAGGAAGTATTTGGATAATTTTTCCATTGTTTTCATTGATGACATTCTTATTTATTCTCATACAGAGGAAGAGCATGCCAAAACACTTGAAAAAAGTGTTGGAAGTGTTGAGGGAACATTACATTTATGCCATGTTTATTAATTTTTCATTTTACGATAACCAAATCCATTACTTGGGTCATATTATTTTGGAGGCAGGGGTAGTGGTGGATCCAAAAATGATAGAATCTATAATGGGATGGCGTACACCCTAGAATGTGTATGAAGTCAGATCCTTTATGAGGTTGGTTGGGTATTAGAAGAGCTTCATTGAGGATTTTTAAATGTTAGCACATCTAGTTACCTTAGTGCAAAGGAGGGGAATTATATTCTGATGGATGCCACAGTCTGAAGAAATTTTTTAGTGACTAAATAAATTGTTAACTAGCACATCGATTCTCAAGATTGCTAACCCCAATGAAGGATTTGAAGCATGCACATATGCTTGTCTAGAATGATTCGATGGAGTTTCCATGTACCGAGGGGAGGTGATATGTTATGAGTCTAGGAATATTAAGGAGCATGAGAAGAAATATGCCACACATGAATTGGAGCTTACTTCCATTCTCTATGCATTGACAATATGGAGACATTACCCCATGGGCAGGAAATTTAAGGCAAGAGTAGATCATAGTGGATTAAAGTATTTATTTGAGAAATAATATTTAAATGCTAAGAAGGAATAATGGCTAGAATTCATGTGCGAATTTGAATTTGAAATCAAGCATATCAAGGATAAAGGCAATAAATTGGATGATTCATTTAGTTGGAGAATGCATGATAGATTATGTGTTACCATTTTATACTTGTTTGTGTGTCCATTATGTTTTTCATGTATCTTTATTAAAGAAATGTGTGCTTGATCCTAACCATATAATTGATTGGGATGTGATTTAGGTGGAACCAAAAAGAGATATTCTGGTTCAACCATTGCTTGTCCTCGACTGGAAAGTAGGGATAATGTTAAGGACCCATACTTATTTAAAAGTGTATAAACCTTGGCAAATCTTACCAATTCTCAAAATGTAAACAATGAAATATTTGGCGATATTTTTATAAAATTGTTTTAGTTTCTAAGGATTTTATATTGTTTATATAGTATTTTGGCGATTTTTAGAGTGAAAAAAGTTTACCTCATCAAAATTGGGTGAAATGGGGCTTCAAAAAATGCAAATTGGCGAATCGTTTTTTGGAAAAAAACATGGAAACATATTGCATGGGCTAAATTCACCCCTCAAATTATCCTTGCTGGAAAGTCACATTATTGAGGAACAGGGCCACCATATAGGTAAAGGTCTAATGGACCCACTACAGTACTAAAGAAATGACATGGGAGCTAGAGGATGCAATGTGATAGGCATACCCATAATTATATTGAAGTTTTTTTTTCAATGTAATGTATATAGTGCTAGTATGCATCGAGGATGGTGCATAAAATAAGGGGGGGGATGTAACACCCCCAATTTTACCCCATAATTGTAAACTTTATATTTTTTAGGTAAAGGATGGAACCCAAGAAAAAATGGTTAGGTTGACCAAAACACTGTAATTATGTACATATTTAATATTAATGTAAAATATATGACAACTGTAGGGAAGGAAGGACAAAGATGAGATGGGGGGATATGATTCCATAAGAGGGAAAGAGATAGTGGGATAAGGGGAAAGAATACCATGGAGGTATTA
Organism: Larix kaempferi; assembly: GCA_027924585.1. Taxonomy (NCBI): domain Eukaryota; kingdom Viridiplantae; phylum Streptophyta; class Pinopsida; order Pinales; family Pinaceae; genus Larix; species Larix kaempferi. Next base: position 6,897,110 of record BSBM01000120.1, on the reverse strand, counting down.
TCTTAGATCCTTAATCATAGCCTTAGCCTTAGTTATTAATCCAAGTCCCTAAACCTTCATTAAGGATTATGAGTTGATGAAGCCACATGGTAGCCTTGAACCATGTGAATAAAAAGGGAGAGTTGAGTTGGAGAAGGGGATTTTTCTTCATATTCATTATTCTTTGTATTTTTTGGGAATACACATTAGGGGAAACAGATAGTGGTTCGTACCTTACTTAAAATTGATGAGAATTTTACCTAGAAGTGGTATTACAAGACTAAAAATGGTATATGTAATATATCCATGCATTAACATATGCAAAAAATAGTGCATGATAGGAACATGTACTGTAGTTGTGTGTCTTATAGACCCATTTCAAAGACTTCCTATCCAGATTGTACTGGAGTGTTGATGGGGAACTAGAGGCCACTGAGGGATTGTTATCCGAGAAGTGGCTAGTTTGTGACATTGTGTTGGTTGATGGGGAACAAGATTTGAGGTTTGGGATAGTTATGGAAGGGGTTCTACAACAGGGGTAGCTGTAAAAATTAGTCACAATAGATCTAATGAACAAGTAAATCAATCACAACAAATGCACATAGAAAATATGGTGTAAAACTGTGCAAAACATGCATCAGTGATCAATATCCCAGTAAGGGTGAATGATTACAATAGAATAAAGTAACAATAACTGAGCAATTTGAATTGCCTAAGGAGGTCATTCGAATAATTGAATGGATTAGCTTGACTCCAACTAGGAGTCCTCATCATCAATCAGTGGTGGTCATCAATGCACAAGAACCAGTCATCCAGGTGTCATCCTGAGTCTAACTGAGTGTAACATGTGTAACTGAAGTGTGTATCACTGATATAGGGAAGTGGGATTAGTGGAGGGCGCATGGGAGGCTAACTGAAGTCAGAACAAGTCATCTAGTCAATATGGAGGTCCAACGGAGTCAAACAGTCAGTCGGGAGTGAAACTAGCCTCAGATCAGGGAGAATCGGAGCTAACTGAGTGTAATTGAAGTGGTAGGTGAAGAAGTGCACCCTTCTTTGGCAGTAGGTGAGAAGTGGGTGCCTTCATGACTACGAGGGCTAAAGAACTGATGTAAGAAGTTCCTGGGTGCTAGAATAAGGTGGCTAAGGTGCTGGAGGCATCAACCTGGTGACTGGGATGCATGCAAAGTGCATGCAAACCCTAGAATTTGCATGCAAACCCTAATTGCATGCAAGATCCTAAAAAAGATGATGTGGATATCCAAACACCCCCTCTCAAGCTAGACTATGATGCGCAAAAAAAAATAATGTGGGGCCCTGGTAACTAAGACCAAATGTCACCCCAATACAATAATCCAAAAAATGTTGAAAATAAACTAAGTGAGGAAAGAGGGAAAACCCAGTGGGAAGAAAGCCTCCCCTCAAGATAAAGCATTATAATGGATCAATCTGTCTCCACCATGATGGAACTCACCACCAACAGTGAATGGAGGTAAGAGAACTTCTTCTCAGTGAAGCTCTTGGTGAAGATGTCTGCAATTTGCTCATCAGTAGGGCAATATTGCAGAATGATGGTGCGATCATGCACCAAATATCAAATGTAATGCATATGAATCTCAATGTGTTTGGTCCTCTGCCACTATAATGGATCTATGGATATCTTGATAGCACTTTGATTGTCACAAAATAGGACATTCGAAGTAGTGCAACCAAAACCAAACTCGGAAAGAATACCCTGCAACCAAACTGCATGAATGCAGGCATTGCCTGCCCCTCGATACTCTGTCTCTGCTAAAGAAAGTGCAATGGATGCCTGCTTTTTGCTGGACCAACAAATAGTACCATGACCAATCATGAAAACATAATCAGAAGTGGATTTCCAATCAATGCTATCACCTGCCCAATCTGAATCAGTAAAACCAATGAAATCAAGCTTAGAATCTGCGGCATAATGTATGCCAAAATGTCTCGTACCTTGCACATACTGCAAGATCCGCTTGGCTGCTCGCCATTGAAGCTCATGGGGATGCTGCATATACCTTGACACGGCACTCATGGCATATGAAATATCAAGCCTTGTGTGTGTCAAATAAAGTAGTGAACCAATCAACTGTCGATACATACTGCAATCTGCAAGCGGTGTAGAATCTCCCTCCTCAAGACTGATTCCTAAGAGGAATGGGAATGGGGCTGCCTTACATTCAACCATATTAAACTTCAATAACAGGTCGGAAGCATATTTTTTCTGAGATATAGTGATCCCATCAAAATTTTGAGCTATCTCCAAGCCCAAAAAGTGACTCAGCAAGCCCAAATCGCTCATGTCAAAAGCTAGATTTAAGGCAGTTTTTAGCTTGTTTATTGAAGTAAGAGTCCTACTAGTAATGAGAAGATCATCAACATAAAGTACAATAACCAAAAAATTACCTTTAACTTGCTCAAGATACACATTCGGATCAGATTTGCATCTTTGGAAATTCTAAGAAAGAAGGAAGGAGTCCATCTTTGCATACCAAGCTCTTGGGGCCTGTTTTAACCCATACAAAGATTTCTTCAATCTGCAAACTAATGATGGATCTGATGTGTATCCCTATGGTTTCTACATATATACCTCTTCAGCAAGGTATCCATGTAGAAATGCACTCTTCACATCCATATGGTGCACTTTCGAGTGCTTGGATGCGGAAATAGCCAAAATAAGGCAGATGGAATCCATCTTTGCAATCGGTGCAAAGGTCTCAGTGTAGTCCACTCCTTGGACTTGGGAGAAACCTTTTGCCACCAAAAGTGCTTTGTATTTGCTGATAGATCCATCAGAAGCAACTTTCATGCGGTAGACCCATTTACACTTCACTAATTTTCTTCCAGGTGGAAAAGAAACTAGCTCCCATGTATTGTTCTTTTGAAGAGAACTGTACTCTTCATCCATGGCACTTTTCCATCTCGGATCTCGATGGGCAGAATAGTATGATGTGGGATCTGAACCAGCCATCAAATAAAAAATCTCAGGAATTAATGGATTAGAAATAGAAAGAGCCATACCTTCTCTTTGAAAGTTTGCTCTTGTTCGTCTCGGATCAGTAGGATTTCCAGGTTTGAACCAGCAGATTGAAGAGTGTTTTGGGCCCACTTTGGTAACTGAGGAGGATCATAATGGTCAGACTCCGAACCTGATATGTCATGATCATCATGTGCTTCTAAGATATCATAAATATCATAAATCATACCTTCATTATCACCGCACGGATATTCTTTTGGTGAAGGCGGTGAATCAGCAGTCTCTTCCTCGACTAGTTGCAATTCTTGAAGCGATTCTTCAAATTGCACACTGCGCTCTATGAATATATTTTTAGATCTGATATCCATGAGTTTATATGCTTTTCATTCTTCCCCATATCCTATCAGTATGCACTCAATACTTTGTGGATCCAAAGCTCATCTCTTCTTGGAAGGAATTCTAGCCCATGCAGTAGAGCCAAAAACTCTCAAATTTGACACATCCGGTTTGTGACCAAAGAATGCCTCGAAAGGAGTCATACCTTTCACAAATGAATGTGGAACATGGTTCTGTATGTATGCAGAAACATTGATTGCTTCAACCCAAATATTTGCAGCCAAACCTTTTGATTCAATCATGCATGTATCCATCTCTTTCAGTGACCGATTTTTCCTTTCCGCTACACCGTTCTGCTGGGGTGTGTAGGGAACTGTATGTTGGATCTGAATTCTGCTTTGGGAAAAAGTTGTAGCAACTCAACCTTGATATATTCTCCACCATTATCATATCTAAGAGCTTTGATCTTGCTCTTAGTGGCAGTCTCAATAGAAGCCTTAAAATCCTTGAATTTTCCAAGCACTTCTGACTTGTTTTTGAGAAAGAATACCCATGTAAAGCAGGAAAAATCATCAATAAATGTCAAAACATACCTTCAACCATTTAATGACGTATGGGGAAGCGGACCACTGATATCAGAATGTATCAACCCCAAAACTGTAGAAGCTCTGCTAGCTTTGCCGCGGTCGAATCTGTGCTCGGGGTGCTTCCCAATAATGCAACCAGTGCATATTCCCTTCGAGGAACGGAGTTGTGGAAGACCATATACCATAGAATTTTTTGATAGCAGCAGCAAATAATTATAATTAAGATGTCCAAATATTTCATTCCAAATCCTACTAACCTCATTACCATGTGTGCGAAGAGCAGTGGGCTTTGCAAGCGGAATAAAGTGTGAAAACTCATAGCATTTTGCAGTGTGGTTTGCCTTTTCGAATGCAACAAGTCTTCCACTTTTGATATCAGAAATTTCAACTGTATTAGGGCTGAATGTAACTTTCTTCGGTTCACCAGTGTGTGTCATTTGATACACAGAAAGAAGATTTGAAGCCAAGGAAGGCACATAGAGAACATTCTGAAAGCTTCCAGGATCTACATGAATCGTACCTTTGCTCTTTGAAGAAATTTTTGAGTCATCTCCCAAATGGATGGGGATGGAGCTGTTTGGATCGAATGAAGAAAAAGAATCAATATTTGCAGCCATATGATTCGATGCACCGAATCTATCAAGAGAGTAGTGGGCTTCGAAACAGTTGCCATGAGTGCTTGTCCTCTTTCACGATCATCATTCCAATCCTTCTTCCTTGCACCGTCAGGAAGACTTATGTTGTTATTTTCCAAAAGGAGGGCCATTTGATATATAGTCTTCTTCATACATGAACTTTTGGGATGAAAGCCACGGTTGCAATAAGTACATTTAGATTTTTGGTTACCTTCTTTGCCCTTTTGCTTGAACTTTGAACTAGATGGTGCATCCGTCTGTTTTTCTTTCTCTCTTTGCTTGTGAGGTTCGAATTTGGGCTTCTCCTTCTTTTGCTTTCCTTTACCATTCGAGATATTGGGTCCTTGAACATATAGAGCTGAATCTTTGGAGCTTACGGACCCCATTTTAATCAACTTGTCATGCTCTTTTGTGACGGACTCAATGAAGGCATTCAAGGTAGGCATCTTCCAATTTGGGGTAGTTAGCCAACCGGAATTGAAAGTAGAGACAAATACTGAATAATCTTTACCAAGATTGCTGAGAATGGAGAGGATCAATTGTTTATCCTCTTTGATAACTCCATTGTTCTTCAACTGCATGTTCAAGTTCTTGAATTTTGTGAAGAATTCATTAATGGTCTCGAAATTCTCAAGACTAAGGGCAATCAATTCATTCTCTAATTGAAAATCCCTAAGCTCGTCCTGCTTGCCAAATAGTGTTTCAAGTTGCTCCCATATAGCTTTTGGATTCTTCAATCCGTTGAGATGGAAGTGAAGATATTTGGATATGGAGAGACAAAGAAGACCATAAGCTTCATCAAGCTTGTTGTAGTGTTTGGTTCTATCTGACAAGGTGTTTGGCTCCAATTCAAGACCAAGAGTGACTCGGTAGTAACCTTTTGAACGTAATATTATCTCCATATCATTTTTCCAATCAAAATAATTGAATGGGGTGAGGATAGGATTTGAAGAAGAGTATTCCATTTCTAGGAGCGAGTGCACACTGATGTAGATAAGCTTGCAAGGGCAGAGTAGCCTATGAAAATGATGGAGACAATAACCTGCAAATCACAATAAACCAAGAACAATGAGGTCATACAATCCACCCTTTTAGAGTTGCATCACACCTGGGATTGGAGATCAAACAATGTTGAATGGGTCCAATGTATCAGATCCAGGATTTATGTGGAATCTGAAGCTTCTGGAGTGGTATTGGATGTATTTTCAAGCTTTGCATGCATAGGAGCGAATGCCCTTGAGATCTTTCATGCCAAAACTTTTTGTAATTTTTGAGCAATTCACTCAAATCTTCTTGTAGAAACACCTATAGAAAAGAGATCTTGTCCCTGCAATGGCTCTGATACCATGTAAAATTAGTCACAACAGATCTAATGAACAAGTAAATCAATCACAACAGATGAACATAGAAAATATGGTGTAAAACTGTGCAAAACATGCATCAGTTCTCAATATCCCAGTAAGGGTGAATGATTAGAATAGAATACAGTAACAATAACTGAGCAATTTGAATTTCCTAAGGAGGTCATTCGAATCACTGAATGGAGTAGCTTGACTCCAACTAGGATTCCTCATCATCAATCAGTGGTGGTCATCAATGCACAAGAACCAGTCATCCAGGTGTCAATTTGAGTCTAACTGAGTGTAACATGTGTAACTGAAGTGTGTAGCACTGATATAGGGAAGTGGGATCAATGGAGGGCACATGGGAGGATAACTGAAGTCAGAACAAGTCATCTAGTCAATCTAGAGGTCCAACGGAGTGAAACAGTCAGTCGGGAGTGAAACTAGCCTCAAATCAGGGAGAATCGGAGCTAACTGAGTGTAACTGAAGTGGAACTGCAGTGGTAGGTGAAGAAGTGTGCCCTTCTCTTGTAGTAGGTGAGAAGTGGGCACCTTCATGACTAGGAGGGCTAAAGAACTGATGTAAGAAGATCCCGTGTGCTAGAATAATGTGGCTAAGGTGCTGGAGGCATCAACCTGGTGACTGGGATGCATGCAAACCCTAGAATTTGCATGCAAACCCTAATTGCATGCAAGATCCTGAAAAAGATGATGTGGATATTCGAACAGTAGCATGAGATTTCAGTTGAGCATAAGTCTAACTATGATCCATATGGATATTGGTGGCCACCCAACTATTCTATTGAACACTTATTCTTGGGCTGACCTAGGTTCGACGGAGTTATCACAACAACAACAAAACCCCTTTCACTGGCCATTTTGGCATCGACCTGTGACCAGGATGAAATCTCACCCGAAGTGAAGGATGGGGAGGTACATAATCAGGTTTCTGTAATCATGGTGATGTGCCGATGTGGTTATCAACCTTGCAACACATCCCCTACTTAAATATACTAACAAGACAATATAAACAAATGACTTCACACTTCGCAATTGTCAATAGCCTACAGAACTACGCTGAATCTGTAAGTTTTAAACCTTAACAGTGAAGTACAAACATATATCGATTCTTAAGCATTTACAGAAAATACACAATGGCACACACATTACACAGAGATTTTCACCTGGAAACCCTTAACCGGGAAAAAACCAGCAAAACTTAGAGCCGCATAGCTCCTTTCTCATTATATGTTTATTTTACATGTACAATACAATAAATGGTATTCTGCAGCATCTAAAACCCTAATTCGTTTACCCGAATTAGGTTACAACCCTAATTCCTTTTACCGGAATTAGATAGAGTACAATGGGTCGAAAATCGCGAAAAAGCAAAAAGCAACCCAAAAAAAAATTTTGCGCTCCGCGCGGACTCCGGGGGCCTAACGGCCCCCTCCGTGTCGTTTCGGAACCTAACGGTCCGAAACGAAGGGGGTGGGCCCTGTCGGGCTACCCCCCCCTCTAAACCCCCCCCCTCCGGACGCGCCCGGCGCAGGCGAATCGAAGGTGCCGTAGGGATCGTGTTGTACACGCAGCGACCATGTGAAGAGATATAACATACCCAACATTCTCCCACTTGTTGTTCTCTTCACATACAGGAGAAATTTATGACTTCAACAATTCAGGGCAACAATGCCCATGTTCTCTTTGCACCAAGAGAACTTCTGAGTACTCACAGACTTTGTCAAAGAGTCTGCAACATTTACCAAAGTGTCAACCTTTTCCAGCAACACTTTGTTCTGTTCAACCATGTCTCTGACGAAATGGTACTGCACATCAATGTGCTTTGTCCTCGAGTGATAAGCAGGGTTCTTTGCCAGAAATATTGCACTTGAGCTATCACAACCAATTTTTACTGCATTCTGAACAAAACCAATACCTGAACACAATCTTTGCAACCATACAGCTTCCTTACTTGCATGGGTAGCTGCCATGTATTCAGCTTCTGTAGTTGAGAGTGCAACTACAGCTTGTCTTCTACTCATCCAACTGATTGCTCCTCCAAATAGATTAAAAACGTAGCCACTTGTAGATCTTCTGTGATCAAGATCTCCAGCCCAGTCAGCATCAGCAAATCCTTGTATATCTATCTCTCTGTTTAGACCGGGTCTTCCTTGGTAGCAGATTGCAGAATCTGTAGTGCCACGCAAATACCTGAAGACCCTTTTTACTGCAGTCCAATGTTCCTTTCCTGGTTTTGACATGTATCTACTCAAAACTCCCACTGCATGGGCTATATCTGGTCTAGTACAGACCATGGCATACATCAGACTGCCAACTGCACTAGCATATGGAACATGAGACATGTCCTCTACCTCTTCTTGTGTAGTGGGACACTGTTCTGCAGATAACCTTACACCTACAGGAATGGGCACCTTCACTGGTTTGCTTTCCTGCATATTAAATCTCTTCAATATCGTTTCAACATATTTCCTCTGATTTAACCAGAGTTTCCTGTTTTCACGATCTCTTTTTATTTCCATGCCCAAAATGAAATTTGCAGCACCAAGATCTTTCATGTCAAATTCAGATGACAGCTGATTCTTGACATCCTTGATGATTTCTTTGTTGTTTCCAATTAGCAACATATCATCAACATACAATATTACATAAATAAAATGATCACCAATTAGCTTAAAATAAACACAGTGATCAGCTTTGCTTCTTGAGAAACCAAGTCCCAGTATATAAGTATCAAATTTTTGATACCACATTCTGGGAGATTGTTTCAAACCGTAGAGAGACTTTTTCAGCTTACAGACAAGCTCCTTTCTTCCTTTCACCACAAACCGTTCTGGTTGCTTCATATAGATCTCTTCATTAAGATTTCCATGTAGGAAAGCCGTCTTTACATCCATCTGTTCTACTTCAAGATCAAAAGCAGCAGAAATAGATAAAAGGAATCTAATAGAAGTCAATTTTGCAACAGGTGAAAAAATCTCACCAAAATCGATGCCCTCAATTTGGGAGTAACCTTTCGCAACTAGTCGAGCCTTGTACTTCTCCACTTTACCTGCTACATTTAACTTCTTCTTGAATACCCATTTGCTTCCAATAGGCTTTCTTCCTTCTGGCAACTCAACCAGATCCCATGCCTCATTTTTGTCCAAGGCATCCATTTCTTCTATCATGGCCTTCTTCCATAGTTTACTATCTTCTGAATCCATTGCCTCTTTAGCAGTTCTAGGATCATCATCAGTAATAGATAACACAAAATTAGAACGAAAATCAGGGGGACTGTACCTTTCAACTTGCCTTCTTTCTCGGTCAGATCTCCTCAATACCGGAGTCTGTGGATCCGCCTCTTCATCTGATTCAGACGATTCTGCCTCCTCATCTGATTCAGACGAATCTGGTTCCTCAAAAGAGTCACCTCTTTCATCCTTGATATCAAAGTGTAGCTTCTCTGAATCCTTTTCCTTTGGTACATCCTCAATCCTGGAAGTGCTTTCAACTTCTCTGAAGATCACATCTCGACTGTAAACTGTTTGCCTTTTTACTGGGTTCCACAGCTTGTAACCTTTCACTCCATCCTTGTAACCAATGAAGATACATTTTTCCGCCTTATTATCCAACTTGCTCCTTTTCTCCTTTGGAACATGTACAAAAGCATCACACCCAAACACTCTGAGATGAGAGAGAGAGGGTTTCTTACCAGTCCAAACCTCATGAGGTGTCTTGTCAACCAACGCTGATGTGGGTGTCCTATTCACTAGGTAACACGCAGTGTCAACAGCTTCTGCCCAGAATTGTTGTGCTAGCCCTGCACCACTGAGCATACTCCTTGCCTTTTCCATCAATGTCCTGTTCATCCTTTCTGCAACCCCATTCTGTTGAGGTGTGTATGGAGTAGTCTTTTGCCTTGCTATTCCACACGTTTTACAGAACTCCTCAAATTCACTTTCACAGAATTCTCCACCGTTATCTGTTCTGAGTACTTTTATTTTCTTCTCAGTTTGATTCTCTACAAGAGCCTTAAATTCTTTGAATCTATTAAAAACCTCAGATTTCTTACGCAGGAAATAAATCCAAGTTTTCCTTGAGAAATCATCTATAAATGAAACATAATACACAGATTTACCAAGTGATGGAACAGGCACAGGTCCAAAAACATCACTGTGTATTAACTCTAAGATTCCTTTAGCTCTTACAACACCAGATGAGAATCTTACTCGATTCTGTTTACCATATAAGCAATGTTCACAGAAATCAAAATCTAATGTGAAATCAGACATGCCTTCAGCCATACTTTTACCTTGTAATAGTCGAAGACCCTTTTCTCCAATATGTCCCAGCCTTCGATGCCATAGCGATGTCTTCTCACTAGAGACAGTAAGGACTCTGTCTCCTTCATTTTTACCCTCAGAAACAATAGTGCTGTTACATCCATTTTTGAAGGTGCTTCCCAACAACTTGTATAGAGTTCCAATCCGAACTCCCCTCATCAACACCAATGACTCTCGAACCATTTTGCATGTGTTCTTTTCAAATAGAGTTTTCACACCTGCATCATCCATTTTACTTACAGATATAAGGTTTCTAGCCAACTTTGGAATGTGCAGAACCCCGGGAAGAGTTTTAACCCTTCCATCTTTGAGCAGTAGCTTGACCTTTCCTCGACCTATGATTTTCGCTACCGAGTTGTCTCCCAGAAATACATCTCCTCCATCATACTTTTCGTATTCAGAAAACCACTCCCTGTGGGGAGTCATATGATAAGACGCACCTGAGTCAATCAACCACGAATCATGCTCTGCATGTGTACTTGAAGATGCCAGATACACATCTCCTCCTTCCTCTGTAGATTCTTTCCCATCTGCGGATGGAGCGTCATTAGGTCCTCTACTTTTATCAGTAATTTTCGATTTACAATCCTTCTTGTAATGCCCAGCTTTTCCGCACTTCCAGCATTTTCTTACAGAAGGTCCTGGAGATTTAGATCTCCCTCTAGATTTAGATCTACCACCTGAAGACTTATTTTTAGATCTGTCTCCAGGGCGACCTCTTACAAATAAGGCATCCTTGGCTGAACTATCTATGGATTTCCGCCTCATTTCCTCCGATAGTAGGGATGCAACCACATCATCGAAGTTTAGTGTGGTTGCATTACTCCCAATAGCTATGACCAGATTATCCCATGAATCTGGCAAAGAGCACAACAGACTAATACACTTTTCATCATCATCAAGTTTAATACCAACAGATGTCAACTGACTTACCAGAGTATTGAAGGCGTTTAGATGCTCTGAAACAGAGTCTCCATCAGTCATCCTCAGAAGGTACAATTTCTTTCGCAGAAATAACTTATTTACCAGGGACTTTGACTGATACAGACTTCCCAGTTTATCCCATAGCTTCTTTGCAGTGTCTTCTCCAGATACGTTCACCAATACCGAATCTGCAAGGCAAAGACGAATAGTGCTCCTTGCTTTCCTTTCCAGCTTTTCCCATTCTTCTTTTACCGCACCAGAGGGCATGGTACCTGGATCTACTGCGATCCATTGTTCTCTATCTACCAGAAGATCTTCCATCTTGAGCTTCCATAGCTCAAAGCTATGACCATTAAATTTCTCAATCTCGAATCTAGAACTGCTCGCCATTCTTTAAACAAAGAATAAATCACCGCTGCAAAGCTCCCACTGAAACCAGGTTTATCACAAATCCAAGATCGAGCCAAACCCCTGGAAACAAAGGCGTCCCTCTGAACCCAAAATTGCTCTGATACCAAATGTAAGTTTTAAACCTTAACAGTGAAGTACAAACATATATCGATTCTTAAGCATTTACAGAAAATACACAATGGCACACACATTACACAGAGATTTTCACCTGGAAACCCTTAACCGGGAAAAAACCAGCAAAACTTAGAGCCGCATAGCTCCTTTCTCATTATATGTTTATTTTACATGTACAATACAATAAATGGTATTCTGCAGCATCTAAAACCCTAATTCGTTTACCCGAATTAGGTTACAACCCTAATTCCTTTTACCGGAATTAGATAGAGTACAATGGGTCGAAAATCGCGAAAAAGCAAAAAGCAACCCAAAAAAAAATTTTGCACTCCGCGCGGACTCCGGGGGCCTAACGGCCCCCTCCGTGTCGTTTCGGAACCTAACGGTCCGAAACGAAGGGGGTGGGCCCTGTCGGGCTACCCCCCCCTCTAAACCCCCCCCTCCGGACGCGCCCGGCGCAGGCGAATCGAAGGTGCCGTAGGGATCGTGTTGTACACGCAGCGACCATGTGAAGAGATATAACATACCCAACAGAATCATTGTTGTCTTCACCAATTAACTATGTATTAATCATACTTATTGTTACTTCGAAATATTCATGCACTTGTATTCCATTTACTTAAAATATGATTACCATTCACATACATATGAAAGCAAATACATAAATGCATCATACTTGTATACAAAACATGCCATAAACTCATACACATAACACATAGATTTACGTGGTTCACCCCCAGGTGAGAGCTACATCCATAGGAATTGTTCTTATATTACTTGGAAGGGTAACAATTTCAATCTATGCACTCAGCTGTAGACTCTTATATGCAATCATATCTCTACACACTCAGTTGTAGAGTCTGTTCTCTCTTTGTTCTCTCTTGGTTCTAACCAACAAAACCCAAAAACTAACCCGACCAACTCTTCCTTATAAACAAATACCCATATATATAGATGTGCATGAAGGTCACATATTATAATGACTATGGGACAACCCCCATAGTACCCAAAACCCAAAAACCCCACGTGGTTCTCCTGTAGACCACGCTAAGCTTTAACTTTGTTGTCCCTTTGGCGCCACTTATTCTGAGTTTGACGCTTCCTCTGACAGCGCAGTTCTGAATTCTGCAGTGGCGTGTCCTTTACACCATTATGCTTCTTTACTTTCTGTTCCTATAGTAGTTAGGTCATCACTCTTCCTTTAACTGCTTCAACCACTTCTGGCTGTTCTTAGTACTTCATCTTTACTAAGGAAACCTGTCATTTCTTCTCAGTTATACTTCGCTCCATACCCTCTTCCCAGGATTTGCGGAGTCTCTTATCTCCCAAAAATAGTCAATGTCAGGCCTCACCTAACTATACTTTGCATTCAAAACTTACTTTACTTGGGATACACCCAACATACTCCACTGGCTCAAAATATTTTTTCATTTTGGCAATTTTCTAGTAGTTTTTCTACCATTTTTCAAGTCTTGAACTTTTGGGGTCGTTTTGAGGCCCTAAATGATGTATTTTGTTATTGTAGTGACCCAAATGATATCCATATCCTATTTCTTGGATATAATCCACTAATGTACCCCTTTTCTAGGTCTTTCCAATAGTCTATTGAGTGTCGCAAACGAAGATCGTATGCAAAAGTTATAACCTTGGGAAGTTGACTGCTTAACTAACCACCTTGGGGCCACAAAATTTATGATGGTTCATCTCTTAGGGTTAGGTTTTTGGGTTTTTAGGGTTCTTTCCCTCTTGCTTAAAATAAATATTATTTTTTGGCCTCTTTTTGTATTCATGTCGTCGTGAATGAGCACAGTCATCACATCTCTTTTCAGAGATAAGCTACCACCATTCTAGATGCTTTATTTTACATTTTTTTTTGTTTCTTCCATTTAATAGAATTTGTGTTTACTTTATCACTATGTTCCTTGCACTATATTTTTGTATGTGGTTCTATATATTTTCTTTTATTTCTTTCTCACATAAATCCATATCAGTGGTATCAAAGTGGTCTACTCTTTCGTTATTTCATCATACATGTTTTGGACGAGGTCGGAATATAAACAGTTGGGCCTTGAACTATTTTATCTTGAGAAATACTTCTCTTAGTGGACCAACTTAAATACATCCATGGCTGAGGAAAAATTAGATGATGGAGTATGATATCCTGTCAAGATGTTGCTCGAAGAATCCATTGCATGAAAAAGGAACAAGATGATGAATCATTTCACCCAAGTCCTTCGACAAATGCTAGCAACACCAAAGGGATCATCAAACATAAGCAGTCACTTTGGAGGAGCCACACCCTTCAAGGTACAAGTTAGCTTTGATATTAATGTATTTGAAGGTCAGATAGATGTTGATTCCCTAGATAAATGGATGAATTTGATAGAGGGATATTTCTTTATTTGTAATTTCTCCAGTATCGAAAATATCATCAGTATTTGCACTCCTTAAGGCGGTGCCCCATCTGAAATATTTGTGGGACACTTATTGTGAGCAATATGCCACAGACGACTGATATTTGGGGGAAATCCCACCTAGGAATATTTTGTGGAATTTGTTAAGAGGAAATGTTATCCCATTTACAACTATGACTACCAATACAAAAAATGGACCACTTTGCGATAGGAGAGGGGCAAAATGGTGTTGGAGTACACTAACAAGTTCCATACCTTGTTCACAAAGTTTGGTATTAGGCACTTTGAGTAACATCTAGTTTTGAAATATTGTTGTGGCCTACACAGGTACATCTAAACTGAAATGGAGTTTGTGGAAATCTTGTCATGTGCTTCTTATTGATATGATATCAAAATAAAGTAAAAATTTAAGCATAAGAATAAGCAGGAGTTTGGGTTTGTGAACCCACTGTAGAAGCAATGAAAAGGACACCTTGGGCCACATAAAAAAGGTACAAATTAAGGACAACCAACCCTAAGAAAACCAGTCCAAATCAAAAGCAAAGAAGGGTAATTTGAAGACAGAGAAGGACATTGAGAAATGGTTCGAGCTCCATATGATCACCTGGCACAACACTTATGAATGTCACTCAATGAATTCATTGGTGGATGATATCAAGGATTTAGAGTCAAATCCCAGTTTCGACTCTAATGTTGAACCGAACATCGCAGTCATAGACAAAGGAAATTGGATCCTCGATGCGTAACCCACTCTTACAATCACTACCACAAAGGTCCAACCCAATGATTCAAAGGAGTCAGTTGAAGGAGAATTCCTTTTCCACTCATAGATGTGGGTCGGTGGAACTACACTACATTTCACTATTGATAGTGGAATACAAAAGAACGTGATTTTTACAAATGTCTTCAAACAATTGAATTTGTCAACGACACCAAACCTGCAACCCTACAACAATGTGTGGCTCAACTAGGGATGTGACATCCATATTAGTCAACAAAATCACCTACCCTATGGAATCAATCCCTTTAAAGATAAGGCAATGTATGATGTTTCCCCGCTTGAAGTTTTTGATGTTATTTTAGGACAACCTGTTAGGAACCCATGTCAACCCTTCTCTTTACTATGTTAGTATATTGTTGTTGGACGCATATGCTTTGTAAGTCGTCCCGTAGTATTTGTTGATCCGTAGTTTATATTAGCCCATAGTATTGACCCATAGTATTGGACGCATATGCTTTGTAAGTCGTCCCATAGTATTATATGTCCCATGGTTTTGACTCATAGTATTGGGCATAGACTTAGTATATAAGTGTGTGTTGAGGTCATTGAAGGCACCGTGAAGTTAATTGTATTGAGCTTGCTCAAAGGAGGTTGCCCCCTCGAAGTGGCCCGTGATCAATATAAAAGTGATTCTGTTCTGTTATTTCTGATATCTTGTGTATTTGCATTAATTAATTATTGCAGGTTCATCTCATCTGGTATCAGAGCACTTTCCTTGGCACAAGTGGGAAATTTTTTTTTTTTGGGCGGCGACTTTCAGATCAATTTCTGAAACTTTCTGCACAAAATCAAAAAAAACCGATTGCATATCTGAATTCCTCTTTCAAAAATACGCATTTTCAAAAAAAAAAACATCTCATTTGGAGTTCTAAAAGTGGAGATATCGTGGATTTAAAATCAGCAATTTTTTAGAATTTCGGTGACAGCCGCGAAAATTGCGGCGAGAAAATCTTTTGACGGAGTGCCCAGATTTCTATTCCGCTTTCATGGGAAGAAGCAGAGTGGTTGTTCCAGTTCCGGAAACATGCTATAATAGAGATTCTGAGCAATATAGATCCAGTTTTTGAACATTGGGTGGAATTTCTGCCCAAATTTTTTCTGTTGCAGGTTCGGATCTGGGAATAATCCCTATCCGCTTAACTGTGGGAAGTACTTGGGCATAAGCCCTAAAACTCATTGTGAAGAGTACCACAGGAACCCCGAAGTAGCTGGCCCATTGAGAGGACCTGCCAGCGAAAAGGGCAACGACCCCTACCTGATTGACTAGTTCCCACCTGTGAGGTAAACCAAGAGCTGTCGTTTGTGGCAAAGCGGTTATCAGTTTTACCTGAGCCGTGGAGTGAGGGGTACTGCCCCAATACGCAAGCCGTCAGACAGCATTGGTGGCCGAGTGAAACCCCTGAACTGTTAGGAAGCCGCACATACTTGGGGTCCATATCTACTTTCAGCTGAACTATTGTCGATCACTGCTGCGCCGTTTCAGATCCATTTTGCAAGCCGTTCCAGATCCAGCCGTTCGGCGTTGTTCCAGATTCCTTCCGAGCCGTAGCCGCTCCAGTCTGTTCAAAAAAAAAAAGAATCCTGGTTATGGTTGTCACCCGTGCAGGAGCAACAAACATGGAGGAAGCACTTGCAGCCATCCAAGTCAAACTCCAGGATATGGATGAAAAATTTCTCAGCCTCCATCTTCAGCATTCAGCCATGAACAATACCAGACAGCCAGAATCTTTTGTAGCCACTGGGTTCTCTTCTTCTAGCAATTTTCGTGGGCCGAAGCTTGATTTTCCTCGCTTCAATGGTACTGATCCGACTGGATGGATATACCGGGCAGAACAATATTTCAGTCTGCATAATACTTTTGATGTTCAGAAAGTTCCACTTGCATCCTTTCATTTGGAACAGAAATCCCTTCAATGGTACCGTTGGTACATCAAAGCTCATCCCGAGCCAAACTGGACAGATTTTTGCCACCTCATTTTGCCGCGATTTGGTCCTAGTGCTTTTGACGACTTCACAGGAGCACTCACTAAACTTCACCAAACTGGCACAGTGCGAGAGTATCAGACGGAATTTGAGAAACTAGCTAATCACACAGAAGGATTGTCTGATGAATTCTACAGGAGTTGTTTTATTAGTGGTCTCAAGGATGAAATACGCTCAGAGGTCAAAATGTTTTGTCCCAACACAATGATGGAAGTCCTAGGGTTGGCTAAGCTGGCCGAGGACAAGATCGCAGCTCAACAACGCTCCAAACCCACCTTTGTTCCCTTCAGAAATATGGGTTCCCAACAACCTTCCATCACGCCTGCTCCTCAACCAACTCCTATCAAGCATTTGTCTGAAATAGAAATGCAGGCACGCCGAGAAAAAGGGCTTTGCTATAATTGTGATGAGAAATTCACTCGGGGACATAGATGTGTTCAACAAAAGCTCTATCTCTTGGATGTGGATTGTCTGCCTGCCTTAGAACTTGGTGAAGAAGCTACAGATACAGTAGATGATCAAGTCGACATTCAACACCTTCCTATTGACACCCCATCTCAGGACGACCCACCCGGGATCTCTCTCCATGCTGTAACTGGAGTCACCACCCCACAAACAATGCGAGTCAGGGGATACTTCAAGAAGCTCCCTCTTACCATCCTCATTGATTCTGGTAGCACTCATAACTTCATTGACCCTCGGATTGCCAAACAGGCTGATTGTTTTGTCCATCCTTGCTCCAACTTTGAAGTCATGGTTGCCAATGGGGGTACCTTACCTTGCAAGGGGAAGTGTCACAATGTGCGTATCTCTATGGAAGATTATAACCTACGCTCTGACATGTTTGCCTTGTCCTTAGGCGGATGTGATGTGGTTTTGGGCGTTCAATGGTTACGCACACTTGGCCCCATCTTATGGGATTTTGCGGAACTTTGGATGCAGTTCAAAGTCAAAGGGGCACAACACAAATTTATGGGCTTACAACCAGGGTCTCTCTGCATCATCAGTTCACATCGCCTGGAAAAAATCCTTAAGAAGAATTCACATGGTGTCATCGCTCAGCTCAATTCCATTCAGATGCACCCATCAACAGTCTCCACTACTTCCTTGGATAGATATGCAGGTATCTTTGTTGAACCAATGCGCTTGCTGCCTTCAAGAGACCTTTCCAGTAAGAATGTACCCACATCTACCTCTCAGCCGGAAATGATGGCTATTTTGCATGCAGTACAGAAGTGGCAGCCATACCTATTAGGGAATTATTTCTGCATCAAGACTGATCTCCCGAGTCTGGAAATTTTTTTGGAACAATGGGTCTCCTCCCTAACACACCTGCAATGGGTTATCCAACTCATGGGTTGTCCCTATGTGATCACTTACAAGAAGGGTAAGGACAATATGGTGGAAGATGCTCCTTCTCGCACAATTGATGACCCAGTTTCTCTTACAGCTCTTTCTCTGCTTGTTCCAAATTGGTTGCAATATGTTCAACAGGGCTATCTCTTCTATGAACTCCATGCTTCTTCATCAACAGGGCACTCTGGGTTCTGCAAAATGTATGACCGGGAACAATGTAACTTCTTTTGGTCGGGACTAAAAATGATAATTCAACAGATGGTGGCTGACGATGATACTTTCCAAGTCAATAAGGGGGAAACGACACTCCTTTCGGGATTGCTCAAACCTGTGGCCATCCCTACACAGCTTTGGCCAACTATTTCTATGGATTTCCTAGCAGCGCTCTGGTGGTACAATACCACATCTCAAAGGACACCATATGAAGCAGGCTATGGAACAACACCGCCTGTTCTTCTTCTATACACCCTTAGCAGCTCTCCAGTTCAGGAAATTGACTCGGTTCTTCGACACCGCGATCAGATTCTTCTCATTCTGCAGGACAATCTTCACATGGCCAGAATTCGCCTGAAACAACAAGCCGATCAGCACCGTTCTGAGCGCATTTTCCACGCAGCTGACAGGGTTCTTCTTCATCTACAGCCTTCCAAGCAATCCTCCTTGACACTCCAAAGGCGTCAGTGGCCCGAAATCCAAACCGAGGATGCTACCGAGGAACCACTCCTTCAGATTCTGCAGCAATTTCTCCAACCAAAGCTTTGAGGACAAAGCTTTTTCTAAGGGAGAGGGGATGTTAGGAACCCATGTCAACCCTTCTCTTTACTATGTTAGTATATTGTTGTTGGACGCATATGCTTTGTAAGTCGTCCCGTAGTATTTGTTGATCCGTAGTTTATATTAGCCCATAGTATTGACCCATAGTATTGGACGCATATGCTTTGTAAGTCGTCCCATAGTATTATATGTCCCATGGTTTTGACTCATAGTATTGGGCATAGACTTAGTATATAAGTGTGTGTTGAGGTCATTGAAGGCACCGTGAAGTTAATTGTATTGAGCTTGCTCAAAGGAGGTTGCCCCCTCGAAGTGGCCCGTGATCAATATAAAAGTGATTCTGTTCTGTTATTTCTGATATCTTGTGTATTTGCATTAATTAATTATTGCAGGTTCATCTCACAACCATATATATGGAAACATCATTATGTGCATGAATCTAGGCCTCATAGTGTAATTGTTACTTTGGTAAAGAAACTCTACAGGATACTTGAGACAATTCCCACCACTGGAATGTCTCTCATTATAGATAAGAAGTGTAGGAATTTAATCTCCCATACTAGGAAAGAATTTTGTGGTGTGTTAGAGCAATATTGTACCTTAGTACAAAAATCATTAATTAAATTATGATTATTTGGTGCTAAACTGGTTAATAATGCCTCCTAGGTGCGAAATTGGTTATTATTAAGTTGCCACGACTTGTATGGGATAGTGTAAACAAGATTACATGGTTTGGGCCAAAGTATGGGCCAAATAGGTGGTCAAACTAGTTGTTAAGCATGCTTATCCATGCATTTATTTCCCAGCATGTCTAAGGCACCTTCATCCCCTGTTTTAAGGGATCTAGTTTCACCAAGGGAACCCATACACTGAATCTAGTCTTTTATCCCATTTTTGGCTACTTTTGGCCTATCCTAGCCTACCTAACTTCTACCCAACCATATCTTTCACATGTGTGAGCTCCATCTTGGTTCCCCACTCCTACCCAGTATTCACATGCACAATTCAAACCTGTTTGGGTTATTTTGGAAACTATTTGGTCAACCTAGGGGGATTGGGATAAATCTAAGCTAGCTAAGTGTGGAAACTCCAAGTAAATATTTTTCCTTCCTATTTGTATATAAAGATGAACCAATCTATTTTGTAAGGTTAGATAGTTAATAATATCTCAAAATTTGATCATTTATGTTTTTTGGAATTTTAATCATTTGTTTTGTATTTTGATCATTTGTTCATTTTGTAACATGTTTGCACTTGTTTCTTGCTAAATGAGTGAAATATTTCAGCTACGAGGAATCCATGGTAGCTAGATCCTACTATGTCATAGATTTTACATGGTATCAGATCTCTTGGAACTACTATTCAAACTAGAGACTGTTTTAGTGGTGAGCCAAAAGCAGTGAGAAACCATAGAAGTCCCTAGAACCATTGCATTGAAGCCATTGGAGAAATCCATTAGAGTCTATCATGGGTGTGATGCTCTCCTGAATGTACCCACTATCAAACAGATTTCGAATCTATTAAGTGTAGATTCCTCCTAATTCTTGAGATTTTTATTTGCAGGTTTTCAAGATATTTTCAACTATTTCGATTGGAAGGCTAAAATGGTGATTTTGTTGAGATCAAAGGGTCTTTTCAGGATCACAATGGGCACAAAGGTTGAGCCAAATGTTGTTGTGGAGAAATCGAAGTTTTTTAACAGAATGGATGAAGCATTTGGACTCCTTTGCTTCAGTGTTTCGAGAGACCTCCTATTTCATGTGGAAAGTCTAGCTACACCCAATGAAGTTTGACTCAAGCTTGAGTCTCTATTTGGGAAGACTGATGAGATGAGAGGGCATCAACTTGAGAATGATTTGATCTCACTGAGTCCAAGCAATTTCGAATCCATCTAGGATTTCTTCACCAAGTTCAAGAACTTGGTCTTGCAAATCAAGCAATGTGGTATTGAGAATAAGGAAGAAGAGTTGATCTTGTCCATTCTCTCAAAACTGTGTCCTGAGTACTTAGGTTTTGTCTCTACATTCAACTCCACAAAGCTCATAGTTAGAAATTGGAAGATGCCATCTTTGGCTAATTTCATGGAGATGCTAACCCAAGAGCAAGACAAGTTGGTCTTGATGGAACCATCAAGTAAAAAGACTAAGTACTTGCAGCTAGAGATTCAAAAAATGGAAGAGGAAAGCAAAATCCCAAGGGGCCGAAACCACAAGAGAAGAAGAAGAAGGATGAGAGGCCCAAATCCACTAATGGGGGTTCGAATCCTATCAAGGACAAAGGAAAGAAGAAGGAGAAGACTAAGTGCAGCTACTATCAAAGAGGATTTCATCCAGAGAGCTCATGCATGAATAAAACCATAGACATGATGACCCATCTCCTACAGAAAAACAACATTCCCCTTCCTGAAAGTTCCAAGAAGAAAGAGGGTGTTTCTGAAGACAAGGAGAGGTTCCATGCTTTGGTGGCTAGTACATATCAGTCATTCTTATTCATAATTGATTCAAGTTCCTCAAGGCACATGGATTCGTCAAGAGATTCATTCTCTACTCTTGGTCCATATAGTGGTCCCTCCATTCACATGGGAGATGACTCAGAAATCCCTTCTCATGGCAATGGGAAAATCTCTATGGAAAATGGGTATTTCAGCAATGTGCTTTATGTACTTGACCTTGTAGCCAACCTAATCTCTGAATTTCAGATGACACACACTGGTTCAGCCAAGAGAGTGATCTTCACTCAAAATGATGTGGAGATATCAGAAATTTCCACTGGAAAAATTGTTGCAATGGGTGTTGCAGACCATGATATGAAGATGTACAAGTTCTAACATTTTCTTGGATTATCTTCCTCAAATGCACTTCTGTCACATGGAAATGAAGTCAAAAAGCTATGGCATGAGAGATTTGTACATCTCAACTACAAATATCTCTAAGCATTGAGCAAAGAAGAGATGGTTGAAGGGCTTTCAAAAATCATATTTTCCAATGGCACTTGCAAAGGGTGCATTGTTGGGAAGCATGTTGAGAAGAAGTATGAGAAAGAGAAGGCAAGGAGAGCTGCTTAACATCTTGGTTTAGTACATTCTGATCTGATTGGTCCACTTCCCACTCTCTCCTATGGCTGAAACAAGTATGTGCTCACCTTCATCGATGAATACTCAAGGTATTGTTGGTTGTATTTTCTCAAGCAAAAATCTGAAGTTTTCCAATGTTTCAAAGTTTTCAAGAACATTGTGGAGAACTTTAGTGGGAGATCCATGAAGGACTTGAGGACTGATAATGGAAGGGAGTATGTTAATAAGTACATGCAGAATCTCTGTGAAGAAAATGGCATCCAAATGCAACATTCTATCCTCTACACACCTCAACAAAATGGTGTTGTAGAGCGCAAGAATAGAGAATTGAAGGAGATGGCCACTTGCATGATGGAGGCTACATCTTTGTCTCCAAATCTATGGGATGAAGCTATGAATTGTGCTTCACATGTTAAAAATAGAGAACCACATAAATACTTGGAATCAATGACTCCATATGAGGCTTGGATGGGCCACAAACCCAATCTCTCTCATTTAAAAATTTTTGGCTCAAGGGCTTGGGCTAGAATTCCTCTAGAGAAGAGATAGGCCTTGCATCCCAAAAGCAAGGAGTCAATCATGGTTGGGTATGCAGATGATTCCAAGGTCTACAAGCTATTTGATCCATCCACTCTCAAAAATTTCATTGAAAGAAGTGTCCAATTCGAATAAGAAGAGCTCATGCAAGCTACATAACATGGTGATAGGGAATGCATATATCCTCTTCTTGATGATGATGTAAGTAGTGGCTCTTCCTCTGATATTTCTGATTCTGATATTTCTGAAGATGATGATGATATGGATACTGATCATGACCCTCCCTCAAGGCCCAAGTGGGATGAGAAAACAATACAAGCTGCTGGTGAGCTTGTTGGAGATCCTCAAGGTACTAGGAAAACTAGATCTCAGTTTCACAATTCTTTTGCGTGTTGTGATTCTAATCTGAGTGATGCATGCTATTTGATGGTTGAATCTTATCCAAGTTCATACTTAGAAGCCTCTAAAGACCCAAGGTGGAAAACATCCATGCAAGAAGAGATGAACTCCCTCCATGAGAACAAAAATTGTGATTTGGTCCCTCTTCCTCCCAAGAGGAAACTAGTGCAATGCAAATGGGTTTATAGAACCAAAGTGGAATCTGATGGGTCTAATATGAACA
This sequence comes from Larix kaempferi, assembly GCA_027924585.1. NCBI lineage: Eukaryota > Viridiplantae > Streptophyta > Pinopsida > Pinales > Pinaceae > Larix > Larix kaempferi. The sequence continues at coordinate 6,873,900 of BSBM01000120.1, read as the reverse complement.
ATAAGGCCAAGTTGGTGGATAATGGTTACTCTCATGTCCATGGAGTAGACTATACAGAGACATTTGCACTGATGGCAAAGATGGACTCCATAAGGCTAGTTTTGGCCATTGGGGCTTCCAAGCGACAGGATGTTCATCACATGGATGTGAAGAGTTCCTTTCTTCATGGGGATATGAATGAAGAGATATATATGAAGCATCTTGAGGTATTTATTTCTAACCATACACTTGTGTATAGGTTGGAGAAGTCCCTCTATGGACTCAAGCAAGCTCCTAGAGCTTGGTATGCAAAAATGGACAATTTTTTGCTATCTTTGGGGTTTGAGAGGTGTAAGTATGATCCAAATGTGTATATGAAACATATTAGTGATCTGATATTTATTATAGTACTGTATATTGATGATCTTTTGATCATTGGTAGCTGCACCAAAGAACTTGGCTAGAGTGCATTACACAGTGCATTCTACATGACCGATCTAGGATTGCTGAAACAATTTCTAGGTTTGGAGATAGACCAAACTGTGGATGGGATCTCTATATCTCAGTCAAGGTATGCTTCAGATTTTCTGCAGAAATTCAAGATGGCTAAATGTAAGTCTGCAAAATTCCCATTCCTTTCGGGAGTTAATCTTACTGATTGGGGTTCTTCACCACTAGTTGACAGTTCACTGTATAGACAACTAGTTGGGAGCTTGTTGTATCTTACACACTCTCGACAAGATTTGTCTTATGTTGTTGGGGATGTTAAAATGCACATGCAAGAGCCTCATGAGGTCCATTGGAAGGAATCCAAGAGGTTCCTTCATTATGTACAGGGTACTAAGCATTTTGGTATCCACTATGCAGCTGGTTCATCTCTTGAACTAGTTGGTTTTACTGATTCTGATTAGGCTAGTGATAGTTCTGATCGGAATTCTACTTCTGGTTATTTTTTTATGCTTGCACATGGTCCCATTTGTTGGTCAATCAAGAAGCAACACACTCTATCCTTATCTTCAGTTGAGGCCGAATACATGGGAGCACTGAATGTAGCTACACAAAGTGTGTGGTTGCAAAGTATTCTTGGAGAGTTTGGCATTGTGTTTGATTAACCCACAGTCATTTGGTGTGATAATCAAACAACAATCAAGATCTCCACTAATCCAGTACAGAGATAAATGAACAAGCACATAGAGATTAAAATGCACTACATTCGAGGCTTGGTGCATAACGAGATCATAGCATTGCAGTATTTCCCTTCTGCTGAGCAAACTGCTGATATCTTCACCAAGAGCTTTACTGAGAAGACCTTAGCTTACCTTAGATCACTCCTTGGGGTGAGTGATGAATGGTGAATATTGGTGTATTTTCATATATGCCACATGTCCATTTTTGAGGGGAGGTTTTATTTCCCATGTGGTTTTCCTTCTTTCCTTGGTTACATGGACAAATAATTTTTTATGTTGTAAAAGGTGACTTGAGCCTTAGTTGCCAAGGCCTTAATTTTGATATTCCACTAATTCTAGCTTATGGGGGGGTGTTACAGCAATATTGTATCTTAGTACCTTAATCATTAATTAAATTATGATTATTTGGTGTTAAATTGGTTAATAATGCCTCCTAGGTGTGAAACTGGTTATTATTAAGTTGCTAGGACTTGTATGGGCTAGTGTGAACAAGAGTACATGGTTTGGGTGAAAGAATGGGCCAAAGAGGTGGTCAAACTAGCTGTTAAGCATGCTTATCCATGCATTTATAACCCAGCATGCCTAAGGCACCTTCATCCCCTGTTTTAAGGGATCTTTTTTGACAAAGGGCGCCGATACATTGAATCTAGTCGTTTATCCCATTTTTGGCTATTTTTGGCCTATCCTAGCCTACCTAACTTCTACCCCACCATCGCCTTCACATGTGTGAGATCCATCTTGGTTCCCCATGCCTACCCAGTCTTCACATGCACAATTCGAACCAGTTTGAGTTATTTTGGAAACCATTTGGTCAACCTACGGGGGATTGGGATAAATCTAAGGTAGCTAAGTGTGGACACTCCAAGTGGATATTTTTCCTTCCTATTTGTATATAAGTATGAACCAATCTATTTTGTAAGGTTGGACAGTTAATAATATCTCAATATTTGATCATTTGTGTTTTCCGGAATTTTGATCATTTGTTATTTTGTTTTATAATTTGTTCATTATGTAACATGTTTGCACTTTTTTCTTGCTAAATGAGTGAAATATTTCAGTTGTGAGGAATCCATGGTAGCTAGATCCTACTGTGTCATAGATTTTACAGGGTGAGCGAAATATCACAACAACTTCCACTGCCTCTATATTGGATCCCTCTACATAGCCAAAATAGGTGGACAAGATTGTGGAAGCATACATAGATATCTTCACCACACCTATCAGGGTTCCATTACATTTCCAAGTCAAGCATTCAATTGATTTGATACATGAGGTTCCTTTACCTAACAGGATGGTATACAAGCATTCCCTCATGGAAAATGAATAAATCAAATGTCATATTCAATAATTAATCGAGAAAGGGCATATTCGACCCAACTCCTCACCTTGTGGAAATCCAATTATGTTGGTATAGAAGAAAGATGGGACATGGAAACATTGGATTGATTATAGATCTCTAAATAAAATCGTAGTCCAAAATCGATATCCCAATCCCTATATCGATGACCTTCCTGAATAGCTCAAGGATTGCAGATATTTCAGTAATATTGATCTAAATTTTGGCTATAATCATGTTCCAACTGAGTAGACCAATGTTTGGAAGATTTGCTTAAAATCTCTGGAAATCCTTTTCAAATGGTTAGTCATGCCTTTCGGCTTGACTAATGCTCCAACAAATTTCATGAGGATAAGGGATGATATTCTCTATCCATCCACTGATTCTTTTATAGGCTTATATGTAGGTGATATCCTCATCTACAACAGAATGTGGGTAGAACATTTGCATCATATCCATCGGGTCCTCACCACCCTATGACAACATAAGATATATGCAAATTTGGATAATTGCTCATTCGGCATGGAGAGGATTTAGTATATGGGATACATCATAGAATAAGATGGTGTGCATGTGGATCTGTCCAAGATCCATTCAATTCATGACTAGTCAACCTCAAAAACTCTCATAGAGATTCCTAGCTTCCTGTTGGGAATGGCCCAAGTGGACCACTTTTTTGTAAGACAGTTTTCGTGGAGAAAGGATCCAGTGCAACAGTTATTTTTTGCAAAAAAGTACAGGCATAGCGAGGTCCAACAATGACCTATTTTGGGTAAGCGATTCCGCAAAATCCCGAGAGCGGGGTGAAGAGCGATGCATAATTGGAGGAAAGCAACTTGTCGCCTTAGTACAGACAAGTACTAAGACAACCAAAGCGGTGGAAACCATTAGAATCAAAGAGTAGGAATGATGGCGACAAAAGAGGCAGAACAATTGAAAGGGATGCGCCAGTACGCAGTCAGAGCTGCGCAGTCAGGCCTATGTCTGTCAGAAGAGGCGTCCATGCTAGAAGCAGCAAAGAAAAGCGATTGAAGTCAAGTGATGTAGCTGTTGACTATGATAGGCTGGGTTAGCGGGGTAATCGCACCATTTTTGGGGGATTTTTAGGTAGCATAGGATTTTGTCCCACAATGATTGTAAAAATGTGACCCTCAGGCATGATCTATAAAAGGGGCAATTTTTTAAGAGAAAGGTTGATCTCTCATTGTCTTTTTGGGGTTTTGATGAAAGACTAATGTAGAGAGAAAGAAGAGAGAAAAAGGCTCTGTAGGTGTGTGCACATAGACCTATTGTAGAGAGAAGAGTCGGCAACTTTGTGCACAAAATAGAACTGTTGAACCCTTCCCATTAATATAAACAACAATTCACGTGGATGTAGCTCCCATCCTGGGGGTGAACCACATAAATACTTGTGTTGTGTGATTGAATCTGTGAGATTGCTTATGTTTATGTTCATGTTTGTGTATGTTCGCTCTTTTATATGTATTCTCACATGTATGATGCATGAGAATAATATGTTAAGTATTGAACATGTATAACTGAATGTACAAGTAATTCCGAGCAAGTTGAATGCATAAGTAATAGGAATAAACACTAAGTTAGTGAAGTCTGTAAAGTGTGTGACTGTTGAGAAGCGTAGTTTGGAGTTGCGTTGTCATATTATATTGCGGTCATTGCGAAGTGCGCAGTCCTAGTGTGAGTTATAGCAAAGAAGTAAACATGAAGTAGTTGTGACTTCACACATCTCACCATTTTATTATCTGCGCATCACCTGGTTGGAGAAACATGCTTCTGCAGCCCCCCCATAGCTTCTCCTTGGGTGAGACCTTAGTCTCTTCGCAGACTATTGCCGAAAGGGCTAGTAAAGAATGGTTTTGTTGGACCACAACTACGCCGAACCCGGGTCAGTAAGAGAAATTTAAAGAACAAGGTAGTAGACCAGCAAATGGTTATGTTGTCTCCCTTGAACTCGTGATGTGATATGAATATTGGAATACGAGAGAACATAAATAAAGAACTGGGTGTCTAATATAGAAAAGGAGTTTGCAATGAAGGAGAGAAAACATCTGTGTTTCTCTGACGTAGAATGGTTGCAAAGATACCTATTTTCTGACATTTACAAAATTTTCTTCACATTCTTCAGTAATTATCTATAGGAGTCGCTATTGAGACTAGTAGAACGAAAGAATTGTTATTAGGGTGGAGAACCTAAGGATTGGACCCCAAAACTGGTTCAAAGACTTAAAGCAGTGGATATCCCAATCTCAAGAGCAGTGGACTTCTGCTCAATAGCGTACTAGAAGGATATGTTACAGAATTTTCCGTGGACACTCTGAAGTCTTACAGCATAGAAAAGGTAGATTTGTTCAAGGGATTCAGAGGTAAGTACCTAAAAAATCTCATCTTATGTATTAAAATGTTATTAGCAGAGAAAGGTGTCTTAAGAATGTAATACGATTCCTAAAATTTAAATCTGGAATGCTCAGTAACACAGAAAGTGACATTGAGGAAAACATCTATACATTACGAAGTAGTAAAAGATACAAGTTTAGCACTAGAAAGAGACATGATGAATCTGAACCTCGCATCTCTCTAAAAATTGATTTAGGAAGTAATAGGGACTCATATAAGGTTGACACTGATAATGAAAGACCCATTGGCTATCATCCTATTACCCCACAGAAACCTCTAGTTGATGAAAAACATACTACTAACCCACAAAACAACAGTACTAGTAACACCGCAAGAGCCAATACTCAGAACATTCCGAGTAGTAGTCTACCTAAGACATCACAGAACACTATGCCTCCTAGAAGAAGAATGACATATGACACCAAGCTACCTATATTCAAAGGAACTAGTCTTGAGGACCCAGAACAACATTGGTTTCTTTGTGAATCTATATGGAATGTTAAACAAGTACACGATGATGCTATTAGACAAGCACAACTTGTTATCACATTCAGGTACAGAGCCTTAACACGGTTTATAAAGTACTCTATTGGACATAATAGGACACTAGCAGATATTAGAATTGCGCTCATCGGAGAGTTTAAAAAACTAAAGTCATAATCGTAGTGTATCATCGAGCTCAAACAAATTAAGCAGAAACCAAGTGAGTCAGTGTGGTAATTTGATCAAAAGTTCAAAGCGATGTTAGATCAAGTGAGCTTTGACATAGCACCACAACAGCACCAAGAATGGTTCATAGTCGCGTTGTTGCAACATACCAGGTTACCATTGATGCAAGAAAAGGTTACTTCACAGACAGAGGCCCTATAGATTTCGATGAAACTAGAGGCTTCGCCTATAGGAGATACTAGCATAGGTATGTTTCAGATATAGACCCAGCTAGCAAATTTGACATTACAATTGCAAGATATGAAGAAAGGAAAAAAGACCCGAAAATAAGTTTGGTGTACAAAGTGTGAGGGAGAAGGTCACTCCAAAGAACATTGTCTGGTCCTTATAGATTACATCGCTAGTGCAGATCCAAACCCATTAAATCAACATAAAGGACCATGGTGTGAGATTTTTCGATGTAGAGGACATCGTCCAGAAGATTGTTACTTAATTCAAAAATACATGCAAACACCTAAGAACCTATATTGCACATTTTGTAAGTCAGTTAGTCATGATGATTCCAACTGTAGAGCATACGACCTCATGATAGAAATAAATCATGATGTCTACCGAGTACAAGAAGAAACACCACATAACAATGAAAATGTGCAGTATGATCAGGGCACATACAGAGGACATGGTGGATTCATAGGAAGAGGAAGAAACATTGGAGAAGGACAAGGAAGAGGCCAGATTGTGTGTTATAACTACGCTCAACCAAGACATCTAGATAGGGACTGTAGGAACCCTTGTACTACTTGTAAATACTATAAATAATTTGAGTATGTCATTGAGGTGTGCCCTATTTTGCAAGCAAAAATGAAAGGAAGAATACCCAAAGCACATAATCAAAACATACAGATGATTGTAGCTGAAAAACAGAATACAGATTGCAATATTCATGCTGTGACGTGAAGTGGAGCCACGATAGGTGAAGATTGAACAACTGAAGCTTCAACTTCTGGAAATCACCAAGCTAGACAGAAGCCTACTGAAGGGGCTTGGATAAGAAAAGCAACTAGTAAAACACCTGCTTTCAACTTGAACAAAGAAAAAGAAGTCTTCTTGGAAGCAAGAGAAACCTTCAAAGATCCAGAATATTTAACTCCAAGAATCAAGTTGCAAAGTGAGACTGTGCCTATGATGGATATGCCAGCTTCGTATGATCGATCATGTACTACAACAGACATGAGGAGTCCTATTGCACAACTTTTACATAGCTATATGAAGTTGTTAAAGCATGAAAATTCTTTAGCAGAGTTACAAAGCCTATTGAGTCATTACGAGCAGCGTAATGTAGTAAATGAACCACATAGAGTGGTTCATCATATTAAGAACCATAAAATAACTGGAAGAGAAATGAAACTAAATGTGTAGATCGGGGAATTTGAAATGGATGAGATTATCCTTGAAATAGGATTAGAAGTAAATGTCTTAACCAAGCAGACATGGGAACAAATGGGAAAGCCAAAGTTATCATGGTCACCCATACAGTTGAGGCTAGCCAATCAGAAAAAGGTTCTACCCTTTGGGAGGTTAGCAAACCTTGTTGTTGACATTGATGGAGTGCGAAGTATAGAAAAGTTCAAAGTGATTGAGATTTTAGATGATAGCCAACCCTATCCTGCACAATTGGGGATAGATTGGGAAATTGATAATTTCACAATTATCAACCTGAAAAAGAAGAAGATGATATTTAAAGGAACATATATTAGGGTCATCACACCCTTAGATCCTTCACAAGGAATTAGATTTACTAAACCAATAAGAGAAGAATGCAGAGCTCGAGATCTGGATCATATCTACAAAATGACAGTGAATCAGGAAGATTACGTCAATCTGACTGATGATGGAACACTGAGTTGGAGATGTGATAGTTCTTGCATATCCGACTCGGATGCAAGACTAGAAAATTGGCATAGCATAATGGATTAAGTATCTACAAGAAGATGCACGCAGCTCACGAGATCACTACGATGGATTGGAACAAAGGTAAGTCCAATCCCTACTTACGATGGCTTGAGTAATATTCATATATTTTTTCAAGAATATATTATATCAATTTCAGATGAACACAATATAGCATCATTGGATACAACACTGCGCATTACACCTGCTAGATGGTGGGATGCGCATATGCAAAATCTGACCACGTGGGAGGAATGTAAGCACATGATGGAGATCATATTTCTGGAAGAAACTGAGCTTGTACAAGTGAAATATAATGGACAAAATGATCCTAGGGATCACATAGACCATTGTCTGAAAGCATGGGCACATAGACCGCAAGCATAATGGGTTCATCTATTTGTACACACACTAGAGCGAATTCTGAATAACTAGTACACAGAAACAGAACTTCGCAGAGGAACAGTAGAATGGTATGTTATGATTAAGAACTTCCAGGAGAATTTTAGCTTTGAGGATGAATGCCCAAGTATAAATGAAGTATTACAAATCATCAAAAAAAAGGTATTCAATGACACACCAGAACCTATGTATCAACAACCAGATTGGGAAAGACAGCTAGAACATGACCGGGAATGTTATAACTTCACTTTAGATGAATATTAAGAGGAAAGAGACGATGATGACCCTCGCAATCTTAACATACCTGAGTCAGAAGGAGAGCGTGAAGTCTAAGGACCTCCATTATAAATTTCGGATATAAGCAATCCTATAAAAACTCAAAAAGTGAACATTGGAACTACTGAAGAACCGAAGTTCGCTTCAATAGGGGAATATTGGAATGAGGAGACGGTTGCACGGATAGAAGATTTACTCCGCGAATATGAAGACTTATTTCCTATGAATTTTTTCGAAATAAAAGGCATTTTGGGCGACTTGGGAGCTATGAAAATACCTCTCAAGCCGGATGCGAAGCCCATTAAGAAGAGACCTTATCGACTAAATCCAAGATATAAAGAAAGGGTAAAAGTAGAGGTTGATAAGATGCTCGATGAATGAATCATTGAACCTGTATAAGAATCAGAATGGACAAGTCCCATGGTTATCCAGGAAAAGAAAACTAAAGGCAAAATTAGGATCCGTGTAGATCTCAGAAAGCTAAATGATGCATCGCTGCATGACCCATTTCCTACTCCATTCACAGATGAAGTGTTAGACAATGTTGGAGGGAATAAATCATACTCTTTCACTGATGGATTTTCTGGACGTCATCATATCAAAATTGATACAACAGACAGACACAAGACCACATTTGCCACTGAATGGGGCTCATTTCAGTACACAGTTATTCCCTTTGGTCTGAAGAACACACCTACTATTTTTTCAAGAGTAGTTGTTGCTGCATTCAAGGATTTCATCCATAAATTTTTAGAAGTATATTTTGATGATTGGACAATATTTGGGTTATTGAAGAACCATTATGCCAGCTTAAGTCTGATGTTAGCAAAGTGTAGAAAACATCAGATCTCCCTCAACTTGAATAAAATCATCTTCTGTGTTCCCTATGGAATTCTATTGGGACACATTGTCCGTAAATAGGGGATGATGGTTGATCCAACTAAAATTGTAGTTATTGTGAATTTTCCAGCACCCAATACAGTAAAATAGCTACGCACTACATTGGGGCACACAGGCTACTACATGAAGTTCATAAAAGGATATGTGCAGATCACTGCGCCTATGGAAAAATTGTAGAAGAAAGAAGGGAACTTCATATGGACTGATGATTGTCAGAAAGGACTAGACACATTGAAAGAGAGGATGGTAACTACGCCTATCTTAGTTTTTCCAGACTGGGGTAAACCATTCCACGTGCATGTAGATGCTTCATCCATTGCACTTGGAATTGTGCTAGCTCAACCGGGTGAGGTAGGAATTGACCATCCAATTGCATTCTCAAGCAAAAAAATGTCCTCGGCAGAAAAAAATTATACCACAACAGAAAGAGAAGTTTTAGCCATTGTGTACGCACTGCAGAAGTTCAAGCATTATTTGCTAGGTGCGTAGTTTTGTATGTTTATTGACCATTTAGCTTTGAAATACCTGGTCAATAAACCAGTGTTAGGGGGGATAATCTGTAGATGGTTGCTACTCTTTCAGGAGTATGAATTTCAAATCATTGTTAAGCCAGGAAGGCAGAACTCACGACCTGACCTCTTTCCATAATTGATTCGGGTGAAAAACCTACCAACCTGGAAGATAGTCTAACGGATGCGTAGTTGTTTTCTATTTAGATAGCATATGACTATTATAAGGACATTGTAGAATTTCTCACCATAGGTTTTGAACCTACAGAGTTTAATACGCAACAGAAGAAACAACTGGTAGTAAAAGCAATTGCTTCACCATAAATACAGGACAATTATACAAGCTAGGATCGGATGAAGTACTGTGCATATGTGTGCTAGAACAAGAGAAACCATTGATATTGACTGAAGAAAATTCAGGGGTGTCTGGAGGCCACTACGAAGGAAGAGCTACTATGTATAAAATTCTGAGAGCGGGACTATGGTGGCCTACACTCCATAAGGATTCAAAGGAACATTGTCGCAGTTGTGATGTTTGTAAGCAGACAGGAAATCCATCTCATAGAGATGAGATGCCATTAATTTGATAGCTAACATTTCAAGCATTTGATAAGTGGGCTATTTATTTTGTGGGACCTATTAACCCACCAGGAAACCGAACTAGTTTGAGATACATTATTATAGCTACAGACTATCTAACCAGATGGGAAGAGGAAAAACAAGTAAAGGACTGTAGCTCAGTTATTTCCGCGCAGTTCATTTTTGAAAACATTCTCAGAAGGATTGGATGTCTAAAGATCCTAATGAGCGATCATGGAACTCACTTCCTGAATAGAACTATTGAATCCCTGATTGAGGAATTTCATATTTACCTTCAGAAAATCACACCATATCATCCACAGGCCAATGGAGTTGTTGAATCTTTTAACAAAGTGTTGGAAAATGAGTTGACTAAGGTATGTAATACAAACAGGGATGATTCAGATCTGTGAGTACCAGCTGTGTTATGGGAATATAGGACAACTTGCAAGAACTTGACAGGTCATACACCCTTCAGGTTAGCATACAGACAGGAAGCCATGATGCCAATTGAATACATAGTACCAAGTTTGAGAATTGCAGCTTTCACAGACATGGTCGATAATGAGACAATATAAGAAAGGCTACTACACTTAGCTAGGATAGAATAAGTTGCTTCATTGTAGGATTTCACTCTTTGGGTACACAGGGTACTCCTAAAAGACTAAACACCTAGAGAAACCACTTCACACAAACATATCACAGATCGATACACCGATGTTTTGACATGGTTTAAACCTTCAAGAGGAAAACACTCCACGGCCCCGGCCAAATAGCTTCTATGGAGCAATTTATTATGCAAAGAAAGAAAGTTACAAATGAGCGTCTCATAATTGATCAACTAGACAATGACCCTCCATGATCTTTAAATAGAGATCATGGACCAATCGGGTGTTAACCCATGAATCAAGGTTAGGTATGATCTAAGAGAAGTTGAGCCGTCAGATCACTCTATGTCTAAAACTTATCATGACTGTTAGATTAAATATTTACAAATGCATACTAAAGAAACACACTTTTCCTAACGGATACATTACACAAGTTGATCTTAATTAACTCCTAAGTGTCTAAATATCCTAACATCCCCCCTTAAGAACAACTCGGGATAGGATTGAAGGATTTACAAAAGTGACACTATTAGGAGAAGGAAGGAGACATTAGAGCCTATCCCCCCTTAATGAAAAATTTCTGAACTCCTAACATAGATCAAAGTTTAGAAAACTTCGCTTCTGTAAGATACTTGGTGAAGATGTTTGCAGCTTGATCATCTGTAGGACAAAAGAGCACTTCAAGAACACGATCATGAACAAGATTTCTGATGAAGTGCAAATGTAGCTCAATGTGTTTGTTGCATTGATGTAGGACTAGATCTTTGGCAAGCTTGATGGAACTTTGATTGTCGCACCAAATTGGAGTAGGTTGTTGTTGCTTGAATCCAAACTCTGAAAGGATCTTTCGAAGCCATAAAGCTTCATGAATGGCATTAACTGCGGCTCAATATTCTGCCTCTGCTGAAGAAATAGCAAGAGCTTGTTGTTTCTTACAAGCGCAAGTGATAGGTCCAGATCCCAGACTAAAAAGATAACTTGCTATAGACTTCGATCATCAGGATCGCCGACCCAATTTGAGTCAGTGAAACCAACCAACAAAGGTTTCCTCCTTGTACTGTAATGAATCCCAAACTGAATTGTACCTCAAATATATCGAAGTATTCTTTTAGCTACTTTCCAGTGACTTTCATGAGGTGTTTGCATATAATGGGAAACATGGCCAATGACAAAGGAAAGGTCAGGACAGGAATGAGTCAAGTATAAGGGACTACCAACAAGCTGACGATACAAGGTGGCATCTACTTTAGGTGAAGTACAAGTGGCAGAAATTTTAACTCCTAACTAGAAGGGAGAAGGGGCAGGTGTACAATCTTCCATGTGAAAGTGACGAAGAAGGTCACAAGCATACTTATACTGAGAAAGAAAGAGTCCTTCTTTGGTTTGCAGGACTTGGAGACCAAGAAAATAATGCAAATGTCCTAAGTCTGACATTTCAAAATTTTGCTTAAGACTGAATTTCACATGGGTTATAAGCTTAGGGTCACTACCAGTAAGAATAAGGTCATCAACATATAGAACAAGTAGGATGAGATGGTTTCCTACTTTCTTGGTATAGACATTGGGGTCAGAATGGCATCTAAAAAAACCAATGTCAAGGAGAAAGCTATCCATTTTGGCATACCAAGATCTAGGAGCTTTCTTAAGGCCATATAAGGATTTCTTAAGGCCGCAGACAAGGCTAGAGTTATTCTAAACATATCCAGGAGGTTGTTCCATGTAAATTTCTTCCTGTAAATCACCATGTAAGAAGGAAGACTTAACATCCATTTGATGGAATTCCCAGTTATGTAAGGCTGCAAGGGAAAGAACAAGGTGGATGGAGTTCATTTTTGTGACAGGAGAAAAGGTTTCATTGTAGTCAATCCCTTCAACTTGGGAAAAACCTTTGGAAACTAACCTTGCCTTAAGTCTTTCAACACTTCCATCTGATGCATACTTAGTTCTGTAGACCCATTTACATCTGACAAGTTTTCTTCCTTTTGGAAGAGGTACAAGATCCCAAGTATGGTTCGCCATTAAGGAATTATATTCTTCATCCATAGCTACATCCCAATCTGGATTTCCTGAAGATTTTGCAAATGTTTTGTTAGGAACCTATGTCAACCCTTCTCTTTACTATGTTAGTATATTGTTGTTGGACGCATATGCTTTGTAAGTCGTCCCGTAGTATTTGTTGATCCGTAGTTTATATTAGCCCATAGTATTGACCCATAGTATTGGACGCATATGCTTTGTAATTCGTCCTGTAGTATTATATGTCCCATGGTTTTGACTCATAGTATTGGGCATAGACTTAGTATATAAGTGTGTGTTGAGTTCATTGCAGGCACCGTGAAGTTAATTGTATTGAGCTTGCTTAAAGGAGGTTGCCCCCTCAAAGTGGTCCGTGATCAATATAAAAGTGATTCTGTTCTATTATTTCTGATATCTTGTGTATTTGCATTAATTAATTATTGCAAGTTCATCACATCTGGTATCAGAGCACTTTCCTTGGCACAAGTGGGAAATTTTTTTCTTTTTCTTTTTTTGGGTGGCGACTTTCAGATCAATTTCTGAAACTTTCTGCACAAAATCACAAGAAACCAATTGCATATATGAATTCCTCTTTCAAAAATATGCATTTTCAAAAAAAAAATCATCTCATTTGGAGTTCTAAAAGTGTAGATATCGCGGATTTAAAATCAGCAATTTTTCAGAATTTCAGTGACGGCCGCGGAAATTACGGCGAGAAAATCTTTTGACCGAGTGCCCAGATTTCTATTCTGCTTTCATCGGTAGAAGCTGAGTGGTTATTCCAGTTCCGAAAACATGCCGTAATAGCAATTCTGAGCAATATAGATCCGATTTTTGAACATTGGGTGGAATTTTTGCCCAAATTTTTTTTCTGTTGCAGGTTCGGATCTGGGAATAATCCCTATCCACTTAACTGTGGGAAGTACTTGGGCATAAGCCCTAAAAATCATTGTGAGGAGTACCACAGGAACCCTGAAGTAGCTGGCCATTGAGAGGACCTGCCAAGCGAAAAGGGCAACGACCCCTACCTGATTGACTAGTTCCCACCCGTGAGGTAAACCAAGAGCTGTCGTTTGTGGCAAAGCGGTTATTAGTTTTACCTGAGCCATGGAGTGATGGGTACTGCCCCAATACGCAAGACGTCAGACAGCATTGGTGGCCGAGTGAAAACCCTGAAATGTTAGGAAGCTGCACATACCTGGGGTCCATATCTACTTTCAGCTGAACTATTTCCGATCACTGCTACGCCGTTTCAGATCCATTTTGCAAGCCGTTCCAGATGCAGCCGTTCGGTGTTGTTCCAGATTCCTTCTGAGCTGTAACCACTCCAGTCTGTTAAAAAAAAAAAAAAAAAATACGAGCCGTAACCGCTCCAGTCTAGAAAAAAAAAAAAAACCTGGTTACGGTTGTCACCTGTGCAGGAGCACACACCATGGAGGAAGCACTTGCAGCGATCGAAACCAAACTCCAAGATCTGGATGAAATTTTTTTCAGCCTCCATCTTCAGCATTCAGCCATGAACAATACCAGACAGCCAGAATCTTTTGTAGCCACCGGGTTCTCTGCTTCTTGCAATTTTTGTGGGCCGAAGCTTGATTTTCCTCGCTTCAATGGTACTGATCTGACTGGATGGATATACTGAGCATAACAATATTTCAGTCTGCATAATACTTTTGATGTTCAGAAAGTTCCACTTTCATCCTTTCATTTGGAACAGGAAGCCCTTCAATGGTACTGTTGGTACATCAAAGCTCATGCCGAGCCAAACTGGACATATTTTTGCCAACTCATTTTGCCACAATTTGGTCCTAGTGCTTTTGACGACTTCACAGGAGCACTCACTAAAATTCACCAAACTGGCACAGTGAGAGAGTATCAGATGGAATTTGAGAAACTAGCCAATCACATAGAAGGATTGTCTGATGAATTCTACAGGAGTTGTTTTATCAGTGGTCTCAAGGATGAAATCCGCTCAGAGGTCAAAATGTTTTGTCCCAACACAATGATGGAAGTCCTAGGGTTCGCTAAGTTGGCCGAGGACAAGATCGCAGCTCAACAACGCTCGAAACCCACCATTGTTCCCTTCAGAAATATGGGTTCCCAATGACCTCCCATCACGCCTGCTCCTCAACCAACTCCTATCAAGCATTTGTCTAAAATAGAAATGCAGGCACGCTGAGAAAAATGGCTTTGCTATAATTGTGATGAGAAATTCACTCGAGGACATAGATGTGTTCCACAAAAGCTCTATATCTTGGATGTGGATTCTCCGCCTGCCTTAGAACTTGGTGAAGAAGCTACAGATACAGTAGATGATCCGGTCGACATGCAAAACCCACCTGTTGACACCCCATCTCAGGACGACCCACCCAAGATCTCTCTCCATGCTGTAACCGGCGTCACCACCCCACAAACAATGTGGGTCAGGGGATACTTCAAGAAGCTCCCTCTTACCATACTCATTGATTCTGGTAGCACTCATAACTTCATTGACCCTCGAATTGCTAAACAGGCTCATTGTTTTGTCCATCCTTGCTCCAACTTTGAAGTCATGGTTGCCAATGAGGGCACCTTACCTTGCAAGGGGAAGTGTCACAATGTGCGTATCTCTATGGAAGATTATAACCTACGCTCCGACATGTTTGCATTGTCCTTAGGCGGATGTGATGTGGTTTTGGGCGTTCAATGGTTACGCACACTTGGCCCCATCTTATGGGATTTTGCTGAACTCTGGATGCAGTTTAACGTCAATGGGGCACAACACAATATTCGGGGCTTACAACCAGGGTCTCTCTGCATCATCAGTTCACATCGCCTGGAAAAAATCCTTAAGAAGAATTCACATGGTGTCATCGCTCAGCTCAATTCCATTCAGATGCACCCATCAACAGTCTCCACTACTTCCTTGGATAGATATGCGGGTATCCTTGCTGAACCAATGAGCTTGCTACCTTCAAGAGACCTTTCCGGTAAGAATGTAACCACATCTACCTCTCAACAGGAAATGATGGCTATTTTGCATGCAGTACAGAAGTGGCAGCCATACCTATTAGGAAATTATTTCTGCATCAAGACTGATCTCCCGAGTCTGGAAATTTTTTTGGAACAATGGGTCTCCTCCCGAACACACCTGCAATGGGTTATCCAACTCATGGGTTATCCCTATGTGATCACTTATAAGAAGGGTAAGGACAATATGGTGGAAGATGCTCCTTCTCGCACAATTGATGACCCAGTTTCTCTTATAGCTCTTTCTATGCTTGTTCCAAATTGGTTGCCATATGTTCAACAAGGCTATCTCTTCTATGATCTCCATTCTTCTTCATAAAGAGGGCACTCTGGGTTCTACAAAATGTATGACCAGGAACAATGTAACTTCTTTTGGCTGGGACTAAAATTGACAATTCAACAGCTGGTGGCTAACGATGATACTTTCCAAGTCAACAATGGGGAACCGACACTCCTTTCGGGATTGATCAAACCCTTGCCCATCACTACACAACTTTGGCCAACTATTTATATGGATTTTCTAGCAGCATTCTGGTGGTACAATACCACATCTCAAAGGACACCATATGAAGCAGTCTATGGACAAACACCGCCAGTTCTTCTTCCATACACCCTTAGCAGCTACCCAGTTCAGGAAATTGACTCGGTTCTTCGAAACCGCGATCAGATTCTTCTCATTCTGCAGGACAATCTTCACATGGCCAGAATTCCCCTGAAACAACAAGCCGATCAGCACCATTCTGAGTGCATTTACCACTCAGCTGATAGGGTTCTTCTTCATCTACAGCCTTCCAAGCAATCCTCCTTGACACTCCAAAGGCGTCAGTGGCCCGAAATGCAAACCAAGGATGCTATCAGGGAACCACTCCTTCAGATTCTTCAGCAATTTCTCCAACCAAAGCTTTGAGGACAAAGCTTTTTCTAAGGGAGAGGGGATCTTAGGAACCTATGTCAACCCTTCTCTTTACTATGTTAGTATATTGTTGTTGGACGCATATGCTTTGTAAGTCGTCCCGTAGTATTTGTTGATCCATAGTTTATATTAGCCCATAGTATTGACCCATAGTATTGGATGCATATGCTTTGTAAGTTGTCCTGTAGTATTATATGTCCCATGGTTTTGACTCATAGTATTGGGCATAGACTTAGTATATAAGTGTGTGTTGAGGTCATTGAAGGCACCGTGAAGTTAATTGTATTGAGCTTGCTCAAAGGAGGTTGCCCCCTCGAAGTGGTCTGTGATCAATATAAAAGTGATTCTGTTCTGTTATTTCTGATATCTTGTGTATTTGCATTAATTAATTATTGCAGGTTCATCACATGTTTCTGGATCATGATTCTCGGAAACTGGAGCCAAAAGAGAAGAGGCTCACTGAAACTGAGAACATGTTCAACATTGATCTCTAGGATCACCGGCAGGATCACCAATTGCTTCACATGTTGAACAGACCCATCAAGGAAGCACTTGTGCTGATGCAACTGGAGGAACATGAGTAGACAGAGGTGGATTTTCATCCTCACTGTCATCATCAAAAACTGGAGTTGGAAACCTATCAAGGAATTTGGAAGAAGAAGAAGGCATAATCGCCGAATCAGGCTCGCAGGACAAAGATGGCACAATCGCTGAGTTAGGCTCGTAGGCCAAGAGATTTTCATCAAATTTAACATCTCTTCTAATGATTACACCATGAGAATGTGGTTGAAGAAGTCTATAATCTTTTACATCTTCAGAATATCTAACAAATATGCACTGTTCACTTTTAGGCTACAATGCTTTCCGTTTTTCTTCCGGAATGTGGGCCCATGCTTCATTACCAAACACACGGAAGTGACTTACATCTAGTTTAATTTTACTCCATGCTTCTTCCGATGTGATACCTTGTAAAGCTTTAGTGGGGGTGTGATTAACTATGTAATTTGCACAATTTATGGCTTCACCCCAAAATTGAAGACTTAGTCCCTTAGATTGGATCATACAATTAGCCATTTCTTTTAAAGTGCACTTCTTCCGTTCAACTACACCATTTTGTTGTGGTGTATATGAAACAATGTGTTGTTGTTGGATTCCTTGTTCAGTGCATAAAGTAGTGAACTTTTTGTTAACATATTCTCCTCCATTGTCAGATCTTAACTTAATAATTTGATAACCAGATTGTTTTTCAACAAGGGCCTTGTAGACCAAGAACATGTTAAATAATTCGCTCTTAAGTTCTAGGAAATAAACCCAAGTGAGTCTAGTGTAATCATCGATGAAAGTTAAGAAATATTTGAAACCAGAAAAGGAAGCAGATGGAACAGGACCACACAAGCCACTATGCACAAGCTCCAAGGGAACCGAGGCATGCTAAGGGGCACATTTGTCAAAACTGTCCTAATGATGTTTTCCGAGTACACAACTAGAACAAACACCATCCCTGCAAGATACCATCGGAAGACCTGTCACCATATTGTCTTTACATAGTTGTTGTAATGAGCGATAATTTAAGTGACCAAATCGCTCATGCCAAAGTTTTCTCAAGTTATCACTATGAGCAACAAAAAATGAAGGAAAAGGTGATGACCCAAAGTTGTTAAATTTGTACAACCTGGTAATATCATCAACAATTCCGGTAGCTAAGATCTATTGAGGATCTTTAAAATCCTTGATTACAACTTCGTGAGGTGTAAACGTCAAAGTTCTACCTTCACCAGAATAAGTGATTTGATAGACTAATAACAAATTGTAGGAAATTCTTAGAACACATAGTATATCACTGAAATAACCATTATCTACTGGAACTGTTCCAGCTCCTACAACACTTAGAGATCTATCATCACTAGCAAATATTTGTTTGGTGTTACATTCATGCATAGTAGAAAATATGGCTTGATCCTTAGCAATATGATAAGATGCTCCAAAATCAATGAGCCATTCATTTGAAGTAGAATAAGAAGATGCATTATAAGAATAACCAGAAGCACATATTGCATGTCCATGAGAGGTAGATTCTGAAGCTGAATCTAGGCTGATGTGGTGCTTCTTCATTGCTGCTTCCAAGGCTGTCATCTTCTTGAAACACTTAGATTCATCATGATTATATTTCCCACAATAGTTGCAATGACGCTCAGTCTTCTTGCCTTTTGGCTTGGATCCTTTGTCATTTTTTAAAGAAGGAGCTGACTGAAAGGGTTTGGGAGCCTTGTTTGACTTATTATTGTGAAAATTTTGTTTCTTGGGAGGCTTGAACTTTTCTTTCTGTTGGGACAATAAGGCTTTCCCAGATGTATCTACATTGTTAATTATTCCAAGATGGATGAGCTTATCTTGCTCTCTAATCAAGGAATCAGAAAATGATTCAAGACTAGGCTCTTGATAGCTAGCTACATTCAACAATTTTTTCATGGAGTAAAATGTAGATACAAAAATAGAATATGCAGGTCCAAGTTTGGAAAGAATATGATAAATGCATTGTCTGTCTTCCCTCTTAATCTTGCATTCTTCACATAAGAGTTTAAGAGTTTTGTACTTAGATAAATAATCTTGTATGCATGAAAAAACACTTGGATTTAAAGAAATCAACCCATTTTCGAGTTGGTGACCTCAAATTTCATTGTTTTTACCAAACACAAATTCCACCTTGTCCCGAGCAACACCAGGTTCATCAATTTCAGATATGTGGAATCGAAAATCAATAGAGATTGACATCCCAATCAATCCACGAGCTTCGTCACATCTATTTTCCCATTTGATTTTCTTCTCATCATCAGTGGTTTCTGTTTCTTTCCCTAAGGTAATTCTGAAAAGTCCTCTACTTCATAGAACATCCTCCATACAAGATTTCCATGAGAAATAGTTCGAACTGGTAAGTAGAATATCACAAGGGGCGGACACATTTGTATATTAATGGTTGTAGAAGCATAAACCAATAGTATGGATGTGAAGAGCTTGAAAAAATAGGTGGTTTAAAAAAAACGACACTGAAAACTGACTCCGTATGATAAAGTTATGCTTGATCAAATAAAATGTTGAAGATGCCCCCAATAGTGACATGGTAAATAGAGAATGACCAGCTAAAAAATAAGAACCTCCCTCTTCCCAAGATGAACCTTTGACAATCACTTTACAAGAAAGTTGCTTTAAGTGAATCACTTTTGTAAAAAAAGTGATTTCACTTTTACAATGATGTTACTTTAAATAGTGCAATAATAAAAAGGAACTTAAGTGACTCACTTTTTATTTTTATTTTTTATCATTTAAGTGAGATGCACTTTTACAATAAAGTAACTTGAAAATAGAAATTGCATGCACTTTTTCTTTTAAAAGTAACTGCCTAAGAATTGAACTCAAGACCTATTAAGGAATAAAGCAACTTTGAACCAAGTGAGCTAGATTAAAAGGTATGTAAAATATGGGAAGAAGGAAGGGGGCTTCTTTTTTTTTTAAACTCTTCTTGCTCGGTTTCTGTGCTTGCCTTTTTTTCTGCAAATGACACCATAAACCAAACCAAAACAAAAAAATTCCATGCTTGTGGGGTTAGATCTCGTTAGCTTGCCCAGAAAGTCTACGTTTTCTCTCTGTTTCTGATTTGCCGAGATCGCACAAGGTGCATGGCAAAGAGCATATGCAGTCGAGAAAAACCCTTTCCCTCTCCGTTTCCGATTCACCGAGATCGCACAAGGTGCATGGAAGAGAGCATACGCAGATAGGGAAAGAAACAATCCAAAACTAAAAAAATCTAATAATAAAAAACTGATAAAATATGAGATTTTTTTTTTTTAAATAGAAATAAAAAAAACGTCACTATAACATTATACCTTCAGATCTAATGAAATACGCATTTCTGAAGCAACCGAGAACTATTTTCGATCAAATGAAAACTATTTCCCAATGGAAACGACGCTCCAGACACAATGGAACACCTCCCGCATCCCAAAAATGCATAGAAATGCTAGAACTAGAAACTCTTTCAAGTTTCAGCAACAATAGTTCAAGATCTATATCATAACCGGAAGTGGCTCTTCATAAAAGCTCTGATACCATGTTCGGGTACACAGGGTACTCCCAAAAGACCAAACACCTAAGGAAACCACTTCAAACAAACATATCATAGATTGATACACTAATTTTTTGATGTGGTTTAAACCCTCGAGAGGGAAACACTCCACAACCCCGGCCAAATAGCTTCTATGGAGCAATTTATTATGTAAAGAAAGAAAGTTACAAATGAGCTTATCATAATCGATCAACTAGACAATGACCCTCCATGCTCTTTAAATAGAGATCATGGACCAATCGGTTGTTAAGCCATGGATCAAAGTTAGATATGATCTAAGAGAAGTTGAGCCGTCAGATCACTCTATGTCTAAAACATATCGTGACCGTTGGATTAAATATTTACAAATGCATACTAGTGAATACTAAAGAAACACACTTTTCCTAATGGATATATTACACAAGTTGATCTTAAATAACTCCTAAGTGTCTAAATATCCTAACATTCACCAGCAAGTGCAAAAAGGCAAAGAAAAAGCATGGCATGACACACATATTAAGCACAAATTCTTTCAGGTAGGAGATCGTTTCCTCCTCTATGATAGAAAATTCATGAAGTTTCCTGGAAAATTTAAGATGAATTAGCTAGGGCCATATGTTTTCAAGAATGTTACTACTGGTGGCGCAGTTCAGCTAGCCACATTATTGGGAGAAAACCTAGCAGGTCTTATTAATGGATGTAGCCTAAAACCCTACAGGGATAGTCCTACTTCGCCAGAGCTCAGTTTATTAGCAACGAAGAAAATTTAAAGTGTCATGTGCAGTTGAAACTGGACACTAAGAATGACAAAGTAAAGAGTCTACACACAATTTTTGTAAAATGTGAAGTTTTTGCATAAACGAGAGTTATGCCATGATACGCACATAACAAGCTGAGTTGCAAAGTCAGAATAGGTTCAAAATGCGAAGTTAACATCAACAAAAGAGAAATGTTCAGTGAACCTCACAACTCACATAAGAGAAGGCTTGCTTTGCGAAGTTGGAAGCCAGCAAGAAGAAATGCGTAGTAAACCTCGCAGTTGCACAGTTAGTTACGATGATAATAGAAAGATAACCATTAAATTTGTCGGTCGGAAATATAGCCCTTATATAGTGTTTTTTCGACATCCAAGTTTTTCATTTAACGAAAATTTAGCCGTTTTCGATGCATTCAATGAAGGAAAGGACCGATATCCTCATGGGATTTGGCCAACGGTTATGACATTTAATGTCTAACTAGCTGTTATGGGCACACTGTCGAGGTAAAAGGCCTATAAATGGTAACTATTGTTTACTTACCAGTTTTACCATGAATTTTGAATTTTTTCCGACTGTAAAATCCTAAGGGTTTACCAGCTAAAAGCAACAGTTGCTCGCTAGTATATGTCCGAAGAGTCGACATTAGAACAAATTTTGGGTACTTTTAGCCGTTTTGGTCTAAGAGGAGTGATGAAGACACCTGTCAATCAATCCGCTCCAGGCCGGGGTGGCTCGTCCAGGAATTCACCACTAAATCAACCGCAACAACAGAAGAAAGATAAGCATGCGACCGCTAATTAGGGAAAGCCGAAGGCTGCACGTACTAAGAATCCATCTACACCACAAGGAAAATCGCCGCTGCCAATATGGCTTGTTCCAGAGTATATTAGTCCAAAAAGAAGCGACGCACCAGACGTGCTTCTCGAAAAGAATGCCTAGTATAATATTCCCCTGCCACCGATGTCAAACCATGTGCAACTAAAGGAGAATTTGCTCGGTAAGATCCCCGAATGCAAATTTGCAAACCATGATTTGTTGAATGAGGACACGTTTTCACAATTCCAGCTGGATAAGCACATGTACATGAAATATGATGAGGTTACCAAGCAAACGAATGTTGTCCCAATGGAATGGGTGAGCTGTTATCCGGATCCGGACTGCTCAATTTGCTACAGATTCCACATTTTGACCATAGCAATGAGCTCAATGCCATGGTGCGCACTCTGTTATCTTGATAACTATTGACCTTATCACTAGGATTACGGGCCTAAGCAAAAGAGGTGTCGATCCTACAACTGAGTTTGTTGGAAAGAAAGAGGATAAAGAATTGACTGCAATAATAAAGGTTGAATTCGACTTAACCAAAGGAACTCGGGGTTATGTAACTACTGGAATTAAAAATGAGCCTCTGTACTTCATGGTTCAACTTATTGCAGGAAGGATTCTAAGGAAATCCAGGCCAACTGAAGTTTCCGTTGCTGTAGTATTTTTAGCTGCGAAGGCTAAGGATGGTTTTCAAGACAATTGGGAAAACTATCTGTTAAATGAATTTTTAGAAGATGTCCGAGACACCCAAGAAAATGGATTTGCATTCCATTACAGCTGGTTGCTGGTGCTCATTTCCATCATGGGGTGGAAGGAACCACTCTATCAGAATGGTCTTCCCGTAGCCTCGAATGATTGTTGTGGGATTAGATACGCAAACATGTGGGAAACATCGAACCCAAAAAAATAGAGGTGGAGAAACCTGTAGTTGTTAACCTACTATGAGAAACTATGCAAAGTCATTAATAATACTTTGCGTATTACTAAGGAGGTGACAGCTTCGTTTATTCCAAATATGATATTCAAAGCTAGGCTGCACTTTATATATATACAACCATGAATACTAATTACACCTCCTACATGGTATGAAGGAGTGTATCATCTCGATGCGCAGAGAATCAACCTGATCATAGAAGACTGGACGACAGAATAGAAAATTGATGAGTCGTCCATGCTCATCACCTCATCAGAGGAGACTGAATAGGACGACCAAGAAAACAAAGATCCTGAGGTCACACGTATGCAGAATCCAAATACTGAACAAGGAGCAGGAGAGAAAAGGAAAGAACCTAACATAGAAGTGTCAAAAAGACCACAGAAAAAGAAGACGAAATCTACTCGATAATCGTTATATGCGCAGTTGCATGAAGATGACTATGAGTGCATCATAGCAAGGGTATCGACATATATTGAATATGTAACGGGGCTGAAAAACACCAAGGAAGAGACATCAGAAACAGAAGTGAAGGAAAGGGTCACCCAGCTGAAAAGTTTGGGTACAAGAATTGAACAAGTCCAATGAGACTTGGTGAAAGAACCAAACCACGACGACCACTTAGGTGAATCAAGCCAGCAGAGGAGAAACCCTCCTGACTATACCATGAGGACCTGACTAGTCAAAATTTAGACAATGTCCATCATATTTCCAACAGATGACATTGTTGAAAGTGTGCGACGACTCGCACATCTCAAAATCAATGTGGGGATGTTACCCATAGAGGGATTTCATAACCTACACACGCAGATTGTAGAAGAAATACACGATAGAGACTTAGTCTCTTATAACCAGTACCTAAGGCTGGAATAAAATTACAAGAAGCTACAAGATGAATGTGCAATGAAGACGAGGGAGCTCGAATATGAAAAATACAAGTAGCGTAAAATAAAGGAAGTAGTTTCAACAGTCCGAGTGAAGCTGCTTGAATATGATGAAGAACCAGAAGTAGAGACGGCCATCCTAAATATTGGTGCTTATGTCGACAGTTTGAAGGAAGATATGGTGCAGCCGGAAGTTTCCCATAAAGAAAAAATTGTTGAGATGGAAGTTTCCCATAAGAATTAAATTGTTGAGATGGAATCTCATTAGCAAGCTGGAACATCGTAGCAGGAGGAAGAAGCAAGAGCCGAGGCACTGAAAAATTCCATAGAAAGCATCTACGCAGAAGTGGCGAGATGCCAAAGCCTGCTAGATGAAGTCTCTAAGGTTTGGTCTTTGTTACAAGAAGAACCATAGTTATAGAGAATCCAGGATGAAGTGCAGTGAAAGCATTAGGATCTCGATTCTATTAATACTGCTATGAAGGACATTCCAGCAAGGCAAAAGATGCAGAAGTTTGCAGAAAGGAGAGAACATCAGAGAGAGTTGGAACCATTAAGAGAAAAGGAAGCTGAAGCTTCCTCAAGATTGCAGTCGCTGCAGGAAGAAGTGCTAACACTAACAGAAGAAATTGAGATGAAGTTGCAAGATCTCTGGGAGAAAGAGGATACTTTCAAGGAGAAACTTATGGAACTTATGTCATAGGAAATGCTAAACAAAATCAAGGAATGCGAGCAAGAGGCCAAGGAAACAGTTGGAAAGCTCAACGCAACTATTCAAGAGTTCATTGCACGATCGAGCACTTCAGTAGATGCAAAGATGAAACATCCCAGTCAGATTGGCTCGGGGATGAGCCACATGTGAGCGTTAGGGGCCTATTGGGCATGGCCCAAGTCAACCACTTTTTCATAAGAATTTTTTCATGGAGAAAGGCTCCAGTGCAGCAGTTATTTTTGGCAACAAAGTATAGGTGAAGCGAGGTCCAGTAGTGACCTATTTTAGGTAAGCAATTCTAAAAAATCCCTGGAATAGGGTGGAGAGTGGCGCAAAATTTGAGGAAAGTGACCTATCGCCTTAGTACAGATAAGTAATAAGACAACCAGAGCAATGAAAATCGTTAGAAGAAAAGTGGTGGATTGACGGAGACATAAGAGTCAGAATGACGGAAAGGGATGCGCTAGTACGCAGTCAAATCCGCGGAGTCAAAACTACGGTTGTCAGAAGAGGTGTCAGAGCTAGAAGTGGTGCAAAAAGGTGGCCAAATTCAAGTGATGTAGCTGTCTTCTACGACAAGCTGGGTTAGTGGGGTAACCACATCATTTTTGTGGGATTTTTGGGTAGCATAGGATTTTGGCCCACAATGATTGTGAAGACGTCACCCTCAGGAACGATCTATAAAAGGGGCAATTTTGTAAGGGAAGGGTTGGTCTCTCATGGTATTTTGGGGGTTTTGATGAAAGTCTAAGTATTGTAGAGAGCAAGAAGAAAGAAAAATTCTCTGCAGCTGTGTGTGCAGAGACATATTGTAGAGATAAGAGTCTGCAGCTGAGTGCGTAAACTGGAACTGTTGAACCCTTCCCATTAATATAAACAACAGTTCCCGTGGACCCAGCTCCCATCTGGGGGGTGAATGTAATGCGTTGTCCAACCCTAACACCAATGGGAGCATTACATCCTAGGCATAGATACAATCATCCACACTGATCACAATCCCTTGTAGTTCATGCAAACACAAGGAAAATTTCAAAATGGCCACCACCAAAAGTGATCCAGATAGTTGTAGCAATTCCAATTGAACATTATATATAATAAGGGAAGCACCAATCAAGATGTTGATTGCCTTATTTGACCTCTACTAGAAAAATTTACCACAGTTTTCAACTCTTGTGTCCACGAGACCTCCAAGTGGCCTCAACTATTTGACAGTGATCCTGAATTTGATTCCACCCAACAAGCACTATGTATAGGAACACCAATGGAAAAAATTCATCTCTAGGATGGATTGCTATGCCACCTAGGCCATATTTTTTTTCCTTCAATCAAGTGTGAAAAGATGATTTATGAAGCACATTACAGTCAAGTGGTAAGGAACTTTGGCACCAAAAAGATAGTGGAAGTAGTGAAGAAGTATTTTTATTATCCCAAGATCCAATAAGATGTAGGTTTATATATCAGATCATGCACTTCCTGCACCATCGCGAAACATTGCATTAAGAAGCAAGGGTTGTACACCCATCTTCTTACTCCCAATGGGCCATGGTAATCTATATCGATGTATTACATGTCAGGAATACATTCAACCAAGAATGGTAATTACTATGTGTTTGTGTTCATGGATCAATTCTCTAATATGGACATCTTGAGAGCTTGTAAGAAAAGCATCTCTATCGAAGTCACTGCTAATCTATTCTTCGATCATGTTTGGGTTCATTTTGGGATGCCACAGACTATCATTTCAGATCGAGATAGTAGGTCCCTAAGCACCTTCCGGTCTAGCCTATGGTAATTGATGGATAGCAAGATCACTAAATAGACTGCCTTCCACCCTCAAACTGATGGAAAGACAGAAGTAGTCAACCAGATGATTGTGCATATTTTGAGAATGTAGAATTCTAAACATCCCCACACATGGGATGAAAGTATTCCATATGTTTAGGATAGCTATAATATATCCCTTCATATCTCTATCGACTATATTCCTTTTTAGGTGTACCTGGGGTTCTAACCATTGGCCCTAATTGATGTAGATCTACCCATTGCATCCACACATGAGGAATCTTCCCATGCTCATACTCAAGCTAATAAGGCCTCTATATTTGATGAATGAATCCAACAAATCTACCAATAGGTCCATGAAATTTTGGAAAAAAACCAATACCAAGTACAAGTAGAAACATGAATAGCATTGGCTTCCACACAAGTTCTAAGTGGGTGATAAGGTTTGGTTGCAATTGCAAAAAGAGAGGCTCACATGATCCCATTGCAAGCTTCATCCACTTTGATATGGGTTTTACAACATCACCAAGGCAGTCGGTAATAATTCCTTTGAATTAAGTATTCATCAATTCCTTGGCCCACACCCAGTATTTAATGTAGAGCTCTATCACCCATATTTTCCACCATTGTTGGACACATCAGAGGTCGTAGAGTAGTTGACACCTACAGATCCTTACCACCTTGTTCCTTGATATATATCTATGTATGTGGTTCTATTTTTTTCTTTCTTTACATTCTCACATAAATACACCATAAATATGGATCAAATTGTGAATAACTGAGAGGAGAAATCATCCCTTATGGACTGATATCCCCAAATCAGGGTGGTTCTTTTAAAGAAATATATGGCTTGATAGAACCTATGGCTGGGAGGAACGTCCTTCACCTGCAGCTAGTTGGACTTCTTGTTACATAAGTAGCATATTGATGTTTATTCTCTATTTATAATTATGTTTTCATGGTTAATTTTTATTTTGGAGTGTGTTTGTTTCCAATTTATGATATGCACAAATCCCCGACTTTTCAGAATTTTCCTTTATAATTCATGTACAGTTTGGCATTAGTAATTATTTTGTATAATTTAATATGATAAATTGATATGGAATTGGGAACCATGCACATAATTCATTCTTCTACGTAAATCATTGTTGTGTCAAAATTATTTGTAAAATGTCTACATGTAATTATCTGTAGGAATTTTCATTTAGATGTTTTTAATTATCGTTGTGTAGATAGATTTGTTTGATATTTCCAATCCCTGCTAGTAGAGTTCAGAGGGGAGGAATTGCATCAATGTTCACAATTTAGATCTTTTGTTTCAATTGGCAGTGGTTACATTGTAAGTGCAAGGAACTGAATTGTGTTTCAGGCATTAGGGTATGGATTTCAAGCAGCCCATGACCTTGAAGGAATGGTTTCAGAGCATACTGATTTTGGTACCTTGTAGTCTTTATCGATGATAAAGGTGGCCACGTATGTTACACATTCCATATTTCTTTTTCATGAATAGCACTAGTGCTCCCCATGGGGAAACACTTAGACAAATTTATTTATTTTCCAATAAATATTTCATTTTAATTTTTAGATCTAGTAGATCTAGAGTACTCATTCTATAAGGTGTCTTGGAAATGTCATGGTTCTTGACACAAGGTCAACTATGAAATAAATTTCCCTCTTTGGAGTGAGTCTTGGCACTCATCAAGGAACACATTGTTTAATTATTGCAAGACTTGATAGTCCTCAAACATGGGAACTTCATTCTATGCTATTTATAATATATAGGATGCATACAATTGAAAACCTTTCTTGAAGAATTTATTTAGTCATAAAGCTGAAATATATCTAATAGAAAACATCTTCAGAATGTCTTTTGCAATCCTTATGTTTCCTTCATCATGCATTCAAAATTGTTATTGTACAAATCAAGTTTAACTCAATGTGCTTTCAATCAATCATTTACAATGATAACATCATAGGAACCCATTTGGAAAAAAAATAGATTTTTCTATGTGAAGAGGCGATCCATCTCTAATGAATATTTCTTCACCATTTCACAAACTGTTTCTTTGGATTCAATGGCTAGTTGTACTAGTACCAATTTACAATGCTTTATTTTCTTGATGGTTTTCTTGGTGGTCCTCATGTGTAGCGTAGACGTTTTTTGGCCACAACATCCTCCCTACTTTTCTATTTCACGAAATGGAAAAAGTAGAGCCATTATAAGTTACTCCATGTAGTAACAAAATGATTATCCTCTTGTATCAATCACACCTGTTTAAATGTTGTTTCACTAATTATTGAAGCCTTGCATGACTAAACCATTGAACACCACAACTTCATTTGAGTCGTTATTGATGGGTCTCATGAACCATATGAATTATCATAATACCTCATATCTAAGTGGTTTTTCCTTACATTAATATTCACTCTCATCTCTAACTATCATTAAAAAATTCTTATTGCTCACCAGTGGACTTAGAGTCATTTTTTAGATTAACTCGATCCTTCGATAAGTGTTAAGTGTAAGATGCATCGAGTGATCAACTAACCTAGTTCGAGGGACAAAATATTTTAATCAATGATATCTAGATTCAATCCCTAATAATGCAATGAAAACCTATATAAAATAGAAGATGAGAAAGTTGACGACATTTATTTTGGGCAAGCCATTTGCAAGCTCGAGGCATCGACTTTCATTAAAATGCTTTCACGTGCATTTTGGGGGTTTAATGAAAATGATAATGTTTTCAGATAACCTATAACCATATTTTATGACCTCATCATTACAAATCCTATACAACTCATGGAGTTCAATTTGAATCCTCGAAAGTGCTAAAATGCCCCTTGTGATTTCCTAGGAAACCTAGTTGTCGAGGCTTCATTATTTGGAAAGATAACGTCTTGTGAAGAAATATTTGATTCTATCACACTCTAAATATTCAATAAGTATTGATTCTCCATTTTTTTCTAAATTACCTCTTATTTAAGAAGTCCCTCTAATATCGTAAAATATCCTAGTTCCTAGGATTTTAAATTTAAAAAAAATAAGAAAAAAATATGACCAAGTCAATCCCATCCATAAGTAAAAATTAACCTAGATAAGTCTTGTTTTCTTGTTAGAAAACTTAAATTAACTCACCACTGTGTAGAAACCAACTCACCACAACCCTCCAATATATTTTCAAACTCATTCAGTTCTACTGAAACACTAGCAAAAATCATCCAAATATGCCAAATTAATGGAGAACTCATTCAATTTTGTTGAAACACTGGAGAAACTCCTTCAATTTTGGAAAAACACCAGAGATACTCATTCAATTATATCGAAACATCGACAAAATGCATCTTATATTATAATATTTGAACATGTATAGATCTAGGTACATAAAATAAATAGATATGCAATGTGAATCAAATCAGTCATCAAATCAATACGTAATAAATGGATAACATAGATTACTACATATGAAACTCGGAATGGAATAGAAAAGAATGATCAAGTTCATTAACTAAATGAGAGGAAGAACCAAAATATACATAGGTACAGTTCGAATTAGGTTGGAGGGAAATTTGAATAGTCCATGACATGTAGAGAAGGACATTCAGGCTTAACTTAGAGAAGATAACCCTAATTGGCCATGCATGCACTCTTAGACTATGTTTAACTTATTAAGGAACTCACTGATCACTCAGCTGATTGAGTAATGTATGCATATTCCTAAAATCGCTCAAATGGGGTGCAGATTGACATAACTGGGGTGCTAATGACTATTTTGGGTAGTTAGTGGAGCAACATAAGCTCAACTGAGACACCTTCATTAAATCAAGGTGAAAATTATCCAAATCAGAGAATGAGCCCCCAAATCAAGGAAGGTTACCCCAAAACAAGTATTTTACTCATGGTTGACTCAAGAGGGTAATTTGGGTGTGATTTGGATCATTAGACTTGTCAGTACATGCTCAAAGAGGGTTATTTACTCTAACAACCCCCCATAAGCCTAACTACAAAAAAATAACAGTAAAAATAAATATTGGTGCAGAAATTGATGAGTAGTAGGAGCAAAAGAGAAGGCTCAAAAGTCTAAAGAAACATGTGGGAGGTCTTCTTCAATTTGAAATTGATTTGGAAAATTTTATTCAAAGTATTTTGAATCAAGGATGCATGAAGAGGACATTGTTGAAAGTGCATACATGTAGTTGGATGTGAAAAATTTCTTGTTGCACTCCTTCTTTTCCTTTTCTTCAAAAAATTTCTTGTACCTTCAATACTTTTCTTTATGTGGTCCTTTATTGTAGTAAGCACACCATGGATGCTCATCTTTAGTATTTTCGTCACAAGAGTTGAACTCTTCAAGATAGCTTTCTTCTTGTCCTCATTTTCTTCAAGGGCATGAGAATTTGAGGACCTTTGTAGGCCCATATTAGAAATCATGTATTTCTCTTGAATAAGAGAGGTAGAAAATACATCTAAAGAAGGCATGGTGAAAGAAGCTATAAGTTATAATCTAGTAGATTGCAATGATGAAACAAAAGTAATTAATTTAGGACCCAACTTAGAAAGGATAAAAAGTACCATCTGAGTGTACTCTTTATTAATGTTGGACATATTGAGCTACATAAGGATAGATATGAACTTTGTAAGTAAATCTTGTATGAATTCAAACTTGGCCTCAAATTCATTAGTTCTACCTCCAAGATATGACCCCTCATCTTATCTTGTGTACCGAAGAGTTTCAGACAACGTGGTTCATATTTCCTTTGGGGTATTATTGTCATGAATATGGTAAAGTAAGTCAAGAGACACAGAATAACATAACATCCCATGTGATTCATCTATTCCATTAAGATACTTGAAATTTTAAACAAGTTCCATTCATTCCATCTCGATTCCCATGGTGATCTAGTACAACCCGTTCATTCTCAAGAGAATATCCACACTTGGATTCAATTAGAAGTAATTAAAGAGGCTTAGAATGTGATTAGAATGTATACCCATGGAAGAAAAATCCACTTGGATCGCCTGCAAAAACCTTCTTTGGTGGCTACAAAAAAACCTTCTTCGGTGGCTACAAAAATCCTTCTTCAATCTGCAAGAGTAGTAGCTGCAAAAATCCTTCTTTGGTGGTTGTAAAATCCTTCTTTGGTGGCTAAAAAATCCTTCTTGGGTGGATGCAAAATCCTTTTCGATGGTTGTGAAATCCTGGCTGGGAAATACCTTCTCAACCACAAGCTAGATAAATAACAAGAATCACTAAATGCTAACTAGTTTAATACCCCCCATGCTCTAGTACCATATAATATTTGAACATGTATAGATCTAGGTACATAAACTAAATAGATATGCATTGTGAATCAAATCATTCATCAAATGAATATGTAGTAAATGGATATCATAGATTATTACATAAGAAACTCATAATAGAAGATAAAAGAATGATCAAGTTCATTAACTGAATGAGAGGAGAGAATTACAACATATGTAGAGAAAATTCAAATTAGGTTGGAGGAAAATTCAAACTTTCCATGCCATGTAGAGAAGGCTAGTCATTCTTACATTAGATAAGATAACCCTAATTCCCCATGTATGCACTCCTACATTGATTTAACTGGTTAAGGAACTCTTCGATCACTTAGTTAACGAAATAATGTATGCATATTCCTAAAACCACTCAAATGGGGAAGTACTTGACCTAAGTGGGGAAATGATTATTGTTTGGTGTAGTTAGTGATCAATTAAGATTTTAGTTAGTGGAACAAATTAAGTCCAATTGAGACACCTTCCTTAAATTATGGACAAAATATCCTAATTAGGGATGTATCCCCAAATCAAGGACAACAACCCCAAAACTAGAGTTTTGACTCATGGTTGACTCAGGACTGTAATTTGGGTTTGTTTTGGCTCATTAGACTCATCAGCACATCTGATAGGAGGGTTATTTACTCTAACATATTTACCCAAAATAGTGGAAAAACTCAACTTACTTCAACGATGTATCAGCCAAACTAAAATAATTTCACCCATTCACCTTAAAAACTCATTTTATTTCCATGAAACAGTGACCCAGACTCAATATTTATCACCACAAATGTGTTCAATTAGGATGATTCACATTGCAACTAGTGGATCAGTTGTGGATCTTGTTAGTCCCTAAGAAATACTAGATTAGAAATAGTACTTTCCAAGGCATGACAAAACTCAATTTTTATAGGTTTTCAAGATGAATCTGTGTGGAACATTAAGTAAAAATGATCTTTCTTGTAGATAAGTATATTTGAACAATGCTGATAGTGTAAAACAATTGTAGAGGAATTTTGCAGAGTGTAATAGTACTTTGGATAATAGTGAAGGTGAATTTATTAGATGGAAAACAAAAATAGGAGTAAGAGGTGCCTACAGGATGAATCCCATAAACCTAAAAATAACATAAACATATTGATCTTTGACTTAAAGAATTTCATAGTTTGTAAAAAAAATGCATGCAAATCATGAGTTCATTTATGGATTTTCAAGCAACAAGACATTCATGGAAAAAAATAGTAAAAGAAGGCTTCAAATAATGCTATATCTCATAAAATATTTGAAATCTCTGCAATCAATTTCAACATTAATCATCAATATATAATATCCCCAACACAATGTGGAGGTAAATCTATTACTTCAGATCTTTGTTGACAGCTCCTGAAAGTATAAATGGACATAGAAAACTATGATAACAAATAAGATCTATAGGATATATAGGAAATGATATATGTAGCACTCTACAAGATTAATCTCAAACAAAAATATACAATGACAAAGTGGTTCATCCGCTCAAACAACTAATCATAGTCTATCTAAAAATTGCCCACATTTTACAATGAGTTTGACGATGCTTTTATAGACTTTAAAATGTAACTTAATTATTTTTTGGTTCAGCTATCTTGTAACTGTCTTCTCCATCTGTCCTCTTCACTTTAGTTGTCACTTATGATTAATCTAATTTTCCTTTTAATTATTTTTGCTTGAACATTTCCTTTTATCCCTTTACTATGGATGATGTGTTTTTCCTCTCATGTTGACACATGTACTTGCACTGGGATGATTTTCTACTTGGATTACTTGAGGTATACCTACTTGACTCATTTGGTGCATCATATGGATGTTAGCCTTTCTTGTAGGTGGCATAAAAGCTAGGGAAGTAGGTTGACTGGAAAATTGACCAGGAATCTTTTCTAAGGTATTTTGTGATGTTTGACTTGGTCGTTGATATTTTGACTACTATGATGATTTCATGTTGCTGGTGCTTTGGGTGTCAAGACTAGTTTGTGATACTAAACCATTGGTTTCCATTATTTCCCTATAGGAAATCTATGTTCCTTTAAGGCCTCAAGAGTGTTAATTTTTTATATCTTTAATCCAAAAATACACTAGTACTTGAAATCAAATAACAATCATAAACATAAGCAATCACATTTGACACATTAATTTACCTTGAGGAAACCATTTATGACTTCAGGGAGAAAACCCCAGCAAAACCTTACTTAGTATATTGATAGATATTAGTGAATGTCTTTTACATCAAGAACCCCTAGTGCAATTTACAGAGCAAGAAAAAGAGAGATAAAGAAGAGAGACTCATAATAATAATTCTCCAATCAACAAATTCTCTTATATGGGCCACATGCAAAAATGTAATTCAAATGAATTTGCTCCAACCTTGGAGACATCAATCTTGCATGGAAACATGTGCCCCGCTTCCTATCCAATAGCTTTAAATCACATTATTGACTTCATGAATAACTTTCCCTTTAACTCAATGCCTACCCACTTTGTTAGGTGGCTAACTTAAGTGTCTTGATTGCTTATGTTTATGATTTTAATTTGATTTCAATTACTAATGTATTTTCAAATTAAATATAAAAAATTAACATGGTATCAGAGATCAAGGTGTGAAAGAGCTAAGTTTAGTAATCAAGATTGTTCCTACGTAGATCCTGTTGGAATATTCTCACTTGACCTACTGACATCATCTTCAGTCTCATGCACCCTCCTTGGAGTATCCATCCCTTGATTTGTGCTCACATGGATCAGTTAGACTCGGTTAGACTCATTTGACTAACTTTTGACTATTTGTGACTACTACCACTGATTGGGTGATGTCTCCAATTCTATCCAAGCCACACATTAAGGAGAATTCGAATCACCTTTTGCTAATTCGAATTCACTTGAAAACTTCATTATTGTATTCAGTTTTCAAAGTTCCATCTTACACCTTATGTATGATTATACTGCATATTTCTCTATTTCTGAGTTCATGAGTGATAGTTGATTCATTTCTTCTTCTTCTTCTTCTCTGCAATTCTTGAAGTGAGGTTTGTGAGATTTTCTCTAGCTGTGTGATATTTCCTATAGATTTACATTGATCCTGAGTGAGCACGGTGCTTCAATAATTATGGCTTCAATCTCAGTAAGACTGAAAGGTCATCTTGAATGAACTTTGAACTTCAATACTTGGAAGGTCGGGATCCTGAATATCCTCGAAGAACATGATCTGGACGGTTACATATCTAGTGTTATTGAAGAGACTAATACTAATGTAGGGTGCTCCAACTTCAATAAGAATTAATACAAAGCAAAGAGGATAATTATTATTCCATGAAAGGAAATTTGATGCCCATGATTACTCCATTGAATACCACAAAGGAATTCTACAACACTTTGACAAATATCTATGAGAAGAAGACACCTAGTCAAAAGAGGGAATTGAAGAACAAGCTTCAAAATATGAAGATGGAGAAAGAAAAATTTATTGCTTCCTTCTTCACAAAGATATCTCAAGTAAGATATCAACTCATGAGTATTGTTGTGACATTTGATGATGATTATCTCATACAGATTGTTGTCAATGGCCTTCCATCTTCATGGGAGACATTCTTTATTGTTGTAAACGGTCAAGAAGTGCAACCAAATTTTGAGATACTATGGCATGATTTCCTACAATAAGATGTGAAAATCCTCACCGCAGATGTAAGAGATTATGTATACCTTACAAGAAAGTAATTGATTAAGAAAGAAAATAGAAGAAGAGTGGTGTTAGGTGAGTTATATGTCGTAATAATTACGTTGTAGTACAATTGCCCAACTATTTACTTGTCAACCCGGGGTACGTAAACTGACGAAGCACGTGCACTGTTTGTGCAGAATTGAAGTAGATCTAATCTAACTTAATCTATTTTGCTGAAATCAAATTAATATAGGAAAGCATTGAAACACTGACTAGGAAAGCATTGAAATTGCGTAGGAGAAATACAACATGTGAAGAGTTAACAACAATGACATAAGTGAGCTCACATCTATAAATCCATAATCAAATGGCAAACATGAAAGCATAACAATGGAAGCTTAAATCACATTAAGAATCTCAAATCAAAGATTAATCTAACAAGTACAAAATCCAATCCAATCCAACTTCATTACAACCCTCTTACAAGCTTAATCTAACCTAATTCCAACCTAATGGAATGGAGAGGGAGCACTCTCCTTTATACATGAGAGTCCTTAAGAAAAAGATAAGAATACATTAATTACAGATCCATTATTCTCTCAACTACTCTCAACCACTTCCCTATTATTACAAGATATGGTTCCTTCAAATCCTCCACATATCTCTCATGAATCCTAGATAAGATATGCCAACCAAATCTTCCATGATCTTCTCCTTAAGAATAGGATTGAATAATTATCTCCTTTGGAATGGTGTAAGAGATATTTGAGAAGTCTCTTTGATTTAATCATTCACATATTCCTACACATTACAAAGCTCACACATAATTGAGATATATTTGAAACATGTATATTTTCTAATATTTAATCATAAATTCACTCTTAATACTAAAATGAATAAAGTGGAAAATAATAATGTGAAACCCAAATGTATTTATGCAAATGATATGATGAAGGTTTAATAGTGCGATGAAATGTAAGGAATAGTGAAGGGAAAGGTGGATGAAAATACAACATTTCTGAGTCCTAACATCCTCCCCAACTGAAGGTGTTGCATGTCCTCATGCAACCATGCATGGATTTTCTAAAGAACCTTTGACATCTAAACTTTGGCTTTGATTGATGATGTCTTTTTAACGATGAATGTTTCCAAGATATGTGGGAGACATGAGTAACAATTCATGAGTAACAGCTGGCATTTTCCTATGGTTGGTTCTTGTGTAACAACCATGAATATAAGAATGTTGGTTCTTGTGTTAACAACATTCATATTTTTTTATTTATTTTTTATTTTTTATTTTTTATTTTTTATTTTTTATTTTTTATTTTATATATATATATATATATATATATATATATATATATATATATATATATATATTTGCTTGCTGTTATGATAATAATTATAACCACACACTTCACTGGAAATCATAAGCTATCAATGTGCATAAGAGAGCATCACTGAGTATAAGAAAGCCATTTCTCAATTTGGTATGAATCATGCCAATGTATATCAATGCATGAAGTAAAGTGCATCAAGGGATTGTTGGAAAAGAAATTTTTGGGAATGGTAAATGGGATGAAAATGGAATGATGATAAAGGAAAAATGTGGTGATTATGACAATAGTTCCCCCTCCCCAACTGAATCAGTTGCATGCCCTCATGCAACATAGTGTAGGTCATGGAAGGGAAAACGAAATGAAGTGTGGTGAGGGAATTTTCCAAAATATTCAAGTCAGCATAGAAGGAATTTCATGATCAAAGCTTAGAAAACAACATACCTCCACTCACCCAAAATGTAGATGAACTATGCAATAGGAATGTAGTTGTTGCGGCCACCGGAGCAAAAAATCGTGACTAGTACTGTAGCTGCAACTACTGTAACGGTTGGCAGAAAGAATATGGGACAGCGATGGATGGAAGATGGAAGGTGTCACTGCTGTAGGATCATGTGAAAGGTGACTGCTACTGTAGCAGTACTACTGTAACAACAAGTGCTGTAACAGCTAAAACAACAACTGTCGGAACTGATGTAACTACTGGAACAACAACTGTTGTAACAGCAACGGCTGGAACTGCAGCGATGGTCACTACTGAATCAGAGCATGTGAAGTGGAGAGATCTGAACTGGTGCTGATGAATCATGAAAATGTGGAACTATCAAACTCTCATAGATGGATTCAAGCTGCTGGAACTGCTGAGGGAATCAGGAAAGAGTGTATAGTCTTCACCCGCTACAAATCCGATGGTACGATTCTAATCATGCGAATGGATGTGTCGATGTCGAGCATGAAGAGAAATCACTGGATTACCGACCATTGATGAATGTCATTAACCAGTGCGAGGCAACTCACCATTGATGTTAATGAGTGCCAAGGTACCCGAGTACATCTTGCGAAGTGCGAGTGGATGTGCTGAGGTCGAGCCACTTGCAAGATCTGAGGATCAAGGGACATTAATGTATTCCCATGATCGTCAGCGAGAGAACTTGCCATTAAGGCATGCAAGCCTCTAGGTACTCAAAATGGACTCTAGTCTATATCCCAGATGAGGTGCTGAGGTCGATGGGGCAAGACTTGTTGAAAGGTAGGCCTTAAGGAATCCCACATCAGTCAACACAAGTTTTTACAAAAAGATTGGTAGGACTATAGGAAAGATCTCATTAGCAGCAGTGCTTATGGAAAGGGAATGTAATTATGGAGAGGGAGCGGAATGGTTTTATTTGCGAGGAAAAAGATGAACTGAAAAATGGGGTAAACTGTATGCAATTCAGAAAAATAGGCATGTGTGAAGTCATGATAGATAAGGCAATGGAATAGTGGACTCCAGCATGGATGACTAATGTGCTTTGAAGGAGAAATTTGGGTAGAAAAATCATGACGCAATTGGTTTCTGTGT
This sequence comes from Larix kaempferi, assembly GCA_027924585.1. Lineage (NCBI taxonomy): Eukaryota > Viridiplantae > Streptophyta > Pinopsida > Pinales > Pinaceae > Larix > Larix kaempferi. The sequence continues at coordinate 6,835,279 of BSBM01000120.1, read as the reverse complement.
AACTGCAAATGTCATGAAATGTGTGATGCGAAGCAGCTCCTTCAAGCTATCAACAAATCATGTTTTTTTCTTTTTCTTTTTTTTTCTTTTTTTTTGAGAATCACTGCAGCATTAAAATTGATCGCCTGTGAATCTGAAAAGAAACTTAGTACCAATCTTGCATGAAAACTGTCAGAGTTTCGAAAATATAACATGCAGAAATAAGTATTAATGCGGCAAATTAAAAATAAAAGACATTGTTACCTGTTGCCGTTGCACTTGCGCAACTGTTTAATGCGCATCTATACAATACGCAGCTGTTCAACGCGCAGTTGTTCAATGCGCATCTATACAATACGCAGTTGTTCAACGCGCAGCTGTTCAATGCGCATCTATACAATACACAGTTGTTCAACGCACAGCTGTTCAATGTGCATCTATACAATACGCAGTTGTTCAACGCGCAGCTGTTCAATGCGCAGCTGTTCAATACGCAGCTGTTCAATACGCAACTGTTCAACGCACAACTTTTAAATGCACATCTATACAATACGCAACTGTTCAACCCACAGCTATTCAATGCGCAGCTGTTCAATACGCAACTGTTCAACGCACAGCTGTTCAATGCGCATATGTTCAATACGCAGCTGTTCAACGCACAACTGTTCAATGCGCATCTATACAATACGCAGTTGTTCAACCCGCAGTTGTTCAATGCGTAGCTGCTCAATGCGCAGCTGTTCAATACGCGGTTGTTCAATGCACAGCTGTTCAATGCGCATCTATACAATACGAATGTATACCTTTGCCGTTGCGCAGGTGGAATCATCGATCGCTGTAAAGTGACTCCAAGAAATTACTTATCATAGATCATAAGAATATGTTGCAAATTTTTTTTCAAGAAGTTGGGAAAAATTCCATTTGCAAGTTTTATAATTTTACAAAAAAAAAATTATTTTACACACCAAAAGAAAACTTTAAAAATGATGCGAAAGGAAAGAAAAGATGTCAAACAAAATACTCAAAATTAAAGAACTAACAGATCTGCAAACCTACATACCGTCACATCTTCAAAGCATTACTTGTCTCAGCTTCATCAAATCTTCCCATGTGCATGAGTAACAGTTTGTTGATACTTATCACTAAAGTTCTGGAATTCAAGCTTTGAAAATTGTGCCAAGTATGATCCTCATTGATCGCTGCATTAATTCGAATTTTTATTTTTATTTTTTTATTGCATGATCAACCCTGTAAATCGTTAGATATAATTCAGAGCATACAATTCTAGTGCAACAAATAACAACTCGGAAGGAAACATAAACATCGATCCTGACTAGAGCAACATGCTTCCTGCAAAAACACATCGATCATGTCACGAAAATTTTATTATCTCCTGCGACCTGTACATTGTTCCATCCTGCCCAAATGTCTATGCTTAATTCTCATCCTCGTAAATTGAGGTTCCTGTTATGACACCTGCAAAAGATGGATCAATTCGATAATTACAAATGACTAATGGTGACATATTTGATCCATACATATTGTGAACCATGAATTCCTTCGCATTGCATGGAAATATTGTACTTGCCAAATGCTAAGTCAAGCTTGTAGTGGCAGTAGTATGAAAAAATCAAGCAAGCAAATTTTTTTTTATATTTGTTTATTTGTTTTTCAAATTGCAATGGGAAAATCACACAAAACTGAAGTTATAAATTTCAATCACTCGATATAATGTTGTCATCGGTCCGAGATGATTCGTATCCTCTTTGATCCTATAGGTAAATGTCGACAGTAAAACCTGGATCAATATGAACACTAATCTCGAAGACATAGTCATTGTTGTACAAGATTTCAACGTAAAACATTTCCAAATTATCGTTTGTCCATTCCTTCCTTCAAAGAACTTTAGAACAAATTCTAGTTTGTCAATTCACACTTATTTCAAATGACAGTGGTACCATCCGAATTAGAACACATTCTCAGATCTTTTTAAAGGGCCCAGCATTGACCGAGTTGGCAACTTAACAAGGGAGAGGCTTAGCGATAAAAGCAATGAGTTTTAATATTATTCAGGGTTAGTTGCAGCTATTGTTTCGGTACTTGGCTCCTTCAAAAGAATTTTGTTTTCTTCAATAGATAGTAGGAAATAGATGCCGGGATGGTGTTTCTGTTGTCTTTGTTTAAAGTGCCAGCTAATCGAACGCAACAATTTTTTTTTAGGTAAGACGATAAACATAGGAAAATAACGGTTTGTTGAATGCTTCCTATTTTTTCATTTTATAGAAAGAAAGATGGAGCGAAATCAAGGCAAAGATCTCGGGAGATGAATCATAGAAGTTGGAATCAAACCAAACATAGTTGTCGAAAACACCAGAATGCTTACTGAGTTTTGGATCAAATCCTTGGAGAGATCATGCCCTCCTCTGGAGATCTAATTCTAGGTGCTTCCATCCTTACCGCTGAGTATGATATGAACCGCTACTTTCAATTTTGTAAAACTAGCTTAGTGTAATCGGGTAGGGTCCAAGTGACAATGGCAGGGCGGCAGATTGGATAAGCAATAGTTGAATGGATCAATCCATAACTTAATGATCTATTATTTTGCAGGTCAAGAATGGGACACAAAAACTATTATTATGACTGCATGTATTTTTTTCTTTTTATGTTGCAGAAAAAGAATTCATTCTGCAAATGTACTAAAAAAAAAAAAAAAAAATTCGAGCAAAATTTGCAAAATTAAAGATGAATCAATTAGGCATATTGCACGAACTTATTCATTCCTGAAATTAGTCTATATCATCCTTATTTTCTGATCCTCGCGATTGCACGAAGCGCGGAGGAGAGCATACTTATTCAACACTAAAGTAAATCTGAAAATGAAAGCAGAAACTGAAAATGAAGACCTACCTACTCTATGCTAATTAGGAGTTAGAAATATGCTACGTGTAGTCAAACTTCCAATGGAGCCATGCACGTAAAAGTAGCAGCAATATGTTCAGTGGTAGTTTTTCAAATGAAAAGTGGAAATTTAGAAGAATGAGTGAATCTTCTTCCTGTAATGGAAAACTAACCAAATAAAAAGAAAAACTAAATTGATCTAATTGCGTACTTACCTGGAACCATCTTTCGATATGGATTTCATAAGTGCATTTTCCCTCACTCAGATCATGCTGCAGCTCCTTGCATCTTCCTCAATCTCTTGTTCGAATGATTGTTCATCATCAAATATGCAGGAGTCTTCAGATGTTGATTCCTCGTTCGTTTCTGATAGAGTATTTAAACTTTCGGCTACTGTCAGGATCTCCTTTTCTAGAGAAGAGGAGACTTCGATTTTTGCAAGGATGTGAGCGAGTTGTTCCAAGATGACACTCATAGTTAAATCATATTGAAAAAGGGGTTCTTACCACATCCAAATCAAAATCTGAAAACTAAAAGTCACACTTGCTGAAAACAAAACACTCTTGCTAAAACACATGAAAACCTCTTCACAGTTGCAGAAATTGAAATTGCAAAAACATGCTTGCAGAAATTTGAAATTTACACTAAATTGCAGAAATTGAAATTTACACTAATTTGCAGAAATCAAAATTCACACTAATTTGCAGGAATTGAAATACACCCTTCATGCCCTTACCCATATGTCACCTCAGAGTTAGGAGCACGAATAATCACACTTGCATAGAAAATAAATTAATACCTCAATCCCTTATGCTTCCCCGGCAATGGCGCCAAAATAATAGGTGAGTTATATGTCGTAATAATTACGTTGTAGTACAATTTCCCAACTATTTACTTGTCAACCCGGGGTACGTAACTGACGAAGCACGTGCACTAATTGTGCAGAACTGAAGTAGATCTAATCTAACTTAATCTATTTTTCTGAAATCAAATTAATCTAGGAAAGCATTGAAACACTGACTAGGAAAGCATTGAAATTGCGTAGGAGAAATACAACATGTGAAGAGTTAACAACAATGACATAAGTGAGCTCACATCTATAAATCCATAATCAAATGGTAAACATGAAAGCATAACAATGGAAGCTTAAATCACATTAAGAATCTCAAATCAAAGATTAATCTAACAAGTGCAAAATCCAATCCAATCCAACTTCATTACAACCCTCTTACAAGCTTAATCTAACCTAATTCCAACCTAATGGAATGGAGAGGGAGCACTCTCCTGTATACATGAGAGTCCTTAAGAAAAAGATAAGAATACATTAATTACAGATCCATTATTCTCTCAACTACTCTCAACCACTTCCCTATTATTACAAGATATGGTTCCTTCAAATCCTCCACATATCTCTCATGAATCCTAGATAAGATATGCCAACCAAATCTTCCATGATCTTCTCCTTAAGAATAGGCTTGAATAATTATCTCCTTTGGAATGGTGTAAGAGATATTTGAGAATTCTCTTTGATTTAATCATTCACATATCCCTACACATTACAAAGCTCACACATAATTGAGATATATATGAAAACATGTATATTTTCTAATATTTAATCATAAATTCACTCTTAATACTAAAATGAATAAAGTGGAAAATAATAATGTGAAACCCAAATGTATTTATGCAAATGATATGATGAAGGTTTAATAGGGCGATGAAATGTAAGGAATAGTGAAGGGAAAGGTGGATGAAAATACGACATTTATGAGTCCTAACAAGTGGTCAATGCAGTATAATGAGCAACAGAATAACAATACAATAGAACTCGGATAGAAGCAAAAATACTTCACACATACTAATTAATTAATCACAATATGGACAAATAAATAGTATAATGCATGAGGATCCGAATGCCTAAGGTGGTAATTTGAATTAGCCTTCATGGAGTGATCAAAAGATCACAGGAGTGTCATTGGAGTACAATTAGTAGTCTATCTCATCATCAGTGGAGTCATCAATGCTCAAGAAACTGTCAACCATCAGCCAAACTGAGTCTAACTGAGTGTGGTAGGTGTAACTGAGTGTAACTGGAACTAATTGAATGAAGGAGGCTCAGCGGAGGGTGCATGAGGAGCTAACTGAAGTCAGAATGGGCAGTCAAGTCTCACTGGAGGTCCATCGGAGTGATACAGTCAGTTTAGAGTTAGCCTAGCCTTAAACCAAGGAGAGAACTGAAGATAACTGAATGGTAGGTAAGGAAGGGTGCCTTTCTCATGCAGTAGGTGAAAGGAGGGCGTACTAAAATCTAGGAGGGATGAAACTGAGTGGAAGGAAGCTCCGGGGGATAGCTAACTGAGGGCGTGCTGGGACTGATGACTAGGATGCAAGTAAACCCTAAATAATGCATGCAAACTCTAAAAGTGCATGCATGACTGAAAATGAAAATAATGAAAATGCTGCTAGGACTAGGATGGAGTATAGGAATATCCTAACACCCCCCCCTTAATCCATCCTGGGCCCTAGTAACTAATACCAAAGGTTACCCAATATAATGAATAATAATAGTTAATAAACCGAGTAAATGGGGAAAACCTCATGGAAAAAATACCCCCCTCAAAATAGACTATAAGGCACACACAAAAATAAATGCTCCAAACTCAAGCAGGTGTGATGCGTGGTCATATGTCTAGAGGTATCTTCTTCTTGGGAAGAAGTGGATCATGCTCAGAGAGCACGTGCTTGTAGTTTCTCTTTAGATCGAATGTGATGAGAACAAATCCAAAAGTATGAGGATGATCCTTGAACCTGTGATTCGAGTAAGCTGAGGTAGGATCAAATCTATGAATGTGCAGATAGTCTTTTGTCTTCTCCTCCAAACCATCATGGGTGAGATTATTCCAAAAGGAACCATCAAATAATAGCTTGAAATCCACATCATATTTAAGACTTGAAGAATAATTTCTTGAGATCTCTTTTGAACCAATAGGGGTGAGATCAAAACTATCATATGCATGAGAAATTATCCCAAGTAGTGATTGCTTAGAATCCAAATTAGATCCAAGACTTGAATCATGGTTTCTTGAGATATCCTTTGAACCATAAGAGGTGAGATCAAAACCAGTAAATGCATGAGAAATTATCCCAAGCAAATGGCCATGGTTTCTTGAGATCTCCTTTGAACCAGCAGGGTGAGATCAAAACCATGATGTGCATGACAAATTATCCCAAGCGAATGGCAATGGCCATATTCTTCAATAACCTTCTGAAAGCATGGAATAATGATCATATAGTAGTAAATAAGAGGTGATTGCTTGAGGAGAGCGAATGCATTACCTCCAATAGCTGATTTTACCTCTAAAACATTCAATAGATCATGATGTAGACCAACAGTCTCTGGTGCAAGAGAGGATTTAGGACCTTCTGCAATATCAAGAGTGTGAGTTGGCACATAAAGAGAAGAAATTTGGAGCATGAGTGTAGAATCTGCAAGTTCTTCTTCTTTGTGGACAACTTCAATATGAGATGTGTTTGATACTGGTTCATGATCAATGAGATCATCAAGGAGGGAGAATGCATCACCTTGCTTGCTCTTGAAGGGGTTTGGACCAAATCCTTCATTCTGTTTGCCAAATCTTTCATCCAGATGATCCCATAGCTCTTTTGGAGTTTCAACATCATCAATTATTTGGTATAACATGTATTCAGGCAAAGAAAGCATTAGTCTTCCAAAGGCCATGTCAACTTTATTCAACCAGTCAATCTTCTCTTTAGAGAATTCGAACTCTCTTTCAAAATAACAATCAAAGAGATCATGGCTCTTCAAATATGCTATCATTTTTTGTTTCCATTCATCATAGTTGAATGGAGAAAGAGGAGAGATTTCTTCTGAATTCATTGAAGCTGTAGAAGACCTGCAAAAACAATAGAGAATATCTGCAACTACTACTATTGCATCAATGCAGAAACTTCTGCACTCGAAATCTTGATAATAACCTGCAAAAAACTCTCAGGAATGGAGACAAACAATACTCTCAACATGCTCTGATACCATGTGAAAATCCTCATAGAATATCTAAGAGATGATGTATACCTCAAAAGAAAGTAATTGATTAAGCAAGAAAATAGAAGAAGAGTTGTCAATGTAGTATAATGAGCAACATAATAATAAAACAATAGAACTCGCATAGAAGCAAAAATACTTCACACATACTAATTAATTAATCACAATATGGACAAATAAATAGTACAATACATGAGGATTTGAATGCCTAAGGTGGCAATTCGAATTAGCCTTCATGGACTGATCAAAAGATCACTGGATTGTCATTGGAGCACAACTAGTAGTCTATCTCATCATCAGTGGAGTCATCAATGCTCAAGTAACTATCAACCATCAGTCAAACTGAATCTAACTGAGTGTGGTAGGTGTAACTGGAACTAAGTAAATGAAGGAGGCTCAGTGGAGGGCGCATGAGGAGCTAACTAAAGTCAGAATGGGTAGTCAAGTCTCATTGGAGGTCCATCAGAGTGATACAGTCAGTTGAGAGTCGGCCTAGCCTTAAATCAAGGAGAGAACAAAAGATAACTGAAGATAATTGAATGGTAGGTAAGGAATGGAGCCTTTCTCATGCAGTAGGTGAAAGGAGGGCACACTAAACTCTAGGAGGGCTGAAACTGAGTGGAAGGAAGCTCCATGGGCTAGCTAACTGAGGGCGTGCTGGGACTAATGACTGGGATGCATGCAAACCCTAAATAATGCATGCAAACCCTAAAAGTGCATGCACGACTAAAAATGCATATAATGAAAATGCTGCTAGGACTATGTTAAATTTTCAGAATTTACTTCAATCTGATCTAGGATCTTAACTGAGAGAACAACATGTACAGCATATCTACAGCATATCAATCATGGAGACAATAATGCAAGCACACAAGAGACACAAAGATTTACTTGGGGAAAACCATAAAGGTGAAAAACCCCAATAACTTCCTCAGAGATAGATAGAGCAATGATACAACCAACCAATAGAGATAGCCATAACCTAGCAGCAATCCTCCTCCTCCATAAGTGCGCCTCTCCTCCTTGAGAGCATGTGCAAGAAGTGAGTGAGTAAATAGAGTGCCTCCCGCACTCTATTTATACTTGACTTGACTTGCCTTTTTACCTAACTCATGTCGGCTCGAACTTAACCACATAACATAATGCTGAGTGGGCCGACCCCCAATAGGGTGGTCTAATAACCCTTTGACCCACATGACTTATACCGGGCCGACCCCAAACAAGGTGGTCTAATAACCCATCAAGTATAAGTTACGACACTTACAATATAAATGACGACACTTCCTTATAGAGGAATAATACCATCTCTATAGGAATACAATATACATATATGTGAAATACATTCCGAAGTTACATATACATCAACACTCCCTCTTAACTAGGAAGGTATTTCTCAGCACAGTTCTTCTAGCACAAGTCATCTTCTCTGGATCATCGTCACTGGATAATCGTCATCGAGTCATCATCATCGTCACTGCTGCTGCTATCTCATCCAATCTCTGTCTCTACTCGTCATAGGAAGTTCTACAGAGCCAGTCCTTTTTCATACTGGATGTAGGCCCACCACCTGCAGGTCTTCGTCATCACTGGCCATACTGTGGAATCCTCAGGACTTTTACGTGCGTCACAAAACCTCGCAAGAGCATCCCAGGCTGTTACGAGCACACAGCTCTACCTATAGGATCTCCCAGGGAAACGAATTACATGTGACCTCACCACAAAACCTCGCAAGAGCATCCCAGGCTGTTACGAGCACACAGCTCTACCTATAGGATCTCCCAGGGCAACGAATTACATGTGGTCATGGCAAAACCTCGCAAGAGCATCCCAGGACTGATTACGGGCACACGGCCCAACCTATCGGATCTCCCAGGGAAACGAATTACATGCCATAGGACAAAACCTCGCAAGAGAATCTGCCAGATATCCCAGGGCAACGAATTACATGCCATAGGCAAAACCTCGCAAGACTATCTGCAGATCTCCCAGGGCAACGAATTACATGTCCTCCCAGAGCAAAACCTCGAAAGAGCATTTGCCAGATGTCCCAGGGCAACGAATTACATGCCATAGGAAAAACCTCGCAAGACCATCTGCAAATCTCCCAGGGAAACGAATTACATGCTCATCTGCACAACCTGATCCACGGCCACAGAGTATCAACCTGATACTCACCATATATCATCCTAATGTATCCATGATCATCCTGATCATCATCACTGCAACGTCCTGCTGCATGTCATCTGGAGCAACATCCTAAAGCTCGTCATCTATGATCATCCTGATCATCACTGCAACATCCTGCTGCATGTCATCTGGAGCAACATCCTGAAGCTCGTCATCTATGATCATCCTGATCATCACTGCAACATCCTGCTGCATGTCAAGTATCTACCTGATACATATCATCATACATGATCCTCCTGATCATCAATGTATCCACCTGATACAAATACATGATACATATCATCATACATGATCCTCCTGATCATACAATGTATCTACCTGATGCATACCAAGTATCTACCTGATACATATCATCATACATGATCCTCCTGATCATACAATGTATCCATCTGATACATGATACATATCATCATACATGATCCACCTGATCATCAATGTATCCACCTGATACATATACAGATACATGGTCCAAGCATCTAACATGATGCATACATACATACATATAATGATCCAACTGATCATATCCAAGCAGAAACCAGAACATCATCCTGATGCTCATCATCCAGCGCTTACATCCACAGCCATGTGAAGGATCCCCCTTCCAACATGCTTGGAATGGCTTCAGCAAATGTGTCCATCACTTCTTCCTCGAAGTGTCCTCGATCTGAAGCACGCCAAGCCTCTCTGAAGTACTCGAACTTCACTCTGGCTAGTGGCTTCGTCAGCACATCTGCAATCTGCTCGTCCGTTGCAACATACAGGAGCTTCACAACTCCTCTCTGCACCATATCCCTGATATAGTGATATTTGATCTCTATGTGTTTCGACCTGTCATGAAACACTGGGTTCTTGAATAGCTTCACACAGCTCTGGTTATCACAGAAGATACCAGTAGCTTCCAACGGGAGATCAAATAACTCAGACAGTAGCTTCCATAGCCATACTGCCTCACAACTAGCTGAACAGGCTGCAACATACTCTGCCTCAGCTATACTCAGTGCCACGCAGGACCGCTTCCTGCTAAACCATGAGATCACACCTGATCCCATACTGAAGCAGCACCCAGATGTGCTCTTCCTATCTGCATCACTGCCATCCCAATCTGAATCAACATAACCCTGCAGGTTAAACTTTTGATTCTCCTCATACCTGAGCCCATAATACACTGTACCCTTCAGGTACCTCAGAACATGCTTTACAGCAACCAGGTGAACACTCCTCGGATCCGTCAGGAACTGGCTCAATGTGTTCACAGCAAAGCAAATGTCTGGTCTCGTGTTCGTCAGGTACATCAAGGACCCAATCATCTGACGATACAAAGAGACATCAACCGGCTCAGATGAAGCATAACATAGAGGCTTCAGATTCGATGCCATAGGTGTGGCCATATCCTTCCAGTCCATCATCCCGAACCTCTTCAGGATCTCTACTACATACTTCCCTTGTCCAAGGAAGATTCCATATGCACTCTGCCACACCTCCATGCCAAAAAAAACAAATAGTGCATCATCCCCAAGTTCTTCATCTCGAACTCGGTAGTAAGCTTCCGCTGCGTGTCGGCAATCAATCTATCTTCACCATACCAAGTTCTGCACATATATGATTTCCTATCATGTGTCTCAGAACCAAGTGGCTGTTCTACATACACTTCTTCTTCAACTACACCATTCAAGGAAGTTGTCTTGAATCCATCTGGTGTATCTTCTATTTCATCACTTTTATATTTCTCAATGCTGCCATCTGCAACATGCTTGATCTGATAGTTCCATTTGGAATTCATAGCAAACTTCCCTTCATGTCTTTGGGATTACATCCCAAATATCATTCTTCATGATCGACGGATCATGGCATTTCATTTCTTCATCCCAGATCCTGGGAACTTCAATATCTTCAATATCTTCAATAGATATCTTTGTTGCTGGAACAAATGTTGTAGTTCTTCTTTTGTAGGAGATGGCATATGATCTTTCCTACACAACAAGTTAAATTGCATGATTAGAAAACATCTCATAGTTTTCAGAGCAAATTCTTACACATAAATAAATATGTCATACAGTCATGCAATTATCTTAGCCAATGCTTCAATACAACATTTATCCATATCCCGTAACTTTCTAGATGCCTTCCAATCTCTACCAGAACATTGTTAAGAGTGTGCACAACTCCCAACATGTCAGCAAAGAGGTTTCATTCTAGATAAGTAGCAATGGAATGTTGTACAGTGCCATAGGCCACTTACCCATGCATATTAGGAGTATACTGTTCATCAATGCAATTATTCTAATATGCATAATACACAACCTAATTCTAGGAACATCAGTATATACATTATTGAACAGTATTATTTAAGAAATGACAATTCAAATACTTATCTTTGTTTGTTCATTGGGTGGACTCCCTCTGAGTCTTCGCTTCCTTGCAGGACCTGCTGGACTCCTAATCTGAAGTAGTTTCTTCTACACCTTTCTATTGTGGGATGTAGAGAGATGGTCAAATCCCTCTGAATATCTGCATCCTTGCATAAACCACTGGAGTGTACTCCCTCTTGATCTTTGCTTCCTGGATTACCTGTTCTTGAACTCATATTCATCCTTGGTCCCTATGCATGCTTATTAGTATCATGAATGTGTTATCCTTGTGATCTCATATAAAATCATACATTCATTAGTATACTATTAAAACACAATAATCTCAAGCATGTATAGTCATGATCATTTCAAACAGAAATAATAAGCATTAGCATTCAAGGATTCTTATGGTTAGTCAAATCATAAGAAACATAACATGTCTAAACCTGTAATTACTCAAGGCTATGACTCTTCGGGTTAGTCATATCATCAATCAAGAGAAGAGATATAATATGCATAAAACCATGACCATTCAAACCTATGGTTTCATGATTCTTCTGGTTAGTCAAATCAATCAATATAAGAGACATATTATTTTACTTATATTCCTATTTGACCATAGGACTTTTCTGGTTAGTCATATCATTAAACAAAGTAAAAAGCATAATATGTCTAAACCCATGATTACTAACTTCAATGAATAATCATAATCAATCATGCCAAGTATACTTATATAAAGGATCTTATCACAAGATGAGATTGTAACTTGATATAGGAAAAACATACCTGGATTAGCATGCTAGCTAGTTATGTCTTAACATACTCACATGATGTCTTCTTGTTCTTCTTCAATGACTTGTGCTAGTAACCTGTATATCTCATAGGTTAGCCATTATAAAACCAAGTTATACATACCTCGTAAATGGATCTTCTATGAGATCCATGATAATGGATGAATCTTTGTCCTCATGTTATCATGATCATATGTTCTTGGACCAGAACATGATTTGTCTTTCTTGGTGTACCTTTCATGTTAGTAGACAACATAAATCTCATACAACACCATAATGCATTAGTACAATCATAAGTGTCAACAACCTAACCAATGAATATCTTCTATCATAAATTCATAATTTTGTTAAGGTGATACGACAAATCTAAAATCAAAATTGTACTAACCATAATAACATGAAGACAAACATACCATAAAATTAATCATGAACAAATATCGAAACATACCTCGATGAGTCATACCTGTTAAGGTCGCTTGTAATCTTCTTATGTAAGGCCTTAGCCTCATCTCCCTCTCAAATAGGAACTTCTTTACTCATGCAGATGATCAATCCATCTTCTTCTAGGATTAACCCAATCCACTTGAATTGAAAGAACTGGGCCTAAAGTTGGATATGGGTTTGTCAGAGAAACCCCAAAAATTCAAACTTTGAATTTCAAACTTCCGAAAGGATAGAAATATGCGCCTTGATGAGCTGATCAAACTGGTATATTCAGAATTTGAAAACTGCAAAGTTTCACTCCTCAATTTTGCCTTTGAAACTTTTGGATTCACTGGACGTGACCCTGAACTGGGGTTTGATGAAGCCCACTCTTCTGCCCAGTCAAAAGGTTTGATCCAAAGCTCTAAGCTTTTATTTTTTTGAGGAGCTTCCAGCCATGGTCATAGATTTCAAAAATTCCCATTTTTACAAAAGCCCTAATTTTCCACTTTTCTGATCAAAGTCCCGAACTAGGGTTTGATCAAGCCCGGCCTTCTGCCCAACCAAAAATTCTGATCTTGGTCTCTAAATTTCTATTTTGATGAGTAGCATCCAGCCGTGGTCTCCGATTACAAAAATTCCAACTTTCTTCAAGGCCCTAAATTCCGGAAGCCATGAATGAAGGTACCAAAAAAATAATTCTGTTTTGACAGAAATATGTACCTGATTGTTTCTGGTGTAACTCCAAAATTTTTGATCCACAGGGTCTGAAAAAAGTTTCCTGAGATAGCCTGACCTGTTACCTTTCCATCCTGACAGGTCTGACCTCAATTGGATTCTCTGAGAGAGAGTTATGCCAAATGTCGCAACGTGACCTGTTTTGGGATAAAACAGAAGAGCGAATTTGTACGGTGTACCACGTGTCACTGTTTGAACTTCGGCCTTTGAAAAAGTTTTCTGAGATAGCTCGGCCTGTTATCTTTCCATCCTGATAGGTCTGACCTCAATTGGATTTTCTGAGAGAGAGTTATGCCAAGTGTCGCAACGTGACCTATTTATGGGATAAAACAGTAGAGCGAACTTGTACGGCGTGCCACGTGTCACTGGTTCAACTTCAGCCTCTGAAATTTTTTTCTGAAATATTACAGACTGTTTACTACCTGTCACTTTTTACGAAATTTCATTTGGAGCTTCCTAGCCCAAGTTATGACCTTTTTCCCAAGGTCACCTGATTTTGACTTAGATCTGGAAGAGGCAGAAACCCTATATTGCACAGATCATAAATCACAAAGTACAACGAATTAGAGGTTTTCCTTTGGACACAAGGTACCTGGAGATCTTAGCTTCGGCCTGTAACAATTTCAGATCCGAAAACTTAACCAAAACGGATTTATAGCGAAAGTGCTACGATGACTGGTTTTTGCTATATCAAGCCCTAGCATCGTAAGTGCAACAAGTGTCATACATGCCATATCATGCTTTCTTTCAGGCTAGCTCTGAATCCATGTTAAATTTTCAGAATTTACTTCAATCTGATCTAGGATCTTAACTGAGAGAACAACATGTACAGCATATCTACAACATATCAATCATGGAGACAATAATGCAAGCACACAAGAGACACAAAGATTTACTTGGGGAAAACCATAAAGGTGAAAAACCCCAATAACTTCCTCAGAGATAGATAGAGCAATGATACAACCAACCAATAGAGATAGCCATAACCTAGCAGCAATCCTCCTCCTCCATAAGTGTGCCTCTCCTCCTTGAGAGCATGTGCAAGAAGTGAGTGAGTAAATAGAGTGCCTCCCGCACTCTATTTATACTTGACTTGACTTGCCTTTTTACCTAACTCATGTCGGCTCGAACTTAACCACATAACATAATGCTGAGTGGGCCGACCCCCAATAGGGTGGTCTAATAACCCTTGGACCCACATGACTTATACCGGGCCGACCCCAAACAAGGTGGTCTAATAACCCATCAAGTATAAGTTACGACACTTACAATATAAATGACGACACTTCCTTATAGAGGAATAATACCATCTCTATAGGAATACAATATACATATATGTGAAATACATTCCGAAGTTACATATACATCAACAGACTAGGATAGAGTATAGGAATATCCTAACATAAGAATAGTGGATCCATAGAAAATATACCTCCTCCAAAGAAGAGAACCTTTCTCTTGCGGCACAAATGAAGAGAGGAAAAAAATATTTTTCTCATCAAAAGGAAAAATGATCATAAGAACTTTGATAATTCTAAAGTTAAATGATTCAATTACAATGAGAAGGGTCACTATGCAAGAGAATGTCATCCAATGAAAAGAGCAAATTTCAAGGGTAGGTTTCATGATTCTACTGCTACAGAAGATGAACCTACAAGAAATAATATTTCCAATGATCGGGAGACAAGGAATGAGTACTATCTTGTCTCAGCGCTATTTGGATCCATTACCACTAGTGATGAGACATGGCTAGTGGATAGTGGAACATCCAAGCACATGAATGGATATAGGAGTGCTATCAAAAATTTGAAGGAAAAGAAGTTCTCTTGTCATGTAGAGCCTGGAGACATAACCACCTGTTCGATAAAATGAGTTGGATCCACTTCTTTTCAGTTGGATTAAAAAGATGTGCAACATGTTTACAAAATCATGTTTGTTCCTGTATTGAAGAAGAACCTACTGTATATTTCGGTTCTAGAAGATAAAGGATTCAGAGTAATATTTATGGAAAATAAAGAACTCCTGTTGCCTAAGCATGTAGACTTGAACTCTACATCGATAATTGGAGTTAGAGAGGGATGTTTCTACAAATTTTCTGGAAAGCTCATTCAAGCCATGATTCATGACACAGTCAGTCCTTATGAGATGTGGCATAGAAATATTGGTCATTTCAATTTCAAAGCACTACCTATATTGCAAAACATGGTAAAAGGTTTGCCTATGTTTATATATGAATATCATAGTGTTTGTAGAGGTTTCTCTCCTGGCTAGAACATCAAGAAGAGTTTTCCTAGCAATACCAAAAGATCCAAAGGGATCCTTGAATTAATTAATTTTTTTCTATGTGGTCCTATGACAACACCATTCTTGAGTGGTTATTTGTACTATGTGATTTTCATAGATGACTTCTCTCTCAAGTCATGGATCTATTTTATGAAGGCAAAGAGTGAAACTTTCAACAAATTTCAAGAGTTTAAAGCATTGGTTGAGAATTAGAATGGAAATCACATTTGTGATTTGAGATATGATAATGGAGGAGAGTTCAAGTATCATGATGTAAATTACTTTTGTTGATATGCAAGAATAAGAAGATATCTTACTCTACCCTACAACCCCCAATAGAATAGGGCTGTTGAAAGAAAGAACATAATAATATGCGAGGTTGCAAAAGCTATGATGTGTAATTAGGATCTTCCCACCTCCTTATGTGAAGAATCCTCAAGAACTATTGTTTATATATAGAACATAAGTCCTCATTCTATCCTAGGAGAAAAGATGCTTGAAGAGGTTTTCACTGGTGAAAAACCAAAGGTTCGACACTTGAATATTTTCAGTTGTCATGTATACATTCACTACCAAAAGATAAGAGGACAAAGATGGATCCATCTAAAAAGAAACGAACATTTGTTGGATATAGTGAATCCTCCAAAGCTTTAAGAATCTATGTTACTGGGTAAAGAAACATTGAAGTCAACAAAGATGTAACATTCCATGAAGAGGCTTCCTTCAAGCGCTCCAAATAACTTCAATTTGATTCAAATATGGAGAAACATGATACTCCTATGATGGAGGATCTAGTTTCTAATTTTCCCCTTTCATATGTTGAGAGGGAGAAGTCAAAAGAGCCTACAGATCCACTTGATCGTGAAGAGTCAGTAGAAATGATAGAGATATCTCTTGATGAGCCTCCTACTAAGAGAAGATATGCATGGTGTTGGAGACAATATACAGGAGGCATAAAAGCATGGAGCACCATATGGCACATCGAGAGAGTGAAAGAAATCAGGAAGATATGCAGGATATGTAGCTTAGATGAGTCACATCAGTGATTCAGAACCCACCTCATATAACGACACTACTAAGCAACAAGTAAGGAAATATGTCGTGATGGAAGAATACAAATGCATCATGAAGAATGATGTGTGGGAAGTGGTTCCTAAACCTCAAGGGAAGTAAATAGTAACTTCCAATTGGCTTTATAAAATCAAGCATGCATCTAATGGAAGTATTGAAAAGTATAAAGAAATATTTGTGGCCCATGGTTTCTCATAGAAAGAAGGGATAGAATATTATAATATATTTTCTCCCCTGGCCACAACACCACTATTCAAACCATAATTTCCGTTGCTTCAGTTTTGGGTTGGAAAGTTCACTAGATGGATGTGAAGACTACCTTTGTCAATGGTGAACTTGAGGAGGAGGTTTACATACAAAAACCTGAGGGATTTGTAGTTCATGGGAAGGAGTCCCATGTATGCAAACTTAATAAATCCTTGTATGGGTTAAGCAGGCCCCGATCACTTGGTATTCGAGGATTGATAGCTATCTTTAGAAGTTGGGCTTCTCCAAAATATAAGCTGACCCCAACATGTACTTCAAGGTTGTGAATAACCAACCGTTGATATTGGTTCTCTATGTTGATGACTTGTTCCTTACTGGAGATGAGAAACAGATAGCTCAATCCAAGAGGGAGATCAATTTTGAGTTAAAAATCAAAGACTTAGGTCTTATGCACTACTTGCTTGTTCTGGAATTTTGGAAAAGGAATGATGAGATATTTTTTCCTCAAGGAAAGTACACAGTTGATGTGTTGCAAAAGTTTGGTATGATGGATTGTAAATCCATTTATATACCAATGATTTATAATATGAATAAACTACATGATTCATATTCTGGATGGAATATAGTGGATCCTACCATGTATAGATATCTCATTGGTTCCTTGATGTATTTTAGACATAGTAGACCAGACATATGTTATGCAGTGAGTATCTTGATTCAATTCATGTCTGATCCAAGACATAGAGATTGGGTTTATACCAAGCATGTTCTTAGATACCTTCAAGGTACTATTACTTATGGACTTAGATATGCTTGCAGTGGTGGAGTGATGCTACTTGGATATTCTCAATCCGACTGGAGTGGTAGTATTGTGGACCAAAAGAGTACATCTATATTTTCTTTTAGCTTGGAATCAGCTATGATCTCTTGGTCTAGCAAGAAGAAGGGATCTGTAGCCTAGAGTACTATAGAAGTAGAGTATATTGCAGCTAGTACCACATGCCGAGAATTTTTGTGGACTAGAAATCTACTTGCTGGGTTGTTTGCTGAAAATATTGAGACTACTGTCATTTTCTCTAACAATCAAAGCTACATTAAGCTATCTAAAAACCTTGTGTTTCATGACAAATCAAATCACTTTGAAATGAAGTATCACTATATTAGATACATATTCTAGATAGGTGTCGTATACTTCAGTACATTGCTACTACTAAGAAGATAGTAGATATGTTGACTTGCCTCTATCCATGATGAAGCATAGGTAATTCCAAAAAAATATTGTCATGGAAAAGAATGCCTCCATTTCTAAGAGGGAGTGTTAAAGTTACATCATCATGATTCATTCTCCAAGTCAATATTGTGTGTCAAGCTGTGTGTCAAGGTAGTTTTGTATAAGATCCTGAGTTAGACTTAGGAAACTTGGAGAAGAATATTGAGTTGGACTCAAGAATTGACAAGCTTCATCTATTGAGGCAAGTGATTTGTATGTCAAAGTGATGATGGTGTATAGTCTTTCTAGTCAAGGATAAGGTCTTGTGTGTCAAGACAGATCCTCATGTGTTGAGGTGATGCTTTGCATGTCGAAGCATGTTTGGTGTGTGATGCACTACTAACCATGGTTGAGCTATTAAGTCTCCTATGGGTACTGACCACTTCTAGAGTGAAGTACTTTAGCATATAACCACTTGGAACGATAGTAGAACAAGATGATCACATCATTGGGAAAATATCCTTAGTATATTTAATATGAGAAATTAATTAAGTTGGCACATGTGTACCATGCATATAAGACACGAGATAAATATAAGATGTGATAAGATATGAGAGAATATGAATTTCAAATAAAGACATAAATTAAAAAATAGAGAATTTGGATTGTTATACTTCAGTGATATTAACAAATAAAATTTTAGTCAATCAAAGGAGAAACTCGAATTGTTCACTACAGTGGTGTTAACAAGAAAGACTTCAATTAAGAGAGCTAACTAAGTGATAACAAAGAAGATCTAGTTAACTAATTGTTTTGCATGAGGACACTTATGTTAAACTAAAAGACGATACTTGTGTTAAAATAAAAGACGACACTTTTGTTGAACTAAAAGATGACACTTTTGTTAAACTAAAAGATGACACTTCAGTTGAGAAACTTGCATGAAGACACATGAGTTGCGACACTTGCATGAAGACACTTGAGTTATCCACCTAACTAAGTGGGAAAGCATTAAGTTAAAGGGAGAGTTCATCCCAAAGTCGGTATTGCAAGTTAAAGCCATTTCATGAGAAGTGGGGTGCACTTTTTCATGCAAGATTGATGTCTCCAAGGTTGGAGCGAATTCCTTTGAAGTAAATTTGTGCATGTGACCAATATAATCAAATTGGTTGATTGAAGAGTTGTTATTATGAGTCTCTCTTCTTTATATATATTTCTCTTGTCTTATATGCATGGTCCACTTGTGCCAACTTAATTAATTTATCATATCAAATATACTAAGGAGATTTTCCCAATGATGTGATCATCTTGTTCTACTATTATTCCAAGTGGTTATATGCTAAAGTAATTCACTCTAGAGGTGGCTAGTCCCTACAGGAAACTTTATATCTCAACCATGGTTAGTAATACATCACACACCATACGTGCTTCAACATGCAAAGCATCACCTCAACACATGAGGATCTGTCTTGACACACAAGACCTTATCCTTGACTAGGAAGATTATACAACATCATCACTTTGACATACATAGCACTTGCTTCAACACATGAAGCTTATCCATTCTTGATTCCAACTCAAGGTGCTTCTCCAAGCTTCCCGAGTCCAAATCAAGTTCGTATACAACACTAGCTTGACACACAAGGGTCAATCTAGACACACAAAATCGAATTGGAGAATGACTCATGATGTTGTACTTTAACAAAGATATATCTCAGCATCGGTGGTTTTCTCTTATGAAATTGACCCCAATTTTCTTGTAATACCCTTCAATGATAGAAAATTTTCAAAACCATTCTTGATCCTATCCACATCTTGATTCGCACTAACTTCTCCTTCTATAGCCTCTTGAGTTATTTCATCTCTCTTTTGAGTGAGATAGATTTTATAATCTTCCTCGGGATGAGCATCTTCAATACCATCCCATGGAGAGGCTAATCCAATATCCATCACTTATTTGAATAATCCCTTGAAAGCACTAATCTCATCTATCAACTACTTGATATTATATTTAATCCTCAACAAGTAAGTTTGTTTCATTATCATCATCCTATTTGTTTTTGTAATCTATCTCATGTTATCAATTCCAAGACTAGATAGCGTTTTTTTGGTTTTGTTTTTAATATAATCAATGAACTAGAAAACTTTCTTTCGCATTCACCTAAATAATTTTCTAGATATTTGTCCTCCTCTAAGGTCAATGTGTACATGTCTAATTCATCTTGTATTACTTCAAAGTAATCCCACTTCTTTAGAAATAATTAATATATTTTGTCCCATAGTGTTTGAGTAGCTCTCCTCAAAAGTTGCTCTCCTTCAACATCTAATGGTAATTTTGTAACCTGAATATTTAGCTCAGTAATATCAATTTCCAAATTAGTTATATCATACTCTTTCTTGCTGACCTTCCCTTCCATTTATGGGGTTGTATCATGTTTTTTATTTAGCTCAATTTCCAACTCCCTAATTTTTTTATTTTTACCATCTTATTCTAGAATTGGCTATGTATTTTCGTCCTGAGTTGTATCATCTTAATCCATCAAATCAATTGTATCAGGGCCTATAACTTGCCTCTTAGATTCCCTCTCAGTTGCTACTACTTTTTCCTTTGGTTGATTTTCTGCTGGCAATATAGGCACTTCTGCTTGAGGAGTCTTTTTAGTTTCCATATTAGTGTTTTGTAATTTCAGAGAGGAAATCTTCCATTGAAGTTCATCTACTTTATTTAGCATTTATTATACCATATTCTGATATTTTATCATGCTAGCATAAATATGTCCTTTCTCCATTATCACTTGATTTAAATCTAATGTTTGCACTAGTTCTATGGTTGGAATCTTCAAGTGTTTCCTCAAAAGCGCTATCTCATTGTCCGTATTTTGGACTAATGATTTGATTTGGGTTTCATCTGATGGATTAACCCCCAGGGATACAATATTTTCTTCTATCCCATTAATTGCAATTTGTTTAGCCCAAGTGGTTCACTTTTCAACCTTCCATAGTTGTTCAAACTTTTCTAAGGATTCTCTTAGATTTCTATCCTTTTTTTCTGATTTTACAGATTTAGTGCACATCATGTCACTGGCCTGCTTGTAAAAATATATTTTATCAAGCTTCCCAAATTCTTTAAAGTCTATTATGTTCTCCTCATCTCTACATTCACTTATATCTGTGGGACTTGGTACCTTTCATTCTATAATGGAAAATATGAAGGTATCCTCTTGGTGGCCATCTACTATAATTAGTTTTTTTTCAACTGTAGGGATATGCTATATGATGTGAGTTACCATTCTCATGCTTCTTTCCCTAATTCCTTTATATCTCTCTTGTGAATATGTCTTGATGGGTATAGTCCCTCCTAAACTAGGTGATTATTGTGTAATTGTGAATTCCAAGGAGGGATAGTGAGTATTATTATGGGTGGCCCTCATGTGCTAACTGATGGTGCTGCTATCAATTTTCTATCTCATTTAGGAGTTCATAAGAATCGTATGCTTTGACCACTGCTTGGCTTGTTTACCGAGCTTCTATTCTGGATTTATTATGTTGAGGACCCTACTTAGGATCATCGATTTCCATCTATGTTTGGATCTCTTCGACTTTGTAATATATCTAGTTGTATATTACAATGATTTATTATTTTCTAGGTTAATTAATTAATTAATTAGTATTTTAAGACATGTATTTTAATTAAAAGACTTGTCCCTATATCAACAGCCATATATATGGCCATTATCATTTTATTATGATCATCATTCAATTATAAAAAATTATTTATTTTTAAATAATATTCCAACATGTAAGGTTGATACCTTACAACTGGTATTAGATATTAAGGCTCTTGCGCGCTCTCATTTCTTCCTCGAGAAACCATTCTCACTCTTTCATTCACCATTCTCTTCATCCCTACACAATCTCCATTCACATTTTTCACTATTCTCTACACTCTCTCTCCAATCCCCACACCCTCCAACTCTCTCCACTGTTCCCTCCATTCCAATTATCTCACCAACTTCCATTTCACTCCACTCACAACTCCCTTCTCGTCCTCCTCGCTTCCTCCATCCCTTCCCTCGTTCCTTGCATAACACCTCAATAACCCTACTGCATCCAGTTAACAATTCCTTCTTGGTCCATTGCACATAATTCCTCTGCCACTCCCATGTCCCTTATCTATACTCACCCAATATTCATTTCACCTACACCCTACTCCTCGCTCCATATCCACTCCTCCTCTCTCTCCCATATCTCCACTCCCTCAGCACTTCGTTCTCCCTCCTCCCACGTACGCGTGTTCCATCCTTCTCTCTTATTCGCTTATCCCTCTGCCATCCACAATGCCCTACCCCGCTCCTGAACCCTCCTGACTATTTCTCCTCTCCTACGCCATAACCTTGCTCCATGTGTTCCCCACATTCCCTCCCAGCTCCGTTCCTCCTCGCTACACGAGCTCTACAGTGCATCACTCATTTCTCCCTCCAATTCCTTCTACTCACTACCTTTTATTCCACCACCACGCCGAACCTACTCATATGTTTCCATTCTTCCATCCTTCAACCCTCCTTCAACACATTTCCACACGCCCATTCCACCGACCCTCCCTCTCTCTAGCGTTCCCATCCCACACTCCTTCCACCTTTTCTGTCCACGCATTACTTCCCCCTCATGCATATTGAACTTACCCCATTTCAATTCCATTCAAAAAAAATATTATAATAATAAAATAATTTTTGATATAATATTTATATATATATATATAGTTTTAATAATAATAATTATTATTAATTATTATTTTTGTATAAAAAATTTCAAGAAAAAAAAGGAAAAAAATTCAAATATTTTTGAAGATTTTCACAAGATGGAATCACCATGTTTCCCTCTTTTAATAAGAACATTACTAACCCATTTCAAAAACCTAAAATATATGAAATAATTTAAGTCGAAGACATAAAAATAAGTGAGACTAAAGAAATAAAAAGCATAGAACTTTAAGAAAAAATATCGGATATCAATGTGATGTCACAAGTTCTTCATGAAGACATTAAAAAATTAGTTGAAGAAATGAAAATGTTGATAATAAAATGGTGAGAAGAAGAATCTAAGAAGCTTGTGGACAAAGAACAACTAGAGGCACATGAGTCCTACTCATCAAGTTAGTTGAAAGAAAAAGAAGCAGTTACACCATCTGAATTCTCAAACAAGGAAGAGCGGGAAGAAAGATTAAATGATATTGATAAAGCCTAGCTCAATATTTCTCCTGCACCTATGTCAGAACAAAAAACACATATATTGACAACTTATGTTCCCCCTCACAGAAGGTCTAGGGAATCTGGCATAATAAAGGATAAGAACCACAGTTCGAAATGCAAGACACAAAAAGAAATGCCTAGCCATAAATATGCACCTATGCCATAAATGAACCATCGTTAAAAATACAAGACACAAACACATATTACCATGCCTAGCCATAAACATACACATATTACAGAAATTGATTGAAGTTTCATACAAGGAAAATAAATAAGTCACATAAATCATCCATCTTACACAACTACAAAATCAATGAAAATGGCTCGTGATGATCCAAAACAAAATCAGATTGAAACACTTGCTCTTAACCCAAACCAAAGCCAAGAAAAAAATGAAGAAGTTGATAAGAAATACGCATGAAACAAAAGATATAAAGGACAAGGATAAAGTCCAGATTATGGAAGATCAAGATGAACCTGAAGAAAAACCAATTGAGAATGACAATGACAAAGAGATAGATCCATTATATATTGACAATCATGTTGTTAATATCAATTGTACAGAAAATGCCGATCTCATAGATTGTAATAATAAAGCACCAAATATTGATGAATACGAAGTTAATGTTAATGACAATTATGAAAGAATGAAGTTGTAGAAGGATACAACGATGAAAATAAAACCACTGAAGATGATCATAATCATGATAATATAGAAGAATTAAACCTAGAAGATTCTTCGATGCACGAAGATATAGACATTCTATAGGTTGTTGTGACTCAATATCTTCAAGCATATCGAGATCAACAGATTCCCAACGAACAACTGGAAATAAGCTCGACACATAAAGAAAAGGAAATAAATCATTTTAAAAATATCAATCAAACCCAAATTAATGAAAAAAAACATTAAAGGCTTCTTCAAACTTAAAAGTACACGATGAAAATGCGAATGAAGACACATTAACCAATAAGATTGAATTAAGTAAGTGTTTAGTACTTTCCTCTGTGATAACAAGACCATGACAAATATAATTGAAGATACAACCATGTTTGAAGATCCACTACTCAACCCTAAAGAAGCCATATGTTAGATAGCAATCGGTGTCATACCAAAGCATGTAGAAATATCAGAGTTCAACATGTCGATGCAAGTCCTTCATGAAAACATCAGATTGAAATATCAGAAGAATACTCCCTATAATCATTACGTTTTTATCTATAGAATCATATGCATTAAGAGATTTGAATGGAAATGTGACTAAATCTTTCAATAACTACTAAATTGTGGTACCGTTATCTAAAACAACTCGCTAAAGAAGGATTGTAGGCCATTAAGATTGGAAGCTTCTCTGATGTCTCAATTAATTATGCAGAATCAAAGATTCGTGGATGAATCTCTTCATGGTAGGATGAATTCTAATATACCTAGTTGTATATTACACTAATTTATTATTTTCTAGGTTAATTAATTAATATTACGTGACATGTATTTTAATTAAAATACATGTCCCTATATCAAAGACCAAATATATATGGCCATTATCATTGTACTATGATCATCATTCAATTATACAAAAATATATATTTATAAATAATATTCCAACATGTAAGGTTGATACCTTATAGGATCCCTTTTTCTGGCCTATTAACGGCTATGAAGTAGCTTGCTCTTCTAAGCCCTTTACTCTCACTCTCACTTGAATCCTCCTAACATTCCTTATTGGAAATATTCTCCCAAACTGGTTTTGGTTCGCATATGTAAGTAGAGTATCAAGTTATAGAGTTGGTCATAGTATTCTTATGTCATGTGAATCATGTTACTCTCATCTTCCATCCACAACATTTCTTCAGTTGTCACGTCCCCACTTTTGACCCCCTTTTTCATTAAATTGTAAATTATATAAATATTGTCATTTAGTCATGGTGAGGAGCTCAAGGCCAAGGCCCCGCCACTGATTTATCATTTTATGTATCAACAATTAGAATAGATGCATATGGTTCTTGTGCTAGCGGAGCACAATGTAAAATCGGACATCATGTAAACATGCAATTTTAATGAAAAACCCACAACCAGCTACGCAATGCAACAAAGAGATGGGGGCATGAACTTTACAAGGAATAGGGAGGGAAAATAACGAAACCCTTGAGCCATGGTGTTAAGCCATTTCATTGAGGAAACCCATGAACTCTCAACTACCCATTTGGCCTCATGCACCCAATCATTTAATTCTTCGAATAATTGGTTGAGACAATTAATGCCTTGGGATGGGAGAGGTATGGCTGTCAATTTTCGTGTATGGGCAAGACAACAACCTGGGAAATTGAGTTTTGGGTTGGCTGGGAAAGAAAACCCCCACGAAATTGGCCCAAAGCCATTCTTCACCCATGGCCATTCTTCCTCTCACGTAGACTGAGCTTATTGGAGTTGATCCTCACGTTTTTCACCATAACCCTGCGTTTTTCCATGTCCAAGAACTCGTTTTTGGTATTGTGTAGTAGCTGGGAAAGGAGGGACACGATTTTGGGCTGAGGGAGAGGTCGTTTTTGCCCTTGGGGCATTTTTCTGGAATGGGTTGCTCTCCCAGTCGAATTTACCTAGTTTGCCAATTCGTTTTGAGTCTACCCACGTTTTTCTGAAGCTCAAGAAACCCCATCTCGTGCATTCCACTGTTGAAACGTTTTTCTCATGCCGAGCACTTACACTTTTGCTGTTATATGCATCCCTCTCCTAGTAACCCCAGAAACCCAACTACTGGTTGGTATGGCTGATTCTGGTGTATCTATGGTTATGTGAGACCCTGTTGTTCCCTAGTTCCTTGTGGAGATCATGCTCAGCTCGGGGGTGGCAGTGGTGCTGAGAGATTAAGGAGCACACTGGCCTACGGTTGGGTGGAACGTTGCAGAAGCGTAGCTGGTTGCTTGGGACTACTTCATTAAGATAAGTATCCTCTTGTGCTATCTTTCAATTGTTTAATGGATGAATATCTTGAATGTAAAATGAATGAGTAATTGAAATTACTTCTGCTGTGTATAACCAAATACTTATGCATCCTCATATGTCTTGCATGCTTACTTCATAAGTACATGGGGCTAGATGCCCGGTTTGGGATCACGAGCCTCTCCATTGCACTAGTATAATGGGAGGGGACGTGACATCAGTAGGTTCAATTTCTTCCTCATCTAAAGGCATATCAACCAGATGATTATCCATTAATTTTTCTCATAGTACATTGAATTGGTGGATATTCATTTCTTCTATCTCTATTTATGATTTCAGGATTGAATGACCTCCTATAAGTTCTCTTTCCACCTGCATGAGGATTTATATTGGGATGATTTCCTTCCATCTCAATTGTAATAAGTTTACTTGAGATACCTCTGAGTAATATTGAAATCTCCTCCATATTTGAATCCTGGGGTTCTTTACATTTACCAGAGGTTCTAGCCTCCTCTTTAGGCTTCTTCTTGATAGGATCTTGTCTATATTTTATCTTGCCTGAGGCTTTCATGTTTCCCTCCACATTTACTGCATCATCTCGTATTTTCAATAGGTTTGCATATATTCTTTCTCTTAAGATCATAGAAAACTCAAGATCAAAGGATCCCACATAAGTTACTTTTAGATCTTGATGACACAGCGGCTACTGACAGGGGTTCACTTCGCACTGTCGTCAACAAACCCAACCAAACACCCTTAAGCATCGGCCTGGAAAGGTTTTACCCCTTCTAGCAACACCCGCGAAGCAAGTGAAGTCTCACTCGAGATGGTTAAGGGGGCTGCAGGAACCAAGTTTCCATAGTGGGGAAATGACATGCAAGCAATTCAACCTTATCGCACTAGAAACTAGAGATTTAGATTCGCATACATTTACACATTTATTATTTGCAAATTAATCATTCGTAGAAATAATACATAACAAACATTCACATCAACATGGTTAAACTCATTATTTTCATCAACAACAATTACCAAACCACAGAGTTTTAGACATATCGTAAGTATTCACCATCTAACAGAAACAAAGACAAAAGATATAACCATAACCAAACATCTTCATGCATTGATCAAAACTTGCGGTATAAGCTTCGCTGAAACAGTCAAAACATCTTATCGTGGATACAACACAGTTCAGAACAACTCATTCACCGATTCAACTATGATCTAAGATGCCCTCAGGCTTACAATCATATTCCTATTTATATGATACTAAATGGTTACAAAATGGTCCACATGACCTATTCTAACTAACTAAACCACTTTCTCACTTTCATCGGCTCCTTGTTCTTTGCAAATGAACCTTTCTTCCACGGATGGTCCTTCTTTGCACTATTGCCTTCCGCACTTTATGCGGACTAATCCCATGCCAACATGACCCCAACACAAACTTGTGGCTCACCCTCGAGCCACCTTAACTCGACACCTCTAGGACTATCACTACAGTAAACTTCTGAAGTTGCTCTTGACATATGGATCTTGCTTTCATGTACTTCTCGAACTCATCCTCCAGTCTCTTGAAAACTTGATCATCTACCTCAAACTCATCCTCCAGTCTTTGGAAACCTTGATCATCTACCCCTTCTATGCCTGCTCTTGCGCTTCAATCTTACTGTGATCTAGGGAAAATTCCACCCACGTCACCAAATTGTGTAACAGGCTAACTACTTTGGCACATTTGTTTCGCACATTTGACCTTCCGTTGGTGGAGCTGGAATGCCTCCGCTCCTAGTGTTCTAGTGGTCGTGGGGACCATGGTTCTTCTAACTACTACCACACTCTTAGACATCTTGGGTGGGACCTCATCTCTATTCCCCCTAATTGTTCGCGTCGCTTCCTTCGTGGGTTGTTCATGCACACTCGTTGATCTTGCCCTTAGCGCACTATTGAAGCCTCGGATGTGCTGGAAGTACCCCAGGAAACAACATAAAGGAGATATCCCAGCCGAAGGCTTCAAATAATCCTACAAAAGGATTACCCTATCCTCAAGCTATTTGGTGTAGCTAACTCCGATGGATATTTGGCCTCCGTTGGCACTCTTTGAGTTGGTAAGTTTGCTCCTTAAAAGTGAGACTTCGAATTAAATCTGAAACTAATCCTAAATGTGAAAAAGCAATCTACAATTAATAATTCTGCAACTATTAGAATAAATTCTATAGTTACAAAAATATATACTTGAACTAAAATACTAACCTATCTAAATGTTAATTAAATTAATAACCTATCCCAGGAGCCAAAAGTTTTAAAATGGAGAGAATGGTTTAATGTTCAAAAGAATGATTGGATCGTCAATAATTTAAAAAGAAATTTTTAAATCATTAACATCATTAGCACATCAA
Source organism: Larix kaempferi (assembly GCA_027924585.1). NCBI lineage: Eukaryota > Viridiplantae > Streptophyta > Pinopsida > Pinales > Pinaceae > Larix > Larix kaempferi. Next base: position 6,806,495 of record BSBM01000120.1, on the reverse strand, counting down.
TTCTAACATGGGAAGAAAAACATTATCTTCACTATGCTAAAATTGTTTGAACATGGAATCGTTTCTATAATCATTAAACATAATCAGATTAACAAATTAACTACAGAAATGCAAAAAAATGAATCTGATTATTATTCAAATGTGCACAAAAAGAAACATCTCATTAAACACAGATGAACATGTGAAGAATAACTACAGAAAAGAAAGGTTCGTATCACCAGTTCAATTTCATAAAAAAATTTACAAAGCTTAAAATTGATGATCAACAACCACTCCAAGCAGCACCTCCTCAATCTAGCTCTTCCAAGTAAGAATACACATAAAAGAGTTTAGTAGAAAAATTACAATCCCTCTGTTCTGCAGAGATTGCCTCCCCCCTTATTCACTAGATCATAGAAGGTAAGTATTTATACAAAATAAATGACAGTAGAAGATAATGTTAGTTTCCCCAATAGCTGAGCTGACTAGTTGAGTTGTTCCATTCAGCAAATTCATCCATGAGAAAAATCTGGGAAATTCCATTTTGAAAAACTAGTCGGATCTAAAAAATGAAGAACTTTCTGAGGATTTTGCACATCGTTAAGCTAATAGGGCATACTCTGCACAAAACCCACATTTCGTATTTTCAAGATTCATCTTCATCACTCCAGAAATCGCATCCAAAGATCACTGCTTTTCACTTGGCACATTTTGATCACTCCAAATTCGGGATTTAAATTCTTCAGTTTGATTCCTCCAAATCCAAATCTACACATGTACAGTTCAAAAGAGAAATTAACACATCATTTCAAATCTAATGAAAAAATCTAAATTAATAAAAATCCATTTGCAGACTAAAATATAATGAAAATAGACAAATCAGATCCAAATCCGAAATTGACTGTTTAGACAGATTTTCGGGGTGGTTAAGCTATTCAATTGGAAAAAACAATCTTCCCAAATCATTCCTCATCCTTCCAGCTTTTCAACGAGCTATCTTAGGCTTTATTTGGATTTATAAATCTCAAGATATTGCTCCCGGAAGTTAATGCTCAGTAGCCGTTGATTTCATTGTTGGGTGAATTATGGCCATTGATTTAACAATTAAATCCATTATCTCATACTAATTTTTTCCAAAGGCATAAAATCAAACAAAAATCTAAAAACAATATTCCCAACAAAATTGGAAATCAAATGTCTAGAAGAAATTAGGATTTAAACAAATCAAAATCGAGAAAAACAAAAAATCAAAACCAAAATTAAAATCCTAAGTAAAAATGAAATTGCCAAAATTTATGGACCCGAAATTAAATTAAAATATAACATAAGATAAACTTAGGGTCTGGAAAATGCGGAAACAAAAAAGTGATTTTCACAATCCACATTTTGCATTGCGGGTTGTGGAAATATAAAAAATTTAACAACTAAAATCAAAGTTTCTGCATTCCACAATTACGGATTGAGGATTGCGGAAACATAAAAAATTTAATCACTAAATTTAAAGGTTATGGATTGTGGATTGGAGAAATATAAAAATTTCAACAATTAAAATTAAAGGTTCCACATCCGCAATTGCGGAAAGGTTGAAAAAAATAAAATTTCCGCAATTGGCAAAAATGCATAAAAATTATGGCAAAGCTTGGAAAAATGCAATTTTTTTTTTTTAAATATTGAATGAAGTAAGGAAATAACAGTGGATAAAAGATTAATAAAAATCTAAAAATATTTACAAAGTAAACGAAAATCCAATATTGGAAAAAAATATCATTAAAACATAAAACCTAGAAGTCAAAATCAAAACCATTGACAAGTTAATTCTTAAGAAAATAAATGTTGGAAACAAGTTACATATATAGAAAAAGAATCACTCTTATAATATAGGACAGCTAATGAATTCCATAAATAGGTTTCTAACATAATCATTTTTCAATAGTAGAAAACCAAGAAAAGAATAATAATATTTCCTTTTGCACAATAATAAATGAAAATCCTTTTTAAAATATAAATTTTTATTTTCAAGATCAAATTAACTTATTGAGAAGGAAAAACTTATCCATAATCAAACTAACTTTGCATTCGTAAATATTGAACTTTAATCCCACTAATACCCAAATAATCATAAAACAAAAGACTCATGAAAATTAGAGAAATTAGAACTCATACAAACTAAAACATGTGTGTTCTTTAATTTTCATAACATCAAATTGTGTATAAACATAATATATGGATTTAATAAAATACACAAATTAAGTTAATGAAATTCAAAGCATAACCATGAATATTTAAAATATTTTAGTAAGCTTAAACTAAACATTAAAAATATCAAACTAATATAAGAAAATAACCCAAAGACTAAGATTATTTACAATATGATTCTAGGCTTGCAAAAGTTAAAATAAAACTCCATCAAGCTCAAATATCATACTAATGCAATATCCAAAATCATGAGAGAAGAAACCATAAGATCAATCAAAGTGGAAGATGATAAAAATACTTCCCTGAATGCATCTAAAGAAGCATCATTTCCAACTTGGACTTGGCTTGTCGTCGCAAATATTTTATTGAAGAAAACCAAAAGAGTAATCTAATTATTAAATAAATGATCAAAACTAATTTATTTTACACCTACTCCTACACTACTCTAAAAGTAAGCAAAAACTAAGTGTAATCAAATTTCCAATGCAACCATGAAAGCATATGAAAATCTACAAAAAAGAAGAAGTGAATTATCAGAAAACATGATATGAATGCTTGAAAATAAAAATAAAAATGAGAAAATGATACATTAAAGAAAAAAAATGAGATTTATGTACAAATAAAGAGAATGGAGCGTTACCATATTTATATACAAACAAGGAAAACAGAGTTTTACCATAATGATGAAATCTTACTAAAAACGATTTCTCAAGCAAATCAACAACCCAATCATGGTATGTACAATGAAAATCAAAAGAATGACATAAAGAGTTTGAAAGATTTATCCGATGAAATAGATTATTTGAAAGAAAATCAACATTAGTATTATAAGAATCCAAAACTTCTTCTTGAACAATTCTCTCCTTAGAAATATTTTTTTGAACAAGATCAGCAAAATCATATCCAATTTGTTCTAGTTTATTATCGTAACAATCATCATAAATTGGTTGATTTAATTGGAAATTCCCAAAGAGATCAAATTATCTTTGAGTATTTACTTGAGAAGAACTAAAGATATGAGATGTTATAAGTGTAGAACTAGTATCATTAACATTCTGATAAGAATCTTTTCCATCAAGTAATTGATTGTAAGAAGAAAATGTTTCTTCATTGAATGATGAATCATAAAAGGAAACATTCTCAAAATTACCCTTAGAAATATCATTCATTTATAGCAAACAAAAATGACAAGAAAACATAGATTGATGATAAAAATAAGAATCGTCTTGATCTTCTTCATGTATTTCATAATTAACTTGTACCTCTTTAATATTTAACAATGGATATTTAGAATATGAAATATATGATTGAATGTCATTGTTATCATATAGATCAAGATACAAAGAAAAATATGAAGATGAAATAAGTGTCTGAAATTCATCTCTTAAAAGTAGAATATTTTTAGATCAAGATTCCTTAAGAGAGTTTTTATATTCAAAAGGGATATGTATGAAAGGTTTCAAATCGGAGTGTGTTTCTTCTTCTAACGTAGTATAATGATCTCGTGAAATATGCTCTCATATAGAATCACTTAGGTCAGAAAAATGGTAATTGGGAAAACATTTCACAAATTTCAGAGGAATTAATTGATTCAAGATCTATCAAATGATTAACACAATAATGAATACCATAATCTTGAAGCTCTTTACTTATGCTAGAAGAATATTGTTTGATATTATGATTAGAACTATTCTCTGTTACTTTAGAGGAATCTTCTATGAAAAAATGATCTCCTTCATGATTAGTTAAACTTTGACTTTCACATGAAACAAATATGGGCATATCACCATTTAAATCACCTAAATCATCATATTGATTATGATCCATATCTAAGAAAGAGAAGGAATTCATTTCTACAATTTTTAAATCCTTATATTCTTCATGCAAATCTAAACCAAGAGGTGGCTGGTTATCGATGTATAATTCAGATTTATCATCTACTAATTGATCAGATTCATGCAAAACAGAACTAGTGTGCTGAAACTATTCAGGTATCATAGGACGATCTATTAAAGGGAATCTACAATAGAGATTAAAATTTCTAATTGCAAAATCTTCTAATGATTCACCATTTTTTATAGTGAATTGTTTACATTCATTGCATAATCTAACAAAGTCGTAATGTCCAAAAGAAAGTATGAAAATATCTACAAAATGTTTAAAGGAATGGACAGAGGCAAAAGGTAAGGTTACAAACCACTCTTTGACTCTGCTATGAATATTTGATTAATATTATTATTTATAAATTAATAGATTATTAGGTTAATAGTGAAAGGGCGTAACCCTTCATTATACTTGCTCAAGCCCTATAAAGGCGATCTTATTGTAAATTTATCGTCATCATCTAATATATATTATTCCTATTTATCATTCAATATGAAAGTCAGATTCGACTATTAAGAATCCAACCGGATACGGTTGCTGCATTTGGTATCAGAGCAGTTTCGCTCCTCATCGAGCTCGGTTTCAGATCCCTGGTTCTCATCACACTCCATTATTCATCCAACATCTTCCACATCGTTTCCTCCCCGAAGCATCTCGCTCTATGCTGCCCCATGCTGCTACATCAAACCACCACCACTCACCGATCTATGTTGTATCTTCCTCCACCATCCTCTACAACTCATATTACCCTCACGCTCCCGGCCTCCTTCCACAATCAACGTCTTCCCTTCTTCTCTCGCCATCATCAACTATGCCCTTTCCTTCCATCCTCGTCCTCCCCTTTGCACCTTCTACTCTCCAATCCCTCCTCTCCTGTACCTACGCACTCCCTCTCCCACTTGCACCCACGCACTCCCTCTCCCACTGCACTTCCGCCTTCTCCAACTTCATCGCACATCCATTCCCTAATCTCCCGCCCTCCGTCCACCACTACCACCGTTAACACCAAAAAAGTGCTCACTAGCTCATTTCCCTATTCACATGACCCATTTGTCCACTTTTTCACCATCGGAGCCTCTGAAACCAACAAAAGGTCACCAAAAGACCTGAGTACACCCCTTTTTCCATTAAAAAAGATTATTTTTCCTGAAAAGCATAAAAAACCCTAAAAAAGGGTCCAAATTCCCAAAAATATTAAAAAGGGAATTAAAATATTATTTTTATTCAAAAAAGGAAAAAGGAGGGAAAAGTACCTAAACCATGTTGGTCAATACCGTTTGGTTTCCACAAAACCACAAATGGTATTCCCCACCACCAAAACCTATAAAAAGGTGGTAGGGGCTCCTCATTTCACATCCATCCATTATCTCATCCTTATGCTGCTGAAATCTCCCTTGAGCATTTTAGCCATTAAAGCAACCTTGGAGAAGGAGACCTCTTGGAGTTTGGAGCTACTCATCTTGGGAGTTGCTCAACATCAACCTTCACCATTGAAGGTATTATCGCAAGCACTTGCTTGCCCCCCATTTTTCAATACAAATTCATTCTTTAAGATTTTCTTGTTCTTGTTTTTAAATGTTTAAATTATTTGCTTAGATTATTACATAGATCCATGATTAGTTTAGTTTAGTTTAGCTTATTGTTATTTAATTCCATTGAAATTGTTGCTACTAGTTAGCAGGTGCCCATAGCACTAAGCTTGGTTGCAAAACCGGGCCAACAGTTTTTGGCGACTCCGCTGGGTTTTGAACAATAGATCTCTAGTTTTGCTTTTAATTTTAGTTTTTTATTAGTTTTTAACCTTTAGATCCATAGATCTGCCATCTTAGACAGCAGATCCATTGCTTCTCTAAGTTTTGGCCCCATCTTTTGCCATTAACAGCCCGAAATTCTCAATTTTCGGGTTCGTTTTTCGGCTTCCGTGCACGGCTTCCGCCTCGCGGTTTTTAGCTTGACAGTCGTGCGGTCCATCGCGGCTTTTGGCCTTTTTTCCACGCGGTTCACCGCGGCTTTTTTGCCGTTTTCCGCGCTGCACATTGCGGCATCGCGGTCATTTATCGTGCTGCACATCGCGACTGCGCGCCCCTTTTCCGCACGGTCCACCGCGACTTCGTGGCCTATTTGCGCGCTGCACACCGCGGCTTCGCAAATATTTTCCGCGCGGTCCATCGCGACTGTGCGACAGAAACCCGCGCGGTCCATCGCGACTGTGCGACAGAAACCCGCGCGATCCATCGCGGCTTTTCTGTCAAAACCCGCACTGCTGATTTTTTCATTCGGCCATTCCGATTTTAAAAATTAATTTTTACTGTACTTTCTGCCCATAGAACATTTTTTACAGTATTAAATTCTGCATATTTTACAGCTTTGAAATTTTTTATTTTTTATTTTTTACTATTTAAAATGCATATCTAGAAATATTTTTAAAAAATTTCAAGAAAGTGAAAGAAAGACTTATTTCTGCATTTTTATCTAGATTAAAAAATTTTCCTGTTTACTTCTTTAAAATCTTGCCCTTAGCAATTTCCTTGAAAAAAGAAATCCATTTATTTCTTTTAAAGAAGTCTATTATTTGCTTTCAGAATTCAAAAAATTCTTTGTCTTTTGAGTTGATATTTGCAAAGCAATTTAATTCCCATTTATTTGAAAAAGTCTTAAATATTTGCTTTTTTATTTTTCCAAGCTCCTTTGTTTTGTGAAACTTTCCTATAAAGCATTTCCCTTTTTTCAAGTTCAGTTTACAATACCTCACGTGCATTCACTCGATCACTTAATTGAACTAAGCCTTAAAACGTACCCTAATTTCAACACACGTTTAACCCCACTTGGGAAACACTAAAACAACTTTGTAGCTAGGTAGTATTGGGAGGATAGGTGTTCCAATAACACCCCTCAGATATTACATCTGAGACATAGAAGTTGTCCAATTAGGGAGCTAAAATCTCTTAGTACTTTTTGGCGCGGTCACAACCGGTTTGTGGGAAGGCCTCTCCCTTAGGAGGGTTGAAGTCGCGAGGATGGTTCCGGAAGCCTGAGTGGAATACCGAAATCCATTCAGTAACCGAAGGGCTACCATTCGCAGTTCTCGGGATATCCCTGTATTGGGATATTGCGATCAAAGGACCAAACGGCAGATTTACCTTTTCTCGACGCGTCATGAATGGAGTATCCTAGTAGCCTGTCTTTAGGATTGATTACCCGGTGTCCCTCCCGGTAGGGGGATATCTAGCCGTTGTCTCAACAATCATATTGTCTGACTTGGATTTCATCACCTTGCAGAGGATATCGATTGTTTGAGTCACAATACTTTTAGTTAGGTGTTTGCATGATTCAACCCACCTTTGGTCTAGTTACACCTATTTTTTCTAGAAGCCGTTTGCATGTTGGTACTCTGACCATTTGTTGCTTTCCTCCACTTATTGTAGCACAGCTGCTAGAATAAGTGCCTTTTCTGAGGTTGATTTTTTGGCCTGAGAGCCTTCTTTTTCACTCCCCTTCTTGCACCCTTGGTTGCATTAGGGTTTTGAGTCTTTTATATATATATCACCACCTGATACTTAAACACATTTTTCACACAAAAACCTAATTCTCACCATTGAGAATTTTAGACGCTCTCGTCGTCTACAGGGCGAACTCCCAGAGTTTAGTCCACTTGGCTCTCCACGTCACGGACGCAGATCCTTATCCCTTGATTCGACACATCGTTAATCAGCTGGACAGTCATCCGATTCTGACACACCTCACTTCACATTTGATTTGGAGGTAGAATCCAAAAACCCCACAGAGTTACCACCAACCACCATTATGGCTGGAACACCATTTGATCCACTCTTTACCAGCACCATAGGAGAGACGTCTACAGACCCTTCTACTACAGTGTCGTCCATGGCAACAACCACCCCCCTGGGTATGCCCAATATGGGCAACACTCCACATTTAGGAATGCCCAACACAGGGCCATCTCCTATTATAGGAATTCCCAACACAGGTCCACCACCTGTTATGGGCATGCCCAACATAGGGGTCACACCCCCTCTGGGTTCCACAAACCCTATCCCAGGAATCCCCACTGCTATTCCTAACCCAAGTGTAACCCATGTTGCACTTGGAGGCGCTGGCCCATACCAGACTACACCTATTGGAGGGCACATACCCTCCATACCTAGCATACCTTTAGGCGCTACTGGACCCCTACATCATACCACAATGACTAGGCATGTCCCAGTTCCAGTCACCACATCTGCTAGCTTACCATACATGGCGAGTCTAAACCTGCCAGACTTAGCTATGCTCACAAATGACCCCATCAGACACGATCCTGCATGGCCTCACATGCCCACCAAAATCCCCTCTGACATCCCTAAGTTTGAGGGCAAGGCAGGTGAAGACCCCCAGAACCATATCATGTCCTTCCATTTATGGTGTTCCTCCAACTCCATAGTGGACGACTCAATCCGCCTCCAACTTTTACAGTGCACCTTCACTGGATCTGCAGCTAAGTGGTATATCGAGCAGCCTCATAGGACACATGCCACCTTTACCTCCCTTGCCTCGACCTTCCTGCAGTTCTTCCAGTTACCTGTCCGCTATGATGCAGGAGTCGAGATCCTACTGTCTTGCAGACAAACCACGGCCACCCATATCACTGACCACATTCATGAGTGGCATCGACGCCGAAGCCTCTGCAAAATTAAGTTAGATGACCGTATCTTTTTAGATTGGTTTCTAAAATCCCTCCTCCCTCTTATTGCGAAGGATGTGGCATCTGAAAGACCCCAGTCTGAAGAAGAGGCCATCCTCAAAGCCCAACAGTTTGATCTCATTTATGCCTAGTCGGGTTACCTATACACAATCATACCTGACGCCCCACGAGGTGACTCTTCACGTGGTGACGCACCGGGGGCATCACATGCCGCTGATGGCATCATTGGCCAAATCACCCCGCAACCTAAACCTTTCAGCACGGTGAGCACCATGCCCGCCCCAGACCTCTCCAGGGCTACATCCAGTTCCGGAGCCACAACTTCTTATGCTCCAATAAACCAGACCCATCACATTCATGGGCCCTCTTGTCCACAACATTGCTATGGGCAAGTGCCATCAGCATATGTACCTCCTACATACTATACTCAACCTACCACACATACCCCCATGCAGTTCCCACAACAGCAGATGCATTACCCACAACCAGCTGCACCAGCTAATCTCGCACCTCCAACAGCTCAGGGGTACCAACAACCCCAACAGGCAGCTGGACCACCTCCAGCTCCACCTGCATACTACCCACCGCAACCTGCTCCCGCAGCTGCGGCTCCACAGAATCCCCCCAATGCTCAAGGGCATGTGTACGTACAACAACATCAGCCCCAATACCAAAATAACCAACGCAACCAGGGTGGGAAACCAAACCGCGGAAGAGGACGTAACCGTGGAAACAACCAAAACCATAACCAAGCTCCACAACCTAACCACCCCCCGCAAAACAATAACGCGGCGCCTGCTCATCAGAATCCTGATCGGCCACCTAAACAAGCCAAAAATGCTAATTTACGAACAAACCATCCTTGTTCTATTTGCGGTGTCTATGGCCACTATACACACGCTTGCCCAAATCTGGAGCGAGCTCGGCAACTATGGACAGATGACGCCCATCGTCAAGGGCAGGCGGCTCCTCAGCTGCCACCCAACCCTCCACCACCTCAACAACAACCTTTGGTGCTACAAAACCCTTTTCCAACACGAGTGGTGAACACTCAGCCGTTAGCCCCCCCACAGGGCAACGTACAACCACAGCAAATCACTTACGCCGCTCCTGATCAACCCATGTTTGATTCAGGCACTCACCACTTATTGATGATGTCCACTGCCGACGTCAATATCCAAACCCGTCGGAACCAGTATGGCCCTACCTCCGAAGCCCCCCCCGCCGACAAGGATACTAACGCTCATCCCACCGATCAGCCGTTACGGATACCACCTCTTCCACTTGATGGCGCATCTAAAGCACCTCGTTTCCCACTCCGCCGTATCAACAACAACCCCAATGCACGGGCTGCGTCAAATTACAACATCGTAGATGACCTAGCTCAATCTCCCGCAGCCATGTCTGCATTAGAAGTCTTAAAAAACTGTCCTACTCAGCGCAAGACTTTACTTTCCACCATTGGGGCGATTGACCCAAATGATTCGAAATTGATGACCTTTGATTTAGACCAGTCTGAACCACGTCTGCCTTCCACCATAGCAGTCCAAGTTTCTGTTTCTATTCGGAATCTTGTCATCCATCGATGTATCATCGACGAGGGTGCCTCCACATGCGTCATGTCCACATTTGTTTGGCAGAAGTTGGGATCCCCTACTCTCCAGCAATCCACCACTGCATTGCGGGCCTACGACGGCCGGTCAGCTCAACCTCAAGGTTTACTACCCAAGGTCCCCGTCCAATTAGGTGGGAAAACTGTGCTCATTGACATAGACGTCATTAATGCCCAGCTCGATTATAACCTTTTACTTGGCCGCAGTTACATGTACGCCATGAAAGCGGTCGCCTCATCCATTTTTCGCACCATGATGTTCCCCCACGAGGGACGCGTGGTCAAAATCGACCAACTCACATACTATGATCCCAATGCCCCCGCAGCACCCGAAAATGTTCTTCCCATGATTGAACAACCAACTTCTAGTGCAACTACCTCCTTTGTCTCTTCTTTGGGACCCGGACTTTATTCATATACACCAATGACCTCTACATTCCAGGCCATTCCACCACCGTCACCGGAGACCCAAGTCGCAAACCTCTGTACTCTTTCACAGAATACACAAACATCTGGTAGTCAACCACCATTGATCCCCAGTCACATCGGTGTTACACCCATCCACACCATCCCCTTCCTATTTCCTCCTTCGGGTGTAGTAAGCGCCCCGGTTATGGCTACCCTTAATCTACCCGGGTTAACATTGGGATTACCCGTGTGGTATATTCCGCCTCCCATTCGACCGCCGACACCAAACGTCATCCTCCAACCGGTACAACCTATTGTTACCACAAATCAACCTCCTCCTGGTGTCGCAATCTCTTCGTCGTCAATGAAACCTCCTCCTAGCCTCAATATCCCTTCGTCGTCAACGAATCCTCCCCCTCCTATCAAGCCCACTGGGGGCAGAGGTCCACAACCATACACTGCTATACCACCTCCTAAGGCAGTTAAACCCCCACCGGTGTTTCGAGCTCCCCCTAAATGCTCGTTGTGCGATGAGATAGGCCATCCAACTCATCAATGCCCACAGTTACCAGCACTCCAAGAGCATATGAATATGTTGGACGATGACGCCGGCATCCCAGTCGTTAGACTTGAGCCACCACCTCAACCTCGCGACAAATCATTGCGCACCAACCATCCTTGTGCCATATGCAGTGTTTACGGCCACTACTCTCACCATTGTCCCAATCTCCCTGACTATAGAGCAGCATTATACGAGTTAAACAATGTCGATTTGGAGATATCTCCTACCCAAATCGAGGAGATCTACCCCCCTCCATCATCCTCGTCGGAAGAAGTCAATACAATATATATGATTTCAACAACTTTCAAACCAGAACCCCTTGATTTATGGTCTGACTACTTCAATACTGATGAGCAAATTTTGGAGACACTCACTGCACCTGACTACCCTTGGGATGATATGCATCATCGCTCGTACTTCCTCCCGGAAGCATCTACATCCACCGCATCCAACCAGCTATCGGTCGAATCGAAAGATTTCATACCCACTAAGGTTGATTGGTTAAAGGACCCCATCCCAGCACCGGATGCCTTTGAAGAAGGGAACATGTCGAACATTTCCCCCACTATACAGATAGACATTTCCACAACACCAGGGAAACCTGAGATCATCTCGCTGGGCGCATCTTGCACTCAAGCAGAAACTCAGGCGTACAAAAAGCTCTTTCAAGAGTTCCGTGATGTCTTTGCCTGGTCCTATACCGAGATGCCTGGTCTCGACCCTGCCATTATAGAACACCACATTGATACATGGCCTGAGGTACCCCCTGTTCGTCAGAAACAGCGACCCGTTCACCCTTCCAAGCTCCCCGCTGTTAAAGCTGAGGTCGAGAAACTTCACAAAGCAGGATTCATTTACCCTATTCCGTACACCACCTGGGTATCGAACCCTGTTCCCGTCAATAAAAAGCAAGGCACCCTTAGAGTGTGCACTGACTTCCGCGATTTAAACCACGCTTGTCCAAAAGACAATTTCCCCACGCCATTCATTGACCAACTCATTGATGAGTGTGCGGGCCATGAAGTCCTATCCTTCATGGATGGGTTTTCCGGATATAACCAGATTCGCATCCGCAAGGAGGATCAGTACAAGACTGCCTTCACCACCCCATGGGGCACCTTTGCCTATCGCGTCATGCCCTTTGGCCTTAAAAATGCTGGTGCCACTTTCCAGCGAGCCATGACTTATTGCTTTCACGACTTGGTGCATATCCTCCGAGTCTACCTTGATGACCTCATAGCTCGTTCCCGAAAACGATCAGACCACCCTAACGACCTTCGGCAAGTTTTCCTGCGTTGTCGCAAATATAAAATCCGCTTGAACCCACACAAGTGTGTCTTTTGCGTCCCGGCAGGCCGCTTATTGGGTTTCATTGTTTCCCAAGACGGAATCACCCTGAAATTCAAAGCCATCTTAGAACTTCCGCCTCCTCGCACGCTTCGGCAACTCCAAAGTCTACAAGGGCGGTCCAATTTCCTTAGGCGCTTCGTTCCTGATTATGCCACCAAAGTCCACGGGTTCTTACGCTTACTTCGTACGCACATACCCTTTGTTTGGGATGAGCAAGCAGACACGGCATTCGAAGCCCTCAAGAAAGCTCTCACACAAGCCCCCTTGATATCCCCACCGGATTTCTCTCAAGACTTCACCCTTTATGTCTCGGCATCTGAACATGCTGTGTCAGGAGTTTTGGTGCAAGAAGATGCCTCCCACCAAGAGCATGTGATTTATTACGTCAGCCAGACCTTGTCTGGCCCGCCTCTGCGTTACCCATACGAGGAAATATTAGCCCTAGCCGTAGTCTTTTCCGTACAAAAATTGCGACACTACATCCTACTCAGTCATACCACGGTCGTGGCCAACTCGAACCCTATGGTCTATCTCCTAACCCGGCGACTCCTACAAGGTCGTGTCACGAAATGGGTCATTATCCTCCAGGAATATGACCTCACTTTCAGAACCCCCAAAAGAACCAAAGCCCTCGCGCTTGCTCACCTCATCACCGACCTCCCATCCTCTTCAACATCACCCTTTATCCAAACGGACCTGATTGACGAGCAGATCTTCATCATTTTGTCCGACGACCCTTGGTACGGAGACATTTTGACTTACCTTCGTACACAAAAATTTCGACCACACATCGATCGTGATGGACGCCGTCGCATACGACACCACGCCCCCCGATACCTCTTGTTAGGGGATGTACTTTACCGATGCGGCGTTGATACCATTTTACGCCGCTGCCTATCCCATAGTGAGGCAGAACAAGTCCTCAATGATTGTCATAGCGGTGCCTGCGGAGGCCATTTCTCCGGCATGGCCACCGCCCAAAAAATCATTCGGGCCGGTTATTTTTGGCCATCATTGTTTACTGATTGCATCACCGCAGTCAAGCATTGCCAGAACTGCCATCTATTTTCCCCCAAAGCAAGAACCCCCCCCGCCCCCCTTCATCCAGTCATCACTCTCGGACCATTCTGCAAATGGGCCATCGACTTCCTCGACTGCAACCCCACGTCAGCCGGCGGTCACAAACACATCGTTGTGGCTGTAGATTATTTCACCAAGTGGGAAGAAGCCATGCCGACCTATAATTGCAAAGCCGACACCGCAGCACGGTTTTTCTTCAACCATGTTATCGCTTGTTTCGGAGTGCCAAAGCAACTAGTCTCTGACCATGGCTCTCACTTCGAAGATGCTGTCTGGAAGGAATTATCAACCATGTTGAAATTTGAACACCATTTCTCTTCCGCTTACTATCCCCAAGGAAACGGCCAAGTCGAAGCGATCAATAAAATTTTGAAGACCATTCTCCAATGTACTGTAGACAAGCACAAATCCAATTGGCACCACATGCTCTTCCCGGCACTATGGGCCTACCGCACCTCAACCAAAACCGCCACCGGTTTTACCCCTTTCCATTTAGTTCACGGTGTCGAATCCGTCCTCCCTATTGAGTGCCAGATCCCAGCCTTACATATCGCCGTTGAACTCCTACCGGACACTTCCCCGATCGAGCAACGTTTACTACTCCTAGAGCAGGCCGATGAAGATCGGCGCACAGCCATTCAAAACATGGAAGCAGCTAAACAACGATCGAAACTAAGTTACGACAAACATGTCCACCCAAGAACCTTTTCTGAGGGAGACCTTGTCCTCGCTTACGATCAAGCTCATGATAAAACCGGAAAGGGAAAGTTCGTGTCTATGTGGCAAGGTCCCTACATCATACACACCTGCCTCGGGCAAGGGACATACATTCTGACCGATTCAGAAGGTAATCCCCTACGCAACCCACGCAACGGGTTGTACCTTAAACAATTTTACCCATAGAAAATCTGATGGACACCATCGTCCATTTTAGTATAGGCATACTTTCTTTATTCACAAAAATCCAAAAAACCTAAATATTTGTTTTTCTCTGCATGACCACAGATGGAGCCTCTTCCACTCTGCCATATCGGTTTCGCTGATGGTGCAAGCCGTTGGTCTCCCAATCTCGCCTCCGCAGCTTGGGTAATATACTCCCCTTCACATGAGTTAATTCACATCGACGGAGTATGTTTAGGTGCCGCTACCAATAATCAAGCTGAATACGATGTTGTGACCGGTCTCCTGGCCGCTGCTCTCCAAATGAGCATCCGTCACCTCAACGTTTTCTTGGACTCACAGCTCCTAGTTTCCCAGCTCAACAATGATTACCAGGTACGCGATCCCTGTCTTTTCAGAAAATTCATGTGCACTAAACAAATGGTTAGACAGTTTGAATCCATTTCATTCACACATGTCCCAAGACACCTCAATAGTGTAGCAGATAATATGGCCAACAATGTCCTCGACTGGCACACCAGTCACATCATGTCATATCCATAAAAAAAATGCATCCACGTGCATAATATGTGCCTCCAAGGGAATATCCATAAACAAAATGCATCCACGTGCATAACATGTGCCTCCACGGGCATATACAAAAAACAATATTGCATCTACGTGCATAACATGTGCCTCCATGGGCATAAAACAAACAACCAAATAATGCATCCACGTGCATAGCATCTGCCTCCACGGGCATACATAAAAAATAAAAAAAAAACAACATGTTGCATCCAAGTACATAACATGTGCCTCCACGGGCATATACAAAAGACAAAGGTGCATCCACGTGCATACAAGACAATATATCCAAATATATATCCACATATATATATATAAGCCAAATAGTCGACATGTCATAAGTGCCCTCAGCACCCGATATACAAAAAATAAATATACATCTATCATACAAAAATGCTTCCCCATATGCTCATCAGCATTTGGGGGCAGATACAATATCATCTACTCATCTGGATCCCTAGGATCCTCCGGCTCCTCCTCCGCTGGCCCCGCCGGGTCATGGCGAGCCCGAACTCTCCGCTCTGCCGGCCCCGCTGGATCATCCCGCAGACGTATCCTCCCCTGAGCCGGCCCTGCCGGATCATCTCGTCTACCATCCCTGTGCCTCGCCACGAACACCGCTGTCCTCAATACGAGCGACTGCCACTCAGGCAGCGCACCGAAACAACCCTGCAAAATATCCCGATCCAGGTCTCTCCAACCATCCTCAGGGAGTCCAGCTAGGATCTGGGGAAAAGTCTGTCTGACACCATCTATGGCGTCATCGCGAGGGCCAACCACTCGCCCACGAGCCGCAAATCCTCCACCACGCGGAGGATGGTACCGCTGCAGGTGGATGGGCGACCACCATCGCCCGCCCCTGACGAGCCACGTAGTCAGGCGGTGGCACTGGACCCACATCTGCACAAAGCATGTAAGCCATCACGTACTATACAATGATAAATCAAACAACATATGATATAATAATCAAATAAAACACTAAACATACCATCTAAACTCCAGGCCTGTCCTGGGGCACGAGGCATCTCTGGGTCACCTCGGTAATCCATGCCGGCGTAAGGGTAGTCCTCAATCACTAGAGGCATCTGCTCCCACTGCTGATAAAAATCCTCCGTGAAGTAGCCACGGACACCACCGCTGCCACGAGGCTTCATCTGCCCCCATCTCATCATACGAGGCTCACTCGGAAGACCAGCACGAATGGGTACCCGTGGCCGCAAGGTCGGCACCCGCTCGAAGAAAAAACAGCATAAAAATGAGGCATAACAAAACTCGCCTCCCTCTCTAATGGCCTTGTCCAGATCTCTCCGGATTCCAGCTAGAAACATCTGCCCCCAGGCATAATAAGTACCCTGAAGAACAGAATCCACCATCATCGTCTGCCCCCCAGACATACGATGTGGCGCAGCAGCACCCAATATCCGTAGAACGCAGGCCCCAACAGCTCGCATATCCCACTCACGTAGGGATCGCAGACTAATAGAGCTGTTCTGCAGAACAACATCATCAACACAAAAAGTCTGTAATAGATCCTCCATATCTATACCTGGAGGCAACCTCGGCAAGATATCGCCCACCTCACCCAAGCAAGGAAACCTAGTCAAAAAATAGACATCAGTGAGAGTAATCTCTAACCTCTCACCCCCAATGATGAATGCACCCTCTGCCGGCACCCACCAACTCACGAGCTTGTTCAGGAGCCGTCTCACTGAACGAATAGGGGGGATCTGAGTGAACTTCAAAAGTCCACTCATAGCCAGAGTCTGTCTCACCCCTGCATCAGTCTCAATCCTCAGCATGAGATCACCATCGATCTCTCGCTCCCGCCACGAGGACTGTGGTCTCCTCAACATCCTGCCAGCAAATAGAAGAAATTTTTAGCCCTAGCATAAATTTTTTTTTTATGAAAAATCCCATCGCGGCTTTTACACAAAAAGTCGCGCTACCCATCGCGGCTTTCCCACAAAAAGCCGCGATGACCATCGCGGGATCCATGCAAAAACCCGCGATGAACATCGCGGGTTCTGGCCGGACAGTCGCGATGAACATCGCGACTATCCCCCATGAACCCGCGATGAACATCGTGGGTTCCAGCCTCACAGTCGCGATGAACATCATGACTGTCAGCCTAAAACCCGCGCGGTTCATCACTGGTTCAGCCCCGAAACCCGCGCGGTTCCACGTTGGAGAGTCAACATGGAATTTCGCGGCCTTCGGGGACCCGCCACCAAACAAAAAAGACATAATTGACAAGGCTAAGGTAAATAGAGTTACCTGCAACTCGCTGAATCGAAAACCAACGGTGAAATCTCCCGGAAATCGAGAAAAAGCTCTGACAGCTCTATCAAACTCGCACGTAACAATGACACGTCATTTGGGCCCCACGCCCTATTTATAGAAATCCCACCAATTTTCCAGCACCCATTACAGTATCATACGAAGTCCATTTCTCAAACCGTTGGTACCATTGGAATCAGCACAGCGAGAACTTCGTGCATGTTCCTTCCGTTTCCCGTTTTCACGGGGTCCATCTTTTGACTATTTTTTGGCCTCTCTCGTGGCCTCGGTTTGCGTGCCACATCGGCCGTTCTCCGTTTTGGACGTGCCATATATCACTGGATTCAGTTTTTCCGCGCTCGTGATGATGCTTGAGATCATTTCTCGCTGTCACGTCCCCGATTTTCAGGGCATTTTTTCCATGCCCCTTTGTCACCTCGATTTGCGTGCCACATCGGCCGTTCTCAGTTCGGGGCATGCCTTATATCATCGGATTCAGTTTTCTGCGCTCGTGATGATGCTTGAGATCATTTCTCGCTCTCACCTTTCGATTTTTCGGCCATTTCTTCCATGCCCCCTCGTCACCTCGGTTTGCGTGCCACATCGGCCGTTCTCCATTTTCGACGTGCCATATATCACCAGATTCAGTTTTCCGCGCTCGTGATGATGCTTGAGATCATTTCTCGCTGTCACGTCCCGATTCTCAGGGCATTTTTTCCATGCCCCCTTGTCACCTCGGTTTGCATGCCACATCGGCCGTTCTCCGTTTTGGACGTGCCATATATCACCGGATTCAGTTTTCCACGCTCGTGATGATGCTTGAGATCATTTATCACTGTCACGTCCTGATTTTCAGGACATTTCTTCCATGCCCCTCACATAACCTCGGTTTGCGTGCCACATCGACCGTTCTCCGTTTTCGACAATCCTTATGTCACCGGGAACCAGTTTTCCGCACTGATGACGATGCTTGAGACCTTTTCTCGCCCTCATCAATCCATGTTTGTTCGATATAATTTTACCCCTTTTTCGGGCCAAGCAACCCCTTTTACAAAAAAGGCACTTAGGGAGTTTTTGTTAAGCTCTTTTCTGACTCCTACAAACAATGAAAAGATTGCCGAGCAACCTGTTTCCTTTCATGCTCGTTAAACGTATCTGAAAGGGCGTCTACCTGGTATAAGTTTACCCCTTTTCCGGACCTTGTAGACTAATTACGAAAAAGGTATACTCTAGTCACATCGGCTAGAAGAGTTCTCCATCCGCATCATTTTATCCTTTTTCGGGCCTTGGAGACTAAACTTACGAAAAAGAAACACCAATAGAGTCCACTTACCATTTTCAAACTCTCTAAACATGAAAGCTACCATGAGTATGAGCCGTCCTGGGCTCACAAAATCCACAGGACCGCGCCATTTCAGAGCACACTTTTATCCCTTCTTGGAGCTCATTAAAACTACGAAGAAGGAATCAATGGTGTCTCTTGGCGCCACGACAGATCATATCTACTCATCAAGAAGCTTCCCCATTTTGGTCGCCTTTGTTCAGAGTATTCTGCAGTATGTCACCTTGATAATCCCTCGACGGCACCTATCAGCTCGTCCTCCCCCCAGAGTCAATATATAACATTCAGTCAAAGCAATGATCCCCACACCTACAAGTCAGTTCCCTACGCTACCAGGTCAACCATGTCATCATGCTCTGAACAAAGGAAGTTTGAGTCTACCCATTTTTTGACCCAGTTATTTCCCATTCCCACAAGTATGTCAGTCCTACCATCAGTACTACAACACTTCAGTTTCACACCTTGTGCTCCTATCAAGGAAACATCATTGCCTTGTTAGCGGCTGGTCTCCCTCTGTCGACGACAACCACATTGATTCCAGAGGATAGACCTAGAGGTCCCTATGTCTTGGACTCATCACCATTTATGATGAGTGCCTACGAATCATTTCAAGAGGAATCTTCAGTGCCTCTCCAAATGATTGTTTCTCACATGCTCGACTTCAACACCTTGATCGCATCGTTGAGACTCGCACAGGGCATTCGTCCGTTTCACTTATTAGTCGAAGACCCCGGGTACCTCTTGACTCCTCCACATTTGAGAGTCTTCCTATGGATAAAACCAGTTACACTTTTTCTATAGATATCCGGGTTGCGCATGGCGACAGTATTCAGATATACCCCAGTTTCATACTCCCTTGAGTATACAGTTATATTATTTCTCAGAGATGACTCATAGTCTTTGAGTCCCCACAGATGTTGGACACCTTCAGTTTCAGCAGTTCCTCAGTTATTCCAGTGTATCAGTTATTGAGATCTATTATGATCAGAAGTACATCCCATAATAATGTCCCCCCTGGACCGTTATGGTGTACCAGTAGATTCTTTATGTATTAGATCCCCCTTCTTGGGACTAATTGTTATGTATATGTCTTGATACGAGCATGGGAATGCCCGCCTCGTCCATTATTAGAGATTATACCTCATTCATATTGAGGCCATGTAATATTTTTTGTTTCTTGCAGCTTCCAAGGGTCGTGGCTCCAGTCTCCAATCGGTCTCTTCTCCTTCCCAAACCCCTGAAAAAAGACAAAAGAACTATGATGTCTATCAGCCATACGATGAGCTCCTGCCCTCACACATCAGGGGGCAATCTGTTAACACCAAAAAAGTGCTCACTAGCTCATTTCCCTATTCACATGACCCATTTGTCCACTTTTTCACCATCGGAGCCTCTGAAACCAACAAAAGGTCACCAAAAGACCTGAGTACACCCCTTTTTCCATTAAAAAAGATTATTTTTCCTGAAAAGCATAAAAAACCCTCAAAAAGGGTCCAAATTCCCAAAAATATTAAAAAGGGAATTAAAATATTATTTTTATTCAAAAAAGGAAAAAGGAGGGAAAAGTACCTAAACCATGTTGGTCAATACCGTTTGGTTTCCACAAAACCACAAATGGTATTCCCCACCACCAAAACCTATAAAAAGGTGGTAGGGGCTCCTCATTTCACATCCATCCATTATCTCATCCTTATGCTGCTGAAATCTCCCTTGAGCATTTTAGCCATTAAAGCAACCTTGGAGAAGGAGACCTCTTGGAGTTTGGAGCTACTCATCTTGGGAGTTGCTCAACATCAACCTTCACCATTGAAGGTATTATCACAAGCACTTGCTTGCCCCCCATTTTTCAATACAAATTCATTCTTTAAGATTTTCTTGTTCTTGTTTTTAAATGTTTAAATTATTTGCTTAGATTATTACATAGATCCATGATTAGTTTAGTTTAGTTTAGCTTATTGTTATTTAATTCCATTGAAACTGCTGCTACTAGTTAGCAGGTGCCCATAGCACTAAGCCTGGTTGCAAAACCGGGCCAACAACCACTTCACTCCCTACATCTTCCACTCCCTCCTGCACAACCTTCCCTCCCTCTCCTCGCACCATTCCGCATAGCTTACTCCCACTCTCACGTGAAGCTCCTCCCCCACACGCTCAGCACACCGTTGTTGCTTCTCACACTTCCCCCTCCGCTTGCTGCTGCTCACACCTCCCCATCCCTCCTGCTCTCACTCTCGCTACTGCTCACACTTCCACCTCCACTCCTGCACCTACCCATCATTCCCCTCTAGCGTGCCTCCTTCTCGCGCCTCCTCTCGCCAACATCCACACACCACTCCTTCCTTCGGCCGCTCCCCAATTCCCTCACCCTTTCACCTCCATTTCCCGCACCACACCCTACACTACTCTACTGATGCACCTCCCCTCCAAGTCTCCACTCCAGCCTTCACTCTTACCCGACCACCATTCGGCCACTCCACCTATCGACCTCCTCTCCATGGTAAAACCCTAAATAAAACAATTTTAAACTTTGTAATAATATTATTACATTAGTTTAATATTTTTAAAAAAATTATATAAATAATAAGAAAATAAATAAATTTATATTTATACATATAAATATATATTATCTATTATTATTATTATTATTTTCTTCCACCACCTAAAATTTAGGTATTTCCACCCTCATAAAGCCAAAATTGGGCCCAAATATTCACCTCCCCACACCAGATCAAGAACCATGGCGGAACTAAAAGAGAAAATCGAAAAAAATGGAGAAGGAAATCAAATCCCTCGTCGCTAACCAACAAAACTTGAAGGAAGAGATGAAAAATAACAATACAATGCTTAAAAAAGAAATCAAAGACGAAGTTGTTATGGTACTAAAAAGAAGGTTGGATGAAAATTTTGACATCCTTAACGAAAAACAAAAAGACTTGGATGGAAAAATGAGTACTATGACTCAAAACATAAACACCATAACCCAGAATGTGAGCACCATGATGCAGAACCATAATACATTAATGGAGGTGTTACAAATGCTAGTGCCTAAGATAGACCAAGTCAATAGTCCAGACATGCTAGATGCCTCATTTCATATTTTCACACAAGAAGAACTTACCAAGAATCAAGAAGAATTGCAAAAAGAAATAAAGGTTAACAATGCAATGCTTAAGCAAGAGATAGAAACAAAAGTACTGCCATATATGGAGGCACAATTAAACAACAAAATAGAAGATATCAGTAAGATAGTAGAGAATAAAAAATCTAAAAATCACCGCCAACAACAAAGCAGTTCAAATATGTCACTTATATCGTCCAGTAGTTCCGATCCACCATCAAACCATAAAGCAAAAGGAAATCAATATCACCCTTACATAGTGTACCCACCTAAGGCAAAAATAGAGTTGTCGAAATACAGTGGAAGTGGACACCAATGTGTTGCTTGGATAAAGAAAGCGGGATAATACTTCGACATTTACAATATTCAATCTGACGAGGAGAAGGTGAAATATGCATCAATGCATATGCAAGGGTACGCCTATAATTAGTACTTATGGTGGAAGAGAGACAATTTTTCCTACACCTGGAACTTGTTCAAAAATGATCTTTTAATAGGTTTCAAGGAATCAAAGAAGATGAATTTTTTAGTAAACTTACCAGATTACAACATGTTGGAAGCGTGGAGGAATTCACACATCAGTGGGAATCCTTATCAACATGAGTATTTGAGCTATCTGACAAGCAAAGACTCGAAACCTATTTAGGAGGTCTTAAACCATACCTCCAAAAAGAGTTAAAGTTACATGACATACCTAACATAGAAGTAGCAAGACATAAAGCAAAAGTCGTGGAACACAAATTGGAAGGAATAAAAACAAGAGGCGATAACCATTATCGACAAGAAAAATAGACACAATATAAGTACTGTGCAGATACTTGGTCACCCGGTCATCAATGCCACAAACCTCAGTCATATGCCTAGGAAATGGAAAATAGATCAAAGTCTTCTAACAATTACTTTGATAATAGAAAAAAGAAGAAAAACATATGTCCTCGATGCGGTGATGACTGGACCCTAAGCCATAAATGTAGGAACAACCAGACAATACAGTGCAGAATCACCAATGGAGAGGAAGTGCAAGTCTCTACACAAGAAATATCATCTGATTCTAATACTTACGATGAATCTTAATGAAGGGTGACATTAGGAAAATACTTAAGCTTTGAGGGCAAAGCTTTCCTAAGGGGAAGGAAATGATATGAATATTTAATTAATATTATTATTTAGAATTAATAGATTATTAGGTTAATAGTGAAAGGGCATAACCCTTCGTTATGCTTGCTCAATCCCTATAAAGGTGAGCTTATTGTAAATTTATCATCATCATCGAATACATATTATTCTTATTTATCATTCAATATGAAAGTCGGATTCAACTATTAAGAATTCAACCATATATGGTTGTCCAATTGGATACGGTTGCTGCAGACTCGCCCTTCGAATGTGAAGGCTAACAATCTGCACAAAACATCTAGATCTAGAATTTTGTTATCAAAACAATTAAAGGTAAATTGAAGAACATGTTCTTGCACTAAAATTTCTCCCTCACCATCGAACTTTACTTCTATCAGTTGCTTCAAAAAATATGTTTTAAAATGAAAACTAATTTGTCTAGAAAAACAATTAAATACAGATTCTTGGGCAGAAAAAACTACAAAATACATGATTTTGGGCTGGAGCCATTATAAAATAATCTGATTAAAATAGCTCAAATGGCCTTACATGTCGAATTCCCTCCTTCTAGCACCATTTGTTGAAGCCTAGGATGTGCTAGAAGTACCACGAGCAACAACATAAGGGAGATAGCCCAACCGAAGGCTTCGAATAATCCTACGCAAGGATTACTCTATCCTAAAGTTGTTTGGTGTAGCTAACTCCGACGGATATTTGGCCTCCGTTGGCACTCTTTGAGTTGGTAAGTTTTCTCCTTAAAAGGGAGACTTCGAATTAAATCTGAAACTAATCCTAAATGTGAAAAAGCAATCTACAATTAATAATTCTACAACTATTAGAAGAAATTCTATAGTTACAAAAATACTTATTTGAACTAAAATACTAACCTATCTAAATGTTAATTAAATTAATAACCTATCCCGGAAGCCAAAAGTTTTAAAATGGAGAGAATGGTTTAATGTTCAAAAGAATGATTGGATCGTCAATAATTTAAAAAGGAATTTTTATATCATTAACCTCATTAGCACATCAATTCTGACATGGGAAGAAAAACATTATCTTCACTATGCTAAAACTGTTTGAACATGGAATCGTTTCTGCAATCATTAAACATAATCAGATTAACAAATGAACTACAAAAATGCAGAAAAAAGAATCTGATTATTATTCAAATGTGCACAAAAAGAAACATCTCATCAAACACAGATGAACATGTGAAGAATAACTACTAGAAAAGAAAGGTTCGTATCACCAGTTCAGTTTCATAAAAATATTTACAAAGCTTAAAATTGATGATCAACAACCACTCCAGGAAGCACCTCCTCAGTCTAGCTCTTCCAAGTAAAAATACACAAAAAAGAGTTTAGCAGAAAAATTACAATCCTTCTGTTCTATAGAGACTGCCTCCCCCCCTGTTCATTAGAGCC
Source organism: Larix kaempferi (assembly GCA_027924585.1). Taxonomy (NCBI): domain Eukaryota; kingdom Viridiplantae; phylum Streptophyta; class Pinopsida; order Pinales; family Pinaceae; genus Larix; species Larix kaempferi. The sequence goes on along the minus strand of BSBM01000120.1, from coordinate 6,781,978 downwards.
TAGAAGGTAGGTATTTATTTTAAATAAATGACAGGAGAAAATAAGAGCAGTTTCCCCAATAGCTGAGCTAGCTAGCTGATTTGTTCCATTTAGCAAATCTGTCCATGAGAAAAATATGGGAAATTCCGTTTTGAAAAACTAGTTAGATATCCAAAATGAAGAACTTTCTGAGGATTCTGACCACTACCAAGCTAATAGGGCATATTTTGCACAAAACTCGTATCTCAGATTTTCCAGATTCATCTTCATCACTCCATAAATCGCATCCAAAGATCACTGCTTTCCACTTGGCACATTTTGATCACTCCAAATTCGGGATATAAGTTCTTCAATTTGACTCCTCCAAACCCAAGTCTACACCTGTATAGTTCAAAAGAGAAATTAACACATCATTCCAAATATAATGAGAAAAATTCAAATTAATAAAAACCCATTTGCAAACTAAAATTTAATGAAAATAGGCAAATCTGATCCAAATCCAAAATTGACAGTTTAGACAAATTTTTGGGGTGGTTAAGCTATTCAATTGGAAAAAATAATATTCTCAAATAATGTATCATCCTTCTACCTTTCCAATGAGCTATCTCAGGATTGATTTGGATTTATAAATCTCAAGATATTGCTCCCAGAAGTTAATGCTCAGTAGTCGTTGATTTCATTGTTGGGTGAATTATGGCCATTGATTTAACAATTAAATCCATTATCTCATACTATTTTTTTCCGAAAGAATAAAACCAAATAAAAATCTAAAAACAATATTCCCAACAAAATCAGAAATCAAATGTCGGGAGGAAATTAGGATTTATACAAATCAAAATCAGGAAAAACAAAAAATCAAAACCAAAATTAAAATCCTAAGTAAAAATGAAATTACCAAAATTTAGGGACCCAAAATTAAATTAAAATATAACATAAGATAAACTTAGGGTCCAGAAACTGTGGAAATGAAAAAGTAAAAATTTGAAAAAGTGATTTCCGCAATCTGCATTCCTCATTACAGATTGCGGGTTGCGGAAATATACAAAATTTAACAACTAAAATCAAAGTTTCCTCATTCCGCAATAGCGGATTGAGGATTGCAGAAACATAAAAAATTTAATCACTAAATTTAAAGGTTCCGCAATCTGCATTTGCGGATTGCGGAAATATTAAAATTTAACCAATTAAAATCAAAGGTTCTGCATCCGGAATTACGGATTGCGGATTGTAGAAAGGTAAAAAAAAAACAAATTTCTGCAATTGGAAAAAATGCATAGAAATGATGGGAAAGCTTGGAAAAATGCAATTTGTTTTTTAAATATTGAATGAAGTAAGAAAATAAAAATGAATAAAAGATTAAGAAAAATCTAGAAATATTTACAAAGTAAATGAAAATCCAATATTGAAAAAAAATATCATTAAAACATAAAACCTAGAAGTAAAAATCAAAACCATTTACAAGTTAATTCTTAAGAAAATCAATGTTGGAAACAAGTTACGTATATAGAAAAAGAATCAGTCTTATAATATAGGAGAGTTAGTGAATTCCATAAATAGGTTTCTAACATAATCATTTTCCAAAAATAGAAAACCAAGAAAAGAATAATAATATTTCCTTTTGACAATAATAAATGAAAATCCTTTTTAAAATATAAATTGTATTTTCAGTATCAAATTAGCTTATTGAGAAGAAAAAACTTATCCATAATCAAACTAACTTTACATTCGTGCAATTTAATCTGTAATATACTTGCGAAGATTTGACCAAGATATTAACTCTAACTCAATTTTTTATAAAACTTACTAGTTTTTTTTTTGACAATTTTTCTGAGCAGAGAAGGAAGTAAGTGATGGGGACTGAGACTAAATATGAGGACGGTAGGATGAACATTCAATTCTGTAATTTTTATGAGGAATGTGCAGCAGCAAATAATCATATCAGAGCAAGATTCCTAAGTACAAAGCACTGGGGCGATTTATGTTTCGAACATCAGTCAGGCTGAAGTCTACTCTAAAGCTTCCTGGGCACACTAGCATATGCTTACTAGACTGGGTGGGTTCCTGAGGGTCCAAGGCTGAGATATGATAGTCAAATAATTTCAATGGATTCACTAGGAAGCATTCAAAAAGATTTCTAAAGAGTAAGAGTGATTTGGAAGTTTTAGGCCAAGCTAGGATTAAAAAGCTAGTTAATTTCCAAGATTTTCAAAAGGGGGGTTAAATGCTTCCAAATTCTTAAATAAGGGACTAATATGGAAAATATAATGGATTATTGTTGATGTATATGTAACTTCGGAATGTATTTCACATATATGTATATTGTATTCCTATAGAGATGTTATTATTCCTCTATACGGAAGTGTCGTCATTTATATTGTAAGTGTCGTAACTTATACTTGATGGGTTATTAAACCACCTTGTTGGGATCGGCCCTATATAAGTCATGTGGGTTGAATGGTTATTAGAACACCCTAGTGGGGGTCGGACATGTGGGTCAAAGGGTTATTAGACCACCCTATTGGGTGTGGGCCCAGTCAACATTATGTTATGCAGTTAAGTTAAGGCCAACCTAGTAAAGGTTATTAGGCAAGTCAAGTCTAGTATAAATAGAGATCAGGAGATCTCTATTTTATCATTGTATTCACTCACTCACACTTTGGAGAGTGGCGCACTTGTGGAGGAGGAGGCTCTGCTGCTAGGAGAAGACTATCTCTTGTATTCTGGTTGTATCATTGCTCTATCTATATTTGAGAAAGTTATTGGGGTTTTTCACCTTTATGGTTTTTCCCAAGTAAACTCTGTGTCTCTTGTATGCTTGCATTATTGTGTCCATGATTAATATGTTGTAGATATGTTGTACATGTTGTTCTCTCAGTTAAGATCCTAGATCATATTGAAGTAAATTCTGAAAATTTAACATGGTATCAGAGCTAGCCTGAAAGAAGGCATGATATGGCATGTATGACATTTGTTGCACTTACGATGCTAGGGCTTGATATAGCAAAAACCAGTCATCGTAGCACTATTGCTATAAATCCATTTTGGAGATATTTTCGGATTTGAAACTTTTACAGGTCAAAGAGAAGATCCCCATGTACCTTGTGTCCAAAAGAAAACCTCTAATTCGTTGTACTTTGTGATTTATGATCTGTACAATATAGGGATTATACCTCTTCCAGATCTGAGTCAAAAACAAGTGACCTTGGAAAAAAGGTCATAAATTGGGCTAGGAAGCTCCAAATGAAATTTTGTAAAAAGTGACAAGTAGCACACAGACTGTAATATCTCAAGAAAACTTTACAGAGGCCGAAGTTGAACCAGTGACACGTGGCACATCGTACAATTTCACTCTCCTGTTTTATCCCATAAACAGGTCACGTAGTGACACTTGGAATAACTCTCTCTTAGAGAATCCAATTGAGGTCAGACCTTTCGGGATGGAAAGATGATAGGTCGAGATATCTCAATAAAATGTTTCAGACCATGTGGATTGAAAAGTTCATAGTTACACCAGAAACAATCAGGTACATATTTCTATCAAAACAGAATTATTTTTGAGCACCTTCATTCATGGCTTCCAGAATTTAGGTTTTTGGATAAAGTTGAAATTTTTTTAATTGGAGACCATGGCTAAATGCTACTCATCAAAATTGAAATTTAGAGACCAAGATCAGAATTTTTGGTTGGGAAGAAAGCCGTGTTTGATCAGACCCTAGTTCGGGACTTTGATGAGAAAAGTGGAAAATTAGGGCTTCTGCAAAAATGGGAATTTTTGAAATCTGTGACCACGGTTGGAAGCTCCTCATAAAAATAGAAGCTTAGAGCTTTGGATCAAACCTTTTGATTGGGCATAAGAGTGAGCTTCATCAAACCCTAGTTTAGGGTCACGTCCAGTGAATCCGAAAGTTTCAAAGGCAAAATTGAGGAGTGAAACTTTGCAGTTTTCAAATTCTGAACATACTAGCTTGATTAGCTCATCAAGGCACATATTTCTATCCTTTCAGAAGTTTGAAATTCAAAGTTTGAAATTTTGGGGTTTCTCTGACAAACCCTAATCCAGCTCCAAATCTAGTTCTTGCAAATCAAGTGGATTGGGTTAATCCTAGAAGAAGATGGATTGGTCACCTGCATAAGTGAAGAAGTTCCTGTTTCAGAGGGAGATGAGGCTAAGGCCTTACATAAGAAGATTACAAGCAATATCGACAAGTATGACTTATCCAGGTATGTTTTGAGATTTGTTCATGATTAAGTTTATGGTATATTTGTCTTCATATTATTATGGTTAGTACAATCTTGATTAAATCTAGACTTGTCGTATCACCTTAATACAATTATGAATGCACGATAGAAGATATTCATTGATTAGGGTGTTGAAACTTATGATTGTACTAATGCATTATGGTGTTGTATGAGGTTTATGTTGTCTGCTAAGACAAAAGGTACACCAAGAAAGTCAAATCATATTCTACTTCAAGAACATATGCTCATGGTGACATGAA